>CM058064.1:16905607-17554206 GCA_030157275.1 Cynaeus angustus
TGTAGAACTCTACGGGAGCTACTTGGTGACGCAAAAAGTTCCAGGATTCTATCGTGTTATCATCGAAAAAAAGGGTGCCAAAATATGGGTCCGAAAAATCTCTTGAAAATGTAAGGACCCCTATAAATCTTTTATTATTGCATTTCTGGTTATTAATTTGGTCCTATCTTACGTAGAATTTCACGAGGAATCCAACGGTGCCACGGGAATTGACGTACGACCTATAGTTTCGGAGTTATCGCCATTCAAAGTTTTGGAAAGTTGCATTTTGCGTCGAAAGGGCGAAATTTTGGCGATTTCGACGATTTTTCAACTTTTTTATTTGAAGAGATTTCTTGAATATCTCTTCGTTATCGTGTTTCTAGGGTCCGAAATGCTAAGAATCCGGTCTTAACTCGACCTCGAAAATGTCAAAATTTTTCGCAAAAATTTCTGACTCAATCGATGAAAATTTGTTGATTTTTAGAAATTCCCTTATAACTTTTGAACCGCTCGATGGATCGGGATGAGTTTTTGCACGTTCGTAGAACTCTACGGGAGCTACTTGGTGACGCAAAAAGTTCCAGGATTCTATCGTGTTATCATCGAAAAAAAGGGTGCCAAAATATGGGTCCGAAAAATCTCTTGAAAATGTAAGGACCCCTATAAATCTTTTATTATTGCATTTCTGGTTATTAATTTGGTCCTATCTTACGTAGAATTTCACGAGGAATCCAACGGTGCCACGGGAATTGACGTACGACCTATAGTTTCGGAGTTATCGCCATTCAAAGTTTTGGAAAGTTGCATTTTGCGTCGAAAGGGCGAAATTTTGGCGATTTCGACGATTTTTCAACTTTTTTATTTGAAGAGATTTCTTGAATATCTCTTCGTTATCGTGTTTCTAGGGTCCGAAATGCTAAGAATCCGGTCTTAACTCGACCTCGAAAATGTCAAAATTTTTCGCAAAAATTTCTGACTCAATCGATGAAAATTTGTTGATTTTTAGAAATTCCCTTATAACTTTGAACCGCTCGATGGATCGGGATGAGTTTTTGCACGTTCGTAGAACTCTACGGGAGCTACTTGGTGACGCAAAAAGTTCCAGGATTCTATCGTGTTATCATCGAAAAAAAGGGTGCCAAAATATGGGTCCGAAAAATCTCTTGAAAATGTAAGGACCCCTATAAATCTTTTATTATTGCATTTCTGGTTATTAATTTGGTCCTATCTTACGTAGAATTTCACGAGGAATCCAACGGTGCCACGGGAATTGACGTACGACCTATAGTTTCGGAGTTATCGCCATTCAAAGTTTTGGAAAGTTGCATTTTGCGTCGAAAGGGCGAAATTTTGGCGATTTCGACGATTTTTCAACTTTTTTATTTGAAGAGATTTCTTGAATATCTCTTCGTTATCGTGTTTCTAGGGTCCGAAATGCTAAGAATCCGGTCTTAACTCGACCTCGAAAATGTCAAAATTTTTCGCAAAAATTTCTGACTCAATCGATGAAAATTTGTTGATTTTTAGAAATTCCCTTATAACTTTTGAACCGCTCGATGGATCGGGATGAGGTTTTTGCACGTTCGTAGAACTCTACGGGAGCTACTTGGTGACGCAAAAAGTTCCAGGATTCTATCGTGTTATCATCGAAAAAAAGGGTGCCAAAATATGGGTCCGAAAAATCTCTTGAAAATGTAAGGACCCCTATAAATCTTTTATTATTGCATTTCTGGTTATTAATTTGGTCCTATCTTACGTAGAATTTCACGAGGAATCCAACGGTGCCACGGGAATTGACGTACGACCTATAGTTTCGGAGTTATCGCCATTCAAAGTTTTGGAAAGTTGCATTTTGCGTCGAAAGGGCGAAATTTTGGCGATTTCGACGATTTTTCAACTTTTTTATTTGAAGAGATTTCTTGAATATCTCTTCGTTATCGTGTTTCTAGGGTCCGAAATGCTAAGAATCCGGTCTTAACTCGACCTCGAAAATGTCAAAATTTTTCGCAAAAATTTCTGACTCAATCGATGAAAATTTGTTGATTTTTAGAAATTCCCTTATAACTTTTGAACCGCTCGATGGATCGGGATGAGTTTTTGCACGTTCGTAGAACTCTACGGGAGCTACTTGGTGACGCAAAAAGTTCCAGGATTCTATCGTGTTATCATCGAAAAAAAGGGTGCCAAAATATGGGTCCGAAAAATCTCTTGAAAATGTAAGGACCCCTATAAATCTTTTATTATTGCATTTCTGGTTATTAATTTGGTCCTATCTTACGTAGAATTTCACGAGGAATCCAACGGTGCCACGGGAATTGACGTACGACCTATAGTTTCGGAGTTATCGCCATTCAAAGTTTTGGAAAGTTGCATTTTGCGTCGAAAGGGCGAAATTTTGGCGATTTCGACGATTTTTCAACTTTTTTATTTGAAGAGATTTCTTGAATATCTCTTCGTTATCGTGTTTCTAGGGTCCGAAATGCTAAGAATCCGGTCTTAACTCGACCTCGAAAATGTCAAAATTTTTCGCAAAAATTTCTGACTCAATCGATGAAAATTTGTTGATTTTTAGAAATTCCCTTATAACTTTTGAACCGCTCGATGGATCGGGATGAGTTTTTGCACGTTCGTAGAACTCTACGGGAGCTACTTGGTGACGCAAAAAGTTCCAGGATTCTATCGTGTTATCATCGAAAAAAAGGGTGCCAAAATATGGGTCCGAAAAATCTCTTGAAAATGTAAGGACCCCTATAAATCTTTTATTATTGCATTTCTGGTTATTAATTTGGTCCTATCTTACGTAGAATTTCACGAGGAATCCAACGGTGCCACGGGAATTGACGTACGACCTATAGTTTCGGAGTTATCGCCATTCAAAGTTTTGGAAAGTTGCATTTTGCGTCGAAAGGGCGAAATTTTGGCGATTTCGACGATTTTTCAACTTTTTTATTTGAAGAGATTTCTTGAATATCTCTTCGTTATCGTGTTTCTAGGGTCCGAAATGCTAAGAATCCGGTCTTAACTCGACCTCGAAAATGTCAAAATTTTTCGCAAAAATTTCTGACTCAATCGATGAAAATTTGTTGATTTTTAGAAATTCCCTTATAACTTTTGAACCGCTCGATGGATCGGGATGAGTTTTTGCACGTTCGTAGAACTCTACGGGAGCTACTTGGTGACGCAAAAAGTTCCAGGATTCTATCGTGTTATCATCGAAAAAAAGGGTGCCAAAATATGGGTCCGAAAAATCTCTTGAAAATGTAAGGACCCCTATAAATCTTTTATTATTGCATTTCTGGTTATTAATTTGGTCCTATCTTACGTAGAATTTCACGAGGAATCCAACGGTGCCACGGGAATTGACGTACGACCTATAGTTTCGGAGTTATCGCCATTCAAAGTTTTGGAAAGTTGCATTTTGCGTCGAAAGGGCGAAATTTTGGCGATTTCGACGATTTTTCAACTTTTTTATTTGAAGAGATTTCTTGAATATCTCTTCGTTATCGTGTTTCTAGGGTCCGAAATGCTAAGAATCCGGTCTTAACTCGACCTCGAAAATGTCAAAATTTTTCGCAAAAATTTCTGACTCAATCGATGAAAATTTGTTGATTTTTAGAAATTCCCTTATAACTTTTGAACCGCTCGATGGATCGGGATGAGTTTTTGCACGTTCGTAGAACTCTACGGGAGCTACTTGGTGACGCAAAAAGTTCCAGGATTCTATCGTGTTATCATCGAAAAAAAGGGTGCCAAAATATGGGTCCGAAAAATCTCTTGAAAATGTAAGGACCCCTATAAATCTTTTATTATTGCATTTCTGGTTATTAATTTGGTCCTATCTTACGTAGAATTTCACGAGGAATCCAACGGTGCCACGGGAATTGACGTACGACCTATAGTTTCGGAGTTATCGCCATTCAAAGTTTTGGAAAGTTGCATTTTGCGTCGAAAGGGCGAAATTTTGGCGATTTCGACGATTTTTCAACTTTTTTATTTGAAGAGATTTCTTGAATATCTCTTCGTTATCGTGTTTCTAGGGTCCGAAATGCTAAGAATCCGGTCTTAACTCGACCTCGAAAATGTCAAAATTTTTCGCAAAAATTTCTGACTCAATCGATGAAAATTTGTTGATTTTTAGAAATTCCCTTATAACTTTTGAACCGCTCGATGGATCGGGATGAGTTTTTGCACGTTCGTAGAACTCTACGGGAGCTACTTGGTGACGCAAAAAGTTCCAGGATTCTATCGTGTTATCATCGAAAAAAAGGGTGCCAAAATATGGGTCCGAAAAATCTCTTGAAAATGTAAGGACCCCTATAAATCTTTTATTATTGCATTTCTGGTTATTAATTTGGTCCTATCTTACGTAGAATTTCACGAGGAATCCAACGGTGCCACGGGAATTGACGTACGACCTATAGTTTCGGAGTTATCGCCATTCAAAGTTTTGGAAAGTTGCATTTTGCGTCGAAAGGGCGAAATTTTGGCGATTTCGACGATTTTTCAACTTTTTTATTTGAAGAGATTTCTTGAATATCTCTTCGTTATCGTGTTTCTAGGGTCCGAAATGCTAAGAATCCGGTCTTAACTCGACCTCGAAAATGTCAAAATTTTTCGCAAAAATTTCTGACTCAATCGATGAAAATTTGTTGATTTTTAGAAATTCCCTTATAACTTTTGAACCGCTCGATGGATCGGGATGAGTTTTTGCACGTTCGTAGAACTCTACGGGAGCTACTTGGTGACGCAAAAAGTTCCAGGATTCTATCGTGTTATCATCGAAAAAAAGGGTGCCAAAATATGGGTCCGAAAAATCTCTTGAAAATGTAAGGACCCCTATAAATCTTTTATTATTGCATTTCTGGTTATTAATTTGGTCCTATCTTACGTAGAATTTCACGAGGAATCCAACGGTGCCACGGGAATTGACGTACGACCTATAGTTTCGGAGTTATCGCCATTCAAAGTTTTGGAAAGTTGCATTTTGCGTCGAAAGGGCGAAATTTTGGCGATTTCGACGATTTTTCAACTTTTTTATTTGAAGAGATTTCTTGAATATCTCTTCGTTATCGTGTTTCTAGGGTCCGAAATGCTAAGAATCCGGTCTTAACTCGACCTCGAAAATGTCAAAATTTTTCGCAAAAATTTCTGACTCAATCGATGAAAATTTGTTGATTTTTAGAAATTCCCTTATAACTTTTGAACCGCTCGATGGATCGGGATGAGTTTTTGCACGTTCGTAGAACTCTACGGGAGCTACTTGGTGACGCAAAAAGTTCCAGGATTCTATCGTGTTATCATCGAAAAAAAGGGTGCCAAAATATGGGTCCGAAAAATCTCTTGAAAATGTAAGGACCCCTATAAATCTTTTATTATTGCATTTCTGGTTATTAATTTGGTCCTATCTTACGTAGAATTTCACGAGGAATCCAACGGTGCCACGGGAATTGACGTACGACCTATAGTTTCGGAGTTATCGCCATTCAAAGTTTTGGAAAGTTGCATTTTGCGTCGAAAGGGCGAAATTTTGGCGATTTCGACGATTTTTCAACTTTTTTATTTGAAGAGATTTCTTGAATATCTCTTCGTTATCGTGTTTCTAGGGTCCGAAATGCTAAGAATCCGGTCTTAACTCGACCTCGAAAATGTCAAAATTTTTCGCAAAAATTTCTGACTCAATCGATGAAAATTTGTTGATTTTTAGAAATTCCCTTATAACTTTTGAACCGCTCGATGGATCGGGATGAGTTTTTGCACGTTCGTAGAACTCTACGGGAGCTACTTGGTGACGCAAAAAGTTCCAGGATTCTATCGTGTTATCATCGAAAAAAAGGGTGCCAAAATATGGGTCCGAAAAATCTCTTGAAAATGTAAGGACCCCTATAAATCTTTTATTATTGCATTTCTGGTTATTAATTTGGTCCTATCTTACGTAGAATTTCACGAGGAATCCAACGGTGCCACGGGAATTGACGTACGACCTATAGTTTCGGAGTTATCGCCATTCAAAGTTTTGGAAAGTTGCATTTTGCGTCGAAAGGGCGAAATTTTGGCGATTTCGACGATTTTTCAACTTTTTTATTTGAAGAGATTTCTTGAATATCTCTTCGTTATCGTGTTTCTAGGGTCCGAAATGCTAAGAATCCGGTCTTAACTCGACCTCGAAAATGTCAAAATTTTTCGCAAAAATTTCTGACTCAATCGATGAAAATTTGTTGATTTTTAGAAATTCCCTTATAACTTTTGAACCGCTCGATGGATCGGGATGAGTTTTTGCACGTTCGTAGAACTCTACGGGAGCTACTTGGTGACGCAAAAAGTTCCAGGATTCTATCGTGTTATCATCGAAAAAAAGGGTGCCAAAATATGGGTCCGAAAAATCTCTTGAAAATGTAAGGACCCCTATAAATCTTTTATTATTGCATTTCTGGTTATTAATTTGGTCCTATCTTACGTAGAATTTCACGAGGAATCCAACGGTGCCACGGGAATTGACGTACGACCTATAGTTTCGGAGTTATCGCCATTCAAAGTTTTGGAAAGTTGCATTTTGCGTCGAAAGGGCGAAATTTTGGCGATTTCGACGATTTTTCAACTTTTTTATTTGAAGAGATTTCTTGAATATCTCTTCGTTATCGTGTTTCTAGGGTCCGAAATGCTAAGAATCCGGTCTTAACTCGACCTCGAAAATGTCAAAATTTTTCGCAAAAATTTCTGACTCAATCGATGAAAATTTGTTGATTTTTAGAAATTCCCTTATAACTTTTGAACCGCTCGATGGATCGGGATGAGTTTTTGCACGTTCGTAGAACTCTACGGGAGCTACTTGGTGACGCAAAAAGTTCCAGGATTCTATCGTGTTATCATCGAAAAAAAGGGTGCCAAAATATGGGTCCGAAAAATCTCTTGAAAATGTAAGGACCCCTATAAATCTTTTATTATTGCATTTCTGGTTATTAATTTGGTCCTATCTTACGTAGAATTTCACGAGGAATCCAACGGTGCCACGGGAATTGACGTACGACCTATAGTTTCGGAGTTATCGCCATTCAAAGTTTTGGAAAGTTGCATTTTGCGTCGAAAGGGCGAAATTTTGGCGATTTCGACGATTTTTCAACTTTTTTATTTGAAGAGATTTCTTGAATATCTCTTCGTTATCGTGTTTCTAGGGTCCGAAATGCTAAGAATCCGGTCTTAACTCGACCTCGAAAATGTCAAAATTTTTCGCAAAAATTTCTGACTCAATCGATGAAAATTTGTTGATTTTTAGAAATTCCCTTATAACTTTTGAACCGCTCGATGGATCGGGATGAGTTTTTGCACGTTCGTAGAACTCTACGGGAGCTACTTGGTGACGCAAAAAGTTCCAGGATTCTATCGTGTTATCATCGAAAAAAAGGGTGCCAAAATATGGGTCCGAAAAATCTCTTGAAAATGTAAGGACCCCTATAAATCTTTTATTATTGCATTTCTGGTTATTAATTTGGTCCTATCTTACGTAGAATTTCACGAGGAATCCAACGGTGCCACGGGAATTGACGTACGACCTATAGTTTCGGAGTTATCGCCATTCAAAGTTTTGGAAAGTTGCATTTTGCGTCGAAAGGGCGAAATTTTGGCGATTTCGACGATTTTTCAACTTTTTTATTTGAAGAGATTTCTTGAATATCTCTTCGTTATCGTGTTTCTAGGGTCCGAAATGCTAAGAATCCGGTCTTAACTCGACCTCGAAAATGTCAAAATTTTTCGCAAAAATTTCTGACTCAATCGATGAAAATTTGTTGATTTTTAGAAATTCCCTTATAACTTTTGAACCGCTCGATGGATCGGGATGAGTTTTTGCACGTTCGTAGAACTCTACGGGAGCTACTTGGTGACGCAAAAAGTTCCAGGATTCTATCGTGTTATCATCGAAAAAAAGGGTGCCAAAATATGGGTCCGAAAAATCTCTTGAAAATGTAAGGACCCCTATAAATCTTTTATTATTGCATTTCTGGTTATTAATTTGGTCCTATCTTACGTAGAATTTCACGAGGAATCCAACGGTGCCACGGGAATTGACGTACGACCTATAGTTTCGGAGTTATCGCCATTCAAAGTTTTGGAAAGTTGCATTTTGCGTCGAAAGGGCGAAATTTTGGCGATTTCGACGATTTTTCAACTTTTTTATTTGAAGAGATTTCTTGAATATCTCTTCGTTATCGTGTTTCTAGGGTCCGAAATGCTAAGAATCCGGTCTTAACTCGACCTCGAAAATGTCAAAATTTTTCGCAAAAATTTCTGACTCAATCGATGAAAATTTGTTGATTTTTAGAAATTCCCTTATAACTTTTGAACCGCTCGATGGATCGGGATGAGTTTTTGCACGTTCGTAGAACTCTACGGGAGCTACTTGGTGACGCAAAAAGTTCCAGGATTCTATCGTGTTATCATCGAAAAAAAGGGTGCCAAAATATGGGTCCGAAAAATCTCTTGAAAATGTAAGGACCCCTATAAATCTTTTATTATTGCATTTCTGGTTATTAATTTGGTCCTATCTTACGTAGAATTTCACGAGGAATCCAACGGTGCCACGGGAATTGACGTACGACCTATAGTTTCGGAGTTATCGCCATTCAAAGTTTTGGAAAGTTGCATTTTGCGTCGAAAGGGCGAAATTTTGGCGATTTCGACGATTTTTCAACTTTTTTATTTGAAGAGATTTCTTGAATATCTCTTCGTTATCGTGTTTCTAGGGTCCGAAATGCTAAGAATCCGGTCTTAACTCGACCTCGAAAATGTCAAAATTTTTCGCAAAAATTTCTGACTCAATCGATGAAAATTTGTTGATTTTTAGAAATTCCCTTATAACTTTTGAACCGCTCGATGGATCGGGATGAGTTTTTGCACGTTCGTAGAACTCTACGGGAGCTACTTGGTGACGCAAAAAGTTCCAGGATTCTATCGTGTTATCATCGAAAAAAAGGGTGCCAAAATATGGGTCCGAAAAATCTCTTGAAAATGTAAGGACCCCTATAAATCTTTTATTATTGCATTTCTGGTTATTAATTTGGTCCTATCTTACGTAGAATTTCACGAGGAATCCAACGGTGCCACGGGAATTGACGTACGACCTATAGTTTCGGAGTTATCGCCATTCAAAGTTTTGGAAAGTTGCATTTTGCGTCGAAAGGGCGAAATTTTGGCGATTTCGACGATTTTTCAACTTTTTTATTTGAAGAGATTTCTTGAATATCTCTTCGTTATCGTGTTTCTAGGGTCCGAAATGCTAAGAATCCGGTCTTAACTCGACCTCGAAAATGTCAAAATTTTTCGCAAAAATTTCTGACTCAATCGATGAAAATTTGTTGATTTTTAGAAATTCCCTTATAACTTTTGAACCGCTCGATGGATCGGGATGAGTTTTTGCACGTTCGTAGAACTCTACGGGAGCTACTTGGTGACGCAAAAAGTTCCAGGATTCTATCGTGTTATCATCGAAAAAAAGGGTGCCAAAATATGGGTCCGAAAAATCTCTTGAAAATGTAAGGACCCCTATAAATCTTTTATTATTGCATTTCTGGTTATTAATTTGGTCCTATCTTACGTAGAATTTCACGAGGAATCCAACGGTGCCACGGGAATTGACGTACGACCTATAGTTTCGGAGTTATCGCCATTCAAAGTTTTGGAAAGTTGCATTTTGCGTCGAAAGGGCGAAATTTTGGCGATTTCGACGATTTTTCAACTTTTTTATTTGAAGAGATTTCTTGAATATCTCTTCGTTATCGTGTTTCTAGGGTCCGAAATGCTAAGAATCCGGTCTTAACTCGACCTCGAAAATGTCAAAATTTTTCGCAAAAATTTCTGACTCAATCGATGAAAATTTGTTGATTTTTAGAAATTCCCTTATAACTTTTGAACCGCTCGATGGATCGGGATGAGTTTTTGCACGTTCGTAGAACTCTACGGGAGCTACTTGGTGACGCAAAAAGTTCCAGGATTCTATCGTGTTATCATCGAAAAAAAGGGTGCCAAAATATGGGTCCGAAAAATCTCTTGAAAATGTAAGGACCCCTATAAATCTTTTATTATTGCATTTCTGGTTATTAATTTGGTCCTATCTTACGTAGAATTTCACGAGGAATCCAACGGTGCCACGGGAATTGACGTACGACCTATAGTTTCGGAGTTATCGCCATTCAAAGTTTTGGAAAGTTGCATTTTGCGTCGAAAGGGCGAAATTTTGGCGATTTCGACGATTTTTCAACTTTTTTATTTGAAGAGATTTCTTGAATATCTCTTCGTTATCGTGTTTCTAGGGTCCGAAATGCTAAGAATCCGGTCTTAACTCGACCTCGAAAATGTCAAAATTTTTCGCAAAAATTTCTGACTCAATCGATGAAAATTTGTTGATTTTTAGAAATTCCCTTATAACTTTTGAACCGCTCGATGGATCGGGATGAGTTTTTGCACGTTCGTAGAACTCTACGGGAGCTACTTGGTGACGCAAAAAGTTCCAGGATTCTATCGTGTTATCATCGAAAAAAAGGGTGCCAAAATATGGGTCCGAAAAATCTCTTGAAAATGTAAGGACCCCTATAAATCTTTTATTATTGCATTTCTGGTTATTAATTTGGTCCTATCTTACGTAGAATTTCACGAGGAATCCAACGGTGCCACGGGAATTGACGTACGACCTATAGTTTCGGAGTTATCGCCATTCAAAGTTTTGGAAAGTTGCATTTTGCGTCGAAAGGGCGAAATTTTGGCGATTTCGACGATTTTTCAACTTTTTTATTTGAAGAGATTTCTTGAATATCTCTTCGTTATCGTGTTTCTAGGGTCCGAAATGCTAAGAATCCGGTCTTAACTCGACCTCGAAAATGTCAAAATTTTTCGCAAAAATTTCTGACTCAATCGATGAAAATTTGTTGATTTTTAGAAATTCCCTTATAACTTTTGAACCGCTCGATGGATCGGGATGAGTTTTTGCACGTTCGTAGAACTCTACGGGAGCTACTTGGTGACGCAAAAAGTTCCAGGATTCTATCGTGTTATCATCGAAAAAAAGGGTGCCAAAATATGGGTCCGAAAAATCTCTTGAAAATGTAAGGACCCCTATAAATCTTTTATTATTGCATTTCTGGTTATTAATTTGGTCCTATCTTACGTAGAATTTCACGAGGAATCCAACGGTGCCACGGGAATTGACGTACGACCTATAGTTTCGGAGTTATCGCCATTCAAAGTTTTGGAAAGTTGCATTTTGCGTCGAAAGGGCGAAATTTTGGCGATTTCGACGATTTTTCAACTTTTTTATTTGAAGAGATTTCTTGAATATCTCTTCGTTATCGTGTTTCTAGGGTCCGAAATGCTAAGAATCCGGTCTTAACTCGACCTCGAAAATGTCAAAATTTTTCGCAAAAATTTCTGACTCAATCGATGAAAATTTGTTGATTTTTAGAAATTCCCTTATAACTTTTGAACCGCTCGATGGATCGGGATGAGTTTTTGCACGTTCGTAGAACTCTACGGGAGCTACTTGGTGACGCAAAAAGTTCCAGGATTCTATCGTGTTATCATCGAAAAAAAGGGTGCCAAAATATGGGTCCGAAAAATCTCTTGAAAATGTAAGGACCCCTATAAATCTTTTATTATTGCATTTCTGGTTATTAATTTGGTCCTATCTTACGTAGAATTTCACGAGGAATCCAACGGTGCCACGGGAATTGACGTACGACCTATAGTTTCGGAGTTATCGCCATTCAAAGTTTTGGAAAGTTGCATTTTGCGTCGAAAGGGCGAAATTTTGGCGATTTCGACGATTTTTCAACTTTTTTATTTGAAGAGATTTCTTGAATATCTCTTCGTTATCGTGTTTCTAGGGTCCGAAATGCTAAGAATCCGGTCTTAACTCGACCTCGAAAATGTCAAAATTTTTCGCAAAAATTTCTGACTCAATCGATGAAAATTTGTTGATTTTTAGAAATTCCCTTATAACTTTTGAACCGCTCGATGGATCGGGATGAGTTTTTGCACGTTCGTAGAACTCTACGGGAGCTACTTGGTGACGCAAAAAGTTCCAGGATTCTATCGTGTTATCATCGAAAAAAAGGGTGCCAAAATATGGGTCCGAAAAATCTCTTGAAAATGTAAGGACCCCTATAAATCTTTTATTATTGCATTTCTGGTTATTAATTTGGTCCTATCTTACGTAGAATTTCACGAGGAATCCAACGGTGCCACGGGAATTGACGTACGACCTATAGTTTCGGAGTTATCGCCATTCAAAGTTTTGGAAAGTTGCATTTTGCGTCGAAAGGGCGAAATTTTGGCGATTTCGACGATTTTTCAACTTTTTTATTTGAAGAGATTTCTTGAATATCTCTTCGTTATCGTGTTTCTAGGGTCCGAAATGCTAAGAATCCGGTCTTAACTCGACCTCGAAAATGTCAAAATTTTTCGCAAAAATTTCTGACTCAATCGATGAAAATTTGTTGATTTTTAGAAATTCCCTTATAACTTTTGAACCGCTCGATGGATCGGGATGAGTTTTTGCACGTTCGTAGAACTCTACGGGAGCTACTTGGTGACGCAAAAAGTTCCAGGATTCTATCGTGTTATCATCGAAAAAAAGGGTGCCAAAATATGGGTCCGAAAAATCTCTTGAAAATGTAAGGACCCCTATAAATCTTTTATTATTGCATTTCTGGTTATTAATTTGGTCCTATCTTACGTAGAATTTCACGAGGAATCCAACGGTGCCACGGGAATTGACGTACGACCTATAGTTTCGGAGTTATCGCCATTCAAAGTTTTGGAAAGTTGCATTTTGCGTCGAAAGGGCGAAATTTTGGCGATTTCGACGATTTTTCAACTTTTTTATTTGAAGAGATTTCTTGAATATCTCTTCGTTATCGTGTTTCTAGGGTCCGAAATGCTAAGAATCCGGTCTTAACTCGACCTCGAAAATGTCAAAATTTTTCGCAAAAATTTCTGACTCAATCGATGAAAATTTGTTGATTTTTAGAAATTCCCTTATAACTTTTGAACCGCTCGATGGATCGGGATGAGTTTTTGCACGTTCGTAGAACTCTACGGGAGCTACTTGGTGACGCAAAAAGTTCCAGGATTCTATCGTGTTATCATCGAAAAAAAGGGTGCCAAAATATGGGTCCGAAAAATCTCTTGAAAATGTAAGGACCCCTATAAATCTTTTATTATTGCATTTCTGGTTATTAATTTGGTCCTATCTTACGTAGAATTTCACGAGGAATCCAACGGTGCCACGGGAATTGACGTACGACCTATAGTTTCGGAGTTATCGCCATTCAAAGTTTTGGAAAGTTGCATTTTGCGTCGAAAGGGCGAAATTTTGGCGATTTCGACGATTTTTCAACTTTTTTATTTGAAGAGATTTCTTGAATATCTCTTCGTTATCGTGTTTCTAGGGTCCGAAATGCTAAGAATCCGGTCTTAACTCGACCTCGAAAATGTCAAAATTTTTCGCAAAAATTTCTGACTCAATCGATGAAAATTTGTTGATTTTTAGAAATTCCCTTATAACTTTTGAACCGCTCGATGGATCGGGATGAGTTTTTGCACGTTCGTAGAACTCTACGGGAGCTACTTGGTGACGCAAAAAGTTCCAGGATTCTATCGTGTTATCATCGAAAAAAAGGGTGCCAAAATATGGGTCCGAAAAATCTCTTGAAAATGTAAGGACCCCTATAAATCTTTTATTATTGCATTTCTGGTTATTAATTTGGTCCTATCTTACGTAGAATTTCACGAGGAATCCAACGGTGCCACGGGAATTGACGTACGACCTATAGTTTCGGAGTTATCGCCATTCAAAGTTTTGGAAAGTTGCATTTTGCGTCGAAAGGGCGAAATTTTGGCGATTTCGACGATTTTTCAACTTTTTTATTTGAAGAGATTTCTTGAATATCTCTTCGTTATCGTGTTTCTAGGGTCCGAAATGCTAAGAATCCGGTCTTAACTCGACCTCGAAAATGTCAAAATTTTTCGCAAAAATTTCTGACTCAATCGATGAAAATTTGTTGATTTTTAGAAATTCCCTTATAACTTTTGAACCGCTCGATGGATCGGGATGAGTTTTTGCACGTTCGTAGAACTCTACGGGAGCTACTTGGTGACGCAAAAAGTTCCAGGATTCTATCGTGTTATCATCGAAAAAAAGGGTGCCAAAATATGGGTCCGAAAAATCTCTTGAAAATGTAAGGACCCCTATAAATCTTTTATTATTGCATTTCTGGTTATTAATTTGGTCCTATCTTACGTAGAATTTCACGAGGAATCCAACGGTGCCACGGGAATTGACGTACGACCTATAGTTTCGGAGTTATCGCCATTCAAAGTTTTGGAAAGTTGCATTTTGCGTCGAAAGGGCGAAATTTTGGCGATTTCGACGATTTTTCAACTTTTTTATTTGAAGAGATTTCTTGAATATCTCTTCGTTATCGTGTTTCTAGGGTCCGAAATGCTAAGAATCCGGTCTTAACTCGACCTCGAAAATGTCAAAATTTTTCGCAAAAATTTCTGACTCAATCGATGAAAATTTGTTGATTTTTAGAAATTCCCTTATAACTTTTGAACCGCTCGATGGATCGGGATGAGTTTTTGCACGTTCGTAGAACTCTACGGGAGCTACTTGGTGACGCAAAAAGTTCCAGGATTCTATCGTGTTATCATCGAAAAAAAGGGTGCCAAAATATGGGTCCGAAAAATCTCTTGAAAATGTAAGGACCCCTATAAATCTTTTATTATTGCATTTCTGGTTATTAATTTGGTCCTATCTTACGTAGAATTTCACGAGGAATCCAACGGTGCCACGGGAATTGACGTACGACCTATAGTTTCGGAGTTATCGCCATTCAAAGTTTTGGAAAGTTGCATTTTGCGTCGAAAGGGCGAAATTTTGGCGATTTCGACGATTTTTCAACTTTTTTATTTGAAGAGATTTCTTGAATATCTCTTCGTTATCGTGTTTCTAGGGTCCGAAATGCTAAGAATCCGGTCTTAACTCGACCTCGAAAATGTCAAAATTTTTCGCAAAAATTTCTGACTCAATCGATGAAAATTTGTTGATTTTTAGAAATTCCCTTATAACTTTTGAACCGCTCGATGGATCGGGATGAGTTTTTGCACGTTCGTAGAACTCTACGGGAGCTACTTGGTGACGCAAAAAGTTCCAGGATTCTATCGTGTTATCATCGAAAAAAAGGGTGCCAAAATATGGGTCCGAAAAATCTCTTGAAAATGTAAGGACCCCTATAAATCTTTTATTATTGCATTTCTGGTTATTAATTTGGTCCTATCTTACGTAGAATTTCACGAGGAATCCAACGGTGCCACGGGAATTGACGTACGACCTATAGTTTCGGAGTTATCGCCATTCAAAGTTTTGGAAAGTTGCATTTTGCGTCGAAAGGGCGAAATTTTGGCGATTTCGACGATTTTTCAACTTTTTTATTTGAAGAGATTTCTTGAATATCTCTTCGTTATCGTGTTTCTAGGGTCCGAAATGCTAAGAATCCGGTCTTAACTCGACCTCGAAAATGTCAAAATTTTTCGCAAAAATTTCTGACTCAATCGATGAAAATTTGTTGATTTTTAGAAATTCCCTTATAACTTTTGAACCGCTCGATGGATCGGGATGAGTTTTTGCACGTTCGTAGAACTCTACGGGAGCTACTTGGTGACGCAAAAAGTTCCAGGATTCTATCGTGTTATCATCGAAAAAAAGGGTGCCAAAATATGGGTCCGAAAAATCTCTTGAAAATGTAAGGACCCCTATAAATCTTTTATTATTGCATTTCTGGTTATTAATTTGGTCCTATCTTACGTAGAATTTCACGAGGAATCCAACGGTGCCACGGGAATTGACGTACGACCTATAGTTTCGGAGTTATCGCCATTCAAAGTTTTGGAAAGTTGCATTTTGCGTCGAAAGGGCGAAATTTTGGCGATTTCGACGATTTTTCAACTTTTTTATTTGAAGAGATTTCTTGAATATCTCTTCGTTATCGTGTTTCTAGGGTCCGAAATGCTAAGAATCCGGTCTTAACTCGACCTCGAAAATGTCAAAATTTTTCGCAAAAATTTCTGACTCAATCGATGAAAATTTGTTGATTTTTAGAAATTCCCTTATAACTTTTGAACCGCTCGATGGATCGGGATGAGTTTTTGCACGTTCGTAGAACTCTACGGGAGCTACTTGGTGACGCAAAAAGTTCCAGGATTCTATCGTGTTATCATCGAAAAAAAGGGTGCCAAAATATGGGTCCGAAAAATCTCTTGAAAATGTAAGGACCCCTATAAATCTTTTATTATTGCATTTCTGGTTATTAATTTGGTCCTATCTTACGTAGAATTTCACGAGGAATCCAACGGTGCCACGGGAATTGACGTACGACCTATAGTTTCGGAGTTATCGCCATTCAAAGTTTTGGAAAGTTGCATTTTGCGTCGAAAGGGCGAAATTTTGGCGATTTCGACGATTTTTCAACTTTTTTATTTGAAGAGATTTCTTGAATATCTCTTCGTTATCGTGTTTCTAGGGTCCGAAATGCTAAGAATCCGGTCTTAACTCGACCTCGAAAATGTCAAAATTTTTCGCAAAAATTTCTGACTCAATCGATGAAAATTTGTTGATTTTTAGAAATTCCCTTATAACTTTTGAACCGCTCGATGGATCGGGATGAGTTTTTGCACGTTCGTAGAACTCTACGGGAGCTACTTGGTGACGCAAAAAGTTCCAGGATTCTATCGTGTTATCATCGAAAAAAAGGGTGCCAAAATATGGGTCCGAAAAATCTCTTGAAAATGTAAGGACCCCTATAAATCTTTTATTATTGCATTTCTGGTTATTAATTTGGTCCTATCTTACGTAGAATTTCACGAGGAATCCAACGGTGCCACGGGAATTGACGTACGACCTATAGTTTCGGAGTTATCGCCATTCAAAGTTTTGGAAAGTTGCATTTTGCGTCGAAAGGGCGAAATTTTGGCGATTTCGACGATTTTTCAACTTTTTTATTTGAAGAGATTTCTTGAATATCTCTTCGTTATCGTGTTTCTAGGGTCCGAAATGCTAAGAATCCGGTCTTAACTCGACCTCGAAAATGTCAAAATTTTTCGCAAAAATTTCTGACTCAATCGATGAAAATTTGTTGATTTTTAGAAATTCCCTTATAACTTTTGAACCGCTCGATGGATCGGGATGAGTTTTTGCACGTTCGTAGAACTCTACGGGAGCTACTTGGTGACGCAAAAAGTTCCAGGATTCTATCGTGTTATCATCGAAAAAAAGGGTGCCAAAATATGGGTCCGAAAAATCTCTTGAAAACGTAAGGACCCCTATAAATCTTTTATTATTGCATTTCTGGTTATTAATTTGGTCCTATCTTACGTAGAATTTCACGAGGAATCCAACGGTGCCACGGGAATTGACGTACGACCTATAGTTTCGGAGTTATCGCCATTCAAAGTTTTGGAAAGTTGCATTTTGCGTCGAAAGGGCGAAATTTTGGCGATTTCGACGATTTTTCAACTTTTTTATTTGAAGAGATTTCTTGAATATCTCTTCGTTATCGTGTTTCTAGGGTCCGAAATGCTAAGAATCCGGTCTTAACTCGACCTCGAAAATGTCAAAATTTTTCGCAAAAATTTCTGACTCAATCGATGAAAATTTGTTGATTTTTAGAAATTCCCTTATAACTTTTGAACCGCTCGATGGATCGGGATGAGTTTTTGCACGTTCGTAGAACTCTACGGGAGCTACTTGGTGACGCAAAAAGTTCCAGGATTCTATCGTGTTATCATCGAAAAAAAGGGTGCCAAAATATGGGTCCGAAAAATCTCTTGAAAACGTAAGGACCCCTATAAATCTTTTATTATTGCATTTCTGGTTATTAATTTGGTCCTATCTTACGTAGAATTTCACGAGGAATCCAACGGTGCCACGGGAATTGACGTACGACCTATAGTTTCGGAGTTATCGCCATTCAAAGTTTTGGAAAGTTGCATTTTGCGTCGAAAGGGCGAAATTTTGGCGATTTCGACGATTTTTCAACTTTTTTATTTGAAGAGATTTCTTGAATATCTCTTCGTTATCGTGTTTCTAGGGTCCGAAATGCTAAGAATCCGGTCTTAACTCGACCTCGAAAATGTCAAAATTTTTCGCAAAAATTTCTGACTCAATCGATGAAAATTTGTTGATTTTTAGAAATTCCCTTATAACTTTTGAACCGCTCGATGGATCGGGATGAGTTTTTGCACGTTCGTAGAACTCTACGGGAGCTACTTGGTGACGCAAAAAGTTCCAGGATTCTATCGTGTTATCATCGAAAAAAAGGGTGCCAAAATATGGGTCCGAAAAATCTCTTGAAAATGTAAGGACCCCTATAAATCTTTTATTATTGCATTTCTGGTTATTAATTTGGTCCTATCTTACGTAGAATTTCACGAGGAATCCAACGGTGCCACGGGAATTGACGTACGACCTATAGTTTCGGAGTTATCGCCATTCAAAGTTTTGGAAAGTTGCATTTTGCGTCGAAAGGGCGAAATTTTGGCGATTTCGACGATTTTTCAACTTTTTTATTTGAAGAGATTTCTTGAATATCTCTTCGTTATCGTGTTTCTAGGGTCCGAAATGCTAAGAATCCGGTCTTAACTCGACCTCGAAAATGTCAAAATTTTTCGCAAAAATTTCTGACTCAATCGATGAAAATTTGTTGATTTTTAGAAATTCCCTTATAACTTTTGAACCGCTCGATGGATCGGGATGAGTTTTTGCACGTTCGTAGAACTCTACGGGAGCTACTTGGTGACGCAAAAAGTTCCAGGATTCTATCGTGTTATCATCGAAAAAAAGGGTGCCAAAATATGGGTCCGAAAAATCTCTTGAAAATGTAAGGACCCCTATAAATCTTTTATTATTGCATTTCTGGTTATTAATTTGGTCCTATCTTACGTAGAATTTCACGAGGAATCCAACGGTGCCACGGGAATTGACGTACGACCTATAGTTTCGGAGTTATCGCCATTCAAAGTTTTGGAAAGTTGCATTTTGCGTCGAAAGGGCGAAATTTTGGCGATTTCGACGATTTTTCAACTTTTTTATTTGAAGAGATTTCTTGAATATCTCTTCGTTATCGTGTTTCTAGGGTCCGAAATGCTAAGAATCCGGTCTTAACTCGACCTCGAAAATGTCAAAATTTTTCGCAAAAATTTCTGACTCAATCGATGAAAATTTGTTGATTTTTAGAAATTCCCTTATAACTTTTGAACCGCTCGATGGATCGGGATGAGTTTTTGCACGTTCGTAGAACTCTACGGGAGCTACTTGGTGACGCAAAAAGTTCCAGGATTCTATCGTGTTATCATCGAAAAAAAGGGTGCCAAAATATGGGTCCGAAAAATCTCTTGAAAATGTAAGGACCCCTATAAATCTTTTATTATTGCATTTCTGGTTATTAATTTGGTCCTATCTTACGTAGAATTTCACGAGGAATCCAACGGTGCCACGGGAATTGACGTACGACCTATAGTTTCGGAGTTATCGCCATTCAAAGTTTTGGAAAGTTGCATTTTGCGTCGAAAGGGCGAAATTTTGGCGATTTCGACGATTTTTCAACTTTTTTATTTGAAGAGATTTCTTGAATATCTCTTCGTTATCGTGTTTCTAGGGTCCGAAATGCTAAGAATCCGGTCTTAACTCGACCTCGAAAATGTCAAAATTTTTCGCAAAAATTTCTGACTCAATCGATGAAAATTTGTTGATTTTTAGAAATTCCCTTATAACTTTTGAACCGCTCGATGGATCGGGATGAGTTTTTGCACGTTCGTAGAACTCTACGGGAGCTACTTGGTGACGCAAAAAGTTCCAGGATTCTATCGTGTTATCATCGAAAAAAAGGGTGCCAAAATATGGGTCCGAAAAATCTCTTGAAAATGTAAGGACCCCTATAAATCTTTTATTATTGCATTTCTGGTTATTAATTTGGTCCTATCTTACGTAGAATTTCACGAGGAATCCAACGGTGCCACGGGAATTGACGTACGACCTATAGTTTCGGAGTTATCGCCATTCAAAGTTTTGGAAAGTTGCATTTTGCGTCGAAAGGGCGAAATTTTGGCGATTTCGACGATTTTTCAACTTTTTTATTTGAAGAGATTTCTTGAATATCTCTTCGTTATCGTGTTTCTAGGGTCCGAAATGCTAAGAATCCGGTCTTAACTCGACCTCGAAAATGTCAAAATTTTTCGCAAAAATTTCTGACTCAATCGATGAAAATTTGTTGATTTTTAGAAATTCCCTTATAACTTTTGAACCGCTCGATGGATCGGGATGAGTTTTTGCACGTTCGTAGAACTCTACGGGAGCTACTTGGTGACGCAAAAAGTTCCAGGATTCTATCGTGTTATCATCGAAAAAAAGGGTGCCAAAATATGGGTCCGAAAAATCTCTTGAAAATGTAAGGACCCCTATAAATCTTTTATTATTGCATTTCTGGTTATTAATTTGGTCCTATCTTACGTAGAATTTCACGAGGAATCCAACGGTGCCACGGGAATTGACGTACGACCTATAGTTTCGGAGTTATCGCCATTCAAAGTTTTGGAAAGTTGCATTTTGCGTCGAAAGGGCGAAATTTTGGCGATTTCGACGATTTTTCAACTTTTTTATTTGAAGAGATTTCTTGAATATCTCTTCGTTATCGTGTTTCTAGGGTCCGAAATGCTAAGAATCCGGTCTTAACTCGACCTCGAAAATGTCAAAATTTTTCGCAAAAATTTCTGACTCAATCGATGAAAATTTGTTGATTTTTAGAAATTCCCTTATAACTTTTGAACCGCTCGATGGATCGGGATGAGTTTTTGCACGTTCGTAGAACTCTACGGGAGCTACTTGGTGACGCAAAAAGTTCCAGGATTCTATCGTGTTATCATCGAAAAAAAGGGTGCCAAAATATGGGTCCGAAAAATCTCTTGAAAATGTAAGGACCCCTATAAATCTTTTATTATTGCATTTCTGGTTATTAATTTGGTCCTATCTTACGTAGAATTTCACGAGGAATCCAACGGTGCCACGGGAATTGACGTACGACCTATAGTTTCGGAGTTATCGCCATTCAAAGTTTTGGAAAGTTGCATTTTGCGTCGAAAGGGCGAAATTTTGGCGATTTCGACGATTTTTCAACTTTTTTATTTGAAGAGATTTCTTGAATATCTCTTCGTTATCGTGTTTCTAGGGTCCGAAATGCTAAGAATCCGGTCTTAACTCGACCTCGAAAATGTCAAAATTTTTCGCAAAAATTTCTGACTCAATCGATGAAAATTTGTTGATTTTTAGAAATTCCCTTATAACTTTTGAACCGCTCGATGGATCGGGATGAGTTTTTGCACGTTCGTAGAACTCTACGGGAGCTACTTGGTGACGCAAAAAGTTCCAGGATTCTATCGTGTTATCATCGAAAAAAAGGGTGCCAAAATATGGGTCCGAAAAATCTCTTGAAAATGTAAGGACCCCTATAAATCTTTTATTATTGCATTTCTGGTTATTAATTTGGTCCTATCTTACGTAGAATTTCACGAGGAATCCAACGGTGCCACGGGAATTGACGTACGACCTATAGTTTCGGAGTTATCGCCATTCAAAGTTTTGGAAAGTTGCATTTTGCGTCGAAAGGGCGAAATTTTGGCGATTTCGACGATTTTTCAACTTTTTTATTTGAAGAGATTTCTTGAATATCTCTTCGTTATCGTGTTTCTAGGGTCCGAAATGCTAAGAATCCGGTCTTAACTCGACCTCGAAAATGTCAAAATTTTTCGCAAAAATTTCTGACTCAATCGATGAAAATTTGTTGATTTTTAGAAATTCCCTTATAACTTTTGAACCGCTCGATGGATCGGGATGAGTTTTTGCACGTTCGTAGAACTCTACGGGAGCTACTTGGTGACGCAAAAAGTTCCAGGATTCTATCGTGTTATCATCGAAAAAAAGGGTGCCAAAATATGGGTCCGAAAAATCTCTTGAAAATGTAAGGACCCCTATAAATCTTTTATTATTGCATTTCTGGTTATTAATTTGGTCCTATCTTACGTAGAATTTCACGAGGAATCCAACGGTGCCACGGGAATTGACGTACGACCTATAGTTTCGGAGTTATCGCCATTCAAAGTTTTGGAAAGTTGCATTTTGCGTCGAAAGGGCGAAATTTTGGCGATTTCGACGATTTTTCAACTTTTTTATTTGAAGAGATTTCTTGAATATCTCTTCGTTATCGTGTTTCTAGGGTCCGAAATGCTAAGAATCCGGTCTTAACTCGACCTCGAAAATGTCAAAATTTTTCGCAAAAATTTCTGACTCAATCGATGAAAATTTGTTGATTTTTAGAAATTCCCTTATAACTTTTGAACCGCTCGATGGATCGGGATGAGTTTTTGCACGTTCGTAGAACTCTACGGGAGCTACTTGGTGACGCAAAAAGTTCCAGGATTCTATCGTGTTATCATCGAAAAAAAGGGTGCCAAAATATGGGTCCGAAAAATCTCTTGAAAATGTAAGGACCCCTATAAATCTTTTATTATTGCATTTCTGGTTATTAATTTGGTCCTATCTTACGTAGAATTTCACGAGGAATCCAACGGTGCCACGGGAATTGACGTACGACCTATAGTTTCGGAGTTATCGCCATTCAAAGTTTTGGAAAGTTGCATTTTGCGTCGAAAGGGCGAAATTTTGGCGATTTCGACGATTTTTCAACTTTTTTATTTGAAGAGATTTCTTGAATATCTCTTCGTTATCGTGTTTCTAGGGTCCGAAATGCTAAGAATCCGGTCTTAACTCGACCTCGAAAATGTCAAAATTTTTCGCAAAAATTTCTGACTCAATCGATGAAAATTTGTTGATTTTTAGAAATTCCCTTATAACTTTTGAACCGCTCGATGGATCGGGATGAGTTTTTGCACGTTCGTAGAACTCTACGGGAGCTACTTGGTGACGCAAAAAGTTCCAGGATTCTATCGTGTTATCATCGAAAAAAAGGGTGCCAAAATATGGGTCCGAAAAATCTCTTGAAAATGTAAGGACCCCTATAAATCTTTTATTATTGCATTTCTGGTTATTAATTTGGTCCTATCTTACGTAGAATTTCACGAGGAATCCAACGGTGCCACGGGAATTGACGTACGACCTATAGTTTCGGAGTTATCGCCATTCAAAGTTTTGGAAAGTTGCATTTTGCGTCGAAAGGGCGAAATTTTGGCGATTTCGACGATTTTTCAACTTTTTTATTTGAAGAGATTTCTTGAATATCTCTTCGTTATCGTGTTTCTAGGGTCCGAAATGCTAAGAATCCGGTCTTAACTCGACCTCGAAAATGTCAAAATTTTTCGCAAAAATTTCTGACTCAATCGATGAAAATTTGTTGATTTTTAGAAATTCCCTTATAACTTTTGAACCGCTCGATGGATCGGGATGAGTTTTTGCACGTTCGTAGAACTCTACGGGAGCTACTTGGTGACGCAAAAAGTTCCAGGATTCTATCGTGTTATCATCGAAAAAAAGGGTGCCAAAATATGGGTCCGAAAAATCTCTTGAAAATGTAAGGACCCCTATAAATCTTTTATTATTGCATTTCTGGTTATTAATTTGGTCCTATCTTACGTAGAATTTCACGAGGAATCCAACGGTGCCACGGGAATTGACGTACGACCTATAGTTTCGGAGTTATCGCCATTCAAAGTTTTGGAAAGTTGCTTTTTGCGTCGAAAGGGCGAAATTTTGGCGATTTCGACGATTTTTCAACTTTTTTATTTGAAGAGATTTCTTGAATATCTCTTCGTTATCGTGTTTCTAGGGTCCGAAATGCTAAGAATCCGGTCTTAACTCGACCTCGAAAATGTCAAAATTTTTCGCAAAAATTTCTGACTCAATCGATGAAAATTTGTTGATTTTTAGAAATTCCCTTATAACTTTTGAACCGCTCGATGGATCGGGATGAGTTTTTGCACGTTCGTAGAACTCTACGGGAGCTACTTGGTGACGCAAAAAGTTCCAGGATTCTATCGTGTTATCATCGAAAAAAAGGGTGCCAAAATATGGGTCCGAAAAATCTCTTGAAAATGTAAGGACCCCTATAAATCTTTTATTATTGCATTTCTGGTTATTAATTTGGTCCTATCTTACGTAGAATTTCACGAGGAATCCAACGGTGCCACGGGAATTGACGTACGACCTATAGTTTCGGAGTTATCGCCATTCAAAGTTTTGGAAAGTTGCATTTTGCGTCGAAAGGGCGAAATTTTGGCGATTTCGACGATTTTTCAACTTTTTTATTTGAAGAGATTTCTTGAATATCTCTTCGTTATCGTGTTTCTAGGGTCCGAAATGCTAAGAATCCGGTCTTAACTCGACCTCGAAAATGTCAAAATTTTTCGCAAAAATTTCTGACTCAATCGATGAAAATTTGTTGATTTTTAGAAATTCCCTTATAACTTTTGAACCGCTCGATGGATCGGGATGAGTTTTTGCACGTTCGTAGAACTCTACGGGAGCTACTTGGTGACGCAAAAAGTTCCAGGATTCTATCGTGTTATCATCGAAAAAAAGGGTGCCAAAATATGGGTCCGAAAAATCTCTTGAAAATGTAAGGACCCCTATAAATCTTTTATTATTGCATTTCTGGTTATTAATTTGGTCCTATCTTACGTAGAATTTCACGAGGAATCCAACGGTGCCACGGGAATTGACGTACGACCTATAGTTTCGGAGTTATCGCCATTCAAAGTTTTGGAAAGTTGCATTTTGCGTCGAAAGGGCGAAATTTTGGCGATTTCGACGATTTTTCAACTTTTTTATTTGAAGAGATTTCTTGAATATCTCTTCGTTATCGTGTTTCTAGGGTCCGAAATGCTAAGAATCCGGTCTTAACTCGACCTCGAAAATGTCAAAATTTTTCGCAAAAATTTCTGACTCAATCGATGAAAATTTGTTGATTTTTAGAAATTCCCTTATAACTTTTGAACCGCTCGATGGATCGGGATGAGTTTTTGCACGTTCGTAGAACTCTACGGGAGCTACTTGGTGACGCAAAAAGTTCCAGGATTCTATCGTGTTATCATCGAAAAAAAGGGTGCCAAAATATGGGTCCGAAAAATCTCTTGAAAACGTAAGGACCCCTATAAATCTTTTATTATTGCATTTCTGGTTATTAATTTGGTCCTATCTTACGTAGAATTTCACGAGGAATCCAACGGTGCCACGGGAATTGACGTACGACCTATAGTTTCGGAGTTATCGCCATTCAAAGTTTTGGAAAGTTGCATTTTGCGTCGAAAGGGCGAAATTTTGGCGATTTCGACGATTTTTCAACTTTTTTATTTGAAGAGATTTCTTGAATATCTCTTCGTTATCGTGTTTCTAGGGTCCGAAATGCTAAGAATCCGGTCTTAACTCGACCTCGAAAATGTCAAAATTTTTCGCAAAAATTTCTGACTCAATCGATGAAAATTTGTTGATTTTTAGAAATTCCCTTATAACTTTTGAACCGCTCGATGGATCGGGATGAGTTTTTGCACGTTCGTAGAACTCTACGGGAGCTACTTGGTGACGCAAAAAGTTCCAGGATTCTATCGTGTTATCATCGAAAAAAAGGGTGCCAAAATATGGGTCCGAAAAATCTCTTGAAAACGTAAGGACCCCTATAAATCTTTTATTATTGCATTTCTGGTTATTAATTTGGTCCTATCTTACGTAGAATTTCACGAGGAATCCAACGGTGCCACGGGAATTGACGTACGACCTATAGTTTCGGAGTTATCGCCATTCAAAGTTTTGGAAAGTTGCATTTTGCGTCGAAAGGGCGAAATTTTGGCGATTTCGACGATTTTTCAACTTTTTTATTTGAAGAGATTTCTTGAATATCTCTTCGTTATCGTGTTTCTAGGGTCCGAAATGCTAAGAATCCGGTCTTAACTCGACCTCGAAAATGTCAAAATTTTTCGCAAAAATTTCTGACTCAATCGATGAAAATTTGTTGATTTTTAGAAATTCCCTTATAACTTTTGAACCGCTCGATGGATCGGGATGAGTTTTTGCACGTTCGTAGAACTCTACGGGAGCTACTTGGTGACGCAAAAAGTTCCAGGATTCTATCGTGTTATCATCGAAAAAAAGGGTGCCAAAATATGGGTCCGAAAAATCTCTTGAAAATGTAAGGACCCCTATAAATCTTTTATTATTGCATTTCTGGTTATTAATTTGGTCCTATCTTACGTAGAATTTCACGAGGAATCCAACGGTGCCACGGGAATTGACGTACGACCTATAGTTTCGGAGTTATCGCCATTCAAAGTTTTGGAAAGTTGCATTTTGCGTCGAAAGGGCGAAATTTTGGCGATTTCGACGATTTTTCAACTTTTTTATTTGAAGAGATTTCTTGAATATCTCTTCGTTATCGTGTTTCTAGGGTCCGAAATGCTAAGAATCCGGTCTTAACTCGACCTCGAAAATGTCAAAATTTTTCGCAAAAATTTCTGACTCAATCGATGAAAATTTGTTGATTTTTAGAAATTCCCTTATAACTTTTGAACCGCTCGATGGATCGGGATGAGTTTTTGCACGTTCGTAGAACTCTACGGGAGCTACTTGGTGACGCAAAAAGTTCCAGGATTCTATCGTGTTATCATCGAAAAAAAGGGTGCCAAAATATGGGTCCGAAAAATCTCTTGAAAATGTAAGGACCCCTATAAATCTTTTATTATTGCATTTCTGGTTATTAATTTGGTCCTATCTTACGTAGAATTTCACGAGGAATCCAACGGTGCCACGGGAATTGACGTACGACCTATAGTTTCGGAGTTATCGCCATTCAAAGTTTTGGAAAGTTGCATTTTGCGTCGAAAGGGCGAAATTTTGGCGATTTCGACGATTTTTCAACTTTTTTATTTGAAGAGATTTCTTGAATATCTCTTCGTTATCGTGTTTCTAGGGTCCGAAATGCTAAGAATCCGGTCTTAACTCGACCTCGAAAATGTCAAAATTTTTCGCAAAAATTTCTGACTCAATCGATGAAAATTTGTTGATTTTTAGAAATTCCCTTATAACTTTTGAACCGCTCGATGGATCGGGATGAGTTTTTGCACGTTCGTAGAACTCTACGGGAGCTACTTGGTGACGCAAAAAGTTCCAGGATTCTATCGTGTTATCATCGAAAAAAAGGGTGCCAAAATATGGGTCCGAAAAATCTCTTGAAAATGTAAGGACCCCTATAAATCTTTTATTATTGCATTTCTGGTTATTAATTTGGTCCTATCTTACGTAGAATTTCACGAGGAATCCAACGGTGCCACGGGAATTGACGTACGACCTATAGTTTCGGAGTTATCGCCATTCAAAGTTTTGGAAAGTTGCATTTTGCGTCGAAAGGGCGAAATTTTGGCGATTTCGACGATTTTTCAACTTTTTTATTTGAAGAGATTTCTTGAATATCTCTTCGTTATCGTGTTTCTAGGGTCCGAAATGCTAAGAATCCGGTCTTAACTCGACCTCGAAAATGTCAAAATTTTTCGCAAAAATTTCTGACTCAATCGATGAAAATTTGTTGATTTTTAGAAATTCCCTTATAACTTTTGAACCGCTCGATGGATCGGGATGAGTTTTTGCACGTTCGTAGAACTCTACGGGAGCTACTTGGTGACGCAAAAAATTCCAGGATTCTATCGTGTTATCATCGAAAAAAAGGGTGCCAAAATATGGGTCCGAAAAATCTCTTGAAAATGTAAGGACCCCTATAAATCTTTTATTATTGCATTTCTGGTTATTAATTTGGTCCTATCTTACGTAGAATTTCACGAGGAATCCAACGGTGCCACGGGAATTGACGTACGACCTATAGTTTCGGAGTTATCGCCATTCAAAGTTTTGGAAAGTTGCATTTTGCGTCGAAAGGGCGAAATTTTGGCGATTTCGACGATTTTTCAACTTTTTTATTTGAAGAGATTTCTTGAATATCTCTTCGTTATCGTGTTTCTAGGGTCCGAAATGCTAAGAATCCGGTCTTAACTCGACCTCGAAAATGTCAAAATTTTTCGCAAAAATTTCTGACTCAATCGATGAAAATTTGTTGATTTTTAGAAATTCCCTTATAACTTTTGAACCGCTCGATGGATCGGGATGAGTTTTTGCACGTTCGTAGAACTCTACGGGAGCTACTTGGTGACGCAAAAAGTTCCAGGATTCTATCGTGTTATCATCGAAAAAAAGGGTGCCAAAATATGGGTCCGAAAAATCTCTTGAAAATGTAAGGACCCCTATAAATCTTTTATTATTGCATTTCTGGTTATTAATTTGGTCCTATCTTACGTAGAATTTCACGAGGAATCCAACGGTGCCACGGGAATTGACGTACGACCTATAGTTTCGGAGTTATCGCCATTCAAAGTTTTGGAAAGTTGCATTTTGCGTCGAAAGGGCGAAATTTTGGCGATTTCGACGATTTTTCAACTTTTTTATTTGAAGAGATTTCTTGAATATCTCTTCGTTATCGTGTTTCTAGGGTCCGAAATGCTAAGAATCCGGTCTTAACTCGACCTCGAAAATGTCAAAATTTTTCGCAAAAATTTCTGACTCAATCGATGAAAATTTGTTGATTTTTAGAAATTCCCTTATAACTTTTGAACCGCTCGATGGATCGGGATGAGTTTTTGCACGTTCGTAGAACTCTACGGGAGCTACTTGGTGACGCAAAAAGTTCCAGGATTCTATCGTGTTATCATCGAAAAAAAGGGTGCCAAAATATGGGTCCGAAAAATCTCTTGAAAATGTAAGGACCCCTATAAATCTTTTATTATTGCATTTCTGGTTATTAATTTGGTCCTATCTTACGTAGAATTTCACGAGGAATCCAACGGTGCCACGGGAATTGACGTACGACCTATAGTTTCGGAGTTATCGCCATTCAAAGTTTTGGAAAGTTGCATTTTGCGTCGAAAGGGCGAAATTTTGGCGATTTCGACGATTTTTCAACTTTTTTATTTGAAGAGATTTCTTGAATATCTCTTCGTTATCGTGTTTCTAGGGTCCGAAATGCTAAGAATCCGGTCTTAACTCGACCTCGAAAATGTCAAAATTTTTCGCAAAAATTTCTGACTCAATCGATGAAAATTTGTTGATTTTTAGAAATTCCCTTATAACTTTTGAACCGCTCGATGGATCGGGATGAGTTTTTGCACGTTCGTAGAACTCTACGGGAGCTACTTGGTGACGCAAAAAGTTCCAGGATTCTATCGTGTTATCATCGAAAAAAAGGGTGCCAAAATATGGGTCCGAAAAATCTCTTGAAAATGTAAGGACCCCTATAAATCTTTTATTATTGCATTTCTGGTTATTAATTTGGTCCTATCTTACGTAGAATTTCACGAGGAATCCAACGGTGCCACGGGAATTGACGTACGACCTATAGTTTCGGAGTTATCGCCATTCAAAGTTTTGGAAAGTTGCATTTTGCGTCGAAAGGGCGAAATTTTGGCGATTTCGACGATTTTTCAACTTTTTTATTTGAAGAGATTTCTTGAATATCTCTTCGTTATCGTGTTTCTAGGGTCCGAAATGCTAAGAATCCGGTCTTAACTCGACCTCGAAAATGTCAAAATTTTTCGCAAAAATTTCTGACTCAATCGATGAAAATTTGTTGATTTTTAGAAATTCCCTTATAACTTTTGAACCGCTCGATGGATCGGGATGAGTTTTTGCACGTTCGTAGAACTCTACGGGAGCTACTTGGTGACGCAAAAAGTTCCAGGATTCTATCGTGTTATCATCGAAAAAAAGGGTGCCAAAATATGGGTCCGAAAAATCTCTTGAAAATGTAAGGACCCCTATAAATCTTTTATTATTGCATTTCTGGTTATTAATTTGGTCCTATCTTACGTAGAATTTCACGAGGAATCCAACGGTGCCACGGGAATTGACGTACGACCTATAGTTTCGGAGTTATCGCCATTCAAAGTTTTGGAAAGTTGCATTTTGCGTCGAAAGGGCGAAATTTTGGCGATTTCGACGATTTTTCAACTTTTTTATTTGAAGAGATTTCTTGAATATCTCTTCGTTATCGTGTTTTTAGGGTCCGAAATGCTAAGAATCCGGTCTTAACTCGACCTCGAAAATGTCAAAATTTTTCGCAAAAATTTCTGACTCAATCGATGAAAATTTGTTGATTTTTAGAAATTCCCTTATAACTTTTGAACCGCTCGATGGATCGGGATGAGTTTTTGCACGTTCGTAGAACTCTACGGGAGCTACTTGGTGACGCAAAAAGTTCCAGGATTCTATCGTGTTATCATCGAAAAAAAGGGTGCCAAAATATGGGTCCGAAAAATCTCTTGAAAATGTAAGGACCCCTATAAATCTTTTATTATTGCATTTCTGGTTATTAATTTGGTCCTATCTTACGTAGAATTTCACGAGGAATCCAACGGTGCCACGGGAATTGACGTACGACCTATAGTTTCGGAGTTATCGCCATTCAAAGTTTTGGAAAGTTGCATTTTGCGTCGAAAGGGCGAAATTTTGGCGATTTCGACGATTTTTCAACTTTTTTATTTGAAGAGATTTCTTGAATATCTCTTCGTTATCGTGTTTCTAGGGTCCGAAATGCTAAGAATCCGGTCTTAACTCGACCTCGAAAATGTCAAAATTTTTCGCAAAAATTTCTGACTCAATCGATGAAAATTTGTTGATTTTTAGAAATTCCCTTATAACTTTTGAACCGCTCGATGGATCGGGATGAGTTTTTGCACGTTCGTAGAACTCTACGGGAGCTACTTGGTGACGCAAAAAGTTCCAGGATTCTATCGTGTTATCATCGAAAAAAAGGGTGCCAAAATATGGGTCCGAAAAATCTCTTGAAAATGTAAGGACCCCTATAAATCTTTTATTATTGCATTTCTGGTTATTAATTTGGTCCTATCTTACGTAGAATTTCACGAGGAATCCAACGGTGCCACGGGAATTGACGTACGACCTATAGTTTCGGAGTTATCGCCATTCAAAGTTTTGGAAAGTTGCATTTTGCGTCGAAAGGGCGAAATTTTGGCGATTTCGACGATTTTTCAACTTTTTTATTTGAAGAGATTTCTTGAATATCTCTTCGTTATCGTGTTTCTAGGGTCCGAAATGCTAAGAATCCGGTCTTAACTCGACCTCGAAAATGTCAAAATTTTTCGCAAAAATTTCTGACTCAATCGATGAAAATTTGTTGATTTTTAGAAATTCCCTTATAACTTTTGAACCGCTCGATGGATCGGGATGAGTTTTTGCACGTTCGTAGAACTCTACGGGAGCTACTTGGTGACGCAAAAAGTTCCAGGATTCTATCGTGTTATCATCGAAAAAAAGGGTGCCAAAATATGGGTCCGAAAAATCTCTTGAAAATGTAAGGACCCCTATAAATCTTTTATTATTGCATTTCTGGTTATTAATTTGGTCCTATCTTACGTAGAATTTCACGAGGAATCCAACGGTGCCACGGGAATTGACGTACGACCTATAGTTTCGGAGTTATCGCCATTCAAAGTTTTGGAAAGTTGCATTTTGCGTCGAAAGGGCGAAATTTTGGCGATTTCGACGATTTTTCAACTTTTTTATTTGAAGAGATTTCTTGAATATCTCTTCGTTATCGTGTTTCTAGGGTCCGAAATGCTAAGAATCCGGTCTTAACTCGACCTCGAAAATGTCAAAATTTTTCGCAAAAATTTCTGACTCAATCGATGAAAATTTGTTGATTTTTAGAAATTCCCTTATAACTTTTGAACCGCTCGATGGATCGGGATGAGTTTTTGCACGTTCGTAGAACTCTACGGGAGCTACTTGGTGACGCAAAAAGTTCCAGGATTCTATCGTGTTATCATCGAAAAAAAGGGTGCCAAAATATGGGTCCGAAAAATCTCTTGAAAATGTAAGGACCCCTATAAATCTTTTATTATTGCATTTCTGGTTATTAATTTGGTCCTATCTTACGTAGAATTTCACGAGGAATCCAACGGTGCCACGGGAATTGACGTACGACCTATAGTTTCGGAGTTATCGCCATTCAAAGTTTTGGAAAGTTGCATTTTGCGTCGAAAGGGCGAAATTTTGGCGATTTCGACGATTTTTCAACTTTTTTATTTGAAAAGATTTCTTGAATATCTCTTCGTTATCGTGTTTCTAGGGTCCGAAATGCTAAGAATCCGGTCTTAACTCGACCTCGAAAATGTCAAAATTTTTCGCAAAAATTTCTGACTCAATCGATGAAAATTTGTTGATTTTTAGAAATTCCCTTATAACTTTTGAACCGCTCGATGGATCGGGATGAGTTTTTGCACGTTCGTAGAACTCTACGGGAGCTACTTGGTGACGCAAAAAGTTCCAGGATTCTATCGTGTTATCATCGAAAAAAAGGGTGCCAAAATATGGGTCCGAAAAATCTCTTGAAAATGTAAGGACCCCTATAAATCTTTTATTATTGCATTTCTGGTTATTAATTTGGTCCTATCTTACGTAGAATTTCACGAGGAATCCAACGGTGCCACGGGAATTGACGTACGACCTATAGTTTCGGAGTTATCGCCATTCAAAGTTTTGGAAAGTTGCATTTTGCGTCGAAAGGGCGAAATTTTGGCGATTTCGACGATTTTTCAACTTTTTTATTTGAAAAGATTTCTTGAATATCTCTTCGTTATCGTGTTTCTAGGGTCCGAAATGCTAAGAATCCGGTCTTAACTCGACCTCGAAAATGTCAAAATTTTTCGCAAAAATTTCTGACTCAATCGATGAAAATTTGTTGATTTTTAGAAATTCCCTTATAACTTTTGAACCGCTCGATGGATCGGGATGAGTTTTTGCACGTTCGTAGAACTCTACGGGAGCTACTTGGTGACGCAAAAAGTTCCAGGATTCTATCGTGTTATCATCGAAAAAAAGGGTGCCAAAATATGGGTCCGAAAAATCTCTTGAAAATGTAAGGACCCCTATAAATCTTTTATTATTGCATTTCTGGTTATTAATTTGGTCCTATCTTACGTAGAATTTCACGAGGAATCCAACGGTGCCACGGGAATTGACGTACGACCTATAGTTTCGGAGTTATCGCCATTCAAAGTTTTGGAAAGTTGCATTTTGCGTCGAAAGGGCGAAATTTTGGCGATTTCGACGATTTTTCAACTTTTTTATTTGAAGAGATTTCTTGAATATCTCTTCGTTATCGTGTTTCTAGGGTCCGAAATGCTAAGAATCCGGTCTTAACTCGACCTCGAAAATGTCAAAATTTTTCGCAAAAATTTCTGACTCAATCGATGAAAATTTGTTGATTTTTAGAAATTCCCTTATAACTTTTGAACCGCTCGATGGATCGGGATGAGTTTTTGCACGTTCGTAGAACTCTACGGGAGCTACTTGGTGACGCAAAAAGTTCCAGGATTCTATCGTGTTATCATCGAAAAAAAGGGTGCCAAAATATGGGTCCGAAAAATCTCTTGAAAATGTAAGGACCCCTATAAATCTTTTATTATTGCATTTCTGGTTATTAATTTGGTCCTATCTTACGTAGAATTTCACGAGGAATCCAACGGTGCCACGGGAATTGACGTACGACCTATAGTTTCGGAGTTATCGCCATTCAAAGTTTTGGAAAGTTGCATTTTGCGTCGAAAGGGCGAAATTTTGGCGATTTCGACGATTTTTCAACTTTTTTATTTGAAGAGATTTCTTGAATATCTCTTCGTTATCGTGTTTCTAGGGTCCGAAATGCTAAGAATCCGGTCTTAACTCGACCTCGAAAATGTCAAAATTTTTCGCAAAAATTTCTGACTCAATCGATGAAAATTTGTTGATTTTTAGAAATTCCCTTATAACTTTTGAACCGCTCGATGGATCGGGATGAGTTTTTGCACGTTCGTAGAACTCTACGGGAGCTACTTGGTGACGCAAAAAGTTCCAGGATTCTATCGTGTTATCATCGAAAAAAAGGGTGCCAAAATATGGGTCCGAAAAATCTCTTGAAAATGTAAGGACCCCTATAAATCTTTTATTATTGCATTTCTGGTTATTAATTTGGTCCTATCTTACGTAGAATTTCACGAGGAATCCAACGGTGCCACGGGAATTGACGTACGACCTATAGTTTCGGAGTTATCGCCATTCAAAGTTTTGGAAAGTTGCATTTTGCGTCGAAAGGGCGAAATTTTGGCGATTTCGACGATTTTTCAACTTTTTTATTTGAAGAGATTTCTTGAATATCTCTTCGTTATCGTGTTTCTAGGGTCCGAAATGCTAAGAATCCGGTCTTAACTCGACCTCGAAAATGTCAAAATTTTTCGCAAAAATTTCTGACTCAATCGATGAAAATTTGTTGATTTTTAGAAATTCCCTTATAACTTTTGAACCGCTCGATGGATCGGGATGAGTTTTTGCACGTTCGTAGAACTCTACGGGAGCTACTTGGTGACGCAAAAAGTTCCAGGATTCTATCGTGTTATCATCGAAAAAAAGGGTGCCAAAATATGGGTCCGAAAAATCTCTTGAAAATGTAAGGACCCCTATAAATCTTTTATTATTGCATTTCTGGTTATTAATTTGGTCCTATCTTACGTAGAATTTCACGAGGAATCCAACGGTGCCACGGGAATTGACGTACGACCTATAGTTTCGGAGTTATCGCCATTCAAAGTTTTGGAAAGTTGCATTTTGCGTCGAAAGGGCGAAATTTTGGCGATTTCGACGATTTTTCAACTTTTTTATTTGAAGAGATTTCTTGAATATCTCTTCGTTATCGTGTTTCTAGGGTCCGAAATGCTAAGAATCCGGTCTTAACTCGACCTCGAAAATGTCAAAATTTTTCGCAAAAATTTCTGACTCAATCGATGAAAATTTGTTGATTTTTAGAAATTCCCTTATAACTTTTGAACCGCTCGATGGATCGGGATGAGTTTTTGCACGTTCGTAGAACTCTACGGGAGCTACTTGGTGACGCAAAAAGTTCCAGGATTCTATCGTGTTATCATCGAAAAAAAGGGTGCCAAAATATGGGTCCGAAAAATCTCTTGAAAATGTAAGGACCCCTATAAATCTTTTATTATTGCATTTCTGGTTATTAATTTGGTCCTATCTTACGTAGAATTTCACGAGGAATCCAACGGTGCCACGGGAATTGACGTACGACCTATAGTTTCGGAGTTATCGCCATTCAAAGTTTTGGAAAGTTGCATTTTGCGTCGAAAGGGCGAAATTTTGGCGATTTCGACGATTTTTCAACTTTTTTATTTGAAGAGATTTCTTGAATATCTCTTCGTTATCGTGTTTCTAGGGTCCGAAATGCTAAGAATCCGGTCTTAACTCGACCTCGAAAATGTCAAAATTTTTCGCAAAAATTTCTGACTCAATCGATGAAAATTTGTTGATTTTTAGAAATTCCCTTATAACTTTTGAACCGCTCGATGGATCGGGATGAGTTTTTGCACGTTCGTAGAACTCTACGGGAGCTACTTGGTGACGCAAAAAGTTCCAGGATTCTATCGTGTTATCATCGAAAAAAAGGGTGCCAAAATATGGGTCCGAAAAATCTCTTGAAAATGTAAGGACCCCTATAAATCTTTTATTATTGCATTTCTGGTTATTAATTTGGTCCTATCTTACGTAGAATTTCACGAGGAATCCAACGGTGCCACGGGAATTGACGTACGACCTATAGTTTCGGAGTTATCGCCATTCAAAGTTTTGGAAAGTTGCATTTTGCGTCGAAAGGGCGAAATTTTGGCGATTTCGACGATTTTTCAACTTTTTTATTTGAAGAGATTTCTTGAATATCTCTTCGTTATCGTGTTTCTAGGGTCCGAAATGCTAAGAATCCGGTCTTAACTCGACCTCGAAAATGTCAAAATTTTTCGCAAAAATTTCTGACTCAATCGATGAAAATTTGTTGATTTTTAGAAATTCCCTTATAACTTTTGAACCGCTCGATGGATCGGGATGAGTTTTTGCACGTTCGTAGAACTCTACGGGAGCTACTTGGTGACGCAAAAAGTTCCAGGATTCTATCGTGTTATCATCGAAAAAAAGGGTGCCAAAATATGGGTCCGAAAAATCTCTTGAAAATGTAAGGACCCCTATAAATCTTTTATTATTGCATTTCTGGTTATTAATTTGGTCCTATCTTACGTAGAATTTCACGAGGAATCCAACGGTGCCACGGGAATTGACGTACGACCTATAGTTTCGGAGTTATCGCCATTCAAAGTTTTGGAAAGTTGCATTTTGCGTCGAAAGGGCGAAATTTTGGCGATTTCGACGATTTTTCAACTTTTTTATTTGAAGAGATTTCTTGAATATCTCTTCGTTATCGTGTTTCTAGGGTCCGAAATGCTAAGAATCCGGTCTTAACTCGACCTCGAAAATGTCAAAATTTTTCGCAAAAATTTCTGACTCAATCGATGAAAATTTGTTGATTTTTAGAAATTCCCTTATAACTTTTGAACCGCTCGATGGATCGGGATGAGTTTTTGCACGTTCGTAGAACTCTACGGGAGCTACTTGGTGACGCAAAAAGTTCCAGGATTCTATCGTGTTATCATCGAAAAAAAGGGTGCCAAAATATGGGTCCGAAAAATCTCTTGAAAATGTAAGGACCCCTATAAATCTTTTATTATTGCATTTCTGGTTATTAATTTGGTCCTATCTTACGTAGAATTTCACGAGGAATCCAACGGTGCCACGGGAATTGACGTACGACCTATAGTTTCGGAGTTATCGCCATTCAAAGTTTTGGAAAGTTGCATTTTGCGTCGAAAGGGCGAAATTTTGGCGATTTCGACGATTTTTCAACTTTTTTATTTGAAAAGATTTCTTGAATATCTCTTCGTTATCGTGTTTCTAGGGTCCGAAATGCTAAGAATCCGGTCTTAACTCGACCTCGAAAATGTCAAAATTTTTCGCAAAAATTTCTGACTCAATCGATGAAAATTTGTTGATTTTTAGAAATTCCCTTATAACTTTTGAACCGCTCGATGGATCGGGATGAGTTTTTGCACGTTCGTAGAACTCTACGGGAGCTACTTGGTGACGCAAAAAGTTCCAGGATTCTATCGTGTTATCATCGAAAAAAAGGGTGCCAAAATATGGGTCCGAAAAATCTCTTGAAAATGTAAGGACCCCTATAAATCTTTTATTATTGCATTTCTGGTTATTAATTTGGTCCTATCTTACGTAGAATTTCACGAGGAATCCAACGGTGCCACGGGAATTGACGTACGACCTATAGTTTCGGAGTTATCGCCATTCAAAGTTTTGGAAAGTTGCATTTTGCGTCGAAAGGGCGAAATTTTGGCGATTTCGACGATTTTTCAACTTTTTTATTTGAAAAGATTTCTTGAATATCTCTTCGTTATCGTGTTTCTAGGGTCCGAAATGCTAAGAATCCGGTCTTAACTCGACCTCGAAAATGTCAAAATTTTTCGCAAAAATTTCTGACTCAATCGATGAAAATTTGTTGATTTTTAGAAATTCCCTTATAACTTTTGAACCGCTCGATGGATCGGGATGAGTTTTTGCACGTTCGTAGAACTCTACGGGAGCTACTTGGTGACGCAAAAAGTTCCAGGATTCTATCGTGTTATCATCGAAAAAAAGGGTGCCAAAATATGGGTCCGAAAAATCTCTTGAAAATGTAAGGACCCCTATAAATCTTTTATTATTGCATTTCTGGTTATTAATTTGGTCCTATCTTACGTAGAATTTCACGAGGAATCCAACGGTGCCACGGGAATTGACGTACGACCTATAGTTTCGGAGTTATCGCCATTCAAAGTTTTGGAAAGTTGCATTTTGCGTCGAAAGGGCGAAATTTTGGCGATTTCGACGATTTTTCAACTTTTTTATTTGAAGAGATTTCTTGAATATCTCTTCGTTATCGTGTTTCTAGGGTCCGAAATGCTAAGAATCCGGTCTTAACTCGACCTCGAAAATGTCAAAATTTTTCGCAAAAATTTCTGACTCAATCGATGAAAATTTGTTGATTTTTAGAAATTCCCTTATAACTTTTGAACCGCTCGATGGATCGGGATGAGTTTTTGCACGTTCGTAGAACTCTACGGGAGCTACTTGGTGACGCAAAAAGTTCCAGGATTCTATCGTGTTATCATCGAAAAAAAGGGTGCCAAAATATGGGTCCGAAAAATCTCTTGAAAATGTAAGGACCCCTATAAATCTTTTATTATTGCATTTCTGGTTATTAATTTGGTCCTATCTTACGTAGAATTTCACGAGGAATCCAACGGTGCCACGGGAATTGACGTACGACCTATAGTTTCGGAGTTATCGCCATTCAAAGTTTTGGAAAGTTGCATTTTGCGTCGAAAGGGCGAAATTTTGGCGATTTCGACGATTTTTCAACTTTTTTATTTGAAGAGATTTCTTGAATATCTCTTCGTTATCGTGTTTCTAGGGTCCGAAATGCTAAGAATCCGGTCTTAACTCGACCTCGAAAATGTCAAAATTTTTCGCAAAAATTTCTGACTCAATCGATGAAAATTTGTTGATTTTTAGAAATTCCCTTATAACTTTTGAACCGCTCGATGGATCGGGATGAGTTTTTGCACGTTCGTAGAACTCTACGGGAGCTACTTGGTGACGCAAAAAGTTCCAGGATTCTATCGTGTTATCATCGAAAAAAAGGGTGCCAAAATATGGGTCCGAAAAATCTCTTGAAAATGTAAGGACCCCTATAAATCTTTTATTATTGCATTTCTGGTTATTAATTTGGTCCTATCTTACGTAGAATTTCACGAGGAATCCAACGGTGCCACGGGAATTGACGTACGACCTATAGTTTCGGAGTTATCGCCATTCAAAGTTTTGGAAAGTTGCATTTTGCGTCGAAAGGGCGAAATTTTGGCGATTTCGACGATTTTTCAACTTTTTTATTTGAAGAGATTTCTTGAATATCTCTTCGTTATCGTGTTTCTAGGGTCCGAAATGCTAAGAATCCGGTCTTAACTCGACCTCGAAAATGTCAAAATTTTTCGCAAAAATTTCTGACTCAATCGATGAAAATTTGTTGATTTTTAGAAATTCCCTTATAACTTTTGAACCGCTCGATGGATCGGGATGAGTTTTTGCACGTTCGTAGAACTCTACGGGAGCTACTTGGTGACGCAAAAAGTTCCAGGATTCTATCGTGTTATCATCGAAAAAAAGGGTGCCAAAATATGGGTCCGAAAAATCTCTTGAAAATGTAAGGACCCCTATAAATCTTTTATTATTGCATTTCTGGTTATTAATTTGGTCCTATCTTACGTAGAATTTCACGAGGAATCCAACGGTGCCACGGGAATTGACGTACGACCTATAGTTTCGGAGTTATCGCCATTCAAAGTTTTGGAAAGTTGCATTTTGCGTCGAAAGGGCGAAATTTTGGCGATTTCGACGATTTTTCAACTTTTTTATTTGAAGAGATTTCTTGAATATCTCTTCGTTATCGTGTTTCTAGGGTCCGAAATGCTAAGAATCCGGTCTTAACTCGACCTCGAAAATGTCAAAATTTTTCGCAAAAATTTCTGACTCAATCGATGAAAATTTGTTGATTTTTAGAAATTCCCTTATAACTTTTGAACCGCTCGATGGATCGGGATGAGTTTTTGCACGTTCGTAGAACTCTACGGGAGCTACTTGGTGACGCAAAAAGTTCCAGGATTCTATCGTGTTATCATCGAAAAAATGGGTGCCAAAATATGGGTCCGAAAAATCTCTTGAAAATGTAAGGACCCCTATAAATCTTTTATTATTGCATTTCTGGTTATTAATTTGGTCCTATCTTACGTAGAATTTCACGAGGAATCCAACGGTGCCACGGGAATTGACGTACGACCTATAGTTTCGGAGTTATCGCCATTCAAAGTTTTGGAAAGTTGCATTTTGCGTCGAAAGGGCGAAATTTTGGCGATTTCGACGATTTTTCAACTTTTTTATTTGAAGAGATTTCTTGAATATCTCTTCGTTATCGTGTTTCTAGGGTCCGAAATGCTAAGAATCCGGTCTTAACTCGACCTCGAAAATGTCAAAATTTTTCGCAAAAATTTCTGACTCAATCGATGAAAATTTGTTGATTTTTAGAAATTCCCTTATAACTTTTGAACCGCTCGATGGATCGGGATGAGTTTTTGCACGTTCGTAGAACTCTACGGGAGCTACTTGGTGACGCAAAAAGTTCCAGGATTCTATCGTGTTATCATCGAAAAAAAGGGTGCCAAAATATGGGTCCGAAAAATCTCTTGAAAATGTAAGGACCCCTATAAATCTTTTATTATTGCATTTCTGGTTATTAATTTGGTCCTATCTTACGTAGAATTTCACGAGGAATCCAACGGTGCCACGGGAATTGACGTACGACCTATAGTTTCGGAGTTATCGCCATTCAAAGTTTTGGAAAGTTGCATTTTGCGTCGAAAGGGCGAAATTTTGGCGATTTCGACGATTTTTCAACTTTTTTATTTGAAGAGATTTCTTGAATATCTCTTCGTTATCGTGTTTCTAGGGTCCGAAATGCTAAGAATCCGGTCTTAACTCGACCTCGAAAATGTCAAAATTTTTCGCAAAAATTTCTGACTCAATCGATGAAAATTTGTTGATTTTTAGAAATTCCCTTATAACTTTTGAACCGCTCGATGGATCGGGATGAGTTTTTGCACGTTCGTAGAACTCTACGGGAGCTACTTGGTGACGCAAAAAGTTCCAGGATTCTATCGTGTTATCATCGAAAAAAAGGGTGCCAAAATATGGGTCCGAAAAATCTCTTGAAAATGTAAGGACCCCTATAAATCTTTTATTATTGCATTTCTGGTTATTAATTTGGTCCTATCTTACGTAGAATTTCACGAGGAATCCAACGGTGCCACGGGAATTGACGTACGACCTATAGTTTCGGAGTTATCGCCATTCAAAGTTTTGGAAAGTTGCATTTTGCGTCGAAAGGGCGAAATTTTGGCGATTTCGACGATTTTTCAACTTTTTTATTTGAAGAGATTTCTTGAATATCTCTTCGTTATCGTGTTTCTAGGGTCCGAAATGCTAAGAATCCGGTCTTAACTCGACCTCGAAAATGTCAAAATTTTTCGCAAAAATTTCTGACTCAATCGATGAAAATTTGTTGATTTTTAGAAATTCCCTTATAACTTTTGAACCGCTCGATGGATCGGGATGAGTTTTTGCACGTTCGTAGAACTCTACGGGAGCTACTTGGTGACGCAAAAAGTTCCAGGATTCTATCGTGTTATCATCGAAAAAAAGGGTGCCAAAATATGGGTCCGAAAAATCTCTTGAAAATGTAAGGACCCCTATAAATCTTTTATTATTGCATTTCTGGTTATTAATTTGGTTCTATCTTACGTAGAATTTCACGAGGAATCCAACGGTGCCACGGGAATTGACGTACGACCTATAGTTTCGGAGTTATCGCCATTCAAAATTTTGGAAAGTTGCATTTTGCGTCGAAAGGGCGAAATTTTGGCGATTTCGACGATTTTTCAACTTTTTTATTTGAAGAGATTTCTTGAATATCTCTTCGTTATCGTGTTTCTAGGGTCCGAAATGCTAAGAATCCGGTCTTAACTCGACCTCGAAAATGTCAAAATTTTTCGCAAAAATTTCTGACTCAATCGATGAAAATTTGTTGATTTTTAGAAATTCCCTTATAACTTTTGAACCGCTCGATGGATCGGGATGAGTTTTTGCACGTTCGTAGAACTCTACGGGAGCTACTTGGTGACGTAAAAAGTTCCAGGATTCTATCGTGTTATCATAGAAAAAAAGGGTGCCAAAATATGAGTCCGAAAAATCTCTTGAAAATGTAAGGACCCCTATAAATCTTTTATTATTGCATTTCTGGTTATTAATTTGGTTCTATCTTACGTAGAATTTCACGAGGAATCCAACGGTGCCACGGGAATTGACGTACGACCTATAGTTTCGGAGTTATCGCCATTCAAAGTTTTGGAAAGTTGCATTTTGCGTCGAAAGGGCGAAATTTTGGCGATTTCGACGATTTTTCAACTTTTTTATTTGAAGAGATTTCTTGAATATCTCTTCGTTATCGTGTTTCTAGGGTCCGAAATGCTAAGAATCCGGTCTTAACTCGACCTCGAAAATGTCAAAATTTTTCGCAAAAATTTCTGACTCAATCGATGAAAATTTGTTGATTTTTAGAAATTCCCTTATAACTTTTGAACCGCTCGATGGATCGGGATGAGTTTTTGCACGTTCGTAGAACTCTACGGGAGCTACTTGGTGACGCAAAAAGTTCCAGGATTCTATCGTGTTATCATCGAAAAAAAGGGTGCCAAAATATGGGTCCGAAAAATCTCTTGAAAATGTAAGGACCCCTATAAATCTTTTATTATTGCATTTCTGGTTATTAATTTGGTTCTATCTTACGTAGAATTTCACGAGGAATCCAACGGTGCCACGGGAATTGACGTACGACCTATAGTTTCGGAGTTATCGCCATTCAAAGTTTTGGAAAGTTGCATTTTGCGTCGAAAGGGCGAAATTTTGGCGATTTCGACGATTTTTCAACTTTTTTATTTGAAGAGATTTCTTGAATATCTCTTCGTTATCGTGTTTCTAGGGTCCGAAATGCTAAGAATCCGGTCTTAACTCGACCTCGAAAATGTCAAAATTTTTCGCAAAAATTTCTGACTCAATCGATGAAAATTTGTTGATTTTTAGAAATTCCCTTATAACTTTTGAACCGCTCGATGGATCGGGATGAGTTTTTGCACGTTCGTAGAACTCTACGGGAGCTACTTGGTGACGCAAAAAGTTCCAGGATTCTATCGTGTTATCATCGAAAAAAAGGGTGCCAAAATATGGGTCCGAAAAATCTCTTGAAAATGTAAGGACCCCTATAAATCTTTTATTATTGCATTTCTGGTTATTAATTTGGTTCTATCTTACGTAGAATTTCACGAGGAATCCAACGGTGCCACGGGAATTGACGTACGACCTATAGTTTCGGAGTTATCGCCATTCAAAGTTTTGGAAAGTTGCATTTTGCGTCGAAAGGGCGAAATTTTGGCGATTTCGACGATTTTTCAACTTTTTTATTTGAAGAGATTTCTTGAATATCTCTTCGTTATCGTGTTTCTAGGGTCCGAAATGCTAAGAATCCGGTCTTAACTCGACCTCGAAAATGTCAAAATTTTTCGCAAAAATTTCTGACTCAATCGATGAAAATTTGTTGATTTTTAGAAATTCCCTTATAACTTTTGAACCGCTCGATGGATCGGGATGAGTTTTTGCACGTTCGTAGAACTCTACGGGAGCTACTTGGTGACGCAAAAAGTTCCAGGATTCTATCGTGTTATCATCGAAAAAAAGGGTGCCAAAATATGGGTCCGAAAAATCTCTTGAAAATGTAAGGACCCCTATAAATCTTTTATTATTGCATTTCTGGTTATTAATTTGGTTCTATCTTACGTAGAATTTCACGAGGAATCCAACGGTGCCACGGGAATTGACGTACGACCTATAGTTTCGGAGTTATCGCCATTCAAAGTTTTGGAAAGTTGCATTTTGCGTCGAAAGGGCGAAATTTTGGCGATTTCGACGATTTTTCAACTTTTTTATTTGAAGAGATTTCTTGAATATCTCTTCGTTATCGTGTTTCTAGGGTCCGAAATGCTAAGAATCCGGTCTTAACTCGACCTCGAAAATGTCAAAATTTTTCGCAAAAATTTCTGACTCAATCGATGAAAATTTGTTGATTTTTAGAAATTCCCTTATAACTTTTGAACCGCTCGATGGATCGGGATGAGTTTTTGCACGTTCGTAGAACTCTACGGGAGCTACTTGGTGACGTAAAAAGTTCCAGGATTCTATCGTGTTATCATCGAAAAAAAGGGTGCCAAAATATGGGTCCGAAAAATCTCTTGAAAATGTAAGGACCCCTATAAATCTTTTATTATTGCATTTCTGGTTATTAATTTGGTTCTATCTTACGTAGAATTTCACGAGGAATCCAACGGTGCCACGGGAATTGACGTACGACCTATAGTTTCGGAGTTATCGCCATTCAAAGTTTTGGAAAGTTGCATTTTGCGTCGAAAGGGCGAAATTTTGGCGATTTCGACGATTTTTCAACTTTTTTATTTGAAGAGATTTCTTGAATATCTCTTCGTTATCGTGTTTCTAGGGTCCGAAATGCTAAGAATCCGGTCTTAACTCGACCTCGAAAATGTCAAAATTTTTCGCAAAAATTTCTGACTCAATCGATGAAAATTTGTTGATTTTTAGAAATTCCCTTATAACTTTTGAACCGCTCGATGGATCGGGATGAGTTTTTGCACGTTCGTAGAACTCTACGGGAGCTACTTGGTGACGTAAAAAGTTCCAGGATTCTATCGTGTTATCATCGAAAAAAAGGGTGCCAAAATATGGGTCCGAAAAATCTCTTGAAAATGTAAGGACCCCTATAAATCTTTTATTATTGCATTTCTGGTTATTAATTTGGTTCTATCTTACGTAGAATTTCACGAGGAATCCAACGGTGCCACGGGAATTGACGTACGACCTATAGTTTCGGAGTTATCGCCATTCAAAGTTTTGGAAAGTTGCATTTTGCGTCGAAAGGGCGAAATTTTGGCGATTTCGACGATTTTTCAACTTTTTTATTTGAAGAGATTTCTTGAATATCTCTTCGTTATCGTGTTTCTAGGGTCCGAAATGCTAAGAATCCGGTCTTAACTCGACCTCGAAAATGTCAAAATTTTTCGCAAAAATTTCTGACTCAATCGATGAAAATTTGTTGATTTTTAGAAATTCCCTTATAACTTTTGAACCGCTCGATGGATCGGGATGAGTTTTTGCACGTTCGTAGAACTCTACGGGAGCTACTTGGTGACGTAAAAAGTTCCAGGATTCTATCGTGTTATCATCGAAAAAAAGGGTGCCAAAATATGGGTCCGAAAAATCTCTTGAAAATGTAAGGACCCCTATAAATCTTTTATTATTGCATTTCTGGTTATTAATTTGGTTCTATCTTACGTAGAATTTCACGAGGAATCCAACGGTGCCACGGGAATTGACGTACGACCTATAGTTTCGGAGTTATCGCCATTCAAAATTTTGGAAAGTTGCATTTTGCGTCGAAAGGGCGAAATTTTGGCGATTTCGACGATTTTTCAACTTTTTTATTTGAAGAGATTTCTTGAATATCTCTTCGTTATCGTGTTTCTAGGGTCCGAAATGCTAAGAATCCGGTCTTAACTCGACCTCGAAAATGTCAAAATTTTTCGCAAAAATTTCTGACTCAATCGATGAAAATTTGTTGATTTTTAGAAATTCCCTTATAACTTTTGAACCGCTCGATGGATCGGGATGAGTTTTTGCACGTTCGTAGAACTCTACGGGAGCTACTTGGTGACGTAAAAAGTTCCAGGATTCTATCGTGTTATCATCGAAAAAAAGGGTGCCAAAATATGGGTCCGAAAAATCTCTTGAAAATGTAAGGACCCCTATAAATCTTTTATTATTGCATTTCTGGTTATTAATTTGGTTCTATCTTACGTAGAATTTCACGAGGAATCCAACGGTGCCACGGGAATTGACGTACGACCTATAGTTTCGGAGTTATCGCCATTCAAAGTTTTGGAAAGTTGCATTTTGCGTCGAAAGGGCGAAATTTTGGCGATTTCGACGATTTTTCAACTTTTTTATTTGAAGAGATTTCTTGAATATCTCTTCGTTATCGTGTTTCTAGGGTCCGAAATGCTAAGAATCCGGTCTTAACTCGACCTCGAAAATGTCAAAATTTTTCGCAAAAATTTCTGACTCAATCGATGAAAATTTGTTGATTTTTAGAAATTCCCTTATAACTTTTGAACCGCTCGATGGATCGGGATGAGTTTTTGCACGTTCGTAGAACTCTACGGGAGCTACTTGGTGACGTAAAAAGTTCCAGGATTCTATCGTGTTATCATCGAAAAAAAGGGTGCCAAAATATGGGTCCGAAAAATCTCTTGAAAATGTAAGGACCCCTATAAATCTTTTATTATTGCATTTCTGGTTATTAATTTGGTTCTATCTTACGTAGAATTTCACGAGGAATCCAACGGTGCCACGGGAATTGACGTACGACCTATAGTTTCGGAGTTATCGCCATTCAAAGTTTTGGAAAGTTGCATTTTGCGTCGAAAGGGCGAAATTTTGGCGATTTCGACGATTTTTCAACTTTTTTATTTGAAGAGATTTCTTGAATATCTCTTCGTTATCGTGTTTCTAGGGTCCGAAATGCTAAGAATCCGGTCTTAACTCGACCTCGAAAATGTCAAAATTTTTCGCAAAAATTTCTGACTCAATCGATGAAAATTTGTTGATTTTTAGAAATTCCCTTATAACTTTTGAACCGCTCGATGGATCGGGATGAGTTTTTGCACGTTCGTAGAACTCTACGGGAGCTACTTGGTGACGTAAAAAGTTCCAGGATTCTATCGTGTTATCATCGAAAAAAAGGGTGCCAAAATATGGGTCCGAAAAATCTCTTGAAAATGTAAGGACCCCTATAAATCTTTTATTATTGCATTTCTGGTTATTAATTTGGTTCTATCTTACGTAGAATTTCACGAGGAATCCAACGGTGCCACGGGAATTGACGTACGACCTATAGTTTCGGAGTTATCGCCATTCAAAGTTTTGGAAAGTTGCATTTTGCGTCGAAAGGGCGAAATTTTGGCGATTTCGACGATTTTTCAACTTTTTTATTTGAAGAGATTTCTTGAATATCTCTTCGTTATCGTGTTTCTAGGGTCCGAAATGCTAAGAATCCGGTCTTAACTCGACCTCGAAAATGTCAAAATTTTTCGCAAAAATTTCTGACTCAATCGATGAAAATTTGTTGATTTTTAGAAATTCCCTTATAACTTTTGAACCGCTCGATGGATCGGGATGAGTTTTTGCACGTTCGTAGAACTCTACGGGAGCTACTTGGTGACGTAAAAAGTTCCAGGATTCTATCGTGTTATCATCGAAAAAAAGGGTGCCAAAATATGGGTCCGAAAAATCTCTTGAAAATGTAAGGACCCCTATAAATCTTTTATTATTGCATTTCTGGTTATTAATTTGGTTCTATCTTACGTAGAATTTCACGAGGAATCCAACGGTGCCACGGGAATTGACGTACGACCTATAGTTTCGGAGTTATCGCCATTCAAAGTTTTGGAAAGTTGCATTTTGCGTCGAAAGGGCGAAATTTTGGCGATTTCGACGATTTTTCAACTTTTTTATTTGAAGAGATTTCTTGAATATCTCTTCGTTATCGTGTTTCTAGGGTCCGAAATGCTAAGAATCCGGTCTTAACTCGACCTCGAAAATGTCAAAATTTTTCGCAAAAATTTCTGACTCAATCGATGAAAATTTGTTGATTTTTAGAAATTCCCTTATAACTTTTGAACCGCTCGATGAATCGGGATGAGTTTTTGCACGTTCGTAGAACTCTACGGGAGCTACTTGGTGACGTAAAAAGTTCCAGGATTCTATCGTGTTATCATCGAAAAAAAGGGTGCCAAAATATGGGTCCGAAAAATCTCTTGAAAATGTAAGGACCCCTATAAATCTTTTATTATTGCATTTCTGGTTATTAATTTGGTTCTATCTTACGTAGAATTTCACGAGGAATCCAACGGTGCCACGGGAATTGACGTACGACCTATAGTTTCGGAGTTATCGCCATTCAAAGTTTTGGAAAGTTGCATTTTGCGTCGAAAGGGCGAAATTTTGGCGATTTCGACGATTTTTCAACTTTTTTATTTGAAGAGATTTCTTGAATATCTCTTCGTTATCGTGTTTCTAGGGTCCGAAATGCTAAGAATCCGGTCTTAACTCGACCTCGAAAATGTCAAAATTTTTCGCAAAAATCGATGAAAATTTGTTGATTTTTAGAAATTCCCTTATAACTTTTGAACCGCTCGATGAATCGGGATGAGTTTTTGCACGTTCGTAGAACTCTACGGGAGCTACTTGGTGACGTAAAAAGTTCCAGGATTCTATCGTGTTATCATCGAAAAAAAGGGTGCCAAAATATGGGTCCGAAAAATCTCTTGAAAATGTAAGGACCCCTATAAATCTTTTATTATTGCATTTCTGGTTATTAATTTGGTTCTATCTTACGTAGAATTTCACGAGGAATCCAACGGTGCCACGGGAATTGACGTACGACCTATAGTTTCGGAGTTATCGCCATTCAAAGTTTTGGAAAGTTGCATTTTGCGTCGAAAGGGCGAAATTTTGGCGATTTCGACGATTTTTCAACTTTTTTATTTGAAGAGATTTCTTGAATATCTCTTCGTTATCGTGTTTCTAGGGTCCGAAATGCTAAGAATCCGGTCTTAACTCGACCTCGAAAATGTCAAAATTTTTCGCAAAAATTTCTGACTCAATCGATGAAAATTTGTTGATTTTTAGAAATTCCCTTATAACTTTTGAACCGCTCGATGGATCGGGATGAGTTTTTGCACGTTCGTAGAACTCTACGGGAGCTACTTGGTGACGTAAAAAGTTCCAGGATTCTATCGTGTTATCATCGAAAAAAAGGGTGCCAAAATATGGGTCCGAAAAATCTCTTGAAAATGTAAGGACCCCTATAAATCTTTTATTATTGCATTTCTGGTTATTAATTTGGTTCTATCTTACGTAGAATTTCACGAGGAATCCAACGGTGCCACGGGAATTGACGTACGACCTATAGTTTCGGAGTTATCGCCATTCAAAGTTTTGGAAAGTTGCATTTTGCGTCGAAAGGGAGAAATTTTGGCGATTTCGACGATTTTTCAACTTTTTTATTTGAAGAGATTTCTTGAATATCTCTTCGTTATCGTGTTTCTAGGGTCCGAAATGCTAAGAATCCGGTCTTAACTCGACCTCGAAAATGTCAAAATTTTTCGCAAAAATTTCTGACTCAATCGATGAAAATTTGTTGATTTTTAGAAATTCCCTTATAACTTTTGAACCGCTCGATGGATCGGGATGAGTTTTTGCACGTTCGTAGAACTCTACGGGAGCTACTTGGTGACGTAAAAAGTTCCAGGATTCTATCGTGTTATCATCGAAAAAAAGGGTGCCAAAATATGGGTCCGAAAAATCTCTTGAAAATGTAAGGACCCCTATAAATCTTTTATTATTGCATTTCTGGTTATTAATTTGGTTCTATCTTACGTAGAATTTCACGAGGAATCCAACGGTGCCACGGGAATTGACGTACGACCTATAGTTTCGGAGTTATCGCCATTCAAAGTTTTGGAAAGTTGCATTTTGCGTCGAAAGGGCGAAATTTTGGCGATTTCGACGATTTTTCAACTTTTTTATTTGAAGAGATTTCTTGAATATCTCTTCGTTATCGTGTTTCTAGGGTCCGAAATGCTAAGAATCCGGTCTTAACTCGACCTCGAAAATGTCAAAATTTTTCGCAAAAATTTCTGACTCAATCGATGAAAATTTGTTGATTTTTAGAAATTCCCTTATAACTTTTGAACCGCTCGATGGATCGGGATGAGTTTTTGCACGTTCGTAGAACTCTACGGGAGCTACTTGGTGACGTAAAAAGTTCCAGGATTCTATCGTGTTATCATCGAAAAAAGGGTGCCAAAATATGGGTCCGAAAAATCTCTTGAAAATGTAAGGACCCCTATAAATCTTTTATTATTGCATTTCTGGTTATTAATTTGGTTCTATCTTACGTAGAATTTCACGAGGAATCCAACGGTGCCACGGGAATTGACGTACGACCTATAGTTTCGGAGTTATCGCCATTCAAAGTTTTGGAAAGTTGCATTTTGCGTCGAAAGGGCGAAATTTTGGCGATTTCGACGATTTTTCAACTTTTTTATTTGAAGAGATTTCTTGAATATCTCTTCGTTATCGTGTTTCTAGGGTCCGAAATGCTAAGAATCCGGTCTTAACTCGACCTCGAAAATGTCAAAATTTTTCGCAAAAATTTCTGACTCAATCGATGAAAATTTGTTGATTTTTAGAAATTCCCTTATAACTTTTGAACCGCTCGATGGATCGGGATGAGTTTTTGCACGTTCGTAGAACTCTACGGGAGCTACTTGGTGACGTAAAAAGTTCCAGGATTCTATCGTGTTATCATCGAAAAAAAGGGTGCCAAAATATGGGTCCGAAAAATCTCTTGAAAATGTAAGGACCCCTATAAATCTTTTATTATTGCATTTCTGGTTATTAATTTGGTTCTATCTTACGTAGAATTTCACGAGGAATCCAACGGTGCCACGGGAATTGACGTACGACCTATAGTTTCGGAGTTATCGCCATTCAAAGTTTTGGAAAGTTGCATTTTGCGTCGAAAGGGCGAAATTTTGGCGATTTCGACGATTTTTCAACTTTTTTATTTGAAGAGATTTCTTGAATATCTCTTCGTTATCGTGTTTCTAGGGTCCGAAATGCTAAGAATCCGGTCTTAACTCGACCTCGAAAATGTCAAAATTTTTCGCAAAAATTTCTGACTCAATCGATGAAAATTTGTTGATTTTTAGAAATTCCCTTATAACTTTTGAACCGCTCGATGGATCGGGATGAGTTTTTGCACGTTCGTAGAACTCTACGGGAGCTACTTGGTGACGTAAAAAGTTCCAGGATTCTATCGTGTTATCATCGAAAAAAAGGGTGCCAAAATATGGGTCCGAAAAATCTCTTGAAAATGTAAGGACCCCTATAAATCTTTTATTATTGCATTTCTGGTTATTAATTTGGTTCTATCTTACGTAGAATTTCACGAGGAATCCAACGGTGCCACGGGAATTGACGTACGACCTATAGTTTCGGAGTTATCGCCATTCAAAGTTTTGGAAAGTTGCATTTTGCGTCGAAAGGGCGAAATTTTGGCGATTTCGACGATTTTTCAACTTTTTTATTTGAAGAGATTTCTTGAATATCTCTTCGTTATCGTGTTTCTAGGGTCCGAAATGCTAAGAATCCGGTCTTAACTCGACCTCGAAAATGTCAAAATTTTTCGCAAAAATTTCTGACTCAATCGATGAAAATTTGTTGATTTTTAGAAATTCCCTTATAACTTTTGAACCGCTCGATGGATCGGGATGAGTTTTTGCACGTTCGTAGAACTCTACGGGAGCTACTTGGTGACGTAAAAAGTTCCAGGATTCTATCGTGTTATCATCGAAAAAAAGGGTGCCAAAATATGGGTCCGAAAAATCTCTTGAAAATGTAAGGACCCCTATAAATCTTTTATTATTGCATTTCTGGTTATTAATTTGGTTCTATCTTACGTAGAATTTCACGAGGAATCCAACGGTGCCACGGGAATTGACGTACGACCTATAGTTTCGGAGTTATCGCCATTCAAAGTTTTGGAAAGTTGCATTTTGCGTCGAAAGGGCGAAATTTTGGCGATTTCGACGATTTTTCAACTTTTTTATTTGAAGAGATTTCTTGAATATCTCTTCGTTATCGTGTTTCTACGGTCCGAAATGCTAAGAATCCGGTCTTAACTCGACCTCGAAAATGTCAAAATTTTTCGCAAAAATTTCTGACTCAATCGATGAAAATTTGTTGATTTTTAGAAATTCCCTTATAACTTTTGAACCGCTCGATGGATCGGGATGAGTTTTTGCACGTTCGTAGAACTCTACGGGAGCTACTTGGTGACGTAAAAAGTTCCAGGATTCTATCGTGTTATCATCGAAAAAAAGGGTGCCAAAATATGGGTCCGAAAAATCTCTTGAAAATGTAAGGACCCCTATAAATCTTTTATTATTGCATTTCTGGTTATTAATTTGGTTCTATCTTACGTAGAATTTCACGAGGAATCCAACGGTGCCACGGGAATTGACGTACGACCTATAGTTTCGGAGTTATCGCCATTCAAAGTTTTGGAAAGTTGCATTTTGCGTCGAAAGGGCGAAATTTTGGCGATTTCGACGATTTTTCAACTTTTTTATTTGAAGAGATTTCTTGAATATCTCTTCGTTATCGTGTTTCTAGGGTCCGAAATGCTAAGAATCCGGTCTTAACTCGACCTCGAAAATGTCAAAATTTTTCGCAAAAATTTCTGACTCAATCGATGAAAATTTGTTGATTTTTAGAAATTCCCTTATAACTTTTGAACCGCTCGATGGATCGGGATGAGTTTTTGCACGTTCGTAGAACTCTACGGGAGCTACTTGGTGACGTAAAAAGTTCCAGGATTCTATCGTGTTATCATCGAAAAAAAGGGTGCCAAAATATGGGTCCGAAAAATCTCTTGAAAATGTAAGGACCCCTATAAATCTTTTATTATTGCATTTCTGGTTATTAATTTGGTTCTATCTTACGTAGAATTTCACGAGGAATCCAACGGTGCCACGGGAATTGACGTACGACCTATAGTTTCGGAGTTATCGCCATTCAAAGTTTTGGAAAGTTGCATTTTGCGTCGAAAGGGCGAAATTTTGGCGATTTCGACGATTTTTCAACTTTTTTATTTGAAGAGATTTCTTGAATATCTCTTCGTTATCGTGTTTCTAGGGTCCGAAATGCTAAGAATCCGGTCTTAACTCGACCTCGAAAATGTCAAAATTTTTCGCAAAAATTTCTGACTCAATCGATGAAAATTTGTTGATTTTTAGAAATTCCCTTATAACTTTTGAACCGCTCGATGGATCGGGATGAGTTTTTGCACGTTCGTAGAACTCTACGGGAGCTACTTGGTGACGTAAAAAGTTCCAGGATTCTATCGTGTTATCATCGAAAAAAAGGGTGCCAAAATATGGGTCCGAAAAATCTCTTGAAAATGTAAGGACCCCTATAAATCTTTTATTATTGCATTTCTGGTTATTAATTTGATTCTATCTTACGTAGAATTTCACGAGGAATCCAACGGTGCCACGGGAATTGACGTACGACCTATAGTTTCGGAGTTATCGCCATTCAAAGTTTTGGAAAGTTGCATTTTGCGTCGAAAGGGCGAAATTTTGGCGATTTCGACGATTTTTCAACTTTTTTATTTGAAGAGATTTCTTGAATATCTCTTCGTTATCGTGTTTCTAGGGTCCGAAATGCTAAGAATCCGGTCTTAACTCGACCTCGAAAATGTCAAAATTTTTCGCAAAAATTTCTGACTCAATCGATGAAAATTTGTTGATTTTTAGAAATTCCCTTATAACTTTTGAACCGCTCGATGGATCGGGATGAGTTTTTGCACGTTCGTAGAACTCTACGGGAGCTACTTGGTGACGTAAAAAGTTCCAGGATTCTATCGTGTTATCATCGAAAAAAAGGGTGCCAAAATATGGGTCCGAAAAATCTCTTGAAAATGTAAGGACCCCTATAAATCTTTTATTATTGCATTTCTGGTTATTAATTTGGTTCTATCTTACGTAGAATTTCACGAGGAATCCAACGGTGCCACGGGAATTGACGTACGACCTATAGTTTCGGAGTTATCGCCATTCAAAGTTTTGGAAAGTTGCATTTTGCGTCGAAAGGGCGAAATTTTGGCGATTTCGACGATTTTTCAACTTTTTTATTTGAAGAGATTTCTTGAATATCTCTTCGTTATCGTGTTTCTAGGGTCCGAAATGCTAAGAATCCGGTCTTAACTCGACCTCGAAAATGTCAAAATTTTTCGCAAAAATTTCTGACTCAATCGATGAAAATTTGTTGATTTTTAGAAATTCCCTTATAACTTTTGAACCGCTCGATGGATCGGGATGAGTTTTTGCACGTTCGTAGAACTCTACGGGAGCTACTTGGTGACGTAAAAAGTTCCAGGATTCTATCGTGTTATCATCGAAAAAAAGAGTGCCAAAATATGGGTCCGAAAAATCTCTTGAAAATGTAAGGACCCCTATAAATCTTTTATTATTGCATTTCTGGTTATTAATTTGGTTCTATCTTACGTAGAATTTCACGAGGAATCCAACGGTGCCACGGGAATTGACGTACGACCTATAGTTTCGGAGTTATCGCCATTCAAAGTTTTGGAAAGTTGCATTTTGCGTCGAAAGGGCGAAATTTTGGCGATTTCGACGATTTTTCAACTTTTTTATTTGAAGAGATTTCTTGAATATCTCTTCGTTATCGTGTTTCTAGGGTCCGAAATGCTAAGAATCCGGTCTTAACTCGACCTCGAAAATGTCAAAATTTTTCGCAAAAATTTCTGACTCAATCGATGAAAATTTGTTGATTTTTAGAAATTCCCTTATAACTTTTGAACCGCTCGATGGATCGGGATGAGTTTTTGCACGTTCGTAGAACTCTACGGGAGCTACTTGGTGACGTAAAAAGTTCCAGGATTCTATCGTGTTATCATCGAAAAAAAGGGTGCCAAAATATGGGTCCGAAAAATCTCTTGAAAATGTAAGGACCCCTATAAATCTTTTATTATTGCATTTCTGGTTATTAATTTGGTTCTATCTTACGTAGAATTTCACGAGGAATCCAACGGTGCCACGGGAATTGACGTACGACCTATAGTTTCGGAGTTATCGCCATTCAAAGTTTTGGAAAGTTGCATTTTGCGTCGAAAGGGCGAAATTTTGGCGATTTCGACGATTTTTCAACTTTTTTATTTGAAGAGATTTCTTGAATATCTCTTCGTTATCGTGTTTCTAGGGTCCGAAATGCTAAGAATCCGGTCTTAACTCGACCTCGAAAATGTCAAAATTTTTCGCAAAAATTTCTGACTCAATCGATGAAAATTTGTTGATTTTTAGAAATTCCCTTATAACTTTTGAACCGCTCGATGGATCGGGATGAGTTTTTGCACGTTCGTAGAACTCTACGGGAGCTACTTGGTGACGTAAAAAGTTCCAGGATTCTATCGTGTTATCATCGAAAAAAAGGGTGCCAAAATATGGGTCCGAAAAATCTCTTGAAAATGTAAGGACCCCTATAAATCTTTTATTATTGCATTTCTGGTTATTAATTTGGTTCTATCTTACGTAGAATTTCACGAGGAATCCAACGGTGCCACGGGAATTGACGTACGACCTATAGTTTCGGAGTTATCGCCATTCAAAGTTTTGGAAAGTTGCATTTTGCGTCGAAAGGGCGAAATTTTGGCGATTTCGACGATTTTTCAACTTTTTTATTTGAAGAGATTTCTTGAATATCTCTTCGTTATCGTGTTTCTAGGGTCCGAAATGCTAAGAATCCGGTCTTAACTCGACCTCGAAAATGTCAAAATTTTTCGCAAAAATTTCTGACTCAATCGATGAAAATTTGTTGATTTTTAGAAATTCCCTTATAACTTTTGAACCGCTCGATGGATCGGGATGAGTTTTTGCACGTTCGTAGAACTCTACGGGAGCTACTTGGTGACGTAAAAAGTTCCAGGATTCTATCGTGTTATCATCGAAAAAAAGGGTGCCAAAATATGGGTCCGAAAAATCTCTTGAAAATGTAAGGACCCCTATAAATCTTTTATTATTGCATTTCTGGTTATTAATTTGGTTCTATCTTACGTAGAATTTCACGAGGAATCCAACGGTGCCACGGGAATTGACGTACGACCTATAGTTTCGGAGTTATCGCCATTCAAAGTTTTGGAAAGTTGCATTTTGCGTCGAAAGGGCGAAATTTTGGCGATTTCGACGATTTTTCAACTTTTTTATTTGAAGAGATTTCTTGAATATCTCTTCGTTATCGTGTTTCTAGGGTCCGAAATGCTAAGAATCCGGTCTTAACTCGACCTCGAAAATGTCAAAATTTTTCGCAAAAATTTCTGACTCAATCGATGAAAATTTGTTGATTTTTAGAAATTCCCTTATAACTTTTGAACCGCTCGATGGATCGGGATGAGTTTTTGCACGTTCGTAGAACTCTACGGGAGCTACTTGGTGACGTAAAAAGTTAAAGGATTCTATCGTGTTATCATCGAAAAAAAGGGTGCCAAAATATGGGTCCGAAAAATCTCTTGAAAATGTAAGGACCCCTATAAATCTTTTATTATTGCATTTCTGGTTATTAATTTGGTTTTATCTTACGTAGAATTTCACGAGGAATCCAACGGTGCCACGGGAATTGACGTACGACCTATAGTTTCGGAGTTATCGCCATTCAAAGTTTTGGAAAGTTGCATTTTGCGTCGAAAGGGCGAAATTTTGGCGATTTCGACGATTTTTCAACTTTTTTATTTGAAGAGATTTCTTGAATATCTCTTCGTTATCGTGTTTCTAGGGTCCGAAATGCTAAGAATCCGGTCTTAACTCGACCTCGAAAATGTCAAAATTTTTCGCAAAAATTTCTGACTCAATCGATGAAAATTTGTTGATTTTTAGAAATTCCCTTATAACTTTTGAACCGCTCGATGGATCGGGATGAGTTTTTGCACGTTCGTAGAACTCTACGGGAGCTACTTGGTGACGTAAAAAGTTCCAGGATTCTATCGTGTTATCATCGAAAAAAAGGGTGCCAAAATATGGGTCCGAAAAATCTCTTGAAAATGTAAGGACCCCTATAAATCTTTTATTATTGCATTTCTGGTTATTAATTTGGTTCTATCTTACGTAGAATTTCACGAGGAATCCAACGGTGCCACGGGAATTGACGTACGACCTATAGTTTCGGAGTTATCGCCATTCAAAGTTTTGGAAAGTTGCATTTTGCGTCGAAAGGGCGAAATTTTGGCGATTTCGACGATTTTTCAACTTTTTTATTTGAAGAGATTTCTTGAATATCTCTTCGTTATCGTGTTTCTAGGGTCCGAAATGCTAAGAATCCGGTCTTAACTCGACCTCGAAAATGTCAAAATTTTTCGCAAAAATTTCTGACTCAATCGATGAAAATTTGTTGATTTTTAGAAATTCCCTTATAACTTTTGAACCGCTCGATGGATCGGGATGAGTTTTTGCACGTTCGTAGAACTCTACGGGAGCTACTTGGTGACGTAAAAAGTTCCAGGATTCTATCGTGTTATCATCGAAAAAAAGGGTGCCAAAATATGGGTCCGAAAAATCTCTTGAAAATGTAAGGACCCCTATAAATCTTTTATTATTGCATTTCTGGTTATTAATTTGGTTCTATCTTACGTAGAATTTCACGAGGAATCCAACGGTGCCACGGGAATTGACGTACGACCTATAGTTTCGGAGTTATCGCCATTCAAAGTTTTGGAAAGTTGCATTTTGCGTCGAAAGGGCGAAATTTTGGCGATTTCGACGATTTTTCAACTTTTTTATTTGAAGAGATTTCTTGAATATCTCTTCGTTATCGTGTTTCTAGGGTCCGAAATGCTAAGAATCCGGTCTTAACTCGACCTCGAAAATGTCAAAATTTTTCGCAAAAATTTCTGACTCAATCGATGAAAATTTGTTGATTTTTAGAAATTCCCTTATAACTTTTGAACCGCTCGATGGATCGGGATGAGTTTTTGCACGTTCGTAGAACTCTACGGGAGCTACTTGGTGACGTAAAAAGTTCCAGGATTCTATCGTGTTATCATCGAAAAAAAGGGTGCCAAAATATGGGTCCGAAAAATCTCTTGAAAATGTAAGGACCCCTATAAATCTTTTATTATTGCATTTCTGGTTATTAATTTGGTTCTATCTTACGTAGAATTTCACGAGGAATCCAACGGTGCCACGGGAATTGACGTACGACCTATAGTTTCGGAGTTATCGCCATTCAAAGTTTTGGAAAGTTGCATTTTGCGTCGAAAGGGCGAAATTTTGGCGATTTCGACGATTTTTCAACTTTTTTATTTGAAGAGATTTCTTGAATATCTCTTCGTTATCGTGTTTCTAGGGTCCGAAATGCTAAGAATCCGGTCTTAACTCGACCTCGAAAATGTCAAAATTTTTCGCAAAAATTTCTGACTCAATCGATGAAAATTTGTTGATTTTTAGAAATTCCCTTATAACTTTTGAACCGCTCGATGGATCGGGATGAGTTTTTGCACGTTCGTAGAACTCTACGGGAGCTACTTGGTGACGCAAAAAGTTCCAGGATTCTATCGTGTTATCATCGAAAAAAAGGGTGCCAAAATATGGGTCCGAAAAATCTCTTGAAAATGTAAGGACCCCTATAAATCTTTTATTATTGCATTTCTGGTTATTAATTTGGTTCTATCTTACGTAGAATTTCACGAGGAATCCAACGGTGCCACGGGAATTGACGTACGACCTATAGTTTCGGAGTTATCGCCATTCAAAGTTTTGGAAAGTTGCATTTTGCGTCGAAAGGGCGAAATTTTGGCGATTTCGACGATTTTTCAACTTTTTTATTTGAAGAGATTTCTTGAATATCTCTTCGTTATCGTGTTTCTAGGGTCCGAAATGCTAAGAATCCGGTCTTAACTCGACCTCGAAAATGTCAAAATTTTTCGCAAAAATTTCTGACTCAATCGATGAAAATTTGTTGATTTTTAGAAATTCCCTTATAACTTTTGAACCGCTCGATGGATCGGGATGAGTTTTTGCACGTTCGTAGAACTCTACGGGAGCTACTTGGTGACGTAAAAAGTTCCAGGATTCTATCGTGTTATCATCGAAAAAAAGGGTGCCAAAATATGGGTCCGAAAAATCTCTTGAAAATGTAAGGACCCCTATAAATCTTTTATTATTGCATTTCTGGTTATTAATTTGGTTCTATCTTACGTAGAATTTCACGAGGAATCCAACGGTGCCACGGGAATTGACGTACGACCTATAGTTTCGGAGTTATCGCCATTCAAAGTTTTGGAAAGTTGCATTTTGCGTCGAAAGGGCGAAATTTTGGCGATTTCGACGATTTTTCAACTTTTTTATTTGAAGAGATTTCTTGAATATCTCTTCGTTATCGTGTTTCTAGGGTCCGAAATGCTAAGAATCCGGTCTTAACTCGACCTCGAAAATGTCAAAATTTTTCGCAAAAATTTCTGACTCAATCGATGAAAATTTGTTGATTTTTAGAAATTCCCTTATAACTTTTGAACCGCTCGATGGATCGGGATGAGTTTTTGCACGTTCGTAGAACTCTACGGGAGCTACTTGGTGACGCAAAAAGTTCCAGGATTCTATCGTGTTATCATCGAAAAAAAGGGTGCCAAAATATGGGTCCGAAAAATCTCTTGAAAATGTAAGGACCCCTATAAATCTTTTATTATTGCATTTCTGGTTATTAATTTGGTTCTATCTTACGTAGAATTTCACGAGGAATCCAACGGTGCCACGGGAATTGACGTACGACCTATAGTTTCGGAGTTATCGCCATTCAAAGTTTTGGAAAGTTGCATTTTGCGTCGAAAGGGCGAAATTTTGGCGATTTCGACGATTTTTCAACTTTTTTATTTGAAGAGATTTCTTGAATATCTCTTCGTTATCGTGTTTCTAGGGTCCGAAATGCTAAGAATCCGGTCTTAACTCGACCTCGAAAATGTCAAAATTTTTCGCAAAAATTTCTGACTCAATCGATGAAAATTTGTTGATTTTTAGAAATTCCCTTATAACTTTTGAACCGCTCGATGGATCGGGATGAGTTTTTGCACGTTCGTAGAACTCTACGGGAGCTACTTGGTGACGTAAAAAGTTCCAGGATTCTATCGTGTTATCATCGAAAAAAAGGGTGCCAAAATATGGGTCCGAAAAATCTCTTGAAAATGTAAGGACCCCTATAAATCTTTTATTATTGCATTTCTGGTTATTAATTTGGTTCTATCTTACGTAGAATTTCACGAGGAATCCAACGGTGCCACGGGAATTGACGTACGACCTATAGTTTCGGAGTTATCGCCATTCAAAGTTTTGGAAAGTTGCATTTTGCGTCGAAAGGGCGAAATTTTGGCGATTTCGACGATTTTTCAACTTTTTTATTTGAAGAGATTTCTTGAATATCTCTTCGTTATCGTGTTTCTAGGGTCCGAAATGCTAAGAATCCGGTCTTAACTCGACCTCGAAAATGTCAAAATTTTTCGCAAAAATTTCTGACTCAATCGATGAAAATTTGTTGATTTTTAGAAATTCCCTTATAACTTTTGAACCGCTCGATGGATCGGGATGAGTTTTTGCACGTTCGTAGAACTCTACGGGAGCTACTTGGTGACGTAAAAAGTTCCAGGATTCTATCGTGTTATCATCGAAAAAAAGGGTGCCAAAATATGGGTCCGAAAAATCTCTTGAAAATGTAAGGACCCCTATAAATCTTTTATTATTGCATTTCTGGTTATTAATTTGGTTCTATCTTACGTAGAATTTCACGAGGAATCCAACGGTGCCACGGGAATTGACGTACGACCTATAGTTTCGGAGTTATCGCCATTCAAAGTTTTGGAAAGTTGCATTTTGCGTCGAAAGGGCGAAATTTTGGCGATTTCGACGATTTTTCAACTTTTTTATTTGAAGAGATTTCTTGAATATCTCTTCGTTATCGTGTTTCTAGGGTCCGAAATGCTAAGAATCCGGTCTTAACTCGACCTCGAAAATGTCAAAATTTTTCGCAAAAATTTCTGACTCAATCGATGAAAATTTGTTGATTTTTAGAAATTCCCTTATAACTTTTGAACCGCTCGATGGATCGGGATGAGTTTTTGCACGTTCGTAGAACTCTACGGGAGCTACTTGGTGACGTAAAAAGTTCCAGGATTCTATCGTGTTATCATCGAAAAAAAGGGTGCCAAAATATGGGTCCGAAAAATCTCTTGAAAATGTAAGGACCCCTATAAATCTTTTATTATTGCATTTCTGGTTATTAATTTGGTTCTATCTTACGTAGAATTTCACGAGGAATCCAACGGTGCCACGGGAATTGACGTACGACCTATAGTTTCGGAGTTATCGCCATTCAAAGTTTTGGAAAGTTGCATTTTGCGTCGAAAGGGCGAAATTTTGGCGATTTCGACGATTTTTCAACTTTTTTATTTGAAGAGATTTCTTGAATATCTCTTCGTTATCGTGTTTCTAGGGTCCGAAATGCTAAGAATCCGGTCTTAACTCGACCTCGAAAATGTCAAAATTTTTCGCAAAAATTTCTGACTCAATCGATGAAAATTTGTTGATTTTTAGAAATTCCCTTATAACTTTTGAACCGCTCGATGGATCGGGATGAGTTTTTGCACGTTCGTAGAACTCTACGGGAGCTACTTGGTGACGTAAAAAGTTCCAGGATTCTATCGTGTTATCATCGAAAAAAAGGGTGCCAAAATATGGGTCCGAAAAATCTCTTGAAAATGTAAGGACCCCTATAAATCTTTTATTATTGCATTTCTGGTTATTAATTTGGTTCTATCTTACGTAGAATTTCACGAGGAATCCAACGGTGCCACGGGAATTGACGTACGACCTATAGTTTCGGAGTTATCGCCATTCAAAGTTTTGGAAAGTTGCATTTTGCGTCGAAAGGGCGAAATTTTGGCGATTTCGACGATTTTTCAACTTTTTTATTTGAAGAGATTTCTTGAATATCTCTTCGTTATCGTGTTTCTAGGGTCCGAAATGCTAAGAATCCGGTCTTAACTCGACCTCGAAAATGTCAAAATTTTTCGCAAAAATTTCTGACTCAATCGATGAAAATTTGTTGATTTTTAGAAATTCCCTTATAACTTTTGAACCGCTCGATGGATCGGGATGAGTTTTTGCACGTTCGTAGAACTCTACGGGAGCTACTTGGTGACGTAAAAAGTTCCAGGATTCTATCGTGTTATCATCGAAAAAAAGGGTGCCAAAATATGGGTCCGAAAAATCTCTTGAAAATGTAAGGACCCCTATAAATCTTTTATTATTGCATTTCTGGTTATTAATTTGGTTCTATCTTACGTAGAATTTCACGAGGAATCCAACGGTGCCACGGGAATTGACGTACGACCTATAGTTTCGGAGTTATCGCCATTCAAAGTTTTGGAAAGTTGCATTTTGCGTCGAAAGGGCGAAATTTTGGCGATTTCGACGATTTTTCAACTTTTTTATTTGAAGAGATTTCTTGAATATCTCTTCGTTATCGTGTTTCTAGGGTCCGAAATGCTAAGAATCCGGTCTTAACTCGACCTCGAAAATGTCAAAATTTTTCGCAAAAATTTCTGACTCAATCGATGAAAATTTGTTGATTTTTAGAAATTCCCTTATAACTTTTGAACCGCTCGATGGATCGGGATGAGTTTTTGCACGTTCGTAGAACTCTACGGGAGCTACTTGGTGACGTAAAAAGTTTCAGGATTCTATCGTGTTATCATCGAAAAAAAGGGTGCCAAAATATGGGTCCGAAAAATCTCTTGAAAATGTAAGGACCCCTATAAATCTTTTATTATTGCATTTCTGGTTATTAATTTGGTTCTATCTTACGTAGAATTTCACGAGGAATCCAACGGTGCCACGGGAATTGACGTACGACCTATAGTTTCGGAGTTATCGCCATTCAAAGTTTTGGAAAGTTGCATTTTGCGTCGAAAGGGCGAAATTTTGGCGATTTCGACGATTTTTCAACTTTTTTATTTGAAGAGATTTCTTGAATATCTCTTCGTTATCGTGTTTCTAGGGTCCGAAATGCTAAGAATCCGGTCTTAACTCGACCTCGAAAATGTCAAAATTTTTCGCAAAAATTTCTGACTCAATCGATGAAAATTTGTTGATTTTTAGAAATTCCCTTATAACTTTTGAACCGCTCGATGGATCGGGATGAGTTTTTGCACGTTCGTAGAACTCTACGGGAGCTACTTGGTGACGTAAAAAGTTCCAGGATTCTATCGTGTTATCATCGAAAAAAAGGGTGCCAAAATATGGGTCCGAAAAATCTCTTGAAAATGTAAGGACCCCTATAAATCTTTTATTATTGCATTTCTGGTTATTAATTTGGTTCTATCTTACGTAGAATTTCACGAGGAATCCAACGGTGCCACGGGAATTGACGTACGACCTATAGTTTCGGAGTTATCGCCATTCAAAGTTTTGGAAAGTTGCATTTTGCGTCGAAAGGGCGAAATTTTGGCGATTTCGACGATTTTTCAACTTTTTTATTTGAAGAGATTTCTTGAATATCTCTTCGTTATCGTGTTTCTAGGGTCCGAAATGCTAAGAATCCGGTCTTAACTCGACCTCGAAAATGTCAAAATTTTTCGCAAAAATTTCTGACTCAATCGATGAAAATTTGTTGATTTTTAGAAATTCCCTTATAACTTTTGAACCGCTCGATGGATCGGGATGAGTTTTTGCACGTTCGTAGAACTCTACGGGAGCTACTTGGTGACGTAAAAAGTTCCAGGATTCTATCGTGTTATCATCGAAAAAAAGGGTGCCAAAATATGGGTCCGAAAAATCTCTTGAAAATGTAAGGACCCCTATAAATCTTTTATTATTGCATTTCTGGTTATTAATTTGGTTCTATCTTACGTAGAATTTCACGAGGAATCCAACGGTGCCACGGGAATTGACGTACGACCTATAGTTTCGGAGTTATCGCCATTCAAAGTTTTGGAAAGTTGCATTTTGCGTCGAAAGGGCGAAATTTTGGCGATTTCGACGATTTTTCAACTTTTTTATTTGAAGAGATTTCTTGAATATCTCTTCGTTATCGTGTTTCTAGGGTCCGAAATGCTAAGAATCCGGTCTTAACTCGACCTCGAAAATGTCAAAATTTTTCGCAAAAATTTCTGACTCAATCGATGAAAATTTGTTGATTTTTAGAAATTCCCTTATAACTTTTGAACCGCTCGATGGATCGGGATGAGTTTTTGCACGTTCGTAGAACTCTACGGGAGCTACTTGGTGACGTAAAAAGTTCCAGGATTCTATCGTGTTATCATCGAAAAAAAGGGTGCCAAAATATGGGTCCGAAAAATCTCTTGAAAATGTAAGGACCCCTATAAATCTTTTATTATTGCATTTCTGGTTATTAATTTGGTTCTATCTTACGTAGAATTTCACGAGGAATCCAACGGTGCCACGGGAATTGACGTACGACCTATAGTTTCGGAGTTATCGCCATTCAAAGTTTTGGAAAGTTGCATTTTGCGTCGAAAGGGCGAAATTTTGGCGATTTCGACGATTTTTCAACTTTTTTATTTGAAGAGATTTCTTGAATATCTCTTCGTTATCGTGTTTCTAGGGTCCGAAATGCTAAGAATCCGGTCTTAACTCGACCTCGAAAATGTCAAAATTTTTCGCAAAAATTTCTGACTCAATCGATGAAAATTTGTTGATTTTTAGAAATTCCCTTATAACTTTTGAACCGCTCGATGGATCGGGATGAGTTTTTGCACGTTCGTAGAACTCTACGGGAGCTACTTGGTGACGTAAAAAGTTCCAGGATTCTATCGTGTTATCATCGAAAAAAAGGGTGCCAAAATATGGGTCCGAAAAATCTCTTGAAAATGTAAGGACCCCTATAAATCTTTTATTATTGCATTTCTGGTTATTAATTTGGTTCTATCTTACGTAGAATTTCACGAGGAATCCAACGGTGCCACGGGAATTGACGTACGACCTATAGTTTCGGAGTTATCGCCATTCAAAGTTTTGGAAAGTTGCATTTTGCGTCGAAAGGGCGAAATTTTGGCGATTTCGACGATTTTTCAACTTTTTTATTTGAAGAGATTTCTTGAATATCTCTTCGTTATCGTGTTTCTAGGGTCCGAAATGCTAAGAATCCGGTCTTAACTCGACCTCGAAAATGTCAAAATTTTTCGCAAAAATTTCTGACTCAATCGATGAAAATTTGTTGATTTTTAGAAATTCCCTTATAACTTTTGAACCGCTCGATGGATCGGGATGAGTTTTTGCACGTTCGTAGAACTCTACGGGAGCTACTTGGTGACGTAAAAAGTTCCAGGATTCTATCGTGTTATCATCGAAAAAAAGGGTGCCAAAATATGGGTCCGAAAAATCTCTTGAAAATGTAAGGACCCCTATAAATCTTTTATTATTGCATTTCTGGTTATTAATTTGGTTCTATCTTACGTAGAATTTCACGAGGAATCCAACGGTGCCACGGGAATTGACGTACGACCTATAGTTTCGGAGTTATCGCCATTCAAAGTTTTGGAAAGTTGCATTTTGCGTCGAAAGGGCGAAATTTTGGCGATTTCGACGATTTTTCAACTTTTTTATTTGAAGAGATTTCTTGAATATCTCTTCGTTATCGTGTTTCTAGGGTCCGAAATGCTAAGAATCCGGTCTTAACTCGACCTCGAAAATGTCAAAATTTTTCGCAAAAATTTCTGACTCAATCGATGAAAATTTGTTGATTTTTAGAAATTCCCTTATAACTTTTGAACCGCTCGATGGATCGGGATGAGTTTTTGCACGTTCGTAGAACTCTACGGGAGCTACTTGGTGACGTAAAAAGTTCCAGGATTCTATCGTGTTATCATCGAAAAAAAGGGTGCCAAAATATGGGTCCGAAAAATCTCTTGAAAATGTAAGGACCCCTATAAATCTTTTATTATTGCATTTCTGGTTATTAATTTGGTTCTATCTTACGTAGAATTTCACGAGGAATCCAACGGTGCCACGGGAATTGACGTACGACCTATAGTTTCGGAGTTATCGCCATTCAAAGTTTTGGAAAGTTGCATTTTGCGTCGAAAGGGCGAAATTTTGGCGATTTCGACGATTTTTCAACTTTTTTATTTGAAGAGATTTCTTGAATATCTCTTCGTTATCGTGTTTCTAGGGTCCGAAATGCTAAGAATCCGGTCTTAACTCGACCTCGAAAATGTCAAAATTTTTCGCAAAAATTTCTGACTCAATCGATGAAAATTTGTTGATTTTTAGAAATTCCCTTATAACTTTTGAACCGCTCGATGGATCGGGATGAGTTTTTGCACGTTCGTAGAACTCTACGGGAGCTACTTGGTGACGTAAAAAGTTCCAGGATTCTATCGTGTTATCATCGAAAAAAAGGGTGCCAAAATATGGGTCCGAAAAATCTCTTGAAAATGTAAGGACCCCTATAAATCTTTTATTATTGCATTTCTGGTTATTAATTTGGTTCTATCTTACGTAGAATTTCACGAGGAATCCAACGGTGCCACGGGAATTGACGTACGACCTATAGTTTCGGAGTTATCGCCATTCAAAGTTTTGGAAAGTTGCATTTTGCGTCGAAAGGGCGAAATTTTGGCGATTTCGACGATTTTTCAACTTTTTTATTTGAAGAGATTTCTTGAATATCTCTTCGTTATCGTGTTTCTAGGGTCCGAAATGCTAAGAATCCGGTCTTAACTCGACCTCGAAAATGTCAAAATTTTTCGCAAAAATTTCTGACTCAATCGATGAAAATTTGTTGATTTTTAGAAATTCCCTTATAACTTTTGAACCGCTCGATGGATCGGGATGAGTTTTTGCACGTTCGTAGAACTCTACGGGAGCTACTTGGTGACGTAAAAAGTTCCAGGATTCTATCGTGTTATCATCGAAAAAAAGGGTGCCAAAATATGGGTCCGAAAAATCTCTTGAAAATGTAAGGACCCCTATAAATCTTTTATTATTGCATTTCTGGTTATTAATTTGGTTCTATCTTACGTAGAATTTCACGAGGAATCCAACGGTGCCACGGGAATTGACGTACGACCTATAGTTTCGGAGTTATCGCCATTCAAAGTTTTGGAAAGTTGCATTTTGCGTCGAAAGGGCGAAATTTTGGCGATTTCGACGATTTTTCAACTTTTTTATTTGAAGAGATTTCTTGAATATCTCTTCGTTATCGTGTTTCTAGGGTCCGAAATGCTAAGAATCCGGTCTTAACTCGACCTCGAAAATGTCAAAATTTTTCGCAAAAATTTCTGACTCAATCGATGAAAATTTGTTGATTTTTAGAAATTCCCTTATAACTTTTGAACCGCTCGATGGATCGGGATGAGTTTTTGCACGTTCGTAGAACTCTACGGGAGCTACTTGGTGACGTAAAAAGTTCCAGGATTCTATCGTGTTATCATCGAAAAAAAGGGTGCCAAAATATGGGTCCGAAAAATCTCTTGAAAATGTAAGGACCCCTATAAATCTTTTATTATTGCATTTCTGGTTATTAATTTGGTTCTATCTTACGTAGAATTTCACGAGGAATCCAACGGTGCCACGGGAATTGACGTACGACCTATAGTTTCGGAGTTATCGCCATTCAAAGTTTTGGAAAGTTGCATTTTGCGTCGAAAGGGCGAAATTTTGGCGATTTCGACGATTTTTCAACTTTTTTATTTGAAGAGATTTCTTGAATATCTCTTCGTTATCGTGTTTCTAGGGTCCGAAATGCTAAGAATCCGGTCTTAACTCGACCTCGAAAATGTCAAAATTTTTCGCAAAAATTTCTGACTCAATCGATGAAAATTTGTTGATTTTTAGAAATTCCCTTATAACTTTTGAACCGCTCGATGGATCGGGATGAGTTTTTGCACGTTCGTAGAACTCTACGGGAGCTACTTGGTGACGTAAAAAGTTCCAGGATTCTATCGTGTTATCATCGAAAAAAAGGGTGCCAAAATATGGGTCCGAAAAATCTCTTGAAAATGTAAGGACCCCTATAAATCTTTTATTATTGCATTTCTGGTTATTAATTTGGTTCTATCTTACGTAGAATTTCACGAGGAATCCAACGGTGCCACGGGAATTGACGTACGACCTATAGTTTCGGAGTTATCGCCATTCAAAGTTTTGGAAAGTTGCATTTTGCGTCGAAAGGGCGAAATTTTGGCGATTTCGACGATTTTTCAACTTTTTTATTTGAAGAGATTTCTTGAATATCTCTTCGTTATCGTGTTTCTAGGGTCCGAAATGCTAAGAATCCGGTCTTAACTCGACCTCGAAAATGTCAAAATTTTTCGCAAAAATTTCTGACTCAATCGATGAAAATTTGTTGATTTTTAGAAATTCCCTTATAACTTTTGAACCGCTCGATGGATCGGGATGAGTTTTTGCACGTTCGTAGAACTCTACGGGAGCTACTTGGTGACGTAAAAAGTTCCAGGATTCTATCGTGTTATCATCGAAAAAAAGGGTGCCAAAATATGGGTCCGAAAAATCTCTTGAAAATGTAAGGACCCCTATAAATCTTTTATTATTGCATTTCTGGTTATTAATTTGGTTCTATCTTACGTAGAATTTCACGAGGAATCCAACGGTGCCACGGGAATTGACGTACGACCTATAGTTTCGGAGTTATCGCCATTCAAAGTTTTGGAAAGTTGCATTTTGCGTCGAAAGGGCGAAATTTTGGCGATTTCGACGATTTTTCAACTTTTTTATTTGAAGAGATTTCTTGAATATCTCTTCGTTATCGTGTTTCTAGGGTCCGAAATGCTAAGAATCCGGTCTTAACTCGACCTCGAAAATGTCAAAATTTTTCGCAAAAATTTCTGACTCAATCGATGAAAATTTGTTGATTTTTAGAAATTCCCTTATAACTTTTGAACCGCTCGATGGATCGGGATGAGTTTTTGCACGTTCGTAGAACTCTACGGGAGCTACTTGGTGACGTAAAAAGTTCCAGGATTCTATCGTGTTATCATCGAAAAAAAGGGTGCCAAAATATGGGTCCGAAAAATCTCTTGAAAATGTAAGGACCCCTATAAATCTTTTATTATTGCATTTCTGGTTATTAATTTGGTTCTATCTTACGTAGAATTTCACGAGGAATCCAACGGTGCCACGGGAATTGACGTACGACCTATAGTTTCGGAGTTATCGCCATTCAAAGTTTTGGAAAGTTGCATTTTGCGTCGAAAGGGCGAAATTTTGGCGATTTCGACGATTTTTCAACTTTTTTATTTGAAGAGATTTCTTGAAATATCTCTTCGTTATCGTGTTTCTAGGGTCCGAAATGCTAAGAATCCGGTCTTAACTCGACCTCGAAAATGTCAAAATTTTTCGCAAAAATTTCTGACTCAATCGATGAAAATTTGTTGATTTTTAGAAATTCCCTTATAACTTTTGAACCGCTCGATGGATCGGGATGAGTTTTTGCACGTTCGTAGAACTCTACGGGAGCTACTTGGTGACGTAAAAAGTTCCAGGATTCTATCGTGTTATCATCGAAAAAAAGGGTGCCAAAATATGGGTCCGAAAAATCTCTTGAAAATGTAAGGACCCCTATAAATCTTTTATTATTGCATTTCTGGTTATTAATTTGGTTCTATCTTACGTAGAATTTCACGAGGAATCCAACGGTGCCACGGGAATTGACGTACGACCTATAGTTTCGGAGTTATCGCCATTCAAAGTTTTGGAAAGTTGCATTTTGCGTCGAAAGGGCGAAATTTTGGCGATTTCGACGATTTTTCAACTTTTTTATTTGAAGAGATTTCTTGAATATCTCTTCGTTATCGTGTTTCTAGGGTCCGAAATGCTAAGAATCCGGTCTTAACTCGACCTCGAAAATGTCAAAATTTTTCGCAAAAATTTCTGACTCAATCGATGAAAATTTGTTGATTTTTAGAAATTCCCTTATAACTTTTGAACCGCTCGATGGATCGGGATGAGTTTTGCACGTTCGTAGAACTCTACGGGAGCTACTTGGTGACGTAAAAAGTTCCAGGATTCTATCGTGTTATCATCGAAAAAAAGGGTGCCAAAATATGGGTCCGAAAAATCTCTTGAAAATGTAAGGACCCCTATAAATCTTTTATTATTGCATTTCTGGTTATTAATTTGGTTCATTCTTACGTAGAATTTCACGAGGAATCCAACGGTGCCACGGGAATTGACGTACGACCTATAGTTTCGGAGTTATCGCCATTCAAAGTTTTGGAAAGTTGCATTTTGCGTCGAAAGGGCGAAATTTTGGCGATTTCGACGATTTTTCAACTTTTTTATTTGAAGAGATTTCTTGAATATCTCTTCGTTATCGTGTTTCTAGGGTCCGAAATGCTAAGAATCCGGTCTTAAACTCGACCTCGAAAATGTCAAAATTTTTCGCAAAAAATCTGACTCAATCGATGAAAATTTGTTGATTTTTAGAAATTCCCTTATAACTTTTGAACCGCTCGATGGATCGGGATGAGTTTTTGCACGTTCGTAGAACTCTACGGGAGCTACTTGGTGACGTAAAAAGTTCCAGGATTCTATCGTGTTATCATCGAAAAAAAGGGTGCCAAAATATGGGTCCGAAAAATCTCTTGAAAATGTAAGGACCCCTATAAATCTTTTATTATTGCATTTCTGGTTATTAATTTGGTTCTATCTTACGTAGAATTTCACGAGGAATCCAACGGTGCCACGGGAATTGACGTACGACCTATAGTTTCGGAGTTATCGCCATTCAAAGTTTTGGAAAGTTGCATTTTGCGTCGAAAGGGCGAAATTTTGGCGATTTCGACGATTTTTCAACTTTTTTATTTGAAGAGATTTCTTGAATATCTCTTCGTTATCGTGTTTCTAGGGTCCGAAATGCTAAGAATCCGGTCTTAACTCGACCTCGAAAATGTCAAAATTTTTCGCAAAAATTTCTGACTCAATCGATGAAAATTTGTTGATTTTTAGAAATTCCCTTATAACTTTTGAACCGCTCGATGGATCGGGATGAGTTTTTGTACGTTCGTAGAACTCTACGGGAGCTACTTGGTGACGTAAAAAGTTCCAGGATTCTATCGTGTTATCATCGAAAAAAAGGGTGCCAAAATATGGGTCCGAAAAATCTCTTGAAAATGTAAGGACCCCTATAAATCTTTTATTATTGCATTTCTGGTTATTAATTTGGTTCTATCTTACGTAGAATTTCACGAGGAATCCAACGGTGCCACGGGAATTGACGTACGACCTATAGTTTCGGAGTTATCGCCATTCAAAGTTTTGGAAAGTTGCATTTTGCGTCGAAAGGGCGAAATTTTGGCGATTTCGACGATTTTTCAACTTTTTTATTTGAAGAGATTTCTTGAATATCTCTTCGTTATCGTGTTTCTAGGGTCCGAAATGCTAAGAATCCGGTCTTAACTCGACCTCGAAAATGTCAAAATTTTTCGCAAAAATTTCTGACTCAATCGATGAAAATTTGTTGATTTTTAGAAATTCCCTTATAACTTTTGAACCGCTCGATGGATCGGGATGAGTTTTTGCACGTTCGTAGAACTCTACGGGAGCTACTTGGTGACGTAAAAAGTTCCAGGATTCTATCGTGTTATCATCGAAAAAAAGGGTGCCAAAATATGGGTCCGAAAAATCTCTTGAAAATGTAAGGACCCCTATAAATCTTTTATTATTGCATTTCTGGTTATTAATTTGGTTCTATCTTACGTAGAATTTCACGAGGAATCCAACGGTGCCACGGGAATTGACGTACGACCTATAGTTTCGGAGTTATCGCCATTCAAAGTTTTGGAAAGTTGCATTTTGCGTCGAAAGGGCGAAATTTTGGCGATTTCGACGATTTTTCAACTTTTTTATTTGAAGAGATTCCTTGAATATCTCTTCGTTATCGTGTTTCTAGGGTCCGAAATGCTAAGAATCCGGTCTTAACTCGACCTCGAAAATGTCAAAATTTTTCGCAAAAATTTCTGACTCAATCGATGAAAATTTGTTGATTTTTAGAAATTCCCTTATAACTTTTGAACCGCTCGATGGATCGGGATGAGTTTTTGCACGTTCGTAGAACTCTACGGGAGCTACTTGGTGACGTAAAAAGTTCCAGGATTCTATCGTGTTATCATCGAAAAAAAGGGTGCCAAAATATGGGTCCGAAAAATCTCTTGAAAATGTAAGGACCCCTATAAATCTTTTATTATTGCATTTCTGGTTATTAATTTGGTTCTATCTTACGTAGAATTTCACGAGGAATCCAACGGTGCCACGGGAATTGACGTACGACCTATAGTTTCGGAGTTATCACCATTCAAAGTTTTGTAAAGTTGCATTTTGCGTCGAAAGGGCGAAATTTTGGCGATTTCGACGATTTTTCAACTTTTTTATTTGAAGAGATTTCTTGAATATCTCTTCGTTATCGTGTTTCTAGGGTCCGAAATGCTAAGAATCCGGTCTTAACTCGACCTCGAAAATGTCAAAATTTTTCGCAAAAATTTCTGACTCAATCGATGAAAATTTGTTGATTTTTAGAAATTCCCTTATAACTTTTGAACCGCTCGATGGATCGGGATGAGTTTTTGCACGTTCGTAGAACTCTACGGGAGCTACTTGGTGACGTAAAAAGTTCCAGGATTCTATCGTGTTATCATCGAAAAAAAGGGTGCCAAAATATGGGTCCGAAAAATCCCTTGAAAATGTAAGGACCCCTATAAATCTTTTATTATTGCATTTCTGGTTATTAATTTGGTTCTATCTTACGTAGAATTTCACGAGGAATCCAACGGTGCCACGGGAATTGACGTACGACCTATAGTTTCGGAGTTATCGCCATTCAAAATTTTGGAAAGTTGCATTTTGCGTCGAAAGGGCGAAATTTTGGCGATTTCGACGATTTTTCAACTTTTTTATTTGAAGAGATTTCTTGAATATCTCTTCGTTATCGTGTTTCTAGGGTCCGAAATGCTAAGAATCCGGTCTTAACTCGACCTCGAAAATGTCAAAATTTTTCGCAAAAATTTCTGACTCAATCGATGAAAATTTGTTGATTTTTAGAAATTCCCTTATAACTTTTGAACCGCTCGATGGATCGGGATGAGTTTTTGCACGTTCGTAGAACTCTACGGGAGCTACTTGGTGACGTAAAAAGTTCCAGGATTCTATCGTGTTATCATCGAAAAAAAGGGTGCCAAAATATGGGTCCGAAAAATCTCTTGAAAATGTAAGGACCCCTATAAATCTTTTATTATTGCATTTCTGGTTATTAATTTGGTTCTATCTTACGTAGAATTTCACGAGGAATCCAACGGTGCCACGGGAATTGACGTACGACCTATAGTTTCGGAGTTATCGCCATTCAAAATTTTGGAAAGTTGCATTTGCGTCGAAAGGGCGAAATTTTGGCGATTTCGACGATTTTTCAACTTTTTTATTTGAAGAGATTTCTTGAATATCTCTTCGTTATCGTGTTTCTAGGGTCCGAAATGCTAAGAATCCGGTCTTAACTCGACCTCGAAAATGTCAAAATTTTTCGCAAAAATTTCTGACTCAATCGATGAAAATTTGTTGATTTTTAGAAATTCCCTTATAACTTTTGAACCGCTCGATGGATCGGGATGAGTTTTTGCACGTTCGTAGAACTCTACGGGAGCTACTTGGTGACGTAAAAAGTTCCAGGATTCTATCGTGTTATCATCGAAAAAAAGGGTGCCAAAATATGGGTCCGAAAAATCTCTTGAAAATGTAAGGACCCCTATAAATCTTTTATTATTGCATTTCTGGTTATTAATTTGGTTCTATCTTACGTAGAATTTCACGAGGAATCCAACGGTGCCACGGGAATTGACGTACGACCTATAGTTTCGGAGTTATCGCCATTCAAAGTTTTGGAAAGTTGCATTTTGCGTCGAAAGGGCGAAATTTTGGCGATTTCGACGATTTTTCAACTTTTTTATTTGAAGAGATTTCTTGAATATCTCTTCGTTATCGTGTTTCTACGGTCCGAAATGCTAAGAATCCGGTCTTAACTCGACCTCGAAAATGTCAAAATTTTTCGCAAAAATTTCTGACTCAATCGATGAAAATTTGTTGATTTTTAGAAATTCCCTTATAACTTTTGAACCGCTCGATGGATCGGGATGAGTTTTTGCACGTTCGTAGAACTCTACGGGAGCTACTTGGTGACGTAAAAAGTTCCAGGATTCTATCGTGTTATCATCGAAAAAAAGGGTGCCAAAATATGGGTCCGAAAAATCTCTTGAAAATGTAAGGACCCCTATAAATCTTTTATTATTGCATTTCTGGTTATTAATTTGGTTCTATCTTACGTAGAATTTCACGAGGAATCCAACGGTGCCACGGGAATTGACGTACGACCTATAGTTTCGGAGTTATCGCCATTCAAAGTTTTGGAAAGTTGCATTTTGCGTCGAAAGGGCGAAATTTTGGCGATTTCGACGATTTTTCAACTTTTTTATTTGAAGAGATTTCTTGAATATCTCTTCGTTATCGTGTTTCTAGGGTCCGAAATGCTAAGAATCCGGTCTTAACTCGACCTCGAAAATGTCAAAATTTTTCGCAAAAATTTCTGACTCAATCGATGAAAATTTGTTGATTTTTAGAAATTCCCTTATAACTTTTGAACCGCTCGATGGATCGGGATGAGTTTTTGCACGTTCGTAGAACTCTACGGGAGCTACTTGGTGACGTAAAAAGTTCCAGGATTCTATCGTGTTATCATCGAAAAAAAGGGTGCCAAAATATGGGTCCGAAAAATCTCTTGAAAATGTAAGGACCCCTATAAATCTTTTATTATTGCATTTCTGGTTATTAATTTGATTCTATCTTACGTAGAATTTCACGAGGAATCCAACGGTGCCACGGGAATTGACGTACGACCTATAGTTTCGGAGTTATCGCCATTCAAAGTTTTGGAAAGTTGCATTTTGCGTCGAAAGGGCGAAATTTTGGCGATTTCGACGATTTTTCAACTTTTTTATTTGAAGAGATTTCTTGAGTATCTCTTCGTTATCGTGTTTCTAGGGTCCGAAATGCTAAGAATCCGGTCTTAACTCGACCTCGAAAATGTCAAAATTTTTCGCAAAAATTTCTGACTCAATCGATGAAAATTTGTTGATTTTTAGAAATTCCCTTATAACTTTTGAACCGCTCGATGGATCGGGATGAGTTTTTGCACGTTCGTAGAACTCTACGGGAGCTACTTGGTGACGTAAAAAGTTCCAGGATTCTATCGTGTTATCATCGAAAAAAAGGGTGCCAAAATATGGGTCCGAAAAATCTCTTGAAAATGTAAGGACCCCTATAAATCTTTTATTATTGCATTTCTGGTTATTAATTTGGTTCTATCTTACGTAGAATTTCACGAGGAATCCAACGGTGCCACGGGAATTGACGTACGACCTATAGTTTCGGAGTTATCGCCATTCAAAGTTTTGGAAAGTTGCATTTTGCGTCGAAAGGGCGAAATTTTGGCGATTTCGACGATTTTTCAACTTTTTTATTTGAAGAGATTTCTTGAATATCTCTTCGTTATCGTGTTTCTAGGGTCCGAAATGCTAAGAATCCGGTCTTAACTCGACCTCGAAAATGTCAAAATTTTTCGCAAAAATTTCTGACTCAATCGATGAAAATTTGTTGATTTTTAGAAATTCCCTTATAACTTTTGAACCGCTCGATGGATCGGGATGAGTTTTTGCACGTTCGTAGAACTCTACGGGAGCTACTTGGTGACGTAAAAAGTTCCAGGATTCTATCGTGTTATCATCGAAAAAAAGGGTGCCAAAATATGGGTCCGAAAAATCTCTTGAAAATGTAAGGACCCCTATAAATCTTTTATTATTGCATTTCTGGTTATTAATTTGGTTCTATCTTACGTAGAATTTCACGAGGAATCCAACGGTGCCACGGGAATTGACGTACGACCTATAGTTTCGGAGTTATCGCCATTCAAAGTTTTGGAAAGTTGCATTTTGCGTCGAAAGGGCGAAATTTTGGCGATTTCGACGATTTTTCAACTTTTTTATTTGAAGAGATTTCTTGAATATCTCTTCGTTATCGTGTTTCTAGGGTCCGAAATGCTAAGAATCCGGTCTTAACTCGACCTCGAAAATGTCAAAATTTTTCGCAAAAATTTCTGACTCAATCGATGAAAATTTGTTGATTTTTAGAAATTCCCTTATAACTTTTGAACCGCTCGATGGATCGGGATGAGTTTTTGCACGTTCGTAGAACTCTACGGGAGCTACTTGGTGACGTAAAAAGTTCCAGGATTCTATCGTGTTATCATCGAAAAAAAGGGTGCCAAAATATGGGTCCGAAAAATCTCTTGAAAATGTAAGGACCCCTATAAATCTTTTATTATTGCATTTCTGGTTATTAATTTGGTTCTATCTTACGTAGAATTTCACGAGGAATCCAACGGTGCCACGGGAATTGACGTACGACCTATAGTTTCGGAGTTATCGCCATTCAAAGTTTTGGAAAGTTGCATTTTGCGTCGAAAGGGCGAAATTTTGGCGATTTCGACGATTTTTCAACTTTTTTATTTGAAGAGATTTCTTGAATATCTCTTCGTTATCGTGTTTCTAGGGTCCGAAATGCTAAGAATCCGGTCTTAACTCGACCTCGAAAATGTCAAAATTTTTCGCAAAAATTTCTGACTCAATCGATGAAAATTTGTTGATTTTTAGAAATTCCCTTATAACTTTTGAACCGCTCGATGGATCGGGATGAGTTTTTGCACGTTCGTAGAACTCTACGGGAGCTACTTGGTGACGTAAAAAGTTCCAGGATTCTATCGTGTTATCATCGAAAAAAAGGGTGCCAAAATATGGGTCCGAAAAATCTCTTGAAAATGTAAGGACCCCTATAAATCTTTTATTATTGCATTTCTGGTTATTAATTTGGTTCTATCTTACGTAGAATTTCACGAGGAATCCAACGGTGCCACGGGAATTGACGTACGACCTATAGTTTCGGAGTTATCGCCATTCAAAGTTTTGGAAAGTTGCATTTTGCGTCGAAAGGGCGAAATTTTGGCGATTTCGACGATTTTTCAACTTTTTTATTTGAAGAGATTTCTTGAATATCTCTTCGTTATCGTGTTTCTAGGGTCCGAAATGCTAAGAATCCGGTCTTAACTCGACCTCGAAAATGTCAAAATTTTTCGCAAAAATTTCTGACTCAATCGATGAAAATTTGTTGATTTTTAGAAATTCCCTTATAACTTTTGAACCGCTCGATGGATCGGGATGAGTTTTTGCACGTTCGTAGAACTCTACGGGAGCTACTTGGTGACGTAAAAAGTTCCAGGATTCTATCGTGTTATCATCGAAAAAAAGGGTGCCAAAATATGGGTCCGAAAAATCTCTTGAAAATGTAAGGACCCCTATAAATCTTTTATTATTGCATTTCTGGTTATTAATTTGGTTCTATCTTACGTAGAATTTCACGAGGAATCCAACGGTGCCACGGGAATTGACGTACGACCTATAGTTTCGGAGTTATCGCCATTCAAAGTTTTGGAAAGTTGCATTTTGCGTCGAAAGGGCGAAATTTTGGCGATTTCGACGATTTTTCAACTTTTTTATTTGAAGAGATTTCTTGAATATCTCTTCGTTATCGTGTTTCTAGGGTCCGAAATGCTAAGAATCCGGTCTTAACTCGACCTCGAAAATGTCAAAATTTTTCGCAAAAATTTCTGACTCAATCGATGAAAATTTGTTGATTTTTAGAAATTCCCTTATAACTTTTGAACCGCTCGATGGATCGGGATGAGTTTTTGCACGTTCGTAGAACTCTACGGGAGCTACTTGGTGACGTAAAAAGTTCCAGGATTCTATCGTGTTATCATCGAAAAAAAGGGTGCCAAAATATGGGTCCGAAAAATCTCTTGAAAATGTAAGGACCCCTATAAATCTTTTATTATTGCATTTCTGGTTATTAATTTGGTTCTATCTTACGTAGAATTTCACGAGGAATCCAACGGTGCCACGGGAATTGACGTACGACCTATAGTTTCGGAGTTATCGCCATTCAAAGTTTTGGAAAGTTGCATTTTGCGTCGAAAGGGCGAAATTTTGGCGATTTCGACGATTTTTCAACTTTTTTATTTGAAGAGATTTCTTGAATATCTCTTCGTTATCGTGTTTCTAGGGTCCGAAATGCTAAGAATCCGGTCTTAACTCGACCTCGAAAATGTCAAAATTTTTCGCAAAAATTTCTGACTCAATCGATGAAAATTTGTTGATTTTTAGAAATTCCCTTATAACTTTTGAACCGCTCGATGGATCGGGATGAGTTTTTGCACGTTCGTAGAACTCTACGGGAGCTACTTGGTGACGTAAAAAGTTCCAGGATTCTATCGTGTTATCATCGAAAAAAAGGGTGCCAAAATATGGGTCCGAAAAATCTCTTGAAAATGTAAGGACCCCTATAAATCTTTTATTATTGCATTTCTGGTTATTAATTTGGTTCTATCTTACGTAGAATTTCACGAGGAATCCAACGGTGCCACGGGAATTGACGTACGACCTATAGTTTCGGAGTTATCGCCATTCAAAGTTTTGGAAAGTTGCATTTTGCGTCGAAAGGGCGAAATTTTGGCGATTTCGACGATTTTTCAACTTTTTTATTTGAAGAGATTTCTTGAATATCTCTTCGTTATCGTGTTTCTAGGGTCCGAAATGCTAAGAATCCGGTCTTAACTCGACCTCGAAAATGTCAAAATTTTTCGCAAAAATTTCTGACTCAATCGATGAAAATTTGTTGATTTTTAGAAATTCCCTTATAACTTTTGAACCGCTCGATGGATCGGGATGAGTTTTTGCACGTTCGTAGAACTCTACGGGAGCTACTTGGTGACGTAAAAAGTTCCAGGATTCTATCGTGTTATCATCGAAAAAAAGGGTGCCAAAATATGGGTCCGAAAAATCTCTTGAAAATGTAAGGACCCCTATAAATCTTTTATTATTGCATTTCTGGTTATTAATTTGGTTCTATCTTACGTAGAATTTCACGAGGAATCCAACGGTGCCACGGGAATTGACGTACGACCTATAGTTTCGGAGTTATCGCCATTCAAAGTTTTGGAAAGTTGCATTTTGCGTCGAAAGGGCGAAATTTTGGCGATTTCGACGATTTTTCAACTTTTTTATTTGAAGAGATTTCTTGAATATCTCTTCGTTATCGTGTTTCTAGGGTCCGAAATGCTAAGAATCCGGTCTTAACTCGACCTCGAAAATGTCAAAATTTTTCGCAAAAATTTCTGACTCAATCGATGAAAATTTGTTGATTTTTAGAAATTCCCTTATAACTTTTGAACCGCTCGATGGATCGGGATGAGTTTTTGCACGTTCGTAGAACTCTACGGGAGCTACTTGGTGACGTAAAAAGTTCCAGGATTCTATCGTGTTATCATCGAAAAAAGGGTGCCAAAATATGGGTCCGAAAAATCTCTTGAAAATGTAAGGACCCCTATAAATCTTTTATTATTGCATTTCTGGTTATTAATTTGGTTCTATCTTACGTAGAATTTCACGAGGAATCCAACGGTGCCACGGGAATTGACGTACGACCTATAGTTTCGGAGTTATCGCCATTCAAAGTTTTGGAAAGTTGCATTTTGCGTCGAAAGGGCGAAATTTTGGCGATTTCGACGATTTTTCAACTTTTTTATTTGAAGAGATTTCTTGAATATCTCTTCGTTATCGTGTTTCTAGGGTCCGAAATGCTAAGAATCCGGTCTTAACTCGACCTCGAAAATGTCAAAATTTTTCGCAAAAATTTCTGACTCAATCGATGAAAATTTGTTGATTTTTAGAAATTCCCTTATAACTTTTGAACCGCTCGATGGATCGGGATGAGTTTTTGCACGTTCGTAGAACTCTACGGGAGCTACTTGGTGACGTAAAAAGTTCCAGGATTCTATCGTGTTATCATCGAAAAAAAGGGTGCCAAAATATGGGTCCGAAAAATCTCTTGAAAATGTAAGGACCCCTATAAATCTTTTATTATTGCATTTCTGGTTATTAATTTGGTTCTATCTTACGTAGAATTTCACGAGGAATCCAACGGTGCCACGGGAATTGACGTACGACCTATAGTTTCGGAGTTATCGCCATTCAAAGTTTTGGAAAGTTGCATTTTGCGTCGAAAGGGCGAAATTTTGGCGATTTCGACGATTTTTCAACTTTTTTATTTGAAGAGATTTCTTGAATATCTCTTCGTTATCGTGTTTCTAGGGTCCGAAATGCTAAGAATCCGGTCTTAACTCGACCTCGAAAATGTCAAAATTTTTCGCAAAAATTTCTGACTCAATCGATGAAAATTTGTTGATTTTTAGAAATTCCCTTATAACTTTTGAACCGCTCGATGGATCGGGATGAGTTTTTGCACGTTCGTAGAACTCTACGGGAGCTACTTGGTGACGCAAAAAGTTCCAGGATTCTATCGTGTTATCATCGAAAAAAAGGGTGCCAAAATATGGGTCCGAAAAATCTCTTGAAAATGTAAGGACCCCTATAAATCTTTTATTATTGCATTTCTGGTTATTAATTTGGTTCTATCTTACGTAGAATTTCACGAGGAATCCAACGGTGCCACGGGAATTGACGTACGACCTATAGTTTCGGAGTTATCGCCATTCAAAGTTTTGGAAAGTTGCATTTTGCGTCGAAAGGGCGAAATTTTGGCGATTTCGACGATTTTTCAACTTTTTTATTTGAAGAGATTTCTTGAATATCTCTTCGTTATCGTGTTTCTAGGGTCCGAAATGCTAAGAATCCGGTCTTAACTCGACCTCGAAAATGTCAAAATTTTTCGCAAAAATTTCTGACTCAATCGATGAAAATTTGTTGATTTTTAGAAATTCCCTTATAACTTTTGAACCGCTCGATGGATCGGGATGAGTTTTTGCACGTTCGTAGAACTCTACGGGAGCTACTTGGTGACGCAAAAAGTTCCAGGATTCTATCGTGTTATCATCGAAAAAAAGGGTGCCAAAATATGGGTCCGAAAAATCTCTTGAAAATGTAAGGACCCCTATAAATCTTTTATTATTGCATTTCTGGTTATTAATTTGGTTCTATCTTACGTAGAATTTCACGAGGAATCCAACGGTGCCACGGGAATTGACGTACGACCTATAGTTTCGGAGTTATCGCCATTCAAAGTTTTGGAAAGTTGCATTTTGCGTCGAAAGGGCGAAATTTTGGCGATTTCGACGATTTTTCAACTTTTTTATTTGAAGAGATTTCTTGAATATCTCTTCGTTATCGTGTTTCTAGGGTCCGAAATGCTAAGAATCCGGTCTTAACTCGACCTCGAAAATGTCAAAATTTTTCGCAAAAATTTCTGACTCAATCGATGAAAATTTGTTGATTTTTAGAAATTCCCTTATAACTTTTGAACCGCTCGATGGATCGGGATGAGTTTTTGCACGTTCGTAGAACTCTACGGGAGCTACTTGGTGACGTAAAAAGTTCCAGGATTCTATCGTGTTATCATCGAAAAAAAGGGTGCCAAAATATGGGTCCGAAAAATCTCTTGAAAATGTAAGGACCCCTATAAATCTTTTATTATTGCATTTCTGGTTATTAATTTGGTTCTATCTTACGTAGAATTTCACGAGGAATCCAACGGTGCCACGGGAATTGACGTACGACCTATAGTTTCGGAGTTATCGCCATTCAAAGTTTTGGAAAGTTGCATTTTGCGTCGAAAGGGCGAAATTTTGGCGATTTCGACGATTTTTCAACTTTTTTATTTGAAGAGATTTCTTGAATATCTCTTCGTTATCGTGTTTCTAGGGTCCGAAATGCTAAGAATCCGGTCTTAACTCGACCTCGAAAATGTCAAAATTTTTCGCAAAAATTTCTGACTCAATCGATGAAAATTTGTTGATTTTTAGAAATTCCCTTATAACTTTTGAACCGCTCGATGGATCGGGATGAGTTTTTGCACGTTCGTAGAACTCTACGGGAGCTACTTGGTGACGTAAAAAGTTCCAGGATTCTATCGTGTTATCATCGAAAAAAAGGGTGCCAAAATATGGGTCCGAAAAATCTCTTGAAAATGTAAGGACCCCTATAAATCTTTTATTATTGCATTTCTGGTTATTAATTTGGTTCTATCTTACGTAGAATTTCACGAGGAATCCAACGGTGCCACGGGAATTGACGTACGACCTATAGTTTCGGAGTTATCGCCATTCAAAGTTTTGGAAAGTTGCATTTTGCGTCGAAAGGGCGAAATTTTGGCGATTTCGACGATTTTTCAACTTTTTTATTTGAAGAGATTTCTTGAATATCTCTTCGTTATCGTGTTTCTAGGGTCCGAAATGCTAAGAATCCGGTCTTAACTCGACCTCGAAAATGTCAAAATTTTTCGCAAAAATTTCTGACTCAATCGATGAAAATTTGTTGATTTTTAGAAATTCCCTTATAACTTTTGAACCGCTCGATGGATCGGGATGAGTTTTTGCACGTTCGTAGAACTCTACGGGAGCTACTTGGTGACGTAAAAAGTTCCAGGATTCTATCGTGTTATCATCGAAAAAAGGGTGCCAAAATATGGGTCCGAAAAATCTCTTGAAAATGTAAGGACCCCTATAAATCTTTTATTATTGCATTTCTGGTTATTAATTTGGTTCTATCTTACGTAGAATTTCACGAGGAATCCAACGGTGCCACGGGAATTGACGTACGACCTATAGTTTCGGAGTTATCGCCATTCAAAGTTTTGGAAAGTTGCATTTTGCGTCGAAAGGGCGAAATTTTGGCGATTTCGACGATTTTTCAACTTTTTTATTAGAAGAGATTTCTTGAATATCTCTTCGTTATCGTGTTTCTAGGGTCCGAAATGCTAAGAATCCGGTCTTAACTCGACCTCGAAAATGTCAAAATTTTTCGCAAAAATTTCTGACTCAATCGATGAAAATTTGTTGATTTTTAGAAATTCCCTTATAACTTTTGAACCGCTCGATGGATCGGGATGAGTTTTTGCACGTTCGTAGAACTCTACGGGAGCTACTTGGTGACGTAAAAAGTTCCAGGATTCTATCGTGTTATCATCGAAAAAAAGGGTGCCAAAATATGGGTCCAAAAAATCTCTTGAAAATGTAAGGACCCCTATAAATCTTTTATTATTGCATTTCTGGTTATTAATTTGGTTCTATCTTACGTAGAATTTCACGAGGAATCCAACGGTGCCACGGGAATTGACGTACGACCTATAGTTTCGGAGTTATCGCCATTCAAAGTTTTGGAAAGTTGCATTTTGCGTCGAAAGGGCGAAATTTTGGCGATTTCGACGATTTTTCAACTTTTTTATTTGAAGAGATTTCTTGAATATCTCTTCGTTATCGTGTTTCTAGGGTCCGAAATGCTAAGAATCCGGTCTTAACTCGACCTCGAAAATGTCAAAATTTTTCGCAAAAATTTCTGACTCAATCGATGAAAATTTGTTGATTTTTAGAAATTCCCTTATAACTTTTGAACCGCTCGATGGATCGGGATGAGTTTTTGCACGTTCGTAGAACTCTACGGGAGCTACTTGGTGACGCAAAAAGTTCCAGGATTCTATCGTGTTATCATCGAAAAAAAGGGTGCCAAAATATGGGTCCGAAAAATCTCTTGAAAATGTAAGGACCCCTATAAATCTTTTATTATTGCATTTCTGGTTATTAATTTGGTTCTATCTTACGTAGAATTTCACGAGGAATCCAACGGTGCCACGGGAATTGACGTACGACCTATAGTTTCGGAGTTATCGCCATTCAAAGTTTTGGAAAGTTGCATTTTGCGTCGAAAGGGCGAAATTTTGGCGATTTCGACGATTTTTCAACTTTTTTATTTGAAGAGATTTCTTGAATATCTCTTCGTTATCGTGTTTCTAGGGTCCGAAATGCTAAGAATCCGGTCTTAACTCGACCTCGAAAATGTCAAAATTTTTCGCAAAAATTTCTGACTCAATCGATGAAAATTTGTTGATTTTTAGAAATTCCCTTATAACTTTTGAACCGCTCGATGGATCGGGATGAGTTTTTGCACGTTCGTAGAACTCTACGGGAGCTACTTGGTGACGTAAAAAGTTCCAGGATTCTATCGTGTTATCATCGAAAAAAAGGGTGCCAAAATATGGGTCCGAAAAATCTCTTGAAAATGTAAGGACCCCTATAAATCTTTTATTATTGCATTTCTGGTTATTAATTTGGTTCTATCTTACGTAGAATTTCACGAGAAATCCAACGGTGCCACGGGAATTGACGTACGACCTATAGTTTCGGAGTTATCGCCATTCAAAGTTTTGGAAAGTTGCATTTTGCGTCGAAAGGGCGAAATTTTGGCGATTTCGACGATTTTTCAACTTTTTTATTTGAAGAGATTTCTTGAATATCTCTTCGTTATCGTGTTTCTAGGGTCCGAAATGCTAAGAATCCGGTCTTAACTCGACCTCGAAAATGTCAAAATTTTTCGCAAAAATTTCTGACTCAATCGATGAAAATTTGTTGATTTTTAGAAATCCCCTTATAACTTTTGAACCGCTCGATGGATCGGGATGAGTTTTTGCACGTTCGTAGAACTCTACGGGAGCTACTTGGTGACGCAAAAAGTTCCAGGATTCTATCGTGTTATCATCGAAAAAAAGGGTGCCAAAGTATGGGTCCGAAAAATCTCTTGAAAATGTAAGGACCCCTATAAATCTTTTATTATTGCATTTCTGGTTATTAATTTGGTTCTATCTTACGTAGAATTTCACGAGGAATCCAACGGTGCCACGGGAATTGACGTACGACCTAGAGTTTCGGAGTTATCGCCATTCAAAGTTTTGGAAAGTTGCATTTTGCGTCGAAAGGGCGAAATTTTGGCGATTTCGACGATTTTTCAACTTTTTTATTTGAAGAGATTTCTTGAATATCTCTTCGTTATCGTGTTTCTAGGGTCCGAAATGCTAAGAATCCGGTCTTAACTCGACCTCGAAAATGTCAAAATTTTTCGCAAAAATTTCTGACTCAATCGATGAAAATTTGTTGATTTTTAGAAATTCCCTTATAACTTTTGAACCGCTCGATGGATCGGGATGAGTTTTTGCACGTTCGTAGAACTCTACGGGAGCTACTTGGTGACGTAAAAAGTTCCAGGATTCTATCGTGTTATCATCGAAAAAAAGGGTGCCAAAATACGGGTCCGAAAAATCTCTTAAAAATGTAAGGACCCCTATAAATCTTTTATTATTGCATTTCTGGTTATTAATTTGGTTCTATCTTACGTAGAATTTCACGAGGAATCCAACGGTGCCACGGGAATTGACGTACGACCTATAGTTTCGGAGTTATCGCCATTCAAAGTTTTGGAAAGTTGCATTTTGCGTCGAAAGGGCGAAATTTTGGCGATTTCGACGATTTTTCAACTTTTTTATTTGAAGAGATTTCTTGAATATCTCTTCGTTATCGTGTTTCTAGGGTCCGAAATGCTAAGAATCCGGTCTTAACTCGACCTCGAAAATGTCAAAATTTTTCGCAAAAATTTCTGACTCAATCGATGAAAATTTGTTGATTTTTAGAAATTCCCTTATAACTTTTGAACCGCTCGATGGATCGGGATGAGTTTTTGCACGTTCGTAGAACTCTACGGGAGCTACTTGGTGACGTAAAAAGTTCCAGGATTCTATCGTGTTATCATCGAAAAAAAGGGTGCCAAAATATAGGTCCGAAAAATCTCTTGAAAATGTAAGGACCCCTATAAATCTTTTATTATTGCATTTCTGGTTATTAATTTGGTTCTATCTTACGTAGAATTTCACGAGGAATCCAACGGTGCCACGGGAATTGACGTACGACCTATAGTTTCGGAGTTATCGCCATTCAAAGTTTTGGAAAGTTGCATTTTGCGTCGAAAGGGCGAAATTTTGGCGATTTCGACGATTTTTCAACTTTTTTATTTGAAGAGATTTCTTGAATATCTCTTCGTTATCGTGTTTCTAGGGTCCGAAATGCTAAGAATCCGGTCTTAACTCGACCTCGAAAATGTCAAAATTTTTCGCAAAAATTTCTGACTCAATCGATGAAAATTTGTTGATTTTTAGAAATTCCCTTATAACTTTTGAACCGCTCGATGGATCGGGATGAGTTTTTGCACGTTCGTAGAACTCTACGGGAGCTACTTGGTGACGTAAAAAGTTCCAGGATTCTATCGTGTTATCATCGAAAAAAAGGGTGCCAAAATATGGGTCCGAAAAATCTCTTGAAAATGTAAGGACCCCTATAAATCTTTTATTATTGCATTTCTGGTTATTAATTTGGTTCTATCTTACGTAGAATTTCACGAGGAATCCAACGGTGCCACGGGAATTGACGTACGACCTATAGTTTCGGAGTTATCGCCATTCAAAGTTTTGGAAAGTTGCATTTTGCGTCGAAAGGGCGAAATTTTGGCGATTTCGACGATTTTTCAACTTTTTTATTTGAAGAGATTTCTTGAATATCTCTTCGTTATCGTGTTTCTAGGGTCCGAAATGCTAAGAATCCGGTCTTAACTCGACCTCGAAAATGTCAAAATTTTTCGCAAAAATTTCTGACTCAATCGATGAAAATTTGTTGATTTTTAGAAATTCCCTTATAACTTTTGAACCGCTCGATGGATCGGGATGAGTTTTTGCACGTTCGTAGAACTCTACGGGAGCTACTTGGTGACGTAAAAAGTTCCAGGATTCTATCGTGTTATCATCGAAAAAAAGGGTGCCAAAATATGGGTCCGAAAAATCTCTTGAAAATGTAAGGACCCCTATAAATCTTTTATTATTGCATTTCTGGTTATTAATTTGGTTCTATCTTACGTAGAATTTCACGAGGAATCCAACGGTGCCACGGGAATTGACGTACGACCTATAGTTTCGGAGTTATCGCCATTCAAAGTTTTGGAAAGTTGCATTTTGCGTCGAAAGGGCGAAATTTTGGCGATTTCGACGATTTTTCAACTTTTTTATTTGAAGAGATTTCTTGAATATCTCTTCGTTATCGTGTTTCTAGGGTCCGAAATGCTAAGAATCCGGTCTTAACTCGACCTCGAAAATGTCAAAATTTTTCGCAAAAATTTCTGACTCAATCGATGAAAATTTGTTGATTTTTAGAAATTCCCTTATAACTTTTGAACCGCTCGATGGATCGGGATGAGTTTTTGCACGTTCGTAGAACTCTACGGGAGCTACTTGGTGACGTAAAAAGTTCCAGGATTCTATCGTGTTATCATCGAAAAAAAGGGTGCCAAAATATGGGTCCGAAAAATTTCTTGAAAATGTAAGGACCCCTATAAATCTTTTATTATTGCATTTCTGGTTATTAATTTGGTTCTATCTTACGTAGAATTTCACGAGGAATCCAACGGTGCCACGGGAATTGACGTACGACCTATAGTTTCGGAGTTATCGCCATTCAAAGTTTTGGAAAGTTGCATTTTGCGTCGAAAGGGCGAAATTTTGGCGATTTCGACGATTTTTCAACTTTTTTATTTGAAGAGATTTCTTGAATATCTCTTCGTTATCGTGTTTCTAGGGTCCGAAATGCTAAGAATCCGGTCTTAACTCGACCTCGAAAATGTCAAAATTTTTCGCAAAAATTTCTGACTCAATCGATGAAAATTTGTTGATTTTTAGAAATTCCCTTATAACTTTTGAACCGCTCGATGGATCGGGATGAGTTTTTGCACGTTCGTAGAACTCTACGGGAGCTACTTGGTGACGTAAAAAGTTCCAGGATTCTATCGTGTTATCATCGAAAAAAAGGGTGCCAAAATATGGGTCCGAAAAATCTCTTGAAAATGTAAGGACCCCTATAAATCTTTTATTATTGCATTTCTGGTTATTAATTTGGTTCTATCTTACGTAGAATTTCACGAGGAATCCAACGGTGCCACGGGAATTGACGTACGACCTATAGTTTCGGAGTTATCGCCATTCAAAGTTTTGGAAAGTTGCATTTTGCGTCGAAAGGGCGAAATTTTGGCGATTTCGACGATTTTTCAACTTTTTTATTTGAAGAGATTTCTTGAATATCTCTTCGTTATCGTGTTTCTAGGGTCCGAAATGCTAAGAATCCGGTCTTAACTCGACCTCGAAAATGTCAAAATTTTTCGCAAAAATTTCTGACTCAATCGATGAAAATTTGTTGATTTTTAGAAATTCCCTTATAACTTTTGAACCGCTCGATGGATCGGGATGAGTTTTTGCACGTTCGTAGAACTCTACGGGAGCTACTTGGTGACGTAAAAAGTTCCAGGATTCTATCGTGTTATCATCGAAAAAAAGGGTGCCAAAATATGGGTCCGAAAAATCTCTTGAAAATGTAAGGACCCCTATAAATCTTTTATTATTGCATTTCTGGTTATTAATTTGGTTCTATCTTACGTAGAATTTCACGAGGAATCCAACGGTGCCACGGGAATTGACGTACGACCTATAGTTTCGGAGTTATCGCCATTCAAAGTTTTGGAAAGTTGCATTTTGCGTCGAAAGGGCGAAATTTTGGCGATTTCGACGATTTTTCAACTTTTTTATTTGAAGAGATTTCTTGAATATCTCTTCGTTATCGTGTTTCTAGGGTCCGAAATGCTAAGAATCCGGTCTTAACTCGACCTCGAAAATGTCAAAATTTTTCGCAAAAATTTCTGACTCAATCGATGAAAATTTGTTGATTTTTAGAAATTCCCTTATAACTTTTGAACCGCTCGATGGATCGGGATGAGTTTTTGCACGTTCGTAGAACTCTACGGGAGCTACTTGGTGACGTAAAAAGTTCCAGGATTCTATCGTGTTATCATCGAAAAAAAGGGTGCCAAAATATGGGTCCGAAAAATCTCTTGAAAATGTAAGGACCCCTATAAATCTTTTATTATTGCATTTCTGGTTATTAATTTGGTTCTATCTTACGTAGAATTTCACGAGGAATCCAACGGTGCCACGGGAATTGACGTACGACCTATAGTTTCGGAGTTATCGCCATTCAAAGTTTTGGAAAGTTGCATTTTGCGTCGAAAGGGCGAAATTTTGGCGATTTCGACGATTTTTCAACTTTTTTATTTGAAGAGATTTCTTGAATATCTCTTCGTTATCGTGTTTCTAGGGTCCGAAATGCTAAGAATCCGGTCTTAACTCGACCTCGAAAATGTCAAAATTTTTCGCAAAAATTTCTGACTCAATCGATGAAAATTTGTTGATTTTTAGAAATTCCCTTATAACTTTTGAACCGCTCGATGGATCGGGATGAGTTTTTGCACGTTCGTAGAACTCTACGGGAGCTACTTGGTGACGTAAAAAGTTCCAGGATTCTATCGTGTTATCATCGAAAAAAAGGGTGCCAAAATATGGGTCCGAAAAATCTCTTGAAAATGTAAGGACCCCTATAAATCTTTTATTATTGCATTTCTGGTTATTAATTTGGTTCTATCTTACGTAGAATTTCACGAGGAATCCAACGGTGCCACGGGAATTGACGTACGACCTATAGTTTCGGAGTTATCGCCATTCAAAGTTTTGGAAAGTTGCATTTTGCGTCGAAAGGGCGAAATTTTGGCGATTTCGACGATTTTTCAACTTTTTTATTTGAAGAGATTTCTTGAATATCTCTTCGTTATCGTGTTTCTAGGGTCCGAAATGCTAAGAATCCGGTCTTAACTCGACCTCGAAAATGTCAAAATTTTTCGCAAAAATTTCTGACTCAATCGATGAAAATTTGTTGATTTTTAGAAATTCCCTTATAACTTTTGAACCGCTCGATGGATCGGGATGAGTTTTTGCACGTTCGTAGAACTCTACGGGAGCTACTTGGTGACGTAAAAAGTTCCAGGATTCTATCGTGTTATCATCGAAAAAAAGGGTGCCAAAATATGGGTCCGAAAAATCTCTTGAAAATGTAAGGACCCCTATAAATCTTTTATTATTGCATTTCTGGTTATTAATTTGGTTCTATCTTACGTAGAATTTCACGAGGAATCCAACGGTGCCACGGGAATTGACGTACGACCTATAGTTTCGGAGTTATCGCCATTCAAAGTTTTGGAAAGTTGCATTTTGCGTCGAAAGGGCGAAATTTTGGCGATTTCGACGATTTTTCAACTTTTTTATTTGAAGAGATTTCTTGAATATCTCTTCGTTATCGTGTTTCTAGGGTCCGAAATGCTAAGAATCCGGTCTTAACTCGACCTCGAAAATGTCAAAATTTTTCGCAAAAATTTCTGACTCAATCGATGAAAATTTGTTGATTTTTAGAAATTCCCTTATAACTTTTGAACCGCTCGATGGATCGGGATGAGTTTTTGCACGTTCGTAGAACTCTACGGGAGCTACTTGGTGACGTAAAAAGTTCCAGGATTCTATCGTGTTATCATCGAAAAAAAGGGTGCCAAAATATGGGTCCGAAAAATCTCTTGAAAATGTAAGGACCCCTATAAATCTTTTATTATTGCATTTCTGGTTATTAATTTGGTTCTATCTTACGTAGAATTTCACGAGGAATCCAACGGTGCCACGAGAATTGACGTACGACCTATAGTTTCGGAGTTATCGCCATTCAAAGTTTTGGAAAGTTGCATTTTGCGTCGAAAGGGCGAAATTTTGGCGATTTCGACGATTTTTCAACTTTTTTATTTGAAGAGATTTCTTGAATATCTCTTCGTTATCGTGTTTCTAGGGTCCGAAATGCTAAGAATCCGGTCTTAACTCGACCTCGAAAATGTCAAAATTTTTCGCAAAAATTTCTGACTCAATCGATGAAAATTTGTTGATTTTTAGAAATTCCCTTATAACTTTTGAACCGCTCGATGGATCGGGATGAGTTTTTGCACGTTCGTAGAACTCTACGGGAGCTACTTGGTGACGCAAAAAGTTCCAGGATTCTATCGTGTTATCATCGAAAAAAAGGGTGCCAAAATATGGGTCCGAAAAATCTCTTGAAAATGTAAGGACCCCTATAAATCTTTTATTATTGCATTTCTGGTTATTAATTTGGTTCTATCTTACGTAGAATTTCACGAGGAATCCAACGGTGCCACGGGAATTGACGTACGACCTATAGTTTCGGAGTTATCGCCATTCAAAGTTTTGGAAAGTTGCATTTTGCGTCGAAAGGGCGAAATTTTGGCGATTTCGACGATTTTTCAACTTTTTTATTTGAAGAGATTTCTTGAATATCTCTTCGTTATCGTGTTTCTAGGGTCCGAAATGCTAAGAATCCGGTCTTAACTCGACCTCGAAAATGTCAAAATTTTTCGCAAAAATTTCTGACTCAATCGATGAAAATTTGTTGATTTTTAGAAATTCCCTTATAACTTTTGAACCGCTCGATGGATCGGGATGAGTTTTTGCACGTTCGTAGAACTCTACGGGAGCTACTTGGTGACGTAAAAAGTTCCAGGATTCTATCGTGTTATCATCGAAAAAAAGGGTGCCAAAATATGGGTCCGAAAAATCTCTTGAAAATGTAAGGACCCCTATAAATCTTTTATTATTGCATTTCTGGTTATTAATTTGGTTCTATCTTACGTAGAATTTCACGAGGAATCCAACGGTGCCACGGGAATTGACGTACGACCTATAGTTTCGGAGTTATCGCCATTCAAAGTTTTGGAAAGTTGCATTTTGCGTCGAAAGGGCGAAATTTTGGCGATTTCGACGATTTTTCAACTTTTTTATTTGAAGAGATTTCTTGAATATCTCTTCGTTATCGTGTTTCTAGGGTCCGAAATGCTAAGAATCCGGTCTTAACTCGACCTCGAAAATGTCAAAATTTTTCGCAAAAATTTCTGACTCAATCGATGAAAATTTGTTGATTTTTAGAAATTCCCTTATAACTTTTGAACCGCTCGATGGATCGGGATGAGTTTTTGCACGTTCGTAGAACTCTACGGGAGCTACTTGGTGACGTAAAAAGTTCCAGGATTCTATCGTGTTATCATCGAAAAAAAGGGTGCCAAAATATGGGTCCGAAAAATCTCTTGAAAATGTAAGGACCCCTATAAATCTTTTATTATTGCATTTCTGGTTATTAATTTGGTTCTATCTTACGTAGAATTTCACGAGGAATCCAACGGTGCCACGGGAATTGACGTACGACCTATAGTTTCGGAGTTATCGCCATTCAAAGTTTTGGAAAGTTGCATTTTGCGTCGAAAGGGCGAAATTTTGGCGATTTCGACGATTTTTCAACTTTTTTATTTGAAGAGATTTCTTGAATATCTCTTCGTTATCGTGTTTCTAGGGTCCGAAATGCTAAGAATCCGGTCTTAACTCGACCTCGAAAATGTCAAAATTTTTCGCAAAAATTTCTGACTCAATCGATGAAAATTTGTTGATTTTTAGAAATTCCCTTATAACTTTTGAACCGCTCGATGGATCGGGATGAGTTTTTGCACGTTCGTAGAACTCTACGGGAGCTACTTGGTGACGTAAAAAGTTCCAGGATTCTATCGTGTTATCATCGAAAAAAAGGGTGCCAAAATATGGGTCCGAAAAATCTCTTGAAAATGTAAGGACCCCTATAAATCTTTTATTATTGCATTTCTGGTTATTAATTTGGTTCTATCTTACGTAGAATTTCACGAGGAATCCAACGGTGCCACGGGAATTGACGTACGACCTATAGTTTCGGAGTTATCGCCATTCAAAGTTTTGGAAAGTTGCATTTTGCGTCGAAAGGGCGAAATTTTGGCGATTTCGACGATTTTTCAACTTTTTTATTTGAAGAGATTTCTTGAATATCTCTTCGTTATCGTGTTTCTAGGGTCCGAAATGCTAAGAATCCGGTCTTAACTCGACCTCGAAAATGTCAAAATTTTTCGCAAAAATTTCTGACTCAATCGATGAAAATTTGTTGATTTTTAGAAATTCCCTTATAACTTTTGAACCGCTCGATGGATCGGGATGAGTTTTTGCACGTTCGTAGAACTCTACGGGAGCTACTTGGTGACGTAAAAAGTTCCAGGATTCTATCGTGTTATCATCGAAAAAAAGGGTGCCAAAATATGGGTCCGAAAAATCTCTTGAAAATGTAAGGACCCCTATAAATCTTTTATTATTGCATTTCTGGTTATTAATTTGGTTCTATCTTACGTAGAATTTCACGAGGAATCCAACGGTGCCACGGGAATTGACGTACGACCTATAGTTTCGGAGTTATCGCCATTCAAAGTTTTGGAAAGTTGCAATTTGCGTCGAAAGGGCGAAATTTTGGCGATTTCGACGATTTTTCAACTTTTTTATTTGAAGAGATTTCTTGAATATCTCTTCGTTATCGTGTTTCTAGGGTCCGAAATGCTAAGAATCCGGTCTTAACTCGACCTCGAAAATGTCAAAATTTTTCGCAAAAATTTCTGACTCAATCGATGAAAATTTGTTGATTTTTAGAAATTCCCTTATAACTTTTGAACCGCTCGATGGATCGGGATGAGTTTTTGCACGTTCGTAGAACTCTACGGGAGCTACTTGGTGACGTAAAAAGTTCCAGGATTCTATCGTGTTATCATCGAAAAAAAGGGTGCCAAAATATGGGTCCGAAAAATCTCTTGAAAATGTAAGGACCCCTATAAATCTTTTATTATTGCATTTCTGGTTATTAATTTGGTTCTATCTTACGTAGAATTTCACGAGGAATCCAACGGTACCACGGGAATTGACGTACGACCTATAGTTTCGGAGTTATCGCCATTCAAAGTTTTGGAAAGTTGCATTTTGCGTCGAAAGGGCGAAATTTTGGCGATTTCGACGATTTTTCAACTTTTTTATTTGAAGAGATTTCTTGAATATCTCTTCGTTATCGTGTTTCTAGGGTCCGAAATGCTAAGAATCCGGTCTTAACTCGACCTCGAAAATGTCAAAATTTTTCGCAAAAATTTCTGACTCAATCGATGAAAATTTGTTGATTTTTAGAAATTCCCTTATAACTTTTGAACCGCTCGATGGATCGGGATGAGTTTTTGCACGTTCGTAGAACTCTACGGGAGCTACTTGGTGACGTAAAAAGTTCCAGGATTCTATCGTGTTATCATCGAAAAAAAGGGTGCCAAAATATGGGTCCGAAAAATCTCTTGAAAATGTAAGGACCCCTATAAATCTTTTATTATTGCATTTCTGGTTATTAATTTGGTTCTATCTTACGTAGAATTTCACGAGGAATCCAACGGTGCCACGGGAATTGACGTACGACCTATAGTTTCGGAGTTATCGCCATTCAAAGTTTTGGAAAGTTGCATTTTGCGTCGAAAGGGCGAAATTTTGGCGATTTCGACGATTTTTCAACTTTTTTATTTGAAGAGATTTCTTGAATATCTCTTCGTTATCGTGTTTCTAGGGTCCGAAATGCTAAGAATCCGGTCTTAACTCGACCTCGAAAATGTCAAAATTTTTCGCAAAAATTTCTGACTCAATCGATGAAAATTTGTTGATTTTTAGAAATTCCCTTATAACTTTTGAACCGCTCGATGGATCGGGATGAGTTTTTGCACGTTCGTAGAACTCTACGGGAGCTACTTGGTGACGCAAAAAGTTCCAGGATTCTATCGTGTTATCATCGAAAAAAGGGTGCCAAAATATGGGTCCGAAAAATCTCTTGAAAATGTAAGGACCCCTATAAATCTTTTATTATTGCATTTCTGGTTATTAATTTGGTTCTATCTAACGTAGAATTTCACGAGGAATCCAACGGTGCCACGGGAATTGACGTACGACCTATAGTTTCGGAGTTATCGCCATTCAAAGTTTTGGAAAGTTGCATTTTGCGTCGAAAGGGCGAAATTTTGGCGATTTCGACGATTTTTCAACTTTTTTATTTGAAGAGATTTCTTGAATATCTCTTCGTTATCGTGTTTCTAGGGTCCGAAATGCTAAGAATCCGGTCTTAACTCGACCTCGAAAATGTCAAAATTTTTCGCAAAAATTTCTGACTCAATCGATGAAAATTTGTTGATTTTTAGAAATTCCCTTATAACTTTTGAACCGCTCGATGGATCGGGATGAGTTTTTGCACGTTCGTAGAACTCTACGGGAGCTACTTGGTGACGCAAAAAGTTCCAGGATTCTATCGTGTTATCATCGAAAAAAAGGGTGCCAAAATATGGGTCCGAAAAATCTCTTGAAAATGTAAGGACCCCTATAAATATTTTATTATTGCATTTCTGGTTATTAATTTGGTTCTATCTTACGTAGAATTTCACGAGGAATCCAACGGTGCCACGGGAATTGACGTACGACCTATAGTTTCGGAGTTATCGCCATTCAAAATTTTGGAAAGTTGCATTTTGCGTCGAAAGGGCGAAATTTTGGCGATTTCGACGATTTTTCAACTTTTTTATTTGAAGAGATTTCTTGACTATCTCTTCGTTATCGTGTTTCTAGGGTCCGAAATGCTAAGAATCCGGTCTTAACTCGACCTCGAAAATGTCAAAATTTTTCGCAAAAATTTCTGACTCAATCGATGAAAATTTGTTGATTTTTAGAAATTCCCTTATAACTTTTGAACCGCTCGATGGATCGGGATGAGTTTTTGCACGTTCGTAGAACTCTACGGGAGCTACTTGGTGACGCAAAAAGTTCCAGGATTCTATCGTGTTATCATCGAAAAAAAGGGTGCCAAAATATGGGTCCGAAAAATCTCTTGAAAATGTAAGGACCCCTATAAATATTTTATTATTGCATTTCTGGTTATTAATTTGGTTCTATCTTACGTAGAATTTCACGAGGAATCCAACGGTGCCACGGGAATTGACGTACGACCTATAGTTTCGGAGTTATCGCCTTTCAAAGTTTTGGAAAGTTGCATTTTGCGTCGAAAGGGCGAAATTTTGGCGATTTCGACGATTTTTCAACTTTTTTATTTGAAGAGATTTCTTGAATATCTCTTCGTTATCGTGTTTCTAGGGTCCGAAATGCTAAGAATCCGGTCTTAACTCGACCTCGAAAATGTCAAAATTTTTCGCAAAAATTTCTGACTCAATCGATGAAAATTTGTTGATTTTTAGAAATTCCCTTATAACTTTTGAACCGCTCGATGGATCGGGATGAGTTTTTGCACGTTCGTAGAACTCTACGGGAGCTACTTGGTGACGCAAAAAGTTCCAGGATTCTATCGTGTTATCATCGAAAAAAAGGGTGCCAAAATATGGGTCCGAAAAATCTCTTGAAAATGTAAGGACCCCTATAAATCTTTTATTATTGCATTTCTGGTTATTAATTTGGTTCTATCTTACGTAGAATTTCACGAGGAATCCAACGGTGCCACGGGAATTGACGTACGACCTATAGTTTCGGAGTTATCGCCATTCAAAATTTTGGAAAGTTGCATTTTGCGTCGAAAGGGCGAAATTTTGGCGATTTCGACGATTTTTCAACTTTTTTATTTGAAGAGATTTCTTGAATATCTCTTCGTTATCGTGTTTCTAGGGTCCGAAATGCTAAGAATCCGGTCTTAACTCGACCTCGAAAATGTCAAAATTTTTCGCAAAAATTTCTGACTCAATCGATGAAAATTTGTTGATTTTTAGAAATTCCCTTATAACTTTTGAACCGCTCGATGGATCGGGATGAGTTTTTGCACGTTCGTAGAACTCTACGGGAGCTACTTGGTGACGCAAAAAGTTCCAGGATTCTATCGTGTTATCATCGAAAAAAAGGGTGCCAAAATATGGGTCCGAAAAATCTCTTGAAAATGTAAGGACCCCTATAAATCTTTTATTATTGCATTTCTGGTTATTAATTTGGTTCTATCTTACGTAGAATTTCACGAGGAATCCAACGGTGCCACGGGAATTGACGTACGACCTATAGTTTCGGAGTTATCGCCATTCAAAGTTTTGGAAAGTTGCATTTTGCGTCGAAAGGGCGAAATTTTGGCGATTTCGACGATTTTTCAACTTTTTTATTTGAAGAGATTTCTTGAATATCTCTTCGTTATCGTGTTTCTAGGGTCCGAAATGCTAAGAATCCGGTCTTAACTCGACCTCGAAAATGTCAAAATTTTTCGCAAAAATTTCTGACTCAATCGATGAAAATTTGTTGATTTTTAGAAATTCCCTTATAACTTTTGAACCGCTCGATGGATCGGGATGAGTTTTTGCACGTTCGTAGAATTCTATGGGAGCTACTTGGTGACGCAAAAAGTTCCAGGATTCTATCGTGTTATCATCGAAAAAAAGGGTGCCAAAATATGGGTCCGAAAAATCTCTTGAAAATGTAAGGACCCCTATAAATCTTTTATTATTGCATTTCTGGTTATTAATTTGGTTCTATCTTACGTAGAATTTCACGAGGAATCCAACGGTGCCACGGGAATTGACGTACGACCTATAGTTTCGGAGTTATCGCCATTCAAAGTTTTGGAAAGTTGCATTTTGCGTCGAAAGGGCGAAATTTTGGCGATTTCGACGATTTTTCAACTTTTTTATTTGAAGAGATTTCTTGAATATCTCTTCGTTATCGTGTTTCTAGGGTCCGAAATGCTAAGAATCCGGTCTTAACTCGACCTCGAAAATGTCAAAATTTTTCGCAAAAATTTCTGACTCAATCGATGAAAATTTGTTGATTTTTAGAAATTCCCTTATAACTTTTGAACCGCTCGATGGATCGGGATGAGTTTTTGCACGTTCGTAGAACTCTACGGGAGCTACTTGGTGACGCAAAAAGTTCCAGGATTCTATCGTGTTATCATCGAAAAAAAGGGTGCCAAAATATGGGTCCGAAAAATCTCTTGAAAATGTAAGGACCCCTATAAATCTTTTATTATTGCATTTCTGGTTATTAATTTGGTTCTATCTTACGTAGAATTTCACGAGGAATCCAACGGTGCCGCGGGAATTGACGTACGACCTATAGTTTCGGAGTTATCGCCATTCAAAGTTTTGGAAAGTTGCATTTTGCGTCGAAAGGGCGAAATTTTGGCGATTTCGACGATTTTTCAACTTTTTTATTTGAAGAGATTTCTTGAATATCTCTTCGTTATCGTGTTTCTAGGGTCCGAAATGCTAAGAATCCGGTCTTAACTCGACCTCGAAAATGTCAAAATTTTTCGCAAAAATTTCTGACTCAATCGATGAAAATTTGTTGATTTTTAGAAATTCCCTTATAACTTTTGAACCGCTCGATGGATCGGGATGAGTTTTTGCACGTTCGTAGAACTCTACGGGAGCTACTTGGTGACGCAAAAAGTTCCAGGATTCTATCGTGTTATCATCGAAAAAAAGGGTGCCAAAATATGGGTCCGAAAAATCTCTTGAAAATGTAAGGACCCCTATAAATCTTTTATTATTGCATTTCTGGTTATTAATTTGGTTCTATCTTACGTAGAATTTCACGAGGAATCCAACGGTGCCACGGGAATTGACGTACGACCTATAGTTTCGGAGTTATCGCCATTCAAAGTTTTGGAAAGTTGCATTTTGCGTCGAAAGGGCGAAATTTTGGCGATTTCGACGATTTTTCAACTTTTTTATTTGAAGAGATTTCTTGAATATCTCTTCGTTATCGTGTTTCTAGGGTCCGAAAAGCTAAGAATCCGGTCTTAACTCGACCTCGAAAATGTCAAAATTTTTCGCAAAAATTTCTGACTCAATCGATGAAAATTTGTTGATTTTTAGAAATTCCCTTATAACTTTTGAACCGCTCGATGGATCGGGATGAGTTTTTGCACGTTCGTAGAACTCTACGGGAGCTACTTGGTGACGCAAAAAGTTCCAGGATTCTATCGTGTTATCATCGAAAAAAAGGGTGCCAAAATATGGGTCCGAAAAATCTCTTGAAAATGTAAGGACCCCTATAAATCTTTTATTATTGCATTTCTGGTTATTAATTTGGTTCTATCTTACGTAGAATTTCACGAGGAATCCAACGGTGCCACGGGAATTGACGTACGACCTATAGTTTCGGAGTTATCGCCATTCAAAGTTTTGGAAAGTTGCATTTTGCGTCGAAAGGGCGAAATTTTGGCGATTTCGACGATTTTTCAACTTTTTTATTTGAAGAGATTTCTTGAATATCTCTTCGTTATCGTGTTTCTAGGGTCCGAAATGCTAAGAATCCGGTCTTAACTCGACCTCGAAAATGTCAAAATTTTTCGCAAAAATTTCTTACTCAATCGATGAAAATTTGTTGATTTTTAGAAATTCCCTTATAACTTTTGAACCGCTCGATGGATCGGGATGAGTTTTTGCACGTTCGTAGAACTCTACGGGAGCTACTTGGTGACGCAAAAAGTTCCAGGATTCTATCGTGTTATCATCGAAAAAAAGGGTGCCAAAATATGGGTCCGAAAAATCTCTTGAAAATGTAAGGACCCCTATAAATCTTTTATTATTGCATTTCTGGTTATTAATTTGGTTCTATCTTACGTAGAATTTCACGAGGAATCCAACGGTGCCACGGGAATTGACGTACGACCTATAGTTTCGGAGTTATCGCCATTCAAAGTTTTGGAAAGTTGCATTTTGCGTCGAAAGGGCGAAATTTTGGCGATTTCGACGATTTTTCAACTTTTTTATTTGAAGAGATTTCTTGAATATCTCTTCGTTATCGTGTTTCTAGGGTCCGAAATGCTAAGAATCCGGTCTTAACTCGACCTCGAAAATGTCAAAATTTTTCGCAAAAATTTCTGACTCAATCGATGAAAATTTGTTGATTTTTAGAAATTCCCTTATAACTTTTGAACCGCTCGATGGATCGGGATGAGTTTTTGCACGTTCGTAGAACTCTACGGGAGCTACTTGGTGACGCAAAAAGTTCCAGGATTCTATCGTGTTATCATCGAAAAAAAAGGTGCCAAAATATGGGTCCGAAAAATCTCTTGAAAATGTAAGGACCCCTATAAATCTTTTATTATTGCATTTCTGGTTATTAATTTGGTTCTATCTTACGTAGAATTTCACGAGGAATCCAACGGTGCCACGGGAATTGACGTACGACCTATAGTTTCGGAGTTATCGCCATTCAAAGTTTTGGAAAGTTTCATTTTGCGTCGAAAGGGCGAAATTTTGGCGATTTCGACGATTTTTCAACTTTTTTATTTGAAGAGATTTCTTGAATATCTCTTCGTTATCGTGTTTCTAGGGTCCGAAATGCTAAGAATCCGGTCTTAACTCGACCTCGAAAATGTCAAAATTTTTCGCAAAAATTTCTGACTCAATCGATGAAAATTTGTTGATTTTTAGAAATTCCCTTATAACTTTTGAACCGCTCGATGGATCGGGATGAGTTTTTGCACGTTCGTAGAACTCTACGGGAGCTACTTGGTGACGCAAAAAGTTCCAGGATTCTATCGTGTTATCATCGAAAAAAAGGGTGCCAAAATATGGGTCCGAAAAATCTCTTGAAAATGTAAGGACCCCTATAAATCTTTTATTATTGCATTTCTGGTTATTAATTTGGTTCTATCTTACGTAGAATTTCACGAGGAATCCAACGGTGCCACGGGAATTGACGTACGACCTATAGTTTCGGAGTTATCGCCATTCAAAGTTTTGGAAAGTTGCATTTTGCGTCGAAAGGGCGAAATTTTGGCGATTTCGACGATTTTTCAACTTTTTTATTTGAAGAGATTTCTTGAATATCTCTTCGTTATCGTGTTTCTAGGGTCCGAAATGCTAAGAATCCGGTCTTAACTCGACCTCGAAAATGTCAAAATTTTTCGCAAAAATTTCTGACTCAATCGATGAAAATTTGTTGATTTTTAGAAATTCCCTTATAACTTTTGAACCGCTCGATGGATCGGGATGAGTTTTTGCACGTTCGTAGAACTCTACGGGAGCTACTTGGTGACGCAAAAAGTTCCAGGATTCTATCGTGTTATCATCGAAAAAAAGGGTGCCAAAATATGGGTCCGAAAAATCTCTTGAAAATGTAAGGACCCCTATAAATCTTTTATTATTGCATTTCTGGTTATTAATTTGGTTCTATCTTACGTAGAATTTCACGAGGAATCCAACGGTGCCACGGGAATTGACGTACGACCTATAGTTTCGGAGTTATCGCCATTCAAAGTTTTGGAAAGTTGCATTTTGCGTCGAAAGGGCGAAATTTTGGCGATTTCGACGATTTTTCAACTTTTTTATTTGAAGAGATTTCTTGAATATCTCTTCGTTATCGTGTTTCTAGGGTCCGAAATGCTAAGAATCCGGTCTTAACTCGACCTCGAAAATGTCAAAATTTTTCGCAAAAATTTCTGACTCAATCGATGAAAATTTGTTGATTTTTAGAAATTCCCTTATAACTTTTGAACCGCTCGATGGATCGGGATGAGTTTTTGCACGTTCGTAGAACTCTACGGGAGCTACTTGGTGACGCAAAAAGTTCCAGGATTCTATCGTGTTATCATCGAAAAAAAGGGTGCCAAAATATGGGTCCGAAAAATCTCTTGAAAATGTAAGGACCCCTATAAATCTTTTATTATTGCATTTCTGGTTATTAATTTGGTTCTATCTTACGTAGAATTTCACGAGGAATCCAACGGTGCCACGGGAATTGACGTACGACCTATAGTTTCGGAGTTATCGCCATTCAAAGTTTTGGAAAGTTGCATTTTGCGTCGAAAGGGCGAAATTTTGGCGATTTCGACGATTTTTCAACTTTTTTATTTGAAGAGATTTCTTGAATATCTCTTCGTTATCGTGTTTCTAGGGTCCGAAATGCTAAGAATCCGGTCTTAACTCGACCTCGAAAATGTCAAAATTTTTCGCAAAAATTTCTGACTCAATCGATGAAAATTTGTTGATTTTTAGAAATTCCCTTATAACTTTTGAACCGCTCGATGGATCGGGATGAGTTTTTGCACGTTCGTAGAACTCTACGGGAGCTACTTGGTGACGCAAAAAGTTCCAGGATTCTATCGTGTTATCATCGAAAAAAAGGGTGCCAAAATATGGGTCCGAAAAATCTCTTGAAAATGTAAGGACCCCTATAAATCTTTTATTATTGCATTTCTGGTTATTAATTTGGTTCTATCTTACGTAGAATTTCACGAGGAATCCAACGGTGCCACGGGAATTGACGTACGACCTATAGTTTCGGAGTTATCGCCATTCAAAGTTTTGGAAAGTTGCATTTTGCGTCGAAAGGGCGAAATTTTGGCGATTTCGACGATTTTTCAACTTTTTTATTTGAAGAGATTTCTTGAATATCTCTTCGTTATCGTGTTTCTAGGGTCCGAAATGCTAAGAATCCGGTCTTAACTCGACCTCGAAAATGTCAAAATTTTTCGCAAAAATTTCTGACTCAATCGATGAAAATTTGTTGATTTTTAGAAATTCCCTTATAACTTTTGAACCGCTCGATGGATCGGGATGAGTTTTTGCACGTTCGTAGAACTCTACGGGAGCTACTTGGTGACGCAAAAAGTTCCAGGATTCTATCGTGTTATCATCGAAAAAAAGGGTGCCAAAATATGGGTCCGAAAAATCTCTTGAAAATGTAAGGACCCCTATAAATCTTTTATTATTGCATTTCTGGTTATTAATTTGGTTCTATCTTACGTAGAATTTCACGAGGAATCCAACGGTGCCACGGGAATTGACGTACGACCTATAGTTTCGGAGTTATCGCCATTCAAAGTTTTGGAAAGTTGCATTTTGCGTCGAAAGGGCGAAATTTTGGCGATTTCGACGATTTTTCAACTTTTTTATTTGAAGAGATTTCTTGAATATCTCTTCGTTATCGTGTTTCTAGGGTCCGAAATGCTAAGAATCCGGTCTTAACTCGACCTCGAAAATGTCAAAATTTTTCGCAAAAATTTCTGACTCAATCGATGAAAATTTGTTGATTTTTAGAAATTCCCTTATAACTTTTGAACCGCTCGATGGATCGGGATGAGTTTTTGCACGTTCGTAGAACTCTACGGGAGCTACTTGGTGACGCAAAAAGTTCCAGGATTCTATCGTGTTATCATCGAAAAAAAGGGTGCCAAAATATGGGTCCGAAAAATCTCTTGAAAATGTAAGGACCCCTATAAATCTTTTATTATTGCATTTCTGGTTATTAATTTGGTTCTATCTTACGTAGAATTTCACGAGGAATCCAACGGTGCCACGGGAATTGACGTACGACCTATAGTTTCGGAGTTATCGCCATTCAAAGTTTTGGAAAGTTGCATTTTGCGTCGAAAGGGCGAAATTTTGGCGATTTCGACGATTTTTCAACTTTTTTATTTGAAGAGATTTCTTGAATATCTCTTCGTTATCGTGTTTCTAGGGTCCGAAATGCTAAGAATCCGGTCTTAACTCGACCTCGAAAATGTCAAAATTTTTCGCAAAAATTTCTGACTCAATCGATGAAAATTTGTTGATTTTTAGAAATTCCCTTATAACTTTTGAACCGCTCGATGGATCGGGATGAGTTTTTGCACGTTCGTAGAACTCTACGGGAGCTACTTGGTGACGCAAAAAGTTCCAGGATTCTATCGTGTTATCATCGAAAAAAAGGGTGCCAAAATATGGGTCCGAAAAATCTCTTGAAAATGTAAGGACCCCTATAAATCTTTTATTATTGCATTTCTGGTTATTAATTTGGTTCTATCTTACGTAGAATTTCACGAGGAATCCAACGGTGCCACGGGAATTGACGTACGACCTATAGTTTCGGAGTTATCGCCATTCAAAGTTTTGGAAAGTTGCATTTTGCGTCGAAAGGGCGAAATTTTGGCGATTTCGACGATTTTTCAACTTTTTTATTTGAAGATATTTCTTGAATATCTCTTCGTTATCGTGTTTCTAGGGTCCGAAATGCTAAGAATCCGGTCTTAACTCGACCTCGAAAATGTCAAAATTTTTCGCAAAAATTTCTGACTCAATCGATGAAAATTTGTTGATTTTTAGAAATTCCCTTATAACTTTTGAACCGCTCGATGGATCGGGATGAGTTTTTGCACGTTCGTAGAACTCTACGGGAGCTACTTGGTGACGCAAAAAGTTCCAGGATTCTATCGTGTTATCATCGAAAAAAAGGGTGCCAAAATATGGGTCCGAAAAATCTCTTGAAAATGTAAGGACCCCTATAAATCTTTTATTATTGCATTTCTGGTTATTAATTTGGTTCTATCTTACGTAGAGTTTCACGAGGAATCCAACGGTGCCACGGGAATTGACGTACGACCTATAGTTTCGGAGTTATCGCCATTCAAAATTTTGGAAAGTTGCATTTTGCGTCGAAAGGGCGAAATTTTGGCGATTTCGACGATTTTTCAACTTTTTTATTTGAAGAGATTTCTTGAATATCTCTTCGTTATCGTGTTTCTAGGGTCCGAAATGCTAAGAATCCGGTCTTAACTCGACCTCGAAAATGTCAAAATTTTTCGCAAAAATTTCTGACTCAATCGATGAAAATTTGTTGATTTTTAGAAATTCCCTTATAACTTTTGAACCGCTCGATGGATCGGGATGAGTTTTTGCACGTTCGTAGAACTCTACGGGAGCTACTTGGTGACGCAAAAAGTTCCAGGATTCTATCGTGTTATCATCGAAAAAAAGGGTGCCAAAATATGGGTCCGAAAAATCTCTTGAAAATGTAAGGACCCCTATAAATCTTTTATTATTGCATTTCTGGTTATTAATTTGGTTCTATCTTACGTAGAATTTCACGAGGAATCCAACGGTGCCACGGGAATTGACGTACGACCTATAGTTTCGGAGTTATCGCCATTCAAAGTTTTGGAAAGTTGCATTTTGCGTCGAAAGGGCGAAATTTTGGCGATTTCGACGATTTTTCAACTTTTTTATTTGAAGAGATTTCTTGAATATCTCTTCGTTATCGTGTTTCTAGGGTCCGAAATGCTAAGAATCCGGTCTTAACTCGACCTCGAAAATGTCAAAATTTTTCGCAAAAATTTCTGACTCAATCGATGAAAATTTGTTGATTTTTAGAAATTCCCTTATAACTTTTGAACCGCTCGATGGATCGGGATGAGTTTTTGCACGTTCGTAGAACTCTACGGGAGCTACTTGGTGACGCAAAAAGTTCCAGGATTCTATCGTGTTATCATCGAAAAAAAGGGTGCCAAAATATGGGTCCGAAAAATCTCTTGAAAATGTAAGGACCCCTATAAATCTTTTATTATTGCATTTCTGGTTATTAATTTGGTTCTATCTTACGTAGAATTTCACGAGGAATCCAACGGTGCCACGGGAATTGACGTACGACCTATAGTTTCGGAGTTATCGCCATTCAAAGTTTTGGAAAGTTGCATTTTGCGTCGAAAGGGCGAAATTTTGGCGATTTCGACGATTTTTCAACTTTTTTATTTGAAGAGATTTCTTGAATATCTCTTCGTTATCGTGTTTCTAGGGTCCGAAATGCTAAGAATCCGGTCTTAACTCGACCTCGAAAATGTCAAAATTTTTCGCAAAAATTTCTGACTCAATCGATGAAAATTTGTTGATTTTTAGAAATTCCCTTATAACTTTTGAACCGCTCGATGGATCGGGATGAGTTTTTGCACGTTCGTAGAACTCTACGGGAGCTACTTGGTGACGCAAAAAGTTCCAGGATTCCATCGTGTTATCATCGAAAAAAAGGGTGCCAAAATATGGGTCCGAAAAATCTCTTGAAAATGTAAGGACCCCTATAAATCTTTTATTATTGCATTTCTGGTTATTAATTTGGTTCTATCTTACGTAGAATTTCACGAGGAATCCAACGGTGCCACGGGAATTGACGTACGACCTATAGTTTCGGAGTTATCGCCATTCAAAGTTTTGGAAAGTTGCATTTTGCGTCGAAAGGGCGAAATTTTGGCGATTTCGACGATTTTTCAACTTTTTTATTTGAAGAGATTTCTTGAATATCTCTTCGTTATCGTGTTTCTAGGGTCCGAAATGCTAAGAATCCGGTCTTAACTCGACCTCGAAAATGTCAAAATTTTTCGCAAAAATTTCTGACTCAATCGATGAAAATTTGTTGATTTTTAGAAATTCCCTTATAACTTTTGAACCGCTCGATGGATCGGGATGAGTTTTTGCACGTTCGTAGAACTCTACGGGAGCTACTTGGTGACGTAAAAAGTTCCAGGATTCTATCGTGTTATCATCGAAAAAAAGGGTGCCAAAATATGGGTCCGAAAAATCTCTTGAAAATGTAAGGACCCCTATAAATCTTTTATTATTGCATTTCTGGTTATTAATTTGGTTCTATCTTACGTAGAATTTCACGAGGAATCCAACGGTGCCATGGGAATTGACGTACGACCTATAGTTTCGGAGTTATCGCCATTCAAAGTTTTGGAAAGTTGCATTTTGCGTCGAAAGGGCGAAATTTTGGCGATTTCGACGATTTTTCAACTTTTTTATTTGAAGAGATTTCTTGAATATCTCTTCGTTATCGTGTTTCTAGGGTCCGAAATGCTAAGAATCCGGTCTTAACTCGACCTCGAAAATGTCAAAATTTTTCGCAAAAATTTCTGACTCAATCGATGAAAATTTGTTGATTTTTAGAAATTCCCTTATAACTTTTGAACCGCTCGATGGATCGGGATGAGTTTTTGCACGTTCGTAGAACTCTACGGGAGCTACTTGGTGACGCAAAAAGTTCCAGGATTCTATCGTGTTATCATCGAAAAAAAGGGTGCCAAAATATGGGTCCGAAAAATCTCTTGAAAATGTAAGGACCCCTATAAATCTTTTATTATTGCATTTCTGTTTATTAATTTGGTTCTATCTTACGTAGAATTTTACGAGGAATCCAACGGTGCCACGGGAATTGACGTGCGACCTATAGTTTCGGAGTTATCGCCATTCAAAGTTTTGGAAAGTTGCATTTTGCGTCGAAAGGGCGAAATTTTGGCGATTTCGACGATTTTTCAACTTTTTTATTTGAAGAGATTTCTTGAATATCTCTTCGTTATCGTGTTTCTAGGGTCCGAAATGCTAAGAATCCGGTCTTAACTCGACCTCGAAAATGTCAAAATTTTTCGCAAAAATTTCTGACTCAATCGATGAAAATTTGTTGATTTTTAGAAATTCCCTTATAACTTTTGAACCGCTCGATGGATCGGGATGAGTTTTTGCACGTTCGTAGAACTCTATGGGAGCTACTTGGTGACGCAAAAAGTTCCAGGATTCTATCGTGTTATCATCGAAAAAAAGGGTGCGAAAATATGGGTCCGAAAAATCTCTTGAAAATGTAAGGACCCCTATAAATCTTTTATTATTGCATTTCTGGTTATTAATTTGGTCCTATCTTACGTAGAATTTCACGAGGAATCCAACGGTGCCACGGGAATTGACGTACGACCTATAGTTTCGGAGTTATCGCCATTCAAAGTTTTGGAAAGTTGCATTTTGCGTCGAAAGGGCGAAATTTTGGCGATTTCGACGATTTTTCAACTTTTTTATTTGAAGAGATTTCTTGAATATCTCTTCGTTATCGTGTTTCTAGGGTCCGAAATGCTAAGAATCCGGTCTTAACTCGACCTCGAAAATGTCAAAATTTTTCGCAAAAATTTCTGACTCAATCGATGAAAATTTGTTGATTTTTAGAAATTCCCTTATAACTTTTGAACCGCTCGATGGATCGGGATGAGTTTTTGCACGTTCGTAGAACTCTACGGGAGCTACTTGGTGACGCAAAAAGTTCCAGGATTCTATCGTGTTATCATCGAAAAAAAGGGTGCCAAAATATGGGTCCGAAAAATCTCTTGAAAATGTAAGGACCCCTATAAATCTTTTATTATTGCATTTCTGGTTATTAATTTGGTCCTATCTTACGTAGAATTTCACGAGGAATCCAACGGTGCCACGGGAATTGACGTACGACCTATAGTTTCGGAGTTATCGCCATTCAAAGTTTTGGAAAGTTGCATTTTGCGTCGAAAGGGCGAAATTTTGGCGATTTCGACGATTTTTCAACTTTTTTATTTGAAGAGATTTCTTGAATATCTCTTCGTTATCGTGTTTCTAGGGTCCGAAATGCTAAGAATCCGGTCTTAACTCGACCTCGAAAATGTCAAAATTTTTCGCAAAAATTTCTGACTCAATCGATGAAAATTTGTTGATTTTTAGAAATTCCCTTATAACTTTTGAACCGCTCGATGGATCGGGATGAGTTTTTGCACGTTCGTAGAACTCTACGGGAGCTACTTGGTGACGCAAAAAGTTCCAGGATTCTATCGTGTTATCATCGAAAAAAAGGGTGCCAAAATATGGGTCCAAAAAATCTCTTGAAAATGTAAGGACCCCTATAAATCTTTTATTATTGCATTTCTGGTTATTAATTTGGTCCTATCTTACGTAGAATTTCACGAAGAATCCAACGGTGCCACGGGAATTGACGTACGACCTATAGTTTCGGAGTTATCGCCATTCAAAGTTTTGGAAAGTTGCATTTTGCGTCGAAAGGGCGAAATTTTGGCGATTTCGACGATTTTTCAACTTTTTTATTTGAAGAGATTTCTTGAATATCTCTTCGTTATCGTGTTTCTAGGGTCCGAAATGCTAAGAATCCGGTCTTAACTCGACCTCGAAAATGTCAAAATTTTTCGCAAAAATTTCTGACTCAATCGATGAAAATTTGTTGATTTTTAGAAATTCCCTTATAACTTTTGAACCGCTCGATGGATCGGGATGAGTTTTTGCACGTTCGTAGAACTCTACGGGAGCTACTTGGTGACGCAAAAAGTTCCAGGATTCTATCGTGTTATCATCGAAAAAAAGGGTGCCAAAATATGGGTCCGAAAAATCTCTTGAAAATGTAAGGACCCCTATAAATCTTTTATTATTGCATTTCTGGTTATTAATTTGGTCCTATCTTACGTAGAATTTCACGAGGAATCCAACGGTGCCACGGGAATTGACGTACGACCTATAGTTTCGGAGTTATCGCCATTCAAAGTTTTGGAAAGTTGCATTTTGCGTCGAAAGGGCGAAATTTTGGCGATTTCGACGATTTTTCAACTTTTTTATTTGAAGAGATTTCTTGAATATCTCTTCGTTATCGTGTTTCTAGGGTCCGAAATGCTAAGAATCCGGTCTTAACTCGACCTCGAAAATGTCAAAATTTTTCGCAAAAATTTCTGACTCAATCGATGAAAATTTGTTGATTTTTAGAAATTCCCTTATAACTTTTGAACCGCTCGATGGATCGGGATGAGTTTTTGCACGTTCGTAGAACTCTACGGGAGCTACTTGGTGACGCAAAAAGTTCCAGGATTCTATCGTGTTATCATCGAAAAAAAGGGTGCCAAAATATGGGTCCGAAAAATCTCTTGAAAATGTAAGGACCCCTATTCATCTTTTATTATTGCATTTCTGGTTATTAATTTGGTCCTATCTTACGTAGAATTTCACGAGGAATCCAACGGTGCCACGGGAATTGACGTACGACCTATAGTTTCGGAGTTATCGCCATTCAAAGTTTTGGAAAGTTGCATTTTGCGTCGAAAGGGCGAAATTTTGGCGATTTCGACGATTTTTCAACTTTTTTATTTGAAGAGATTTCTTGAATATCTCTTCGTTATCGTGTTTCTAGGGTCCGAAATGCTAAGAATCCGGTCTTAACTCGACCTCGAAAATGTCAAAATTTTTCGCAAAAATTTCTGACTCAATCGATGAAAATTTGTTGATTTTTAATAATTCCCTTATAACTTTTGAACCGCTCGATGGATCGGGATGAGTTTTTGCACGTTCGTAGAACTCTACGGGAGCTACTTGGTGACGCAAAAAGTTCCAGGATTCTATCGTGTTATCATCGAAAAAAAGGGTGCCAAAATATGGGTCCGAAAAATCTCTTGAAAATGTAAGGACCCCTATAAATCTTTTATTATTGCATTTCTGGTTATTAATTTGGTCCTATCTTACGTAGAATTTCACGAGGAATCCAACGGTGCCACGGGAATTGACGTACGACCTATAGTTTCGGAGTTATCGCCATTCAAAGTTTTGGAAAGTTGCATTTTGCGTCGAAAGGGCGAAATTTTGGCGATTTCGACGATTTTTCAACTTTTTTATTTGAAGAGATTTCTTGAATATCTCTTCGTTATCGTGTTTCTAGGGTCCGAAATGCTAAGAATCCGGTCTTAACTCGACCTCGAACATGTCAAAATTTTTCGCAAAAATTTCTGACTCAATCGATGAAAATTTGTTGATTTTTAGAAATTCCCTTATAACTTTTGAACCGCTCGATGGATCGGGATGAGTTTTTGCACGTTCGTAGAACTCTACGGGAGCTACTTGGTGACGCAAAAAGTTCCAGGATTCTATCGTGTTATCATCGAAAAAAAGGGTGCCAAAATATGGGTCCGAAAAATCTCTTGAAAATGTAAGGACCCCTATAAATCTTTTATTATTGCATTTCTGGTTATTAATTTGGTCCTATCTTACGTAGAATTTCACGAGGAATCCAACGGTGCCACGGGAATTGACGTACGACCTATAGTTTCGGAGTTATCGCCATTCAAAGTTTTGGAAAGTTGCATTTTGCGTCGAAAGGGCGAAATTTTGGCGATTTCGACGATTTTTCAACTTTTTTATTTGAAGAGATTTCTTGAATATCTCTTCGTTATCGTGTTTCTAGGGTCCGAAATGCTAAGAATCCGGTCTTAACTCGACCTCGAAAATGTCAAAATTTTTCGCAAAAATTTCTGACTCAATCGATGAAAATTTGTTGATTTTTAGAAATTCCCTTATAACTTTTGAACCGCTCGATGGATCGGGATGAGTTTTTGCACGTTCGTAGAACTCTCCGGGAGCTACTTGGTGACGCAAAAAGTTCCAGGATTCTATCGTGTTATCATCGAAAAAAAGGGTGCCAAAATATGGGTCCGAAAAATCTCTTGAAAATGTAAGGACCCCTATAAATCTTTTATTATTGCATTTCTGGTTATTAATTTGGTCCTATCTTACGTAGAATTTCACGAGGAATCCAACGGTGCCACGGGAATTGACGTAAGACCTATAGTTTCGGAGTTATCGCCATTCAAAGTTTTGGAAAGTTGCATTTTGCGTCGAAAGGGCGAAATTTTGGCGATTTCGACGATTTTTCAACTTTTTTATTTGAAGAGATTTCTTGAATATCTCTTCGTTATCGTGTTTCTAGGGTCCGAAATGCTAAGAATCCGGTCTTAACTCGACCTCGAAAATGTCAAAATTTTTCGCAAAAATTTCTGACTCAATCGATGAAAATTTGTTGATTTTTAGAAATTCCCTTATAACTTTTGAACCGCTCGATGGATCGGGATGAGTTTTTGCACGTTCGTAGAACTCTACGGGAGCTACTTGGTGACGCAAAAAGTTCCAGGATTCTATCGTGTTATCATCGAAAAAAAGGGTGCCAAAATATGGGTCCGAAAAATCTCTTGAAAATGTAAGGACCCCTATAAATCTTTTATTATTGCATTTCTGGTTATTAATTTGGTCCTATCTTACGTAGAATTTCACGAGGAATCCAACGGTGCCACGGGAATTGACGTACGACCTATAGTTTCGGAGTTATCGCCATTCAAAGTTTTGGAAAGTTGCATTTTGCGTCGAAAGGGCGAAATTTTGGCGATTTCGACGATTTTTCAACTTTTTTATTTGAAGAGATTTCTTGAATATCTCTTCGTTATCGTGTTTCTAGGGTCCGAAATGCTAAGAATCCGGTCTTAACTCGACCTCGAAAATGTCAAAATTTTTCGCAAAAATTTCTGACTCAATCGATGAAAATTTGTTGATTTTTAGAAATTCCCTTATAACTTTTGAACCGCTCGATGGATCGGGATGAGTTTTTGCACGTTCGTAGAACTCTACGGGAGCTACTTGGTGACGCAAAAAGTTCCAGGATTCTATCGTGTTATCATCGAAAAAAAGGGTGCCAAAATATGGGTCCGAAAAATCTCTTGAAAATGTAAGGACCCCTATAAATCTTTTATTATTGCATTTCTGGTTATTAATTTGGTCCTATCTTACGTAGAATTTCACGAGGAATCCAACGGTGCCACGGGAATTGACGTACGATTTATAGTTTCGGAGTTATCGCCATTCAAAGTTTTGGAAAGTTGCATTTTGCGTCGAAAGGGCGAAATTTTGGCGATTTCGACGATTTTTCAACTTTTTTATTTGAAGAGATTTCTTGAATATCTCTTCGTTATCGTGTTTCTAGGGTCCGAAATGCTAAGAATCCGGTCTTAACTCGACCTCGAACATGTCAAAATTTTTCGCAAAAATTTCTGACTCAATCGATGAAAATTTGTTGATTTTTAGAAATTCCCTTATAACTTTTGAACCGCTCGATGGATCGGGATGAGTTTTTGCACGTTCGTAGAACTCTACGGGAGCTACTTGGTGACGCAAAAAGTTCCAGGATTCTATCGTGTTATCATCGAAAAAAAGGGTGCCAAAATATGGGTCCGAAAAATTTCTTGAAAATGTAAGGACCCCTATAAATCTTTTATTATTGCATTTCTGGTTATTAATTTGGTCCTATCTTACGTAAAATTTCACGAGGAATCCAACGGTGCCACGGGAATTGACGTACGATTTATAGTTTCGGAGTTATCGCCATTCAAAGTTTTGGAAAGTTGCATTTTGCGTCGAAAGGGCGAAATTTTGGCGATTTCGACGATTTTTCAACTTTTTTATTTGAAGAGATTTCTTGAATATCTCTTCGTTATCGTGTTTCTAGGGTCCGAAATGCTAAGAATCCGGTCTTAACTCGACCTCGAACATGTCAAAATTTTTCGCAAAAATTTCTGACTCAATCGATGAAAATTTGTTGATTTTTAGAAATTCCCTTATAACTTTTGAACCGCTCGATGGATCGGGATGAGTTTTTGCACGTTCGTAGAACTCTACGGGAGCTACTTGGTGACGCAAAAAGTTCCAGGATTCTATCGTGTTATCATCGAAAAAAAGGGTGCCAAAATATGGGTCCGAAAAATTTCTTGAAAATGTAAGGACCCCTATAAATCTTTTATTATTGCATTTCTGGTTATTAATTTGGTCCTATCTTACGTAAAATTTCACGAGGAATCCAACGGTGCCACGGGAATTGACGTACGATTTATAGTTTCGGAGTTATCGCCATTCAAAGTTTTGGAAAGTTGCATTTTGCGTCGAAAGGGCGAAATTTTGGCGATTTCGACGATTTTTCAACTTTTTTATTTGAAGAGATTTCTTGAATATCTCTTCGTTATCGTGTTTCTAGGGTCCGAAATGCTAAGAATCCGGTCTTAACTCGACCTCGAAAATGTCAAAATTTTTCGCAAAAATTTCTGACTCAATCGATGAAAATTTGTTGATTTTTAGAAATTCCCTTATAACTTTTGAACCGCTCGATGGATCGGGATGAGTTTTTGCACGTTCGTAGAACTCTACGGGAGCTACTTGGTGACGCAAAAAGTTCCAGGATTCTATCGTGTTATCATCGAAAAAAAGGGTGCCAAAATATGGGTCCGAAAAATCTCTTGAAAATGTAAGGACCCCTATAAATCTTTTATTATTGCATTTCTGGTTATTAATTTGGTCCTATCTTACGTAGAATTTCACGAGGAATCCAACGGTGCCACGGGAATTGACGTACGACCTATAGTTTCGGAGTTATCGCCATTCAAAGTTTTGGAAAGTTGCATTTTGCGTCGAAAGGGCGAAATTTTGGCGATTTCGACGATTTTTCAACTTTTTTATTTGAAGAGATTTCTTGAATATCTCTTCGTTATCGTGTTTCTAGGGTCCGAAATGCTAAGAATCCGGTCTTAACTCGACCTCGAAAATGTCAAAATTTTTCGCAAAAATTTCTGACTCAATCGATGAAAATTTGTTGATTTTTAGAAATTCCCTTATAACTTTTGAACCGCTCGATGGATCGGGATGAGTTTTTGCACGTTCGTAGAACTCTCCGGGAGCTACTTGGTGACGCAAAAAGTTCCAGGATTCTATCGTGTTATCATCGAAAAAAAGGGTGCCAAAATATGGGTCCGAAAAATCTCTTGAAAATGTAAGGACCCCTATAAATCTTTTATTATTGCATTTTTGGTTATTAATTTGGTCCTATCTTACGTAGAATTTCACGAGGAATCCAACGGTGCCACGGGAATTGACGTACGACCTATAGTTTCGGAGTTATCGCCATTCAAAGTTTTGGAAAGTTGCATTTTGCGTCGAAAGGACGAAATTTTGGCGATTTCGACGATTTTTCAACTTTTTTATTTGAAGAGATTTCTTGAATATCTCTTCGTTATCGTGTTTCTAGGGTCCGAAATGCTAAGAATCCGGTCTTAACTCGACCTCGAAAATGTCAAAATTTTTCGCAAAAATTTCTGACTCAATCGATGAAAATTTGTTGATTTTTAGAAATTCCCTTATAACTTTTGAACCGCTCGATGGATCGGGATGAGTTTTTGCACGTTCGTAGAACTCTACGGGAGCTACTTGGTGACGCAAAAAGTTCCAGGATTCTATCGTGTTATCATCGAAAAAAAGGGTGCCAAAATATGGGTCCGAAAAATCTCTTGAAAATGTAAGGACCCCTATAAATCTTTTATTATTGCATTTCTGGTTATTAATTTGGTCCTATCTTACGTAGAATTTCACGAGGAATCCAACGGTGCCACGGGAATTGACGTACGATTTATAGTTTCGGAGTTATCGCCATTCAAAGTTTTGGAAAGTTGCATTTTGCGTCGAAAGGGCGAAATTTTGGCGATTTCGACGATTTTTCAACTTTTTTATTTGAAGAGATTTCTTGAATATCTCTTCGTTATCGTGTTTCTAGGGTCCGAAATGCTAAGAATCCGGTCTTAACTCGACCTCGAACATGTCAAAATTTTTCGCAAAAATTTCTGACTCAATCGATGAAAATTTGTTGATTTTTAGAAATTCCCTTATAACTTTTGAACCGCTCGATGGATCGGGATGAGTTTTTGCACGTTCGTAGAACTCTACGGGAGCTACTTGGTGACGCAAAAAGTTCCAGGATTCTATCGTGTTATCATCGAAAAAAAGGGTGCCAAAATATGGGTCCGAAAAATTTCTTGAAAATGTAAGGACCCCTATAAATCTTTTATTATTGCATTTCTGGTTATTAATTTGGTCCTATCTTACGTAGAATTTCACGAGGAATCCAACGGTGCCACGGGAATTGACGTACGACCTATAGTTTCGGAGTTATCGCCATTCAAAGTTTTGGAAAGTTGCATTTTGCGTCGAAAGGGCGAAATTTTGGCGATTTCGACGATTTTTCAACTTTTTTATTTGAAGAGATTTCTTGAATATCTCTTCGTTATCGTGTTTCTAGGGTCCAAAATGCTAAGAATCCGGTCTTAACTCGACCTCGAAAATGTCAAAATTTTTCGCAAAAATTTCTGACTCAATCGATGAAAATTTGTTGATTTTTAGAAATTCCCTTATAACTTTTGAACCGCTCGATGGATCGGGATGAGTTTTTGCACGTTCGTAGAACTCTACGGGAGCTACTTGGTGACGCAAAAAGTTCCAGGATTCTATCGTGTTATCATCGAAAAAAAGGGTGCCAAAATATGGGTCCGAAAAATCTCTTGAAAATGTAAGGACCCCTATAAATCTTTTATTATTGCATTTCTGGTTATTAATTTGGTCCTATCTTACGTAGAATTTCACGAGGAATCCAACGGTGCCACGGGAATTGACGTACGACCTATAGTTTCGGAGTTATCGCCATTCAAAGTTTTGGAAAGTTGCATTTTGCGTCGAAAGGGCGAAATTTTGGCGATTTCGACGATTTTTCAACTTTTTTATTTGAAGAGATTTCTTGAATATCTCTTCGTTATCGTGTTTCTAGGGTCCGAAATGCTAAGAATCCGGTCTTAACTCGACCTCGAAAATGTCAAAATTTTTCGCAAAAATTTCTGACTCAATCGATGAAAATTTGTTGATTTTTAGAAATTCCCTTATAACTTTTGAACCGCTCGATGGATCGGGATGAGTTTTTGCACGTTCGTAGAACTCTCCGGGAGCTACTTGGTGACGCAAAAAGTTCCAGGATTCTATCGTGTTATCATCGAAAAAAAGGGTGCCAAAATATGGGTCCGAAAAATCTCTTGAAAATGTAAGGACCCCTATAAATCTTTTATTATTGCATTTCTGGTTATTAATTTGGTCCTATCTTACGTAGAATTTCACGAGGAATCCAACGGTGCCACGGGAATTGACGTACGACCTATAGTTTCGGAGTTATCGCCATTCAAAGTTTTGGAAAGTTGCATTTTGCGTCGAAAGGACGAAATTTTGGCGATTTCGACGATTTTTCAACTTTTTTATTTGAAGAGATTTCTTGAATATCTCTTCGTTATCGTGTTTCTAGGGTCCGAAATGCTAAGAATCCGGTCTTAACTCGACCTCGAAAATGTCAAAATTTTTCGCAAAAATTTCTGACTCAATCGATGAAAATTTGTTGATTTTTAGAAATTCCCTTATAACTTTTGAACCGCTCGATGGATCGGGATGAGTTTTTGCACGTTCGTAGAACTCTACGGGAGCTACTTGGTGACGCAAAAAGTTCCAGGATTCTATCGTGTTATCATCGAAAAAAAGGGTGCCAAAATATGGGTCCGAAAAATCTCTTGAAAATGTAAGGACCCCTATAAATCTTTTATTATTGCATTTCTGGTTATTAATTTGGTCCTATCTTACGTAGAATTTCACGAGGAATCCAACGGTGCCACGGGAATTGACGTACGATTTATAGTTTCGGAGTTATCGCCATTCAAAGTTTTGGAAAGTTGCATTTTGCGTCGAAAGGGCGAAATTTTGGCGATTTCGACGATTTTTCAACTTTTTTATTTGAAGAGATTTCTTGAATATCTCTTCGTTATCGTGTTTCTAGGGTCCGAAATGCTAAGAATCCGGTCTTAACTCGACCTCGAACATGTCAAAATTTTTCGCAAAAATTTCTGACTCAATCGATGAAAATTTGTTGATTTTTAGAAATTCCCTTATAACTTTTGAACCGCTCGATGGATCGGGATGAGTTTTTGCACGTTCGTAGAACTCTACGGGAGCTACTTGGTGACGCAAAAAGTTCCAGGATTCTATCGTGTTATCATCGAAAAAAAGGGTGCCAAAATATGGGTCCGAAAAATTTCTTGAAAATGTAAGGACCCCTATAAATCTTTTATTATTGCATTTCTGGTTATTAATTTGGTCCTATCTTACGTAAAATTTCACGAGGAATCCAACGGTGCCACGGGAATTGACGTACGATTTATAGTTTCGGAGTTATCGCCATTCAAAGTTTTGGAAAGTTGCATTTTGCGTCGAAAGGGCGAAATTTTGGCGATTTCGACGATTTTTCAACTTTTTTATTTGAAGAGATTTCTTGAATATCTCTTCGTTATCGTGTTTCTAGGGTCCGAAATGCTAAGAATCCGGTCTTAACTCGACCTCGAAAATGTCAAAATTTTTCGCAAAAATTTCTGACTCAATCGATGAAAATTTGTTGATTTTTAGAAATTCTTTTATAACTTTTGAACCGCTCGATGGATCGGGATGAGTTTTTGCACGTTCGTAGAACTCTACGGGAGCTACTTGGTGACGCAAAAAGTTCCGGGATTCTATCGTGTTATCATCGAAAAAAAGGGTGCCAAAATATGGGTCCGAAAAATCTCTTGAAAATGTAAGGACCCCTATAAATCTTTTATTATTGCATTTCTGGTTATTAATTTGGTCCTATCTTACGTAGAATTTCACGAGGAATCCAATGGGGCCACGGGAATTGACGTACGACCTATAGTTTCGGAGTTATCGCCATTCAAAGTTTTGGAAAGTTGCATTTTGCGTCGAAAGGGCGAAATTTTGGCGATTTCGACGATTTTTCAACTTTTTTATTTGAAGAGATTTCTTGAATATCTCTTCGTTATCGTGTTTCTAGGGTCCGAAATGCTAAGAATCCGGTCTTAACTCGACCTCGAAAATGTCAAAATTTTTCGCAAAAATTTCTGACTCAATCGATGAAAATTTGTTGATTTTTAGAAATTCCCTTATAACTTTTGAACCGCTCGATGGATCGGGATGAGTTTTTGCACGTTCGTAGAACTCTACGGGAGCTACTTGGTGACGCAAAAAGTTCCAGGATTCTATCGTGTTATCATCGAAAAAAAGGGTGCCAAAATATGGGTCCGAAAAATCTCTTGAAAATGTAAGGACCCCTATAAATCTTTTATTATTGCATTTCTGGTTATTAATTTGGTCCTATCTTACGTAGAATTTCACGAGGAATCCAACGGTGCCACGGGAATTGACGTACGACCTATAGTTTCGGAGTTATCGCCATTCAAAGTTTTGGAAAGTTGCATTTTGCGTCGAAAGGGCGAAATTTTGGCGATTTCGACGATTTTTCAACTTTTTTATTTGAAGAGATTTCTTGAATATCTCTTCGTTATCGTGTTTCTAGGGTCCAAAATGCTAAGAATCCGGTCTTAACTCGACCTCGAAAATGTCAAAATTTTTCGCAAAAATTTCTGACTCAATCGATGAAAATTTGTTGATTTTTAGAAATTCCCTTATAACTTTTGAACCGCTCGATGGATCGGGATGAGTTTTTGCACGTTCGTAGAACTCTACGGGAGCTACTTGGTGACGCAAAAAGTTCCAGGATTCTATCGTGTTATCATCGAAAAAAAGGGTGCCAAAATATGGGTCCGAAAAATCTCTTGAAAATGTAAGGACCCCTATAAATCTTTTATTATTGCATTTCTGGTTATTAATTTGGTCCTATCTTACGTAGAATTTCACGAGGAATCCAACGGTGCCACGGGAATTGACGTACGACCTATAGTTTCGGAGTTATCGCCATTCAAAGTTTTGGAAAGTTGCATTTTGCGTCGAAAGGGCGAAATTTTGGCGATTTCGACGATTTTTCAACTTTTTTATTTGAAGAGATTTCTTGAATATCTCTTCGTTATCGTGTTTCTAGGGTCCGAAATGCTAAGAATCCGGTCTTAACTCGACCTCGAAAATGTCAAAATTTTTCGCAAAAATTTCTGACTCAATCGATGAAAATTTGTTGATTTTTAGAAATTCCCTTATAACTTTTGAACCGCTCGATGGATCGGGATGAGTTTTTGCACGTTCGTAGAACTCTACGGGAGCTACTTGGTGACGCAAAAAGTTCCAGGATTCTATCGTGTTATCATCGAAAAAAAGGGTGCCAAAATATGGGTCCGAAAAATCTCTTGAAAATGTAAGGACCCCTATAAATCTTTTATTATTGCATTTCTGGTTATTAATTTGGTCCTATCTTACGTAGAATTTCACGAGGAATCCAACGGTGCCACGGGAATTGACGTACGACCTATAGTTTCGGAGTTATCGCCATTCAAAGTTTTGGAAAGTTGCATTTTGCGTCGAAAGGGCGAAATTTTGGCGATTTCGACGATTTTTCAACTTTTTTATTTGAAGAGATTTCTTGAATATCTCTTCGTTATCGTGTTTCTAGGGTCCAAAATGCTAAGAATCCGGTCTTACGTAGGATTTTACGGGAATTCACATACCACCTCGGGTTCAAAAGTTATTCGTGTTTGAATTTTAAAAAATTTGGCACCCTATGCTTGCGCACCCTCTTTTTGACCGTAGCTGAACAATTGTAGTACCAGGTTTGGCCACGGACGCCACTCCAAACAATTCTATTCGAAAAAAAAATTAGAGAATTTTTCAAAGCCAAACATGGCAAAACCGTTACATTAAGGACTTGTATATCTCAGTTTTTTTATATACAAATACTTCTATTTTATGCGTTGATAAAAACAGTGAAATGTACACAATTGAAACTTCAAGACTAACTAAAATGTAACAGTGTTTTTTTTACTATTAGACTCATTATTTTACAATAAAAAACAGCACCCGCTGTGCACACATTCTTTGCCTTTCCAACAGTACCCAACTTTTGTTATTTTATCAAATATTTTGCTCATGTTTGGCTCTGAAAAATAGCCATGCAAAATCGTGATGCCACTCTCCGTTTACATGGACTTTTTCCCCGCCTCTTTTAGCCCAAGGTCGCACCCTTAAGAGCAACTCACAATGGAGTAATTTTCTCCGTGTCAAAAACGACATTGACGACGATTTTATTTCCACCCACTATACAAGTATAGTTCAAGTTTCAAAAACAAGAAACACAACTTATAGACATTTATTGAAGCTAAATTTCTAAATTTTAAGATATTTAATCTACTATAAACATTTAGAATTTTTAAAATTCTAGTTTTAAAACTAGCTTTAATTAACAAAGACGGCTCAGTTTAACGATACTATATGCCCGTTCTTATTGTTTACTGGCGAATAAATTACTTTAATTTTATTTTCCTAATTTTAAATTTCCCTCCACTCAAACGTCAAATTCAAACTTTCAAATTATTGCACGTCATTTCGTTCTTACAAAATGACTTCAGTGGTTGTCCGCAAACCGGTTTTACCCAAAGAAGAAGTAAGTAAGCACCACTTAAACTCAATTTCTTCAATTCCCGCTAATTTTCAGTCGGACGACGATAAAGAACTCCATTCGGAGCTCAAAGTTCTCGTTGACCGAGTTCTGGTAAGGTGCACCTCTCAACTTCAATAACTTCACACTAAATTTTAGAGCAATGACACGAAATTGGTGCCTCCTTCAATTGAAATGTTGAAATACCTAATCCGCACATCGACTTCTTCGATGACTTCAGTCCCCAAGCCTTTGAAATATTTAGCCCCTTATTATAACCTCCTCAAGAAAAATTGCGACGCCATGAAAGACGGAGTTATCAAGAAAAACCTGTCGGATGTAATATCAGTTTTGTCAATGGGGGCTATTGACTCCGACGCTAAGAAAGACCATGATTGTCTCAGGTATTGTCTTAAAGGGACCATGCAGAATATTGGAGACTGGGGCCACGAGTACATAAGACAGTTAGAAAGCGAAATTGTGAAGCAGTGGGTGCTTTGTGACAATAACTTCGCAACTCTCCATCCTTTAGTTGAGGAAATAATGAGATTTAATTGTTCCCATCATGATGAAATCCAAGGGTGTGATCTTCTTATGGAAATCAATCAAATGTACATGCTCTTTGACTACGTCACCAAAGATAACTATAAACCGATCTGTTTGTACCTAGCGAGTTGCGCAAAATATGTTGATGAGCTTGAAAGTAAGAAGATTTTGAAGTTGATTTCTCAATTGTACTCGATGTTTGGGGAATTTTGTCGCTCTCTGGTGGTAGCAATTCAAATCAAAGATGATAAACTCATCGAAAAGTTGTTTGCAACCTGTCAAGACAGGTGATATTACTTTATTTAATGTTTTTTTTTTTGTAATTTGTACTTCTAGAGTCACACTATATCAAATGGCTTTTATCTGCGCCCGCCATCTTTACCCGTTCGAGCTTCCTATCGACGACGATGACGTCAAAGGCGTCTTAGAGAACAGCCACCTAAGCCACCACTTTTTGATGTTAGCTCGAGAGGTAGGTCGTTACAATCCCGGCGCATCCACCATTTTTTGTTTTAGTTGGATATTCTGGAGCCCAAAACCCCCGAAGACGTCTACAAGACATGGTTAGAACCCAGCAACTTCCGCCATACTATTCTCGGTGAGAAGATCGACAGCGCACGTCAGAATCTCGCATCATCTTTTGTAAATGGTTTCGTCAACGCCGGTTTCGGCTCTGACAAACTCTTGACCACTGAAGATGGTAACAAGTGGATTTACCGGAACAAAGACATTGGGATGTTAAGCGCCACCGCCGCGCTGGGGCTCTTATACTTATGGGACGTGGACGGTGGGTTAACTCCCATTGACAAGTATTTATATACCACCGATGAGAATATAAAAGCTGGTGCGTTATTGGCATTGGGCATTGTTAACTGTCGTATTCGCAACGATTGCGACCCGGCTCTTGCTCTTTTGGGTGATTACTTGGAAAGCAAGAGTGAGGAGCTTCAAATTGGGGCTGTCTTCGGTATCGGACTAGCGTATGCTGGAAGTGGAAGAAGCGACGTTTTGGGGTTGCTGCTCCCAGTGATTCAAGAATCCAAACTTGTGAAGACTCTAGGTATTGCGAGCTTAGCCTGCGGGTTAGTGTCTTTAGGGAGAAACAACAACGAAGTGTCGGATGCTATCTTATCAAAGATGATTGAAAGCAACGGTCTTGAGGTTCTCAAGAGTCCATTCATGATGTTAGCCGGCTTTGGAGTAGCTCTATCGTACTTTGGTTGCAAAGATGACATCGAGGTGCCGACCACCGTCGGAGAAGTCTTCGAAGAACCTTTCAAAACCATGTTTCAAACTATGTTACAAATGTGTGCTTACTCCGGAAGCGGTGATGTCTTAATAATCCAAGAGTTGTTACGTCTGGTCGAAGAAAAAGTAGAAATTCCGGAACCTGCTGAAGAAACAACTTCCCAACCGAAAGAAAAAAAGAAAACTGAGTGGGACTACTACCTGGGGAAAGCCGTGGCGGTGTTAGCCGTGGCTGCCATCTCCAAAGGAGAAGATATAGGTAAGTAATGTCAAGAGAGACAAATCTGATTGTGTTCCTCAGGTGCCGAAATGATCCAACGCATTTTCGGACAAATTTCTCGCTATGGAGAACCCTCCGTTCGCAAAGCGGTGCCTCTAGCTATCGCACTCACTTCTGTAAGTGATCCTCAACCCAACGTCATCAACATTTTAACCAAGTACTCGCACGACGTCGATGACGACGTCGCTTGTAATGCCATCTTCGGTTTGGGCTACATCGGAGCTGGAACCAACAACGCGCGTTTGGCCGTTACGTTACGCCAACTTGCGCTCTACCATGCTAAGAACCCATTCCAACTTTTCATGGTACGGATTTCCCAAGGGTTGGTCCACATGGGGAAAGGTACCATGACTTTGAACCCGTTACACACCGATAGACAACTGTTGGACCCCGTCGCGATGGCAGGTAACAGATTCCTATGTTTTAGTCAAAATAAACAAAATAAAAAAACTGGATAAACTCGTATAGAGCTGAAAAACTTTTTTGGCGAAGTTGGATGGATGGAAATTTTTGACATTTTATTTCTAATGGTGTATGTAAGGTCTCCCAATACTCACTTCTATGTGAGTTTTTCCAAAGTTGATTGTCTATTTTGACCGAATTATTGTTTATTTGACTATCTAATGAAAATAGGTATTTTGATACCGCTGGTGGCCTTGCTGAAGCCCCACTCTTTGATCCTGGGGCGCAGCCACTTTTTGTTGTACAGTCTGGCGGCGGCGATGCAACCAAGATGGCTGTTGACCCTCGATGAGGACTTGAACTCAGCATCGGTGACAGTGCGCGTCGGACAAGCTGTTGACACCGTCGGTAAAGCCGGGGATCCGAAGACCATCGCGGGGATTCACACCCACACGACACCCGTACTTCTGTGTGCTAATGAAAGAGCAGAACTGGCTAACGGGGAGCATGAGTTTGTGGCCCCCGCGTTGGACGGAATTTGCGTTTTAAAGAAAATATAACTTTATTAACATAACCAACAACATGTAAGATTTTCCAGGATTGTTACTGCCGTTTGGACACTTTTTTAGTACAAGAGTGTCACTAGTCTTTTTCTCAAATAAAAGCGGTGTTGATAACACGTATTTTATCCATTCTTGGAGATTGTCAATTTTCAGGGCTCTATCTTCCGTCAAAGGATCCTCGCAACCGCCGCCAATGTGGAAACCGACCAAAATAGAGTCGCAGATCACCGGAGCCCCGGAGTTAATTCCACAGACTTGCCGCTCAAGATCTAGACAGTAGAAATAGTTTTCATCTTTGCACCGATTTTTGATGTTAACCGCGTTTTCGTTCTTCCCAATTATCCCTTTTTTCTTCCCAACTCTCGGGAGCAACCTCCATGTTACTATTTTACAATTCTCTAACACTCTGGGTAGTTCGTTAAAACCTAAGTTTACGTTTCCAAGCTCGAAGTCAAATTTTAGTTCCCGGACTGTTCTAACAAGAGCTGCATCAGTTCTCAAGTCCCCCGGTTCATGATCTAAAGAAAATCAAAGTTTGGGGTACATTAACGGTGAAATAGTACCAGGGTGAAGCAATACAAAGTTGACTTCGTAAGTGATCTGTAGATCGAAATCAAAGGGGAGATTTATAAAACGTTGTACCACGAGGGTGTAGGTTCGAATGGGGTAATAAACGATGGGTACTGCTCTTGTTAAGACCCAGCGACGGTTTAAAACAATTCCTGAAGATATAAACGAGCTGTTTGGGCTGAAATCTGAGAAATTGGGTGATGAGAATGGTAAGAGATGAATGTACCTTCAGGGTGGTTCGGTGTAGTTGGTTTCTTTTTAAAAACGACGAAATAGGGGTAATAACCGGGAGGTAGAGAACCATCGGATGGTGATGCAGTTTCGGTGATTGTTTCTAGGTCTGCAGCAAAATGAATTTGTTCTAAAAATCTGTGGTACTCACCAGATGTAACCAAATTAGCCAGAATTAGAACCAGACATATTATAATCATAATGACAGCAGTTGTTAGTTTCTATAGCGGTTGTTTTGCATAATTGTAGTATATGCAACCAACAATACATCGCGGTTTAAAAAAATACAAAATGTAGAGTATATTTTGTTTCACAGAAAAAAAAATTCAAAATAGCTGTTGTAATTAATAACATACATTTGAATTTTAATAACAGCAACTGTTTATTTGATTTATGCGTTATACATAGCCGACGTATATGCAACCAACAATGCAGCGGAGTTAAACAAAAATATTGTAGAGTATATTTTTTATTAGAGAAGAAGCCTAAAATACAAGTTATTATAATAGGTCCGTATTTCTCTTATCAACATTGGAAATAGCAACCATGGGCTCTGAAACCAAAATGAGGACTCCCATGATGTCCATGGCCATGAGGTCCATGCCCATAAGGTCCAGGTCCATGCCCATAAGGTCCAGGTCCATGCCCATAAGGTCCAGGTCCATGCCCATAAGGTCCAGGTCCATGTCCATGTCCATGACCGTGACCAAACCAATGATGTCCATGTCCGTTACGCCTCATAACATGAGATCTCCACCCATAATGCTCATCACGCATGGGATGATTTTCAGATCCATGACACCCTCTTTGTCCACCATGAAAATCCCTTATTCCATGGGGTCCTTTACGTCGAAGTCTCTTACCCCTTTTACCCCAATGTTTCTTAGCTTTATGTCCTTCTCGACAAAGATGATGTTCTTTTTGTTGACAACAGTGACACTGCTCTGGGACCGGCGGTGTACCTAAAGGGGCAGGTGGTGCTGCTTCTCCATCACCATCACCTGTACCCACAAAATTATATGTGGAATGTGCAACATTGAAATGTATAAATGACTTACCGGTTGTAGCAGCTGGAGTCTGTTGCTGTTGTTCTGTGTTGTCATCCGGAGATGTTGTAGCCGGCTGCTTTTCCCCGGATTGTAAAGAGCAACAAAAGCAACACTGATGTCTCATTTTTGCAGTATGAACAATACTGAGACGTCAAATGTATGCTATATGTATAATTATATTCGGACAAGAGTGGGAGGTATCACAAAATGAGTCAGTTTACAGTAATCATGTTGTTCAAGGTTGCTGGAATGTTGCGCAATATTGTCCAACGTTAACTGTCAAATTTTACTATTGTGAAATGTTGCGCCATATTGTCCAATATTGCATGAGGATATTTGAATGCACGACGTTATCTGTCTAGTCGCAACCAGTTTATTATCTTTATTACGTGGAATAGTCCGAATGTTGTTCAAGGTTACATCTTAATTTAAAAGATAAAAGTACACTTTTAGACACATCAATTATGCATGTTAGGACACTCCTCCTTGTTTAAATGGAGTGTAGGCTAATGAGCCTACACTCCATTTAAAACCTATAATAATTAGTGGCATAGGGTGTATATAAGAGTTCAGTGTATGTAAATTTTTAGGGTTATTAACGAATGTTGGTAGTAAATTTAGAAAGTATGGGACCTGTCAAAATTGATTTGTATAAATTAGCACAATATCCAAATCAATTTCACAAATACAAATAAATACTTAATTTCTGGTCATCAAAATTTAATTTACTCTCATTTGATGGAAATAAATTAGTAAATAACCCTTTCGGGCTACTAAAACATTTTTGTCAAATAGCTGTCAACTGCCTACAAAACAATGCATGCAACTCATAAAGTTGTAAGAATGTCCCTAGCTGATACATTCCTATACAAAAATCTTGTATACAGTCACGAACAAAAACCTAAGGGAACATAAGAATAATAACAAAACAATTTAAATTCCTAATTGTGAAATACTTATGTAGTTCATAAACTGATTCATTTCGTTTTGTGTGACGGAGCTAAGATCTACCAATTCGTGGTATTGACGCTAACATAAGTGGGCTTTTCGCAAAAATTTCAGTTTGTGCTCATAATGTTATCTGCCTTCGAAACGAATCAACATAGATAAGATTACCAATACACCGTTGTTTTTTTTTCTCTTTTTCACTGTATCCACTTCTGGCTACAAACTAGTTCTTTATATCAGTATCTGACTACAACATAGTTCTATAAAAGTGAGTATGTTGTAAGTACTTTGAAAAGCTGCTTACAGTTTTTTTTTTAGTTAAAATGTTGTCTACAACAACTGAGGTACAGAAACTGGAACACGGGCATCACGGAGGCCACCACGGTGGTCATCACGGTGGTCATCACAGTGGTCATCACGGTGGTCATCATGGACATCATGGACATCATGGGGGTGGTCTTATCTGTTGTGTCATTCTTAAATCAGAGAAACCGAATAGTATATAAAACGTTGTTCTGGACCAGGACATTAGGCATATAGAAAATATCCATAAAAACCGCTCAAACCTGCTATTATATTTGTACGAATTATTAAAAAAATTGCATTCACCTGTTTGTTTTTGTTTTTATTATTAAAACCAAACAAAAAATTTCTAGAATCACACTTTTCTATTAAAGAAAATCATGTATTTATTTATCAAATAAATGAAACAGTGTTAAACTAATGTGTCAATTCTAACTTGTAAACTTTTACGTTTTTTTTTTTTACTATTTTTATCAATTTATTAATACAAAAATGTCGAATTGTTAGAACTTCTTTATTAAACTATAAACAGTAGGGACACAAAGAAATTATACAAAAATACAAAGTAAATTGTAAAAATAATATAAAAATGATGTGTCAAAGTTTACAAGCTAGGATTACCACATTAGTTCGACACCGTTTCATTTATTTGATAAATAAATACGTGGCTTCCCTTATTGAAAAAAGTGTCATTTCAGAAATTATTCGATTTTTTTTAATATTAAAAATAATATTAATGTTAATTCATTTAATATTAATTTAATTTAATCTATACAAACATAACTGACTCTATATTTAGCTCTAAAATAAACTCATTCTGCTTTGTTTATCAGAAACGAAATTTACCAATCTGTAATATTGCTGACACTTTCATAAGTGCTTTTTTAAGAAAAACAGATTTACACAACTGTTCTAATGTTATCTGTCTTTAAATAAACGTAGATAAGTTTATAAATACGTTGAATTTTTTATCCTTTCTTACTACACTTATTTGTATCTAACTATAACTTATTATTAGTTCAGTGAAAGTAAGTGTTTTAGAAAAGTTGTTATAATTTTGATACTAGTTTTTTTCAGTTAAAATGTTGGCCCCAACAACTGAGGTACAGAAATTGGAACACGGACACCACGGACACCACGGAGGCCATCACGGTGGTCATCACGGTGGTCATCATGGTCATGGGGGCGGTTGTTGTATTATTCTCAAGTCAGAGAAATAAAACCAAATGTTGCAAAAGAATTGAATTATGTAGGCCACCAAAAATACATCTACATTTATAAATTAAATACATTTTTTTTTGTAAAACTATATTTTCAAGCTGTTTCTTCTTCTACCTTTTTTTTAATAAATTAAACGTCTTGAACATTTATTCAAACGGTTCTCAAAAAATCTTAACAACAATCGCAATGGGGTCCGTGATGGCAGTGGCGACGATGATGACGCTCTGTTTCATAGCAAGGTTGGTAGTATACAGGTTGTTGTACAGGTGGTGCAACCTGTTGATATTGAGGTGGTGCTGTTGGAGGTGCAGGAGCCCCATTTGTGTACACTATCGCTAACAAATTATACGTATTAAAAAAATTCGTCAAGATAGAAAGACTTACCAACTGGAGGCTGTGGTACGTGATGATGGTGATGATGGTGTCCATGTGGTATACCCAAAGCGTGATCTATAAGATGACTGACAAAACCATGATGGTGGTGGCGGTCATGGTGGTGGTGGTGGTGGTGATGATGGGGCATTGTACAAAAAAGACTAATGATTTCTAAATCTGACAATAGATATTAAATGGATGTAGTTGTAGTGGGAGTACGACGTACATTGTTGAAGTAACAATGAATCAGTTATTAAGTGGTTTATCAGGTATTGATTTTTTCGCGATAAAAAAGAAATGAGTTTCAAGAAAAATACATCTGTCAGAATTTACAAGATAAGGATGACACATTATTTTGACAATTTTTTAGATATTTTATAAGTACATAAAGCTTTCCACGTATTAAGAGAAGTATAATCTTTACATGAAATAATAAAATTTTTGAGTCAGAACCATTCTATTTATTTGCAAACCAATTTAATACAGAAACAACAGCTTTACATTAAAGGGAGCAGATTCTATGACTTGCTTGATGTCCACGATGATGATCAAAACCACTTTGGCAGTGACCATAGTGTTGAACACTACCATTTTGGCCATGACCATGGTGTCGAGAACCATCATTTTGACAATGACTACGCTGTTGAAAATCACCATTTTGGCAATGACGTCGTCCACTTTCATGGTTTAGTTCAAATCTGCAGCCGTGATGAACATAGTCCGAGCTAGTTTTATCTACCTTGCTACAAGAAAATGTATTGACTCCTGAACTACATCCAACTCCTGAAAAAAAACTTTTAGGATGACACAAAAAGAATCAAATACGAACCATGAGAATTTTGTTGCATGTGACATGGTTTGACCACCATTTGACAAGATGATTGTTCCGCCATAGTTGTTCACTCAAGATACAGATACGGCTGGAATCGAGTTGTCTGTATTTATACGTCCATGTTGTCCTAAAGAAGAGTACTGTTCGTACTATTTTTAGCACAAGTTATCTTTATTGTCCAATCAATAAGATCACGTGAGTTTTCGTTCGTTAGTCGACGCATTTTGTCCAGATAAGGTAGGACTACGTGACAATGTGAAGGTATTGGACAACATGACTTGTAAATTATTGTTCAGTATCTGAGTCATCGATTTTAGCTTTATTGTGAAATCGACAAAACATTCGAGTACTGTTCGATTATAGATAAGAAAAATCTAAAGTAATTACATGACGACTTGTTTTTTTCGGGGTTTTTTGCTTATATGTGCAAATAGATAAAATTGAAAGTGGAAACCAACTGAAAGGACTTTTACTAATACGAACTCGATGCATCCACCCGATGGATAGGAGGAACAGGGCACATTTATATACCTACAATATTTGAACATGGATAAATTTTATCCACATCGTGATGTCACCAAAACTTGTCGATACATATTGAAACACATCTGCCCCATTTCCCTCTAATATAATCTAAATAAAAGCTTTCGGATAAATGTAATCATTCTAAAAATTTATGTTAAAATGTTAAAAAAATTCAAAACATTTATTCAACTGTACAAAAATAAACAAACTTAAATTAATTTAAATAAGTTTCTTTAGTGATGTCCATGGTGATCGTGATGTCCATGATGTCCATGATGATGGTCTCCATGATAAGGGTCGTGTTGATAATGAGGCGGCAAAATTGGTCGGAAATGTATACAGTGCGGCAAATGAGGCATATGCAGAAGTCCACATCCACAAGCGTGATGACCTATAAAATCCATAATTTTAGTTAAATTTCGTGAGTTTTATTAGTTTTCATACCCGGAAGATGTGTGCGATGATGGTGGTGATGAATATGACGAGGATGCATTTTTGCTAGATTTGTGCCACCTATAGAGTTTGAAATTACCACTGAAGCTGAGATCCCCAATATAAATGTAAAAATGTTTACTAATCTTATATAGGAGAGGAAACGTGATAAGGAGTAATAGAAAGCTCAACTTTCATGGAAGTGTAAATAATAACAGTTAAAAATCGTGATTAAACCATTTCCTAAAAATTTTCCTTTTCAATTTAAATACCACGAAAAAAACTATTAATTTTGTCATTATAAAAACTCAATAAAATTTTTGTTAGGTTGTTTGGGTATAATTTCGAAAAAGGACAACTAAATCAATTCAAAACTTCCATTAAACCGTACAAAAATAAACAAGCTTTCATACATGACTCATAATCATATTTGAGAAATATTAATACATGTGCGATAATAATTTATTGATTTCGATTTTTTTTAAAGTAAATACAAAGTAAATTGTAAAAATATTACAAAAATGATGTATCAAAGTTTACAAGCTAGGATTACCACATTAGTTTGACACCGTTTCATTTATTTGATAAATAAATACGTGGCTTCCCTTATTGAAAAAAGTGTCATTCCAGAGATTCTTCGTTTGTTTTAATATTAAAAATAATATTGATGTTAATTCATTTAATATTAATTTAAATAATCTATACAAACATAACTGACCCTATAGTTAGCTCTAAAATAAACTCATTCTGCTTTGTTTATCAGAAACGAAATTTACCAATCTGTAATATTGTTGACACTATCATAAGGGTTTTTTTTTTAAAAAAAAAAACAGATTTTCGCAACGATTCTAAGTACTTCTGGTTCATTCATTTTATCAAGAACAAAATTTACAACTCGTAGGGTCATTGACACAAATATAAGGATTTTTTTATGAAATGACGTTCCGGGTCTTTCCCAAATACTGCTAATATTGTTCTTTATCTTTGAATAAACAGATAAAATGTTATAAATACACCCATATTTTATTTACATTTGGTACTAAAGAAGTAAGTTTTTTTAATGTTTTTGAAAACTTGTTATAGTTTTGTCTTTTAACTTTTTTCAGTCAAAATGATGAACAACTGAGATAGATATACTGGAGCATGGACTGTGGTCATCCTTGTCGTGGAACTCGTTGATTTAACAATGGCAATGGATTCGATGATGGCACTCCTGACGATGATGACGCTTAGTTTTATAGCAACGTTTGTAATATACAGGTCGTGATGGACGTGTCAGAGTCCTGCAAACAGCCCAAATATACTACCAAAACCACCAAAAGAACTATAGATCTGGGTACATGACAGCAATGGTGTTTATTATTAAAGGAACAATGAACCAAATAAGTGGTTCAAGTATGAATGCTTGAGATTTTCGGGAAAATTGATCTGTTGGAATTTACAAGATAAGGATGACGCATTGTTTTGACGGTTTCTAAAAAATTTGGTGAGTAAACATAGCTATCCGCTTATTTGAACAAGTATAATTTTACAGAAATTCGTGTCATACTATTTATTTGTTAACCAATTTAATACAGAAAAAACGGTTTAACATTAATGGCAGCACCCTCAATGACTTGCATGATGTCCATGATGATGACCAAAGCCACTTCGGCAGTGACCATGGTATTGAGAACCACCATTTTGGCAATGACAATGGTGTTGAAAATCACCATTTTGGCAATAACGTTTTCCATTTTCATGGTTGAGTTCAAATCTGCAGCCATGATGAACATAGTTCGAGGCACTTTTATCCAGCTTGCTACAGGAAGATGCATTGACTCCTGAAAAAAACTTTAAGATGACACAAAAAGAATTAAATACGAACCATGAGAATTTTGTTGCATGCGACATGGGTTGGTCACCATTTGGCAAGATGATTGTTCTTCCGCCATAGTTGTTCTAACTCACGATACTGATACAGCTGGAATTGAGTTGTTTGTACTTATAGGGTCATGTTGTCCTAAAGAAAGGGACGATTAGTGCTATTTTTAGTTATCTTTGTTGTCCAATCGATAAAATTACGTGCGTTTTCCTTCGTTAGTCGACGCATTTTGTCCAGATAAGGTAGGACTACGTGACAATGTGAAGGTTTTTGGACAACATGACTTGAAAATTATTGTTCAGTATGAGTCATCGATTCTAGTTTTATTGTCCAATTGATAAAACGTTCGAGTACTGATTGATTACCTTTTTCAAGTAAGGGAAACCTAAAGTAATTATGTGACGACTTGCTGTTTTGAGTTTTTTGCTTATGTGTGAAAATAGATAAAATTGAAAATAAGAAAACTAACTGAAAGCAAGAATTCACTTTTATCAAAATCACAGATTCCGTACATCTACTATTTTAGGTAAATTTAATTATCCTAACAACTTTGTTGTTTGAGCACATGATTTAAAAAAACAAAAAGGAAATTCAAGATTTTTAATAAACTATACAAAAATAAACTTAAATAAGATTAAGTTGTTTTTTTTTGATTTAGTGATGTCCATGGTGGCCATGGTGTCCATGATGTCCATGATGAGGGCCATGATGAGGGCCATGATGAGGACCATGGTGAGGGCCATGATGAGGACCATGGTGAGGGCCATGATGAGGACCATGATGAGGGCCATGATGAATTTGAGGGGGCAGAATAGGTCGGAAATGCATACAGCGTGGCAAATGAGGCAAATGCAGAAGTCCACACCCACAAGCGTGATGACCTATCAAAACCATAACTTTAGTTAACTTTTATCAGTTTTAACAGTTTTCATACCAGGAAGATGGCCTTGGTGGTGGTGATGATTATGGTGAGGATGCATTTTTGCCAACTATAGAGTTTGAACAAGTCGAGGTTAATAATAAGCGAAGCTAAAACCCTCAATATAAATGAAAAAGTTAATTGATCCGATATTTGGAGAGGGGAGAAAGCAGAACACCTGATAAACTATATTTTAATTATTTTGAGAACAAAATAATGTTATCGGCGATAACAGAAAGCTTAAGTTTTATCACAGTACGAATGAAAACATTTTATAACCGCACTTAAGCCTTATTCTACAAATTTTGCTTTCCAATCTAGATAACCGGCGGAAGAATTTAAAAAAAAAAGGTTTAAAATATTATGGTTTTATTTTCCCAAATTAAAACAGAGAAGTAAAACATATATAATAATTTTTTCTGTCAATGATGTCCATGATGTCCTCCATGATGATGATGGTTATCATGATGATGGTGATGATTGTCGTGGTGGTGATGATCATGGTGCTGATGAGGCGGTTGGTAATGTGGGCAGTGTGACCCATGGGGCAAATGGAGCGGTCCGCATCCACAAGGGTGATGACCTAACAATATATGAATGAACATTTGTAATTAAAGAAAAAGTTAGCAACCTGGTTGATGATGCCCGTGGTGCGAATCGTGGTGGTGATGATGATGATGATCCATGTTTACTAACAATCTGGAACTACTTTTGGGTGTGATCAATGTGTGTTTTTATACTTTTATGTTATCTAAAAAGTCAAGTACGCAAATATTGAGCACTTTATTTGTTTTTGTAGTCAATATGATTAATATCGATTACTTAGAGAACTATTAATTCACTGTAATAGATAAGATTTTAAAAAGCAAAAATGATTCCGTAACATTTTCTAAAAAATAGAACGCATATTTCTTTTTACATTTTCTTTATTTCATATAATGATTACACAATTATACAATAATAATCATTCAATAATAATAATAATAATAATATAAATAACCCCAGGGGTCAGCATGAGAACATAACAAAAAGAAAACAATGTAAATTTTCCTACATTGTACCTACTAATTTTTTTATAGTACTTCTTTTTATACATTTATAGCTTAGTTAAGCGTAGCACTGTGTCTATAGGGGAACTAACTATAAAAATAAAATTATGATGAGTTAACAAGCACCTACAACAAAGATTCCGATGAAACAAAAATTCAGTCAAGACATGGTCATGAATGTAAGTCTGAGCTTACAAATGCCAGCTTTGAAAATAATTGCAGTTTCAGCGTGAAATCATAGTCTATTGTGCTAATCATTTGGTATATACAATAAAACAATTCGTGTAAATCTAAGTACAAAAATAACAACAGGGTTGAAGTGGAAGTATCAAAAAATAATCATAAAGTGAGCTCTTCATTGATCTCCCAACAATAAACACCCTGTACATTACACTTACTGTGCCCGAAAATCAAACAGAAAGTGACATTTTTACATTGAATTTTTGCAAGATCGAAAAAAACCCGAGGCCTTAACATTAAAAACGGTAGAATATGTCGATAGTTTAGATTGGTACATGTATTATATTGTAATATACTAGAAGCTTTAATACTATTTTAACATCTTTTAAAAACATTGAGATCATCGAACAGAAATAAGCTTCAAAACGTCTTGAGATTCGTTAATAAACATATTCAATATACAACTCTCTTATTGCACACAATCTCTCCTTTTACACAATTCCTCGACTAGTTTAGTAACGAAATCGCAGAGTGTCGCTTTTGACTAGAAAAAGAAATATTATGGAACCCTAACCGTGATAATTCATCAATCACAACCTCGAAAATGAGAAATGAAAAAAAAAGCAGTTAATAAACCAAAACGGATTCCATAACGATTAAATCTCATTTGCAGGCGACACTCGCTTCTGAGTTCTCTTGGCGATTTTGAGGGTTGCGTCGAGCCGACTTTGACCTGATCTGTCCAGCTAGAAGAGGGTTTATCGCGTAGAGCCAATCATGAACCTCTTTCTCATGGAGCGTCTGAAGGAGGTACCCGCGGTGTTTGCTAACGACTGAAAACGTATTGGGCAGACGAACCATGGCTTGTTGGGCTTCGGAGTACTCCACTTGAGCGGTTGCTAAATTGATTAGAGCCCTCTCGACGGGGTCCTTCTCGTCCCGGAAGATGAAAACATAGGGGCGACGTACAGCCTAAAAACAGACCATGGAAACAACATGATCACAACGAAACGTAATCAGTCCATAACTTGTTTGGTATTCAATATATTAACATACGATTTTCTGAAATCCAGTAAGTACATGTATTTATAGTGCTCACTTCAAAAATATTTTTTAGATACAGTCAAAGTTATGATTTTTCAAATAAAACATCCTGTATATTTTAACATTATTAGTTTCTGCGTAAAAAGATAGAACTTTGTATACATCATTATAGGTTTCGAAATTATTTAATTTTTGTTACAAAAAAGGCCGACATTCGTACCAAATTAGTGCGACGTACACACCCTTGTGTACCTCATGTGCTAACACGAAAAAGTTGAGTAACTCATGTGTTTTTAAATGGAACACTTGTATTTGTTTACACGTGTCGATAACATCAATGATGTATGCGATTTGTGTAGTGAATTTGAAATATTTCTTGAGAAATATTGGCAATTTAAAATGAAACAGTACAAACACTGGCCTGGATCTGAATTAGAAATGGTGAATGTAAAATATATCAAAAATTGTTTGTGAATTATACAAAATCTAACCTCAAAAATAACTTTACAATGTGCATTATAAGTATATCTATTTGATGTCGAAAACCGCAAGTCAATATAATGAATAGCAAAAAAAGTTATGAACCGAATGCGTATCTCTGGATCAACCTGTATATACGCACCACCCATCGCTTCTTCCAACCGTGGGTTTTATGCTCCAACACGTTGAGGTAGCCTTTCCTGGCCACCACTGGTGAAATTCTGATTTCTTCCATGTCTGGTACGTACAACACTAGCTCGGGGTCTCTAGGTCCAGAAGGAGGAGCAATGGAAACTTGAGGGAACGGTGCGCATTCACCAGGAAGCGCTGCTCGTTCAGGAGAGCATAATTCGATGGAACCGTTAGATACCATACTCGACATCATGCTGCTGGTCATCTCGGTCATGTCTTCAGAAGGACTGGTGACATCGTTGTCTTTCAACGACGCGCTATCACGACCTTTACCTTGGATCAACCTGATACATTTGATTATCAATTGCTTTTCTTTATCTGTGTACTCGTAGAAGTCGCTGGGAATGGCGCTGTTGAGGTTGTTGTTCTTTGCCACCATGTTGCACACCTCCTTTTCGCTCTTAGTGTAATCTAAATGATACTTATTGTGGTTGGTAGACCTGTCGAGACCTAGACGTTCACGTAGGAGAAGAGTGTGTCGCACTCGCTCCACTTCTTCAAGACGCGTCAACTTTTCTAGTTCCCATTGGTGGTCAAAAATGAGAGAGTCGCCACGAGGTCGCCAACCATGGAGGTTTTCTTCACCACGAACATACGTCGAGCTTGTATCCAGCACGCGACGTTGTCGGCGTTGCACTCCTAAGAAAATAAAAACGTAGAATCGTCCTTGAGTTGATTCTACCGACCATGCACTAAGAATCTAGTGTACAGGGCTGGACCAACAACAAACAACGAGGGTTGGGGGAAAGGACACTAAGCTAGGGATTCTACCTGGACTACCTGCTTCACTGGCGCGACGAAGGAGCAACTCATAAACTCCAGAAAGTCGGTTTGCTTCCGCGTTGCGGTAGTTTCCGGAGAAGAGATGTTTTAAAGACCTAGGACCAGTCCTGGCGTCCCTACCGTAGATGACCATGCTCAGGTCTTTGGTGATGATAGCAGGACGCCCGCAATTCTCCAACTAGGCAACACTGTGTTAAAACCTGAAGAGAAACACCATTAAACTTACCTCAAGATATGCAGAAATTGTCATGAAAATTTGCTCTCCACAAGACGTGACTCTGTTTAACAATGGTGAGTTGTGTAAAGAGCTATCCCAGGCTGCTTCAAACCGAAACATAACTCTATCGTCTCCAGGCACCTCTAAATATTCCCCAGGGAACAACCCCAAAGACAAAACAGAATTATCATTATCCTCGTCTTCTTCCGATTCCGGACTATTTCTAATCCTCCCAACTACCAATTCCCTTACATCCCTCCATTTAATCTCCGCTGCTTGGTCATGAACTATCGTGATCCTAATCCGTCTCTGGATCCCTTGATGTAACAAAAACAAACCTCTGCAAGGCAAATCATCGCTGTGTTCCACCACGACAGGGACGTACTCGCCACTTGGTGCAAGTTCGCAAATTTCGAACCACACCAAAACGTCAACTTTTGCATGAATGTGAGCGGTACAAGGAGACGGAAGAGCGCCGAATTTGCTCGATCTGACAGGCTGGGAAATGGGAATTGAAGGCGGCTGCATTCGGCGAGGAGGTTGTCGGACGTTGCCTTCTAATTTTGCGTCTTTATGGAGAGGGTGTTGCTGGTAGTGACCAAACACCTCAAAGACGATTGGTTGAGTCTTGATATAATCGATGAATGATTTTGTCGTCGTCACGGTAATCTACAACGAAAGAGGCGGTGATTGTGAACCAAAGCGGAGCTATACGTACGTTTTGTACATGATAGAAGCCGAGAGGCGTGCCTTTGCCGGAGTTTTTCACGGGTTCGGTGGAGAACGCCTCGTCATGCCGGTGCAAAAAGCTGCAACAGTTTTTTGTTATCTTTTGTACTAAAAAAAAAGTAATTAATACTTGAATTGGCAGAAAATGTCGGCGTATTCCGTTGAGATTCCCACGGCTTGGAGGACAGTCACTCTGAAGGTAAACTCTTTTCCTATCGCTAAATGATCTGGAATTTCGTCTTCTTTGAGGTCGGAGGCAACTGAACTGTCTCCACGGCCTGAATCGGCGTCGCATTCAATGAGTTCGTCGAGTTTGATGGGATCGATTCCGGTTTGGCCTTCGATTATTCTCTCGTCGACGTTGTGGATATTTTTGTGGTCAATGACGGCTATAAATTTATGGTAGAGAAAAGCTGTGCTAGCGCTTCGAAGAGTTGCTGAATGTAGGACAATCCCATGGTAACACATTTTTTCTAATTTGCTCTTGTAACAAAACTGTTAACCCAGTCATTTTGAATGCGTTAATAAGCCATATATTACCGAACGTAAAATCTAGGAACTTTTTTTTGGTTGGTAATACACATTGGATGAAATGTCAAACGTCAGTTTGAGTTTAATACAGTTTCAAGTCAGATATAAAAAATTTTCATCGGTAGCAAATTAACCGAGGTATTTTCTGGAATTTGCCGTATTTCTAGCAAAGTGTCGGTAATTTCGAAATTAATCTTAAAATAATAATTTTGCAACTTTATATGGGGAAACTGACAGGTATGTACTTGATTCAAATTTAAAGTTGAATTTAAAATAGCACTTTTGAGATAAAAGTTTCACCAACTGTCATAAAATTCCCTAAATTATCAAAGTGGATTTTATTTAAATTAGAAAAAAATAGCATAAAAAAACTCGTTTTATAAACGTCTTTTAGATTCATGTCTATATCGCCATTACAATATTTTTTTCGCTCAATTTTTTTTTGACGCAAAAAGTTAAAAAAAATGACAGTATTCACACATACTAACCTCACATTTGTGTCAGTTTGACGTTTAGTACAAAATACATTGACACATCAACGAGAATTCTAGTAATTTTGCTTTTCTTACTCTAAAATAAATCGCGAAATTGGACCTTAAATATTCATGCCGATCTGAGAGAACAAGAGAACTTCGTTAAAACGATCCTAGGATTGCCCTGAATTCAGCACCTCCTAGGATATAAATAAATTACTTTACCTTTAGGCGTTTCGAAGGCTATTCGCGCACTCTGGCGCACCCCTACTTGGTCAGAATTATCCTCATCCATCACAGCTTGCACCGCGACCCTCAAATACCCTCTGACATCTCCTTTCTCACTAACAATTGCCACTTTATGAATTAGAGTGACGGGATATAGTAGATTGCTTAAATAAACAAACCCACGCCCAACCATTCTGAACCACGGAAACCTGTCATAGAATGGGTCCCCCCCAGTTAGAGACTCCACATTATAATCAGGAGAAGTAGGTGACATTTCAGCTTCATTGTGGTACATTTCGCGCATAAGCTCCAGTCTTTGTCTGAAAGTAACACCAAAATTAGCATAAGTAGCAACTGGCACCAAAACAGTGTTACAACAAAAAAGAAAGAAAACAAAGGTTGGTGCCACCATCAGACTAAAAAAAGCCCTGAAAAAAACATAAAAAACAGCGCAACTTTAATAAGCGAAAGACACATAAAGACAACATAGAAAAACAGTGATTGTGTTTGGGGGTGCAGCAACGGAACCAAACAGAGGCGGCATTTAGTGGCACCAACCTCGACGGTAACAGACTGGTTAGAGAGAAGCGTGACGGTGACGGTGGACATTGTGTGAGACATCTCAGCAAAGGCGTCGTTTCTACTTCTGGACTTGGCATTTCGACCTCCTCGTTATAAACCAGACGCATCAATTCCAATCTTTGACTGATCGGTGCGAAACGTGACACCAAAATCATTAATAGTAACGTAACAATGTGGAACTCACCGGAGTTTGTCGAGGGACCAATAATGAGTCGCTCCGTTCTTCGTGTCTTGGACTTCCACAGCGACGATAGTTTTGGGGACGGGGGCGTCTTCGTCTTGGTCGTAGTCGATGGCGGGGCGCAAATCGGCGGGGAGCGGCGAGTAGAGAGTGTCAGTAAGAAGAGTAAATTGGAATTGTACCTACAGAAAAAAAATCAGTAAGGCTCTAAGCTGGTCACTTTCTATTGACCTTCTTTTTGAGCTCGACGGAGATGGCGTTCGCTTCTTTCAAAAAGATGGCGTTGCCCCACAGGTCGTCCCTCAGCGATGTGAACTGGTGATGCTTCCACTTCCTCCAAGCGTTGGCAGCCAACTCGAACTCTTTTTCGCTCCAATTGCACTCTGCGTCAAACAGAGGGTTCACTGCAAAAGCGCCCCGTCTCAATTTCAAAGCAAGCAAGAAACGTGCGCTTGATCGAAATTAAGCCACAGCAACTACCACACACCAACAACTCACCGAATATGTCATCTTCGTTATTAAAGTCTTCGGGAGTGTAAGAACTGTACATGGACATCGTCATGCTTTGTTCTTCCACCTGTTTCTGCAGAGCGTCGATCCTCGCTTCGTAGTTCTTGAAGAAAAAAACAATAAAGACATTTTCCGTGACTTTTAATCAACTCACCTTTCGTTGCTCCTCGAAGAGTTGGTCAGCGGTTTCCTTCTCTTTGCGGTATTGCTCTTCAAGCGTGAGAAGGCGCTTCTCCATCTCGGCTTTGAGATCCACTCCTTGTTTCTCCAAGAGTTCAATTTGTGCAAAGTTCCAGTCGACCTTCTCAGCCGGTGTTGAATTCTTTTCACGCAGTTCGCGAGCTTCGTCGGGGTGGGTGAAGCGGAACACGTGATTTTTACCCAAAATGACTCTAGAGCCAGTTTTCAGAACCACCGGCTCAGTGATCTAAAAAGATTGTTATTCCTTGAAAATGGGGCACCTTCACCTCACCTCTCTACCGTTGACGTAAATTAGAGCCCCTGATGAAGGCGTGAGCGTGACTTTCCCATCTTTATTCTCAAAAATGCAGTGCTCCGATTTGATATGCGACCCCACAAGCTGAATATCTTGCGGAATGTTAGCTTCAGCAGACCCGACTCTGGTAATCCCATCCTTGGTATAATAAATTAGACACTCCGACATAAAAGGATCCTCATTCAAGTTAACTAAATGGGGAGTACACTTCGGGGAGAACACACCCACAGTATTGCCATCTTCTTTAACGGCCACCCCCATCTCCGCAAAGATAGCCTCCCGTTGTACCCTTATAGCCTCCGTTCGCTTCAACTTCTCCTCCCATGTTTCGTTCAACTCTAAAGACATGACTTAGACACTAGACTTAAGTCATTTTTGACTTACCGGCGATAAGCTTTTCGCTTGCTTGTAATTGATCCACAGCTTCTTCAGCTATCGTTGTCGAGGTTGTTCTTTGGCGTTCGTTCTCTTTGTTGTTGCGAGCCACGATGTTGTCTTCAGCTCCTAGAGACTTAAGTGTTAGTATCTACTTAGATGGAGACAACAAGCAAAGCTTAACTTAAATAAACAATTTAAAAATGAAATTCGGGCCAATTGTTGGTTCGTTGAGTTGAAAAAGCAAGCTTAAGCGCTTTGATCCGAGGGGGATCGATGCAGACTCTGGTTAAATTGCAGTAACAGATGCACAGTGAATTTATTGTTTAGATCCGCAGTTTTGAATAATTTGTGCTCTGTTATTTACTTCAGAAAATGGAGGAAGTAATACTTCAATGCGTTTACCGGTTAACGATCTCACCGAAGTTTTAAGACCCAAGCACTCAAAACTACGTTTCATGGGAAAATCAATACTTTAAGTTACACAAACAATGAATACATTTCTTGTGCCAGATGCCATCAATAGTTCAATTTATCACGTTTTGAAATATCAGGATTTTGGTGGTTTAAAAATGGTGGATGCGACGGGTTAATACCCCCCCCCATTCTAAAAAACGACAAACATCCTGATTGATTTTAGATAGAAATCACGTTGATCCCACGAGCTTATTTAATAATCGTTTCGTTTATATTGTCGTATAAAGTCTTACTTATCATATCAAATTATATCGTAAAGTAGGTATAATCTACTCTTTTACTACTCTTTATACTGTCGAGAAAGCCCGCGTGTGGGCTTTTATGACTCCATTACAATAATATGCAAAGTACAAAACACTGAAAATGTAGTGTGAATTGTACCATATGTCGGCGTCTAGGAGACTTTATTTTTTCTTTTATGTTGGCAGCTCTGTTCTCTAACGATTCTAATGATCATATCAATGCTTGTTTAACCTCAAACAAGCAGCGCTACCAACAAACCATATGGTACAATGTATCGACTTTTGCACTACAAATGATGATTCATGCTTCTTTAGTGTGAAGTGAGCTACACATGTCATGCTCCACGAAAAAGACAAATTAACCAGGAATCTGCCCCTCGGCCCCACACATAATTCTGACACACCACTAAGAAGTGACAACTGATACAGAGTGGCCATCTTTAAGCTCCGTTCAAGCAAATACTTACTAGGAGTCTCCCTTTTCTCATAAATAACTTTACCATCGGGCCCTGGCCGCACAATAAAATACAATCAGCCACGATTCGTTAACATTTTTAAAAATGATGACCCTCGCCCCTCCTTAGTTAATTAACTCTTACCCTCGTGAACTTCAATCCCTTCCGCTTTAAGCAGTTCGCGCAATTTCTGGATTTCTTCTTTGAGCTCGCGAATGAGTTTCGCATTGGCATCTTCGTTAACGACGGCTTTGCAGACGATCTGTTTGGCTCTGTCTGCATACCTGAGTAAATATTAGATTATTGGATTATTAAGAAAATGAAGAAAAAAACTACCGAAGTGTTGAGAGAGTCTCGTCGTAGTTGATATCAGCGGGGGAAATTGCGGCGATCATGGCCGTTTTACTGTTGCCTCCAAGGTTCTCCCGAAGCAACCATGTTAAAACAGAGTCTCGATAAGGGATGAAGTCAGCTTTTTTCGATTTCTTGTTTTTAGAGGCCTGGAAAATTCATTAGTGAGGAAAGGGAGTTTGTATGGGGTTGCCAGCAACTTACCGACTGTGATTGCAAAGGGGAAAACATGAATTAGTTTGGAGGTGTCTAAATTGGAAGCCGAGTCAGTTATGGAGGAAATCGAAAATGATTATTGATTTTTCTAGCCTCCCTAACTGACCCAACGTCGTAATTGACTTACGATTTCAGCAAGGGCTGATATGACTTTTCCCAACGTGGTCAAACTCTTGTTGATATTTGCGCCTTCTTTTAACCTCGTTCCTTTGGCCCCCGTGGAGTCGGCCCTTTCGGACCCCGCGAGATCCACCAATGAGATTTTGGAGACCTTCTCTGTACACAAAGTCGTAGTTTGGTCGTACCTCTGCTGCGTGAAAAAAATCGTAAAAACAGCATGCGACCTCGAACTCGTTTCGTTCATGTTGGTGGCAGCCACGGTCCTGGCCTTGTTGCCCTCATCGATGAGGTCATGTATGTCCTCGTAGCTCGTCACTGCCAGCTTGCTCAAGTCTTCGACGTATGGCCCCAAAAGTGGGTGTTCGCGTACTCTTAAATTCCCTTTGTTCTTGGGATTCAAGAGATCTCTTACTCTTTCACAGTAGATCTCCATGTAGCTGACCTCCACGGAATATTTTAAATCAGGATTGTCATTGTTGCGTATCCTGTTGAACAAATCTTTGCAGATTTGTGGAATTATGCCTTCTTGGCCTTCTTCTTGTTTCCCCATCATGGTGTAGGATTTCCCGGCACCGGTTTGGCCGTACGCAAAAATACACACGTTGTAGCCATCGAAAGAGTGTTGGAGCATCTCTTCGCCGATGTCTTTGTATACCACGAGTTGGGACGAGAATTCCGGGTCGAACTCCTGAAAGGAGCGTGGGTATTTCGGTGGGACAAAAGGGTGTACTTACATCATGAGACCAGTACGAATAATCAAAATTGAAGCTTTTGAGGGCTTCCTTAGGATCCGCTTTCGGATTGGTGATTGCTAAACAAACCGGAATCAAAAACGTGGGGGACTTAAATTAAAAGTACTTACAGGTGGTGTTTCCACCCATTTTTATTATACACTTGCATTCTCGCGCTATTTCTCGGTTGTTGAAAGGCCGAACGCGAACGGCCACTTTCACCGACGACATGTTCGGAGGTTTACCTAAAACTGCAACGAAAGAAAACATGACACTAAAGAACAAGTTTGGACATATATGAAAGTAAATGGGAATATCTTCTCAACTTTAGTCTCTGGATATTACAACTTTCACGAACCCGAAGAGAGCAAACGTCAATTCTAATGACATGTGAAGAAAACAAAACAAATTGTAGGAAGCAACATTTCTTTGAAAACTGTGGAGAATGAAACGTGAAATATGACACACGGGCACTCCAAAATTGGGGTGTGCAAAAAACTCCAATACCGCTGACACCCTTTGAATGAGATAACCACTTCAAACTTCCGTTTATTGTGAATGGAACGAAACACGCAAAGCCTAGAACCAATCTAATAAATTCAGAAGCAATGTCCACGACACAAAGAAAATGATAAAAATGGAAGAGAATACACAACAGCAATCAAAATTTTTTTCTCATTTTTTTTAATAATGCAGTTACATTTAGCGTTGCGTAAAATATTAACGAGAGTGGAAATATGGTCCTCAGCAGTACCAAGGAATAATATATGAGAAGAAAGCAACAAGAACGAGCAGGTAGCACATTGAGCAAACGTGTCCCTCGGGATTGCTAGGCAATTTAGCGATATTTACGAGATCATAGGGAACTTTCTGGCATAACACAACCCTTTAAAAAACAACAACCACCCTCTAATTGTCCGTAATTGAAGCGAGTGCAAAATTAATACCCTTAACAACGCAATTACATCCCTGCTGGCGCCACTTGCGTCACGCAATTCCGGTCCAGTCTGACCTTACAGCTTTTTCAGAAAAAACTAGAACTTGGTGTCGTCAGAACAATACTCGACAACCACGCACTTCTAAAATAACTACCTATTGCTAAGAATTGTAGAAAAAAATACCTTGATTTTTCCTTATTGATCGGGGTAAAGGTTACCACACGATGAGAAATCAAACATTGTTTCGATGAAAACACGCCCTATCGACATCGGAAGCTAAAGAAAGCAGTAAAAGGGGTGACACATACCGAACGAATCCGGATGGTGGTTGTTGGAGAGTGACTAATTTGTGGCTGACAACACCGTTCCAACATCTTTACTCTTCATAACGAAATTGAACAGCACCACCGACACTCAAAGATTCTGTGACGTCGGGGAAAGTCCACAAGAGTTCTCGCGAATGCGCAAAACAGACACGTGACTCAAATCAATACGGAACTTCGCCAATGACCGCGCAAAAATCAATATGTTTATATGAAAAACGAAGAAAAAAAGCATAAATTCAAAAGGAAACGCGTTGGTTTTAAGTCAGGATTCGAATTTCCCGCGAGCAGTTTTTGTGCAGCTTCAATTATCTCGAATTCTATTGGTTTCGGCGAAGATGATTCACTCTCATGCGGGATACCAAACAAAATCAATGATCATGACCTACAAGCTGCAGACGTTGTCAGTCCATCATTGTCATGTAAATCATTACAGATCAAAGGAACAAAAACAAAAAGAGACGAGTTTAGTTTGTATTTTTCTATGAAGAAATTTTTGCGTACGGTACTGTGTTTCAATGCACAGTAGGTGGTACCAACATAACGACAATCATCACAACCATAAGTAAAAGCAAAATTCGAATAATTTCGTGCATTTTTGATGTGAAACTTACCTTTTTGTCTGTATTTACGATTTTCTTCGCAGAAACAAACACTACATGACATTTGTTAATAAAATCGATCGGACATGCGCAGTGTTACCAACCACGGTTTGTACTGGACCGTACTCAACAAATTTTGCGTTGGTAGTAAAACACAGACTATATTTTTCGTTTTATTCGTTTTATAATACAACACGTAAAATTAAATAATTCAAACTAACACAATCAGTATTTTGACTCCTTCTGCTTTAGTACTGCTTGGACGCACTTAGCCATCGTCGGTGAAGCCCTACTAATGGCGTCAGTCATGTAGAAGTCCTTCAAGTCTTTGATGGTAACATCGATGGGGCTCTCGGTTAACCCCCCAGACTTTGTTTTCTGGAAAAAAATATTGAATATCGTGGAGGCGAGGATTTACCTGTTATTACCTTTGCTAACTGCTCCGCTTCTTTGAAATAATTCGCGTTTTCGGCATCTCCGTATCTTGTTAAATGCGGCGCAATCTCGCATAACCTTCCTCTAATTTCGTTTAAGTTATCGTATGGTAAAGGTACTCTTATTATCTCGGATAACGCCCTAATTATCTTCCAGTCTTCTCTGGCATGACCTGGGGGAGTCACCGCTTGTAGAGTCTGTTGAGCACGCCCTTCTGTATTGACGTAAGTCGCTTGTTTTTCAGTGTAGGCGGCACCAGGCAAGATGGCGTCAGCAATGGTGACTCCATGGTCGCCATGATGGCCTTGATAAATCACGAAACAACCCTCAGGTAAATCGCTCTTGTCGATGGCACCCTCGTCTGCTCCCAGCAAGAACAGAACCTTCGGGCTATTCTCCCGAATCTTGTCAACTCCAGGAGTGTACCCAATGTCCAGTGCAGCCACCTAAAATTCCTATTTGAAAAGTGTTAACTAAAAGAACTAAACGCACCTGGCTGGCAACTTTGTGTAAGATATTGAAGACTTTCCATCCTTCTGGAGGTGACGTGGAAGACGCCAAGGCCTGTACACTAGCCAATATAGCGCCACCATCAGGTCGCTTCAAAATATCAGCCCCTAAGATAATCAAAGGCTTCTTTGCTTGCTTCAACTGTTTAGATACAGGGTGATTCCCTGACGAAATTTCAGAAATAACGCTGGGATCATCACCTAGGTGGTTATACTGATAGGTGAGGTCTACTTTGGGACCCACTAGAGCCACTTCTAGTTCTTTGTGCACGTAAGCTTTTCTCAAGCGAGAATTCAGAAGAGGTGCTTCAAATCTAGGGTTGGTTCCGATCAGCAGAACGAAGTCCGCGTCTTCAGCTCCGGCTATCTTATTGTTGAGAAGGTAGCTAGAGCGGAGATCTGTACCGGAACCGTCCATGGGGAATGTGTGTTCGGTGCAAAGCTTCTCGGAACCAAGACGATTTAACAGGTCTTTTAAAGCTACTAACGCTTCAGCATCTGCAAAACCTCCAGCGATGACTCCAACGCTAGAACCGGCATTTTTGAGAACCTTCCCTACGCTCAAGAGAGCGGTTTCCCAGTCGACCGGTTTGAGCTCACCGTCGCTGCCACGAAGCATGGGCGTTACAAGACGTTGGCGTTTAAGACCGTCGTACGAGAAGCGCGCTTTGTCGGACAGCCTAAAAAACTTTAATCAGGGAAAAGTCTTTTTTATGTTGTGAATTACCATTCCTCGTTGATTTCCTCGTTCGTTCTGGGCAGGATACGCATCACCTCGCCGGTTCTTGTCGACACGACAATGTTTGACCCAACGGCGTCCATAACATCAATTGAATCAATTTTTCGGATCTCCCACGGCCTCGCTGTAAAACTATAAGGTTTACTGGTAAGCGCCCCCACGGGACACAAATCAATAACGTTCCCTGACAACTCCGAGAGGAAGAATTTCTGTACATAAGTCCCGATTTCCATTCCGGACCCGCGACCAGTGGTCCCTAAATCATCAACCCCTGCGACTTCAGAAGCGAAGCGGATGCACCTAGTGCAATGAATGCACCTAGTCATAATAGTTTTGATCAAAGGTCCTATATCTTTGTCTTCTACTGCTCTCTTCCCTGAGAAATCTATATCTGTGAATCTAGATCTATCTGAACCAAAAGCCATGCTCTGATCTTGAAGATCACATTCGCCACCTTGGTCGCAAATGGGGCAATCTAACGGATGGTTCACAAGGAGGAACTCCATGACGCCTTCACGGGCACGTTTAGTCATTTCCGAGTCGGTTTTGATGCGCCAACCTGTGAAAAGTCGCTATAGAAACTATGCTTCTCGCTTTTTTCCTTACCTTTCATGACAGGCATCGCGCACGCCGCCACAGGCTTTGGGGACTTCTCTACTTCCACAAGACACATTCTGCAGTTGCCAGCAACAGCGAGTCTCTCATGGTAACAAAATCTAGGAATTTCTATGCCAACAAGAGCTGCGGCTTGAAGGACCGTGGTCCCGGGTTCCACCAAAACAGGTTGGTCATCAATAAAAACTTCAATCTTCTCTGGTTTTTTAGCGACATCACTTGAAGCTCTGGAGATTACACTAACATGTTTGGGGCTCAGCTTGGCCCCGCTTAGCACCTTGGCCAAGGTCGTGCGCAACATCACTGTAACAGATTTAAGAACTTAGACGCAACTTTCATTACATAATGAAAGTTTTATAACCCCACTTTATGGGGAGTAGTCCTAGAGCAGTGTCACGGAAGACTCGCTACCACGAAATGTCACAACAAAGATTTAAAGCCAAATTGGAGAAACTCAGCACATCTTACCTGAATTTTCGAGTTTCCAACAATAATAAACGTCAAAAATTGACGTCCATTACGTCAAATGTCAAAAATGACAGATGACAGAGCAACCTAACCTACAATCTCTTTTCCGGTCGCTGTGAAAGTGTGGTGTGGCTTCTCGTTCATATCTCCGAAAAAATTACAAAAATGGGCAAACCAAATTTCGCCGACTTGAAATCCGATAAAGGATTAAAAGAACTGAATGGTTATCTTGAGAGCCGCAGCTACATCGAAGGGTAAAATTTTTCCTTTAAGTTGAAAATTTCCTAACCTCGTTTCGCAGGTACTCTATTTCGCAAGCCGACCTAGACACTTACAGCAAACTCGCGAAAGCGCCCGCTGCTAATTTCCCTCACGCTTTGCGTTGGTACAACCACATCAAGTCTTTTACTCCTGAAGAATTAAAATCATCGGGGGTTTCTGGGGCTTGCCCCCTTAAGACCGCCGCTCCTACTACAACGAAGGATGACGATGACGACGTCGACTTGTTTGCTTCAGATGAAGAAGAAGACGCTGAAGCTGCAAAAATACGTGAAGAAAGACTCAAGGCTTATGCTGAAAAGAAGTCCAAGAAGCCTGAATTGATAGCTAAATCAAGCATTGTCTTAGATGTGAAGCCATGGGATGACGAAACCGATATGAAAGAAATGGAGAAGAGCGTTCGTACGATTGAAATGGACGGTCTTGTTTGGGGGGCTTCCAAACTTGTCCCTGTAGGCTATGGAATTAACAAGCTACAAATTATGTGTGTTGTTGAAGATGTCAAGGTGTCTGTAGATGAGCTGGTCGAGAAAATTCAAGAGTTTGAAGATTTTGTTCAATCTGTTGACATTGCAGCATTCAATAAGATTTAAATTGAGATTTTTCATGAAATAAACGTTTATTGAGTATTCATTTGCATTATTTTGTATAGATGTAAAGTATTCAGTTGTGAAGGTGCCGATTGTCGTTCTGATTTAACAGAAGGCACAGAAATGTACTCTTTCACTTCTAAAGGTTTTGCATATTCTGATAACACTGGTTCTTTATCCTTCAGAGGTAAAGGAGCCCTAGAAGTCAAAACAGGAGGCGATTTCGCAGGAACTTGCAGTGGAATTAAGTCTTTATAGATCGCTTTGTCCGGAGGAAAATTAATTTTTCTCGTCACCTTAAAAAACAATTACAGAACTAAAACACAAAAAAAAAATCTTACCTTTTCACAAAAAGCAACCTCGCTTTTTTTCTCGAACTGTTGGCTCTCAGTCTTGTGAACTTTATCGATTTTTTCTGCTATTTTTAATGCTGAATTTAACTCAGGGGAGTGATATTTAGGACGATATTTGATGTTTTTCGGTTGAAGCTCCGGTCTTGTTCTCTCCCTTTTTTCTGTTTTTTCTTCAGTAACGAGCCTAGTTTTTGGAACTGGAAGCACTGTATTCCTCACGAGAATTTTCTTAGGGTCGCTTTTCTTCGTTTTATTCATTATTAAAAGAAACAAAACAAATTCAAATAAATGAGGTTATAATTGAAATACGGTTTCCACTTGACTTGGAAAGCGAGTATTACAAGTTTACTGCTATTGGCTGTAGTATAAAATACTCAAATCAAAGTTATTTATTTATTGATTTTTTTATTTAATTTTTTTTGTCAATTAGCAATCAAATTTTAAATTAAAATACGGCAATGTTAAAGCAAATTTAGCTTTTTGAAAAAATTTTCAAAAATATAAACATCTACGCGCACATTTTTGAATGCACCAATAGCAAGCTGCTCATTACGAACTCGAGTGGAATACAAAATTATTAATTGAGGTTATGTCTTCGGAAACCAGAAATTTTATTTCCTAAAAATGATTACTGAATCCACAGGCAATGACATTCTAGATCAGTACAGGAACATTTCAAACAAACTCAAGCGGTAAAATCACTAATTTTTAATAAACATATTAACAATTTTTTTTTGTAGACGATTTCTCCGAAAACCCAATGTAACAGAAGCAGGCGAGTCGTTCAGTGCTTTAGGGAAACAATGCGAGACTTTTGAACTACCCTCATACGCCGGAATGTGTTGGATCTCAGCAGCTCGCTGTGAGGGCTCCTTGGGAAACATTCCTGGTGAAGCCACCTGTTTAGTTAGAGCAGCACGTCAGTTTCTGTCTGCTGAAGCTAAAGACCACGATTTAGGTTGTCCGAGCCCTTCACACGAGAATTTAGAAGTATAATTTTTCACGCCTTATTCTCTTTCTTTACTTTTGGTTCAAGGGGGCTGTAGGTTGCTATGCGTATGCCTCCAGCCGCTACCCTGAAGACTGCACTATTCCTGTAGGACTTAGCTTGGAAATAGTGGACTTTTTACAAAAAATAGACCGACATGGAGACGTTGAAGAACACCTTAAAACTGCCATAAGACTCTCAGGAGATAATTTAAACACAAAAATCTACTGTCTCCAGATGTTAGGGTCACATTATATTGACGTCCGCGACTACACAGGCGCTCTAAATTCCTTTAATGAGATCGTGGCTATTTTAGACCGATTGCCCCCGAATGGGGCTAGAGCTGAAACTCTCTTGAAGTGTGAAGTTAGCAGAGTTTTATTGTTGCTAATTTTACGACCGGCGCCTCAGAAACTGTCACCTAATTTAGCGAAACTACTCGAGAAGTACACGTGGGGGGACCAAAGCGACAATACGTTGACAGGTGACTCTCAAGACTTAAGTCACTCTTATTTAAGTCATTTTTGCAGGTGGAATGTCAGAGCGCATGTTCATTTTGCTCCAATCGCTCGTCGCCAGTTGTCAATCGCTGGATATTGCTAATTTGGATTATCTAGAGAGCGAACTGTGGAAACTGGTCGGGAAAGAGGAACGAAAATTGCTTAGAATTTTAGTAAAAATTTATCTAGATCTGTAATTTATTAAGGGTTGGTAATTATGAAATTACTAGAAGTTGGTAGGCCGCGAAACAAAAGCCTGACGGATTGACATTTTGAAGACAAGCGTGTTGTGCGGAAAATGGGGCTTGTAAGTGTTTATTTCTTTCTGTTTATATGCCAATTTTTGGTTTCTTAGCAAATAAAAAAGACGAATTCATCATGGCTTTGGTACTATTTCTGGCAAATCGTGTATTTAATTCCGATAGCTGTGACCATCCAATACTGCCAACTTACCTTCCTTAGTTCCCGTTCTTACCGATATGAAACAACGACTTTGGACTTTTTGGAACCAAAAAGTCGCTACCAAGAACTATCATATGAGATAATCCACCTAAGGAAAGAAGTAATCAACCTTAGAAGCGAAATCGAAGAAATCCAGTCGTGGAAAAACGACCTGGAAGTGAATTTCGAGCAAAAACACCAAGCGACGTTTGATGTTTTCTACTCGGATCAAATTGGGTTGTTCGGTGATGATCTAACTTCACTCCTGCACCTTACTAACTTTCCCTTACAGACCATGCCGCGGAATACGCAGGGGGTTACATAATTTCCACTCCTGAAACCATTTCCTATCCTTCAAGATATGGACTGCGCCTCTTTGGAATGTTTGATTTGACCAGAGACTCCCAACCCTACGCTATCTTGCAACACGCAAGTTTCCCAGGGAAATGCTACGCGTTTTATGGGGATAAAGGGCGAATCCGCGTAGGTTTGAGACGCCCAGTTGTAGTAACCCATGTTAGTTTAGAACACTTGAGATTCGAGGAAGATCTAACGAGCGCCCCGAAAGATTTCCAAGTTTTGGTTAGTTGGGGAGTCCTGATATATATTTTTTTTAACATAAATTGTAGGGTCTAGGAGACAACGGCGAAGAAAATCTCGGCGAATTTCTCTACGATTCAAAAGACTCTATAATTCAAACTTTCCGGGTCTCCTATAGAAATCAAACGTTTCGTTCCGTGGAATTGCGCATTCTCAGTAATTACGGCAACAACGAATTTACTTGTGTTTACCGATTTCGGATCCATTCTTTGAATTTGAATTTAAAATAGTTGACCTTGGGCCCCTTCACTTCTTACGTCATCTTTAAGATTGGGAGTGTGAAGTTAGCGCGTTGTGTAAATAGCGTCATTTTGTCCACGTTTCGGTTATTATGTTCCTTAAGTATAGGCGTAATAAAGTTTAGTTTTCCACACCCAGGTTTATGGTGACACCAATATAAAAATGACGTCATGTTATACATAATGCATCTTGAGTGTATGTACGCTTTTATGTCTGTTTATATCAGTTAACCGTTGGAAATTTGTAATGTTTGATCGTTAACGAAAATATTCAAAGTTTGGTGAAGGTTGTACTACGACGCGACGCTAAATAACTGTAAGTAAAAAAAAAGGGTTAAATCACCCAAAATAGAAATAGGGTATTTATAGCACATCCGGTAGGAGACATCCAGTTGATTTCTCCCCTTTTCAGTCTTGGAATAATGGAGTTAAGGTCAAGATCTAGATCTAAAACGCCCTTCCAAACCGAGAGCTTTTTTGAAGAGAGCATTGGAGGCACTAACCATGTATCAGTGACAAGATCGACGAGGAAAACCGTCAGGTATATTCTCAAAATATCACCTCCTAAAATAACGACATTTATCCAGGTCCACCACCAGTGGGGCTACTACAGACTACTATGAAAGTACAACAAAACCAGTGAGAAACAAAAGTACAAAGACAACGCGGTCAATTTTTAAAACATCAGACTACTCGTCAGAAGAGGGAGATTTTGAGACAAGTGCCCACATCTCAGAAAACCAAAAAAACCAAATTATTGAGGATGCCATCGCGGCAGCTAATGGAAGTGCCGAAGTCTCCGCGCTGAATTTATACAGGAAAGCTGGGAGATATTGGGAGTATGTTTATTTTTTTGACGTTTACATAACCTTACTTTTTATGAGCAGTAATCAGTGACAGGAAGTTTTTGAATGTTTAAATAACGAGATTAGGATTTTTTTAAAACAAAGATTAACAGAGACTATATAATTAAAAACGGACAAAACGATAGAGATTTCTAAAAGTGTGTTTTCACGGCATCACGTTTGCATGTTCAGGTTATTCATTTAATTGCCGTTGATATGACAATTTGCTTTGTACTAAATGTCACACTGATAGAAATATCCGGGATTTTGTTTAAAAGCAAAGATTAACAGAGGCTAAAATCAGAAGTGGGCAAAACTTTAGAGATTTTTTTTGTATGTGCCGGTCATTTTTTTTTTTTTAATTGCACTCGTTTTAAGATGGTTAAAGTAAAATTACCGTCAATATGACAATTTGCTTTGTACTAAATGTCACACCGAGAAAAATATCAAATCAACCCGTGCCTCTGATTAATTGTTATCACTGTTAAGGCCCAAAATTTAAATTTTGACGGCGCCCTTTTTAAAACACGTAAGGTTACCTTGTGATCAAAAAGGGGCTGAAGCAACCTTTAGAATGAGAAATGTGTTGGGAGCTCCGCGTGTTACCCCAAAGACAATTTTAACATATATGATAATTTTTGAATGTTGAAAGGCCTCCTAGATGCTGACTAAACAAAAATGAAACTTGTAGCGAACAAAAGTATATACAAATTTTTCAATATTCAAGACTTCTGTTACCTTTTCTCACACTTACACAACATAAAAGCACGCTTGATAATCTATTTCCGTCACCACGCATTGCCCGAATCTGCCTCTTCATTTACACTTTTTTGTCACCTTTTTTCTTCCACTTGTGTTTATTCCTTATCTCCTTTTTTAGTAAGTACCCGAAAACAGACTACACATACTCGCGTCATTCACGCGACCGCATTGAGATCGCTCCCGGTGTCGTCCAAATGCCCAACATGTCCAGAAGAACCATCCACTTGGATTCTGCTACGAACACAGATTCCTACTTTACCACGAAATCTCATCTTGTGAAGCAAAGACTGTTTTCAAACAACAACGATGAAACCGATAGTTACATCGAGTCGTCTCAAAGGCGCACCATCATCACCACCATAACATCAGTTTTTATGAGTATATACACGGTGATCTATTGGTGCTTCTATTCAGTTTACAAATCTTCGAATTCTACTATGATTTACATCGGGAAAAAACTGCACCATTTAGCCAGTAGAGTGATGCTTTGGGATACATGGTTGCTGAGGAAGTCTTCAGGAGGAGAAAAAAGAACGAGAGCTGTGCTGGCTTTGTGCTTATTGCCTCTATTATTGTTTGCAGGTGAGTCACTAATGAAAGAAATAATTGATCGATGGACCGATATTGTTCCATCGATCAATTGGATTTTAGGAGGTTGATCAATGTTATCGCTGATGGTATTTCAGGTTTACATGTGTTGTTGGCTAGTGGCGTCTCACTCGCCCCTTTCTGCCACCCTCACTGCGGACGTTACATTTCCACTTACTATAACTCTTTCATAAATGCAGCATCGAATGTGTTTCAATAATTGCAGCGCTTCATGTGCTATTAACATGATGATAGTGTCAGGAGGAGATTTTTTACCCTCCCATAGTTTTTTTTGTTCATGTTTTCTACATTTTTTCATTTAATGTGTGATGGTGTTTAATTAACATAGTGTTAGATGTTTTCGTTCATAAATAACTTTCATATTTATAATATAACAACGGTGTTGTAACTTTATATTTTATATTGTTGCTTTAATTTATAATAAAATATGCACATCCATATGCTTTTTCCTTTAATTTTAGTGAGCGAGGTGGTACTAAGGGGCGAGAAATTTTGGGGATCTACTTCAGTTTGCAAACCTTGTTTGCCCCTAATGCTCTAAATTTGGTATTGACATATTTTATTTGACGCAACCTCCGTTATAAATAGAATATATTTTTATCCTACTGACTGCGCCACTAATATAAAAATGACTGTAGTTCTAAGTTACTTGTACCCAAGGTAAGTTTTTGTTGTTTTTCTTTCTACCTAGAGAACAAACCTTGTGTACATTTAGTACTTATTTACAGCATGGTTTTTATTATCTTCCGTGGGCAGCGCTATCTATTGGTCCTACTTTAACTCAACCGCACAACCAGTGCTTCCCCCAATCGAGTCACCCATAAGTATAGAAACCCCGATATCAGCTCCATCCAACACCGATGAGATTATAGAAAAAATTTTACAAGACCCAAAGATCTACAACATCATCAATAACTATCATACCGACGGAAAACTTGGTAAAGAGTCCGAAGCGAAACTCCTCCAACTAATCGTAGAGCTCAAAAAAGAAATAAACAATATCAAAAATGACTTAAACGTTCTAGAAGAGTCGAAAAATGCGGATTTGAACCGAGCCCTCTCTCAACTTAGAACCGAACACGTCCATAGTTTCGCTCGTCTTACCCAGAGAATCAACCGTTGCTGTGGAAAACAAATGATTGATTTGGAACCATACATAACTAAAGTTTTCGGTACTTTGCTCAATGATCCCGAGTTTCTTTCGAATCAGAAAGGGTTAACTGATTGGTTGCATACTCTTTTTGTGGCTAAGCAACATCTAGAGGGTCGTCTTACAAATCTGACTGAGAGTTTGACTCAGAACTTTGACGTTTCCATACAGAATACTGCCAATCAAGTTATGGATAAAGTAGTCACGAGGTTATCAGATCGTCCCTTGAGTTCCGGTTCAATCACTGAGGATCAAATCAAGAAGGTCGTCCAATCAGCGTTGAAAGTATACGACGCGGATAAAACGGGATTGGTGGATTACGCGATGGAACCTTTAGGTGGAGAGATAGTAACAACTAGATGTACCGAAAGTTACCACTCTGGTACTGCCGTGATTTCGGTCTTGGGGATTCCCGTATGGTACCCAACGATTTCTCCTCGTGTAGTCATAACTCCTGGAGTAAATCCAGGGGAATGCTGGGCTTTTCAAAATTTCCCAGGGTTCTTGGTGATTAAGTTAGCAGCTAGAGTCAAAATCAACGCGTTTTCTATGGAGCATGTGAGCAGATTGTTAGTACCGGATGGTAAAATTGATTCTGCTCCTAAAGAATTCGAAGTCTACGGCCTGGAAGAAGAAAACGAGAGAGACCCTGTTCTGATTGGACAATACATCTATGATTACGACGGCGAGTCATTACAGTTCTTTGCAGCTCACCAAATTGACCTGTCATTTAGAATGATAGAACTTAGGATTAAGTCAAACCATGGGAACCCGAACTACACTTGTTTGTACCGGTTTCGGGTCCACGGAAACATTGATCATGAACTCACGTAGGTTTTAAATTCTCGTGGTTTCCCATGTGTTCATTATTTATTGTGTAAATACGTCTTCTCAATCTTGCCGAATTTACACTCCTTTTATTTTATTTCTCGTTTTTATTTCTCGTTCTGTTAGCGTACTTATTTTGTTGTTTTATCGTGTTTATTTTCAAAGTATTTACGAAGCTCTATGTGTTTAAGTTAGGAACAAAAAGTCTGTGATTGGTCTAATATAGTTAAGTACAAAAAAATAGTAATACTAATACTGTAAGTTGCCTTATGCAAATTGACTTAGTCATCTTTCAGTCACTAGTTTTAAGTGCTAATCTGTAGAATAAGAGTCTTCGTCACCGTGGCCTGCACTGCACGGAATTATTTGTATTTTCGTAATAAAATAAACTTTCTGTTATCGATATTGCGGAGTTTGAAAAATGCGCCGGCAACGCATTAATTTACCAACAATGGCACTGTAGACACACAGTTTCTAACCTAAAAAAAATGGACAAATTTCTTAGTAAAAACTAGTGATTTCATTTTTCATCAAATAAGGTCATACAATTTCCCAACATTAAGATTGTTGAAATAGACAACAGGGAAATTATTTTAATTTTGTATTGTGTAAGTCTAAGATAACAAAAATCAAGACAAGGTCAGTTCTAACATTTTAGGTTGTTTTGATATGGATCCCATGGTCTCGTGCCCCTTTAACCGCCTTCATAGAATGCAAAAATCTAGACTACAGCACCATATTATCAAATGTATGGTGAACTACCCTAATTATGTTCAGTGTCTATACAACAGTCAACACTGGTTTAAAACCAAAGAAGAAATGATGGAGCACCTGAAAAGTTGCCCCTCACAGACTGTGCTCCAAGAAGAAGAAAAAACTAGTTTCAATGTGATTAGTAATAATTATAAACTAGAGAGCAGAAAGTTTCATTTATCGGAGGAAAACTGGAACGAGGAGTATTATTAATTAGTTTTTTTTAAAATAACGAATTTTGTCAGGTTTATAATAAAGTTGGGATGTATATTTGGTTGCCTACCCTTGCACGTTTCTTTTGATTTTTTTCAACCCGTAGAGGCGCTCAATCACTTATTCGCAAATATTTACAAATGTCTGTAGATTGTAAAGCTGGGTAAACACTTTGGACTCGATTTGAGCCTGAAATGACTTTTTTAGGCTCATAGAACTTGATCTAGTTGCTTGGTGTCACTGTCAATCATTAATCTTGAAAAGCTAGAAGACTGTTCGAGATTAAGGTCATTACTAAATGGTTTAAAGTGTAACTGAATTTTTAGATTTGCGTGTTTTTAGAATTTGGTGCACGGCCGGTTTGAAAAGTTTATAGCCCCCATGTGAAAGAGATTAATGGATTAATCTTCATCATAAAGGTCAACAAGTTGGGGGATTAACTGTCTAAGGTCACGTCAGTGGTTCCGCAAGCGCATTGCAGCCAGTCACCAGTTTTTGACAGCTGTCTTGGGAATGTGCGACGTGTATGGCAGGTGCGAAAAATGATACAAGTACACGTCCCGACGCTTAGAAACTGCAATATTCCCGTTCCGGCGTGACTATGAGGTGGTCCCATCACTGAAGTTGACACTTTCCATTCTGAAACTTTTATTTCTAGACATTATAGCTGCGCTTCCGTCGCGTTTTATCTGTGATAGTGTTGTTTTGATTGTGATGTGTAGTGTTAGTTGATTCTTCCAACATGTTCCACGGAAAGTTGCGGATACACACGTGTAGAGTCATTCTTTTGACTTCTTTGGTTTGGTTTTTGGTGGACGTCGTCATCTTATCGTTTTACTCGGAGTGTTTAGGAGGCTCGTGTAAGAAGCCTGAGACTGCGGCGCTTATTTCCGAAGACTACGATGATAACCCTCAAGTTGATGAGAATTTAGTTGTTAGTCATAGGTGGGTTGGTAGCAAAGTTGGAGTTGTTTTTACCAAGGAATTTGTAGCAATGGGGTACCAGCAACTTATAAGCAGTCGTCTTTGAAAAGGTGGAGACCAGCACCGACGGTGGTTCCTGTCCACGGGCTTCCAGGAGAAATGGGGAAGGCTGTACATATTCCTGCTGACAAAGAAGCACTCATGAAGGAAAAATTCAAACTCAATCAGTTCAATCTTTTAGCTAGTGACATGATTTCACTCAATAGGTCTCTTTCTGATGTCAGACTTGAAGGGTGAGTTAACTGTTTAACACCTGTTACAACAGATGTAGTTATAATGTTTTCATGTAATCATTCATGTAACTTTCGCAACTACCGTTACCATATATAAAATTAATTGAGATATTAGTTGACCAATGACACCCAAGATAAACGAGAATTATTACTAGCATTGTTTGAAATTCTAATTATCCACAATTTTTGTCATTAGTTAACCTCACTCTTATCAATCAAGCTGTTTCTTTTTTAGATCAAAAAATGAATATATACGTGTTATTGAAGTGCAGTAATATTATTATAACTGACTGTAATCCATTAAGTTTTTTTTCACTAACCCTACATTTGGACCGGTTTTGTTATATCAAATGCACATTTGCAAAATAAATCGGTTTCGTTGTTTTATAATTGTAGTTTTTCAAGCATACATTACTGAAAACAAGTAAAAAGGCGTTTACATGGGTTCCACAATACTCATGCTTATAATAATTCCGTTCATGTGGAAAATAAATCGTGTAATATTTGTCATCGATAGATATATTCTTTGTACAACTTAATTAATTTACATACTCCATAAAATATGTTTACTTTTTGTATCTAAAGCGACTTCTACTACATCTGACATTTTTAATATCTATTGTTTTTTTAATATCTTATTGTTTGTAAATTATCAGCATGCAAAACAATACCTGTAACCAAATAAAAGTCTGACAAAAATCACAAATTGTGATGAGCCAAGAAATCAATAATATACCGCGGGTATTTTATTTTGCAGTCTTAATAACTTTAGTCTTAATGTAATTTATAATATAGTTCTGCTCCAACAAATGTCTTAGTTTTAGAGAAAAGTCTCTCAGAATTCAAAAACGTATAAGTGTGAATTAAAAATTTTGAGGCATTAAAGCCTGAAAATGAGAGGTCTAAAATTTTATAAATGAAAATTGACATATATAAGCAAAATATATGTAATATTTTAATTTATAGACCTACGAACGAAGCTAAAATTTGAAGCACTAAAACCTAGAACTTTCCAAGAAGGCCAAGAACTGACATTTACAATTCATGAATGTGGAATTTAAAGCAACGAAATTCGAAGTATTAGGTAGTAAAGACTTAAAATTTTAATTTTGAAATGTAAAACACGAAGTTTGGAGCATTTAAACCTAAAATCCGGAATTGGAAGTTTTAAAATCAGAAATTTGCCTGTGTAAAATTTTCGAAACGATATGGAATTATATGAAGGTCTGAATTTGAATTTACAAATACGATCTATGTAACCTAAAATTTGGAGTGTATTGAAGCTTGAAACAGCTTTTGAAATTTTATTGGTTAAAGTTTCGAAGCATCAAATAAAAATATTTAAAAAATTTATTCGCACTTGTGTTACTCGAAGTCCAAAATTTTAAACACTTAATTTCAATCCTCAACGTCATGAGAATAAGTCTAAGATTGAAAGCTTAACAAAAATATGAAAATGTGTCATTTCAATTTAATTCAATATTTTAAAACCTGAAAACTTGAAACTTTGGAATAAGATAGAACTTCAAAATTTGAAGCATAAAAGTCTAAAGTTTGAAGTTTCAAAATCTCAAACACTGGAGTATTTGGAGTATTATTTAATAAATATTACACGTAAACGAAGTCCAAAATTTAAATGATTAAAACCTGAACATTTATTATATAAAAAGTATAAAATTTAAATTCACAAATATGAGACTGTGAAACTTGAAACCTCAATATTAAAAAAAAAATAAAAACATAAATGAGAACACCAAGTTTAAAATTTCGAGTACTCAAACTTCTCGGAAGCGGAAATCCGAAACTTGCAGCAATAAAACCTGAAATTTCGAAAAATTCAAAAGTAAAACAAGTTTAAGCCCAAAATTTGAAGTCCTAAAATTCTAAATTTCATTAAATCCTAATTTAGCCTGAAATCGTAAATTGAAAGCGTGTACAAATTGCCTCAAAAGTGTTGAAACCTAAAAAGATTGAAAATGGCAACCTAAAATTTAAAACAAAGCCTAAAACCCAAAATTTACCGATATACTGAAGTTTAAAATCTAAACCTTCGACGTTCGACAAACCAGATCCAACTTCACTTTCAACAAACCTCTCGCAAAACAATGAAATTTCGCAAACCTCCTTTATGTCCCAACCAAAACCGCGCCAAGGGCATCAAAAGACAATGCAAAGATGTGCAACCTAAAACTCGGAAATTGCAATTTTTTCCCCCGACCTTGAATGAAACTTTCACTTTGCAATTTTTAATCAACAAGGCCGTTTTGTTTCAGATGTAAAGATAAGAAGTATCCAAAAGCTCTTCCAACGACGTCGATTGTTATCGTTTTTCATAACGAAGCGTGGACGACTCTCTTGAGGACCGTTTGGAGCGCGATTAACAGATCACCGAGGCCATTACTTAAAGAAATTATTTTGGTGGATGATGCCAGCGAGAGAGGTAAGGAACATCGTTCCAATCGTAAATTCTATAGTCGTTAAATTTAGAATAGAAATAATAAATAATTGGCAACACTGCCCATAGTTGGAAGTGAGGAAAAATGACATACTTAATCAGTGACAGGAAGAAAGTAAATGACCAAATTTGTTAACTTGTAAATAGAATTGACGTCACGAGAAATGACTCATTTCTTATCACAACTGAGAATTCCAACGGTTGAATATATTAGATTTCAATTTGAAATTGAAGAAATATGGAAATTTCTGACCGGAAGTTATTTTTTTAGGAATGTTTTTTCTGTTCGACATTGTTAGGTGATAAATACAGGACGTGCTTTGTGGGGATTTATCTGGTCATAATAACATCATTATCGATAATTCTGGAATGACAGAGCACTGAAAAAGAATTAAATTTTGTACAATAATCATATATTTTTCATTATCTCTAGTTTGGGCGGAAAAAATAGAGCGTAAAAGATTTTCGTTCCCATTCGTTACACCTGCTGACTTTTGATTTCTATTAATGTAAGTGATACAATGTTTTGATAAAGAATGGATTATTTGTGTGCACAGGGCGGAAATAATGGCTTTCTGAATTGTCACGAATTAACAAAACGTCGTAGGTTGTCAAAAGGCGCCAGATATGATAAAAAAATTATTGAATAATCAAAAATTTTATGGTAGATTGATTAAAAGCTTTTAAATTTAATCGATTTTACGGATACAAAAAATTGATATCGTATTGGGATACCCACATGGACATATCAAATTAGAACATCTCAATGGAAGTGGAGGAAATGATTTAATTTAATAGAAAATTTTGGATTGTCTATTGTAGAACAAGTCCTGTGAGACATAATTCACGATTTCCGACAGGTTTTACATCCAACTGAAAGCCACAACGGTCCCACACGGTCATTGTTAGCCTAAAACAAAATCGTAATTATTTGGTACTAATTCATTGATTAATTTAGGTTGAGGATTAATAATCAGTTTATTCTGAACATAAATAACAATGCGAGGTACAATGGAACAGCACCGTTATAACGAGTATAACGCAATTTGTGAGGAGGCTCCGAGACTTGTTGTGTTGGTAGCTCTGTGAACATTTTATATCAACTCAATCCCAACTGTCAAAACAGATCTATTATGTTTTTACATTCCAAAGCCGCCTAATTAATTCACACTAATTTACTAATCGCAGTTTCGTATTATTGGATTTAACCCTACATCCTCGATTGACACGAATAAATGAATTTCCTGTTTTGAACATCCTCTAATGAATTGTGTGAAATTATGCGTGTAATCTTTGCGTGAAAAATTGACTGCCGTTAGAGCAAGCTTTTAATTTTCCTATAATTTGTATGAGTATATTGCATGCTCAAATCGGAAACATTCGGAGTACTCATATTTCTTGACGTATTACGTAAACTTGATATCAGCAAAAGCACTAAAATTCCACTAAAATTTTTCCGAGAACTAACAGTAAGGTGTTAAAACTTCCTGATTTGCTTCGCGAAACAAATATTGCTAACGTGTCACCGGAGTTCATTTCAATGTTGCCAATTATTTTTTTTTTGCACAACTGACAATAAAAAATTCTTAGAACATCTGGGCCGAAAACTAGAGGACTACGTAAAAACTCTCCCAGTCCCAGTGTACGTCCTTCGTACTCAAAAACGTTCAGGTCTGATCCGAGCTCGTCTCCTGGGAGCAAAACATGTCAAAGGTCAAGTCATCACATTTCTGGATGCTCATTGTGAATGTACAGAAGGCTGGTTGGAACCGCTTCTCGCCAGGATAGTCCAAGATCGCAAAACAGTCGTTTGTCCCATCATCGACGTCATATCCGACGAAACGTTTGAATATATCACAGCGTCGGATATGACCTGGGGTGGTTTCAACTGGAAATTGAACTTCAGATGGTGAGTGTGCATCCTCGGGAATGAAACACTTTAGACTCTTGATCTATAAACAGGTATCGCGTGCCTCAGCGTGAAATGGATCGTCGAAATAACGACAGAACCGCCCCATTACGCACACCTACGATGGCAGGAGGGTTGTTTTCCATCGATAAAGATTATTTCTACGAGTTGGGGTCGTACGACGAAGGGATGGACATCTGGGGCGGCGAAAATCTTGAAATGAGTTTTCGGGTAAATCCAGCGTTTTTTCTAACAGTTTTTTTCTTAGCACACCCTGCGTCCATCAAAGTGGCATTCTAAAGAACGTAGCAGGTTTTTTAAAATTATACACCGTAGGTTTGGCAATGTGGCGGTAAATTGGAGATTATCCCTTGTTCCCACGTTGGACACGTCTTCAGAGATAAGAGCCCCTACACGTTTCCAGGCGGCGTTTCCAAGATTGTTCTGCACAATGCTGCCAGAGTCGCTGAAGTTTGGATGGACGAATGGCGAGACTTCTACTACGCCATGAATCCAGGTTTGAGTCTTGACAGATTGACAGCTGGGAACTGCGATTTTTTAGAAAAACGGAGATTTTGGTGGTTTTGAGTGGGGGGCATGGGCTCTTCAAGCAACTCAAAGAAAAGTATCATATGATCAACGACAACGAGGCCTTGCATTTTTGACATGTTGGTAGTTCTACATTGGTTTAACATTTCAGAACTGTCAAGAATGACAACCGGCAATCAGAGCTACCAACACATTTCTAATCTCAGAGCCTTCTTCGATCATATGGTAGTTCTTTGCCAATGTTGTGGCGGTGGAGAGACCAAGTCCGGTATTTAATATTTGCTTTGATTTATTTTTGAGGATGAACTAACCTGATAATCGGTTCCGATTAATTATTGCAGGAATGCCTTTTACATGATGTGGTATGCACTTACAAATCATATTTTTAACGATAATACTGTCTGAAGTTTTTTTTAATGGAAATGCTTTATACAGGAACCGACAATACTTATTAATGAATACAATACAATACATTATCTTATTTAATTTTTTAGTTATAATTACGATTTTTTTTACATATAGAAGCAAAGTAGCGCTACAAACTGCATAACGACATTTTCTCTATTGTTTACCATATGTGAGATATATGCAAAAAAATTCCTTTTTTAAAAACCAAAAGCAATAAAATGGAGGTAAAATTAATGTCCCATATTTATTTTATAGTGAAAAGCATAAAAATGAAATTGAAACATCTGCTGTCGAGACATTCATTAATATTGTATTTTCTAACAAGATTTATGGTATTGACCGGTAAACCATAAGCTGCCTCTAAAATAATTTACAGTATCTAATATTTCTATCCTCGTTAGCATAAGTGGTTTCCGAAATTCAGGGTCGGAATAAAAACTTATTTTCATGCCGACCCTGGACATTGTCGCAAAGTAAGTAAAAAAAATTGGGTAGCATAAATTACTTAACCGACAGCTTATGGTTTACCAGTCACACCATAAATTTTATTAGAAGATGAAATATTAATTAATTCCTTGGCACCACATGTTTTGATTATTTTTTATGCGTTTTCTTTAAAAAGAACAAACTAGGTTATGTTTGCCTCCATTTTATTGCTTTTAATTTTTCAAAAAAGGGATTTTTTTGCATATATCTCATATGTTTGACGACAGAGAAAATGTGTTTGGGTCAGTTTGTAGCGCTATATTGCTGATACATATAAAAAAAAACGTGTATATAACTTAATGAAATGGGTTAATAGGCCAGGACGTAAGTGTTGACGGACCCTGTATCCGGACCACCTGTGTCCAGTACTATTCTGGAGCAGCCTGTAGAATTTCCTTTAAAAATGTGACTTCCGGCCAAGCCATAACACGGTTAACAATCTGGGCACAGGGTGTGCTGACTAACTTAGTCGCCGTCACATATACAGTGTGGCTGCTTCGCTGCGCTTATTGTAATAACAAAATTTGACGGGTCTACTAATGTATGCATGTTTCGGTTGCGAAGATCTGGATGTGCGGAGGCACCTTGGAGATAGCGACTTGTTCTCACGTTGGTCACGTGTTTCGAAAATCGACCCCCTACTCGTTCCCGGGTGGGACGAGCCGCATAGTGAACCACAACAATGCACGCCTCGCTGAAGTTTGGCTCGACCAATGGAAGGATTTCTACTATAACATTAACCCAGGTTAACCCTGTTTAAACCAGCACACTCGACCTAACTTCCTATCCAATTTTATGTTACTAAACACTAACCTGTCTCGCTTGGTTACTAAAGCTTTTCGTTATGATTTTGTTGTTTTAGGTTCTGTCTGACGTTGCACCGTTCCCATCTTCTGTCTGTCGTTTTTTTTGCATGAGTGCTTGTCACGTTTGTTGTTCTTTTATCGATGAGATGGCTAACAGAGTTGTTTTAGGCGCGAGAAGTGTTCCCGTGGGAGATGTATCCTCAAGGAGAGAACTCAGAGAAAGACTGAAATGTAAGAGCTTCCGATGGTACTTGGAGAATGTATATCCCGAGTCTCAAATGCCTTTAGAATATTACTATTTGGGAGATGTAAGTTGGATCACTCTCAAAAGCACATCTCATTTTTTCTTATTTTTAGATTCGTAACGTTGAAACCAAGAATTGCCTAGACACGATGGGGCGAAAATCCGGAGAGAATTTAGGAATGACGTATTGCCACAATTTAGGTGGAAACCAAGTCTTCGCATACACCAAACGTCAGCAAATCATGTCAGATGATAACTGTTTAGATGCTAGTAATAAAAATGGCCCCATTAAACTCGTGAGGTGCCACGGAATGGGTGGAAACCAAGCGTGGGCGTATGACGAAGGGGTAAGTACCATTATGATCGGGCTCACCGAGACTAGTTTATTTTTTCCAGGATCGTACAATAAAACACGTAAATACGGGCAGTTGCCTGCAACGACCGGATCCGAGTGACATGAACCTGCCGCTTTTGCGACCGTGTGATTACAGTCCAGGTCAGCAATGGATAATGGAAAGCGACTTCAAGTGGCAAGCGCGGAACCATCAAGAAGAAAGCTAGATATAAATCTAACGTTGGCAACGTTATTCCTGACTCTAGTCACGTGACTGATGTTGCATTTACTCAAAAATTTATTTTCTTATAGTTTCAGTATTGATCTTTTAACATTCCAAATTGATTTTCGAGGCACTCAAGGCTAACGTTGCCAACTTCATAGTGATCGTTAAACGATCGTAACTCTTCCTAATCGTAAGACTTTAAGAATCTAAAATGCATATTATACATCTAAAGTTGTTATAACTGCCATTTGTACATATAGCTAAAGATGGGTTTATCCCCGACAGTCGACACCTATCACAAATTAGGTTAGTTTAGAGGAGGGTGGAGAATTTGTTTTACAGGTCTACAGGGTTGATTTGTACAACGAATAGTTATAGATCTGTACGGATGTACCAAAACATGACTTCCTTGTAGTCGATAGCTGAAGAAAATCGTTAGCATATCAAAATGGTGCAAACTGCAATATTACCGTACGATATATCAGACTTGCGACGGTTATTTTTATCTGTTTTTTATGTAGTGATTGCCATGAAATGACTTTTGATTATTGTACATCGATTGTTAATTTATTGAATATTTTTAAGAGATCCTGTAATTAGTAGCAGCTAATTTGCTCATGTTGATAATTTCTGTAATTAGGCGATTTATACTTAACAGTACAGTAACTTTAGTTAAGTTTCTCTTGTAATACATATCCACAATCGACTAAATTCGTTGGTTTAAACGGACCGAATTGTTGAAACATCAAACAAAATTATAGGCGTAGGTGGTGGTGCAATCAATAGCTTGTATTACTCTAAACAGATTACATTTAATAATAAATTATTTCCAATAATAATCTGAGTGCGCAAATTATTCCATTTTCACCCTGTAATTAAAAAAAAAATGGCTCGATTAATTTGAATCTAGGGATTTCAACATGGCGGTTGGTACTCAAGTTGGCAACAACTTGACGTCTTCGTTTATTTATCAATTTTATTTTAAAATATAAAACGTAAAAATGCGTAGCTCGTGAAACAAGCACCAAAATGAGCTTAAATTCGTTAATAAAATCTCCTTTTAGTGTTAATTTAGTGACAAAAACTTTACGTCAACAAGTGACAGATTATAGGTTAGGTTTAAAAAAATACCATTTCTCGAAAGTCTGCAGTAACGAAGTCGCCGTAAAAGACACCAAAGCCGTCGAAAACACCTCACAAGCCAACGCGAGAAGCTCTGACGCGGAAAAGTTCCGCCACAAACTACTGAATGGACCTAACCTCAAAGACTTTTTCAAAGATGAAAATTTACGATATCAAGAAGACATCCCGGAAGAAGAGGTCGTGCCTTATTTACAAAACGCTTCAAGGTCTCTACATCTGCTAAAAACGTTTTCACCTAAATTTTGTGTTTTAGATACGGCAAAAAACGCAAAGTTTATTTCGAGGTTTATGGCTGCCAGATGAACGTGAACGACACGGAAATTATTTGGTCAATTTTACAAAAACACAACTATGTTAGAACCGAATCGTTGATAGAAGCAGATGTTGTTTTAATAGTCACGTGTGCAATAAGAGAAGGGGCCGAGGCGAGAATATGGGGGCGTTTAGAATACTTGAAAGGAATCAATAAGACTAAGGGGACTTTCAGCTCAAAGTTCAAAATAGGGATTTTGGGGTGCATGGCTGAGAGGCTTAAAGAGAAAGTTTTAGAAAAGGAACACACTGTAGATTTAGTAGCCGGCCCTGATGCATATAGAGACCTACCAAGGTTGTTGGCTCAAACTGAAAACAACCAGAAGTCGGTCAACGTTTTGTTGTCTTTGGACGAAACCTACGCAGATATCATGCCGGTGCGGTTAAACGAAAATTCAGTATCAGCATTCGTGTAAGTATACCCGAATTTTATTCCTAGTGTGACATAATAACTTTTAGTTCTATCATGCGAGGCTGCGACAACATGTGTACTTTTTGTATAGTCCCGTTTACGAGAGGCCGCGAGCGTTCCCGTCCTATCAATTCCATCTTAAAAGAAATAGAATTGTTATCGCAGCAAGGAGTAAAAGAAGTGACTCTCTTAGGCCAAAACGTGAACAGTTATAGGGACTTATCCCAAGCAACTGATGTTTTTATTCCCACTCCTACGAAACTCGCAAAAGGCTTTAAGACAGTTTACAGATCGAAACTAGGCGGTCGTCGCTTTGCTGATCTTTTAGAAAAAGTAGCCGAGATCGACCCTGAAATGCGAATACGATTTACTTCACCTCACCCTAAAGATTTCCCTGATGATGTTATCCACGTTATAAACTCCCACCCCAATATTTGTAAAAATTTACACATGCCGGCGCAATCTGGAAACTCGGCTGTTTTAGAAAGAATGAGACGTGGTTACACTAGGGAAGCTTATTTAGAGTTAGTAGATCACATCCGGTATTTACTGCCGGAAGTGAGTCTTAGTTCCGATTTTATATGTGGGTTTTGTGGGGAAACCGATGAAGAGTTTGAAGACACAATAACACTAATGGAGACTGTGAAATACAACACTGCCTTCTTGTTCCCTTATAGCATGAGGGAGAAAACAGCCGCTTATCGAAGGTATACTGATAATGTTCCACCTGATGTGAAACAGAAACGTCTCGAACGCATGGTGAAAACATATAGAAGTTGTACAGAAGTGCTCAATCGAGCTCAAATCGGGCGATTACAACTCATTCTAGTCGAAGGTCGCAGTAAAAGATCGTCAAAGCAGCTCGCGGGACGCAATGACCAAAATATTAAAGTACGTCATTTTTTTAATATATTTATAATACAGGTCCCACAGTTATGGCCTGGCCTATAAACCCATTTAATTATTAAGTCATAAATACGATTTTCTAGGGAAAAATTATTGCATGTTATAAATTACTTTGACTAGTTTATAATTTACCAGTCAAAATTACATATAAATCTTACTATAAGATAAAATATTAATTAATTTTTCGACACACGTTTTAATTCATGTTTATGCTTTTTACTATAAAAAACAAAGTAGTTAAGTTAACATAAAAGTACCCAAAAAACAGTTTTTTTGACTTGATAATTAAGTGGGACTTGTATAGCGCTAAATTTACTTTTTAGGTTATAATCCCCGCCGGGGAAGTCCCCCAGAAGGATGGAAACAACTCGAAACTGTTACAACCAGGCGACTATGTCGTCGTACAAATAAATTCAGCGAATTCCCAAGTTTTGAAAGGGATTCCTTTGTACCACACCACGCTCACCGAATATTACCTGGAATCTCCCGTGGAATTCTCTGACGATGCCTGTAGCTGCTACCACATGATGTAAAATTCTGAATGAAACTAGACAATTGTTTTATTTAAAAATGGTTACGATTGTATATGGTTAACAATTTTTGGCAATAACAAGTCTAGGAAGCTTCTGTCAACTCGACCTATAAATAAATAAAAAAATAAATATGGAAGTATGCGACCCTGTGAAATGCCACAAAACGAATGACTAGAAAAAAAAAACGAACACAAAGGTACATTACTTCAGAGCTCTTAAAGTCGCTAAAAGCTGATCCAGTTCAATTTTGTATCCAATAAGTTGCTTCTGTCGCTCCGCACACTGATCACAGCTTCGATTGGTCACGTTCTTCTGTGCCAAACCGTGTACAATCGCCCTTAGTCGGATCTCGCGCTCTTCGTAGCGTTTCTCTAAAAATGCAATCTAAAAAGTTATAATAAGCGTCTATGAAGCAACAAGAGCGAAGCGGGATCCTACCTTCTTCTGTAGCCCCTCAAACTCGGCTTCATTGTGCGTCCCTTGTTTCTTTCCCTGTAACTGTTGACTTAAATGATCTCTCTCCACCGTCATTATCAACAACTCCTCTTTCGTAGCACTCAACTGACTTTGGAGAGTGGAAAGAGACACTTGCTGCAACTCGAGTTGTTCTCTTAGCGGCGTTACATTTCCAACATACGCTGCCACTTCACGCTCGTGCGCTTCTTGCAAAGCGCTCAACTGAAAACAATGGTCAACTTAAATCTAAGAAGTTCTTAGGGGTAAAAACGTCCGCAGCTCGTTCTGTTCCAGAACACTACGAATTGCAAACGTTTAGTGTCCCTCTCTGGATAATGTTGCAGTTTAGCACTTGAAAATAACAGTTGGCATTTTTGACAGACGTTTGGTAACTGCTTCACAGTGTTGCCAAATAGTTTAAATTTGAAAACAACACAGTACATACTGCATGACATCAGGTTGTTTTTTTAAATATAAAATAAATGTGAAATAAAATTTGACATTTAAAACAGAGCTACCAGTCGTACAATGGAGAAAGTACTAGGAAGTAGCAGTACCAACCGTAATTTTTATCGAGTGGACCGATACACCGATAAATTCACCTATACATAAACTACCATTAGTATGACCAAGAATCAAATTCGATGTCCAAGTAATTTGGCAACGATGTAAATCATTTAAGCTAAACGTCGCCAGTTTGCGCACGCGTACTTTTCAGGGTGCTAAACTGCAATATTACCCCTTTGTTTTGCAGATTTCTTGGTCAACTTACATCATGAAGTCGCTTGGCTTTCAACGCTTGGTAGTCTTCTTCTATCCTACACAACTGTTGCTTCATCTTGTCTCTCTCTGCTCTCAAAAACTTAACTTCTTCATCATCTGGTGTCTTTGCTTGCGACGCTAATCTCTCCGGATAACTCCTGAATTCTTTTCTGTCATTAAGACTCCTCAAACTCCCCTCTCGTTCCTTCTGCAACTTCCGGTTAGTCTTCCTAAGTTCATCCATCTCGCGTTGGAGTTTGGAGATAACTTTTTCTTTGTTGGTGAGATCAGCTTGAAGACCTCTTATCGTGGCGACTAAATGTGCGTCTTCCTTGGCTTCTGTGCGCTTGAGGGACTTTTGCTCGGTTTGAGTGGACACAGTGATTGTATCTTTTTGAGGTATTTTCGTTTCGTCACCGTGAGTTTGTGTATAGACATCAAAAGTGTCGATTTTTTTCTTCAACTGTGTTTTTAGATCGTTGACGTGGAGCTCGAGATCTTCGATGTGACTCTCATACTTCAGTTTCATCTGATTGAACTTCTCCTGGATGTCGAGGAAGATCCGCGAAGACTGAGAATCACGATTCGAGGCTTCTTCCTCAAGGATCTTGATGCGATCTTCCAAAATCTTCCTCGCTGTTAAATTCGACTCTGTCGCGTCATTTTTCGCGGCGACAATAAGCGCCGACACGGAATCCGGATGTTTCCTCGCGATAATCCTCTCCATTTCTTTAATCTGCCGATTCAAATCTTGTATACATTTCGCGTCTTTCTCGTTCTGCAACTTCAAACTCTTAGTCTGAAGTTTCTCAATCTCTAGCAACTTATTCAAGTTAATCTCGTTCTCTAGAAGTTTGTCTTTTTGGTTCTGCAACGTCACTAGCTCAGTTTTATATCTGCTCAAAGAGGTATCTAGTTCTACTACACGACGTTCGAGGTTTTTATTGGAGGCCAAAAGGTCTTCGTAGGAGTTTTTCAAAAGGCAATGAGTTTTGTTTATTGTGTCAAGTTGCAATTGTAAGGCGGTGTTCACTTCTTTCGAGTCTTTAAGTTCCTCGAGGACTTTTTCTAGTTCTAGGTTTATTTCAGGTGAACAAAGCGATTTAGCACCGAGAGCAGCTTTGGTTTGATCCAAAAGAACGCTGGTTTGTTGCAGTTCGACCTGGAAGAAGAAAGAAAGTGAAGAACGGTAAAATGAACATGTGAACGGGAGTGTTAATGAGGAGCGGGCGTTGACACGAGCCATAATCACAATTATTGTTTATTATACAGGTGACCTATAAAAAAATTCATGTCACCACAGGCGGTCATGCATTAAAGGAAGTTCAAAAAAAAAGTCGTGAAAGGTGAGGAAGACTTCCACTTTTAATGAAATGTAAATAAACTCATAAATCAGTGTTAAATGTTAAAGAGATAAAAAACAGTTTAACAACTTCCAATCGCTCCATTAAGTCAACAATTTCATTGTAATTTATGTTACAAAAAACACATTTTCTCGGCGTCAGTCCAAAACAGGTTTGAAATTTCTGCTAATCTGCATGTATTTAGTTTTATTGATACGATTTGTAATGGTAAGATATTTTGGAAAAAAATCAAATAACCGTGTTTCTACAATCAATGAGGTCATCGAAGTTAGTGGTGGTGTTATAAATTGTAGAAAACGATTGATAACCAATCAATCGGATAACGGGGATTTGTGTTCTTATTGATCCTGTTTTAGATTATTAGAAATGTGAGATAAATAGCCATTGTTTGAACCGTGCGAAAACGAGATCTACAGTTCTTGTATTTTTTTTCACATGTTGGTAGAGTTGTAGCTAATCGATTCTGACATTTATGTACCGTCCACAAACAACTGTTTAAACGGGATCTTTGTATTTTCCTTAAAAGTTGGTAACACTTATCGATTTTGATATCTCGTAGCTGTCATGAATATATCTCAAATTCCACGTTTTTATTCGAACGTATAACATTATTCAGAAAAAAAGTACTAACATTCTGCCATAATTTGCTTTTACAATTTTTGTGGTTACAAATTGCTCCAGAGTTGTTAAAATTACGTAATACTAAATCCTCAATTTGTGGTTTTTCCAACAATTGTAAAAAAATCGTTGTAATCAAGATTATTTGATTGAATGTGAAATTCCACGCGTCTAAGAAAAACCACTAGTCAAAGATTCTAAACACATTTTTACAAATTCAGTGAAAACAAAACTCATAACTTTGGCAAGCACGCGGATTGTACGTTAAAAGTCAAACTGTCAAACAGACTACCAACACATTTCTAAAAAAAATGTTAAAAATGATCGAATTTTTGCTCCTTTGATAAAAGTTAGTAATAGTCTCAATAGTTATGTTCGTTTCATTCAGTATAATTGTATTTACCACAATCATATTGGATATACATGCAATTGCAAAGTGGGACAACAAGTGTTGTCGGCTGTTGTTCGCACGTTCCAACTCTTTTATGGGTTTTTTCCTATGCATTTTTTGAATAATATTTTCATCAAAATCAGATTATTCTGACGAAGAAATAATCTAGCAGAAAAACAAACTTAAAAAAAATTAAAAATCGTTGATTCTAATTAAAAAAAAAAAAATGCAGAAAAATCGTTGATTGAATTATTAAATAATTTGGAAGAATTCAGAATAAAACAATAAATAAAAATTTTTGGACAACTTAGTGTTAAAAATATTTTGAATAAAAATGTGTTAAAATGTTCAAAAATCAATTATTTACATTCCTCCAAATGTAACAGAATTAAAAATAGAAATATTAATTAGATATAATATAATGAATACTACGTAATAGCATATTTAAAAAAGTTCCCGATCGTTTTCCGCTAAATAAGTATTTTTTACAGTTATTTTCAAACCAAAATCAAAACCCAAATAAGGGCGAAAATTCGATCATTTTCAACATTGTTCTTTCATGTCTTCCTTTTTGTTTATTTCAATACGAGTTCTTCCACTGAGCTCGAAAAACAAACCTCTCTCTATTTTCTAATTTATGATAGTGCCGTCAATTAAACCCAACGGAACTTCCACATCCAGGTCACTCCCTATCTATAAAATCAAGACACATACAAACTTGTGACATTAAAATGAAGGGCATAGTTGTCATCACTTGTCTTTGTCATCTCTACCTAGTTTTAGGAAACCCCCCAAAAGTCACCTACCATGGGAAGCAACTGTGGAAAATCGCCAACGACAATCAGACAACGTTCAAACTTCTCCGAACTTTGGAGAAGAAACACTGTAAGTACTCGGTAAAGTACCACTTTGATCCTACAATTGTACTCAGATTTGACGTTGTGGGGAGTCAACGCCACAAAAATCGACGCTGTGATCAACGCCGAGGCTTTAGAAACCGTCAAGGAAAAACTAAGAGAATCCAATTTGGAGTACGAAGTCTCCATAGAAGACCTCCAGAAGGCGATAGATGAAGAGAACCCCAAACCTGAAGACTCTGGACGTAAAGGGTATAGACTAACATGGGAGTACTACCACGACTTGTGGGACATCTACGACTACTTGCAGTACTTGGAGGTGACGTTTCCTAAGTTGTGTACAGTTCATACAATCGGAAGATCTGTTGAAGGTCGCCCCATTCAACTCCTTCGTGTCTCCAACAAAAAGCGAGGGAATAAAGCTGTGTTTATTGAAGGAGGCATCCATGCTAGAGAATGGATCTCACCATCTGCGGTAACGTACATCATACACGAAATTGTTAGTAACTACGAAAAGGAACTTCCCTATATCCGTGACCTCGATTGGTACTTTTTCCCAGTACTAAACCCCGATGGTTACGTCTACTCCTACAACGTGGAAAGACTCTGGAGGAAGAACAGATCAAGAAATAACAACAACTGCATTGGAGTCGATTTAAACCGCAATTGGGGCTACGACTGGGGAAAAAACGGATCTTCTGAGGACCCTTGTAGTAACTCATACAGAGGAAAACGACCATTTTCCGAACCAGAGACGGCTTCTGTGGCTAACTTCTTCAATAACCATCCTGATATAAAATGGGTGGGATATATAGCCTTGCATTCATATGGCCAGTTTATAGTATACCCTTGGGGTTCCCGTAACGCTATACTTGAAGACAATGATGAATTGAATAGAATAGGAGTCGAAGCGGCAACGGTAAGTTTCGATCGGGCACAGGCAGCTTAAGATTTTTTATTATTCTTTAACAGAATATAGTAAAAGACAGCGGTGAATCGTATACCGTTGGTCCAGCAGGAATTACAGTCTACAATACAGCAGGAATATCCATGGATTGGGCTAAAGGTGCTCAAGCCATTCGATATGCTTTTACGATAAAACTGAGAGATAAAGGAAATTACGGTTATATCCTTCCAGCGAGATACATAAAAGCAACGGCAAGAGAAGCGGTGGTTGCTGTTAAGACCATAATAAAAAGCGCAAATTCATAGAGTTGTTTTGTCACAGAAGAGATTAAAAAAGGCAAGGGATATCTACAGGCTTTGGATTTTGGAATCTGTTGGTAGCTTTGTTAGTCATTTCAAAGTGTTTGAATAAATAACAATAGCCACACACGCACGGTTTGTTTATTACAAACACCCTGTATACCCACGATAAAACCAACCCAACTGCCGCTGGAATATCTTTCCCATGAGAAATTCCTCACAGAATGTCTCCAGTCATAATTATTTTAGGCACACCCACATGCACTTCCCCGCTAAAATTTTCATTATTTACTGCAAATGTATTGATATTTTTTGCCACGTTTATTATGTATAAATTCCATCTTCTTTTACGACTACGTTGGTATTCCTGGCACTCCAGGGATCGCTCATAATCATATTGTATGTTATAAAATTTCTTTTTTTTTTTACAGGAAATTGTTGCGCATGGAGGAGAAAACTACACGGTTGGTTCTGTAGCTTCTACCATTTATGTTGCGTCTGGATCTTCGCTGGATTGGGCAAAAGGAGCGGAAGAGGTGAAATACACTTTTACCATGGAATTAAGAGACACAGGAGGAAACGGCTTTATTCTTCCATCAAGGTTCATTAAACCGGCAGCTGAAGAGGCGTGTGTATTAGTCAAAGCTGTAGCAAAAGCTGCCGAAAATTATAAATAAATTGACAAAGATTTGTGTTTTTTGTTGTCACTATCCTCCATTCCCAACAGATTTGAACCCATAAATTAAACTCCCGTTATTATCGTATTTTTCTGATTTTACCAAAACCTGCCATTGTGTACAATGTAGGCTAAACCCGTTCTCAAATTAATGCGTCTTCTTTTCCCATTTCAAAACAAAACGTCGTAAACACGTTCTCAAAACCACTAATCCCCCACTAATTAAAATACAATTAATTTTCCAATAACAACCGTCCAACCCACAAAAATAAACTAATAAAAAAAAAAACTGCGGTACCGTTCCTCACGAACCGGGTCACGCCTCATCTATAAAACCATCGGAGAGCTTCTCATCGCACCTCAATCGAAATGAAGTGTTTGTCGTTGCTTTGTCTACTTCTAGTGGTAGATTGGGGATGGGCGCGACCGGAAAATTCAGCCGCCTCCAATGAAACGAGTGAAGTTCAAGGGCGGGTTTTGTATATAGGGAGTCAGTTGTGGAAAACTTTCGATATCACAAAAGAGAAGATTCAGACTTTAGCGAATTTGAGGGATGAAGGAGGTGAGCTGGAGGTGGTAGTTAGTAAAAGACGATGAGTTCGTTTGTAGATATTTCGATGTGGGGCGGAAATTCGACCTCAATTGATATTTTGGTCAAGCCGGATTCGCTGGATAAGGTGAAGGAAAAGTTGGAAGAAAATGGTATCAAGTTTGAGGTGGTTATTGAGGACTTGCAGAGGGCGATCGATGATGAGAATCCCACGGAAATTGATCTCGATGACAGAAGAGGTAGGAATTTGTTTATTCTACTCAGTTCTAAGAACAAAAGAAACATAAACGAACTGTTAAGATCATTTTTTGGCAGAGTGGTAAATCGAATAGCGGACGCATATCTTAGCTAGATGCACATACTTGCATTTAATATATCTGTACAGGATAAGTGTATTTCAAAGGACAAACGGTTTCAAATTTGTTTGCTAGCCATTATAAAATTTAAATTTTTACATTTTTTCTAGTTTGCATAATAAATGCATTTCTTTCCAAATAAAATCAATCTTCGTAATCTTGGAAATATTGTGACAGTTGGTGAAAATTTCATTTTATAGTTGCCATTAAATCAATTTTAAAATTTTAAATCAAGTAGACTGTCATTCTAAATGAATGCGTTAACAGCTTTGTTACAACCACAAATGGGAAAAACAATTCTACCACAACAATTATGTTCTCAATGACCCTCAATTAACACCCATCGGAAGAAAACAAGTAAAATAATTACACATCTCGAAATAAAATCTTTATAGTGTTTTTACAAGTTTTCGATTGCTTATTAATATATTTATCAATTTTTTTTTTAATAATTTTGATAACAGACCCTTATTCTATTAAAATGTTGTATTCAATGTTGAAATAGAAAATGTAGCCAAGTCGTAGCCAAGAGTGGCTCTAAAAGACGAGTGGTCTTAAGTTTTATAAAACGAGTTTTTTATGCTATTTTTTCTAATTTTGATATTAAATATTTTTTTTTACATGTAAAATAAATTTGATAATTTAGGGAATTTAGTGGCACTTAGTCAAACCTTCTAAAGTTGACATTTTAAACTTAAATCAAGCAGACTAAACATCATTGTCGTTTTTTTCCAAGTGCAAGCAAAATTAGTGTTCCTAGATGAATTCACTGCACCCCGTTAGAAACACGGCAAAATGCAGAAAATGCCACTAGCATTTGGCAATTCGTCAAATGTGTGTTACCAACCGAAAAAAAGTTCCTAGATTTTGAGTTTCGTACTAGCTTATTAACGTATTCAAAGTGAGTGCGTTAACAGCTCTGCTAGCAGAATAGAAAAATAGATTTTTTAATGTGAAATAAAAATATTAAGTATAGTAAGAATATTTTTGTTGAAGAAAAGTGTTAGGTTTAATAAATGTGGTTTCGATTTGGCACCACTAGGAGTTAGAAATAATTACTATGTATTAACTGACAAGAAACACCTATCGCGTCTATCAAATAGCATAAACAATTTCCATGTTGTCACTCTTTTTGCATTGCAAAATAAATCAAATTTCACATCACAAGTCAGTCAAATCAACAGACGACAGTATAAAGCATCGCTACACAACATGGTTTCAAGCCAACCTGATTATACTACGAACGTAATAAATTTCTGAATAGATGGTCCCAAAAAGGCACCACTCAGGCTTAAAGGGTTAAGTAGTAGAACCAAGTTTGCTATGTTCTAAATCAGAGTTTTATTTCGTTTTCAGTCATTTTAACGAATTCCATGCATATTTTGAGTAAAAACAACACATCGTTTGAACCGTTTGCTAAATCATTTTTTGCATCTGTCAAATCAAAATTTCCACCCCTAAAAATAAATTCTCATTTTAAAAATTTCCACACGAAAATCGCGAAAACAGGGTCATTTACTTTAAAATTGTTTTTTTACTAAAATCATGCATGAAAATCGTTAAAATGATTCTGAAAACGGAATAAATCTGATTTAGAATATAACATTTGCCTAACTACTAAAATCCTACTGCCTTTCAGTGAGAAAACTCCCCTACAGATACATACTGGCCTGGCGCGGCCTTAGCTCTTTGGGCAACAAACTGGAGCTCTGGCCATCCGCAAATTGGGGTCCGTAATTGCATTTAAGTATGTAAAATGCATGCCATGCATCTTTAACAGCGCACCAGTATCATTAGCTCGCACCTTTTTTCCTCTTTCTGTGCTTTCAGGCCTTGTAGCATAATATCCTTTTTTACAATTCCAGGTCACAGACTAACCTGGCAGGCTTATCATCGCCTTCCGGATATCCATGGCTATTTAGACTACCTTGCTGAGACATACCCAGATTTGTGTACAGTGCAAACCATCGGACACTCAGTACAAGGAAAAGCCATCAAACTCTTGAAAATCTCCAACGGGAACCCAGGAAATAAAGCAGTTTGGATGGATGGTGGTATCCACGCAAGAGAATGGATTTCACCAGCTACCGTGACTTTTATTATCAACCAGTTTGTTTCTAATTTCGAGTCTGAACCAGCAGCGGTACAAAACATCGATTGGTACATAACCCCAGTTTTGAACCCTGATGGTTACGAGTACTCCCATACCAGAGACAGGTTGTGGAGGAAAAACAGAGGTGGTGGAGGAGGTGGTTTTGGGAATTGTGCTGGTGTGGACCTCAACCGCAACTTTGGATACAAGTGGGGAGGACGTGGCGCCTCCAGAAACCCATGCACTGAAACTTTTGGAGGGAGTGGACCATTCTCAGAACCTGAAACTGCAGCTGTGAGGAACTTCATTCAAAGTAACTCAGCAGCGCAGTGGAAGGCGTACGTTTCCTTCCATTCTTATGGCCAGTATGTGCTGTATCCATGGGGATACGATAGAGTGGTACCTCCAGACTACAAGGACTTGGAGAACGTAGCGAGGAAGATATCATCGGTAAGAGAACAGTAATAGTTGGAATAGTGACTAAAGGGGATTTGTAGGCTATTCGTTCTGTTGGAGGCCCCCAATATACTATAGGACCAGCTGCAAACACCCTGTATCCTGCCTCTGGGGGCTCAGATGATTGGGCTAAAGGAGTTGCTAAATTTAAGTACTCTTATACAATCGAACTGAGGGATAATGGGCGCTATGGGTTCGTGTTACCGGCGTCCTATATACAGCCCACGGCTACTGAAGCCTTAGCTGCTATAAGGGTGGTCGCAGAGGCTGCAGCTGCTGCGTAAAAGCCCCCCGATTTCGTACTAGATGAATACTGTGATCGCTTATATTTAACCAGAATAAAGTTTTTTATAAATTTCTTACCTTGACTGCCCTTATATCTTCTCTTAGCTGCTTATTATCCACCTCCAACGTCCTAATCAGCTCTTCTTTCATCGCCAACTTCTCTTCAAGCTCTTCATCTTTAGAATCCTCCTTAGGAACTTCCTCTTCTTTCACATCCATATTAACATCCTCCTCTCTCCCACTTAGAACCTCCTCACGTGCAGGTTCCTCAACTTTATCCGGCGAAGAAACCGACATCACCTTACTTTCCTCACTGAAGTCTTCACTATAAGTATCACTTTCGTCGTTAGGAAGGGGGCTCACACTTTTAGGCGTCGGTGTCGAATCTTTTGACGAGTTTAATTCTGTAACATTCTGCGAGGTTTTTGATCTCTGACTTAGCTGTTCGAAACTTTTCGAACTTTCCATGTAAATCCGTTCCGCCTCTCGCATAATATCATCGATGCTGCGTTCTTCAGTTGAGGGCTCATATGGCCCAAGAGGACTTTGTGCTGCTACTCTGTTAATTTCTTCAATTATGCTTCCTACATCTACTTCGGTGTCTTCATGGTTACTGTTAAGCACATTCTGTTCTTTCTCCAAGAACTCGGCTAAGGAGCTTGAAATTTCTAATTCGAGCCGGGGAACACACAGGTTATTGGCGTTTTCTTCTTTTGTATCTTTTTTGCTCTTTAACCACCAGAAAGAGGGTGGTTTCGTTTCCATGATTATATTGATTACGCGGTGTTAAAGAGTTCAGTGTGAAAACGATTAAACGATTTTAATTTCGCGTACAAAACTGTTTACAAAGTTTGACAGATGACAGATGACAGATTTGACAGCGAAGGTACCAACTACTAGAAACATTGTAAAATGTTACCAGGGTGCCAGCTATTAAAAGAAAATCAACAAATAAAACCTGAGATTTAATTTAAGAAAAAAATTAAAATAACAAGCAAACGTAATTGCGTCTTTTACTAGGATTTAAAAGACGTAAATTTCATCTTCAAGTTAATTGAAATCAAATTTTAGTATCTGATGTAGGCAACCAATAATACAAGTCACCTAAAATAAATAATAAAAGTAAGAATAAATTACAATGTACAAAAAATACAAATGTATAAAAATATCAAACATAAGTTTTCTTTCAAATTTAAGGAGCGACAAGTCAAGTTTAGGTGTCCAGTGTAGAGAATTAACAATACAAATTTAATTAAATATTTTATAATCGGATGAACACGAAGCTAAGAGACAATGCTGTTTTGTTACTAAAATAATTCCCTAAAGACGTAAACTAGATTACTAAATAATTACTTCATCATTAATTAATCAATTAATAGATCTTGCGTAGGACTACCGATACTAAAGTCTGAATATATATGAATAATCAAAATTAAAAATATAGTATGTTATTACTGTGCACATTACCCACAGACCAATTGTACATTGAATTACGTGAGCTCCAATCTTTATTTCACCTCCTACATTGTGGAGAAGAAAAATTACCAGTTTTTGTTTCAACCAACATGAAACACTTCCTGTTAGTATTCCTCATCGCTCTAATACACCCAGCACGGTCACAATTTCATTGCTATAACAACAATAAGCAAAAAACCGATGAGCTTCATTATGAAGTATGGAAAGTCTACGCTAACGAGGACAAAATGCATGAATTGTCTCAATGCAGCAACGGTAAGTAGAATTCGAGTTAGTTTTTATGTTTTCTTTTTGTAGCTTTCACAATGTGGGGCACCAGCATAAACTCTCATCCCACGTACATCTTGGTCAAATCAAATATGATGAGAAAAGCACACAGAGTGTTGAGGTACCATAACATAAAATATAAATTGTATTTGAATGATTTGAATATGGCCCTTCGTAAAGAGAATCCAAGGGATGCTGAAGTGCACATGAGAAGAGGTAACATATTTTCTTGACTGTATTAAAAGTATTGTTGTTTTTTTTTAAGGTTTTAAAAACAAGTTCTCATGGGAAGTCTACCATCGAATCAATGATATTAATGCATTTTTAGAGGATATCGCTCGGAAATACCCCGATTTGTGTACTATTGAAAACATTGGTTATTCAATAGAAAACAGGACGATTAAACTCCTGAAACTCTCCAACGGGAATCCGTCGAACAAAGCGATTTGGATAGACGGTGGTATCCATGCACGAGAATGGATATCTCCAGCTACAGTGACTTATATAATCGATCAGTTGGTTCGGAACTTTCGATCTGAACAGCCGCAGATACAAAATTTAAACTGGTACTTTGTCCCTGTTTTAAATCCCGATGGCTACGAATACACACATTTAAAACCAGAAACGAGATATTGGAGAAAAAATAGAAAACGTCTTAGTAAAAAATGCTACGGAGTAGATCTCAATCGGAACTTTGGGTATGACCTCATATCAAGATTCTTCAGCGTTTAAAAATAACACTATAGGTACAAATGGGGTGGTAAAGGCGTCTCAAAAAACCCATGCGCTGACAATTTCGGTGGGACAAAGCCATTTTCTGAACCTGAAAGTCAAGCAGTTCGTAATTTCATTCTGAAAAACTCAAAAGTTCGATGGACAGCGTATTTGTCGTTTCATTCTTTCGGACAGTTTATTTTATTTCCATTTGGGTATGATACAGTGGATGCCCCTAATCATAACGATTTAGCAAAAGTAGCCAAGGAAATGAAAGAGGTACTACAAAAAGAAAGTTTTCTGAGTATTATGGTAGAGTTGTAGGCTATTTCTTCGGTCGAAGGTACGAAGTATACTGTTGGGTCTTCTAGTAAACTTCTATATCCTGCTGCTGGAGGTTCAGACGATTGGGCTTTGGCTGCTGCCAAATTCAACTACTCATTTACGGTGGAATTAAGAGGCCCGATAGATGATCCTTACATGTTCATGCTCCCAGCGAAGTATATTGTGCCTACTGGTATAGAAACTTTTGAAGCTGTTAGAGTTCTTGCAAAAGCTGCGTGGCGGGCTTAACAAAATATTTGCCAAATTTTAGTTTTAAAAGATAAAAAGATTGTGGTATGAAATTGTGACTTTCAAATTGTAATCGAATTCATTTCACGCTTTATTTGATAATCAAAGGTTTTAATAAAGTGTTCAAATTCAGAGATTGAGTATAAAACTGTTGTTTTAAAATGATGTGTTCACATGTTTCAAATTATCAGAATTTAAAAGACTATAACTTGATAGGTAAAGATGCCAGGTAATAAAATTCACGGATTAACTATAAAACTGTAACTTTAAAATAAAGATTAATTTTCGAATATTGGACCAATTTTTTTAAAATTATCGTTTACAGGATTTGGGATCAAAATTTTGATGAAAAAATTGAGATACTATTACTTGACAGACAACAATTCAAAAGAAGTAACAAAATTATCGGATTGAATATAAAACTATGCTTTCGAAATAAAACCAAATTCTCAAAAATTTAATTATTAATTCTAAAAATATTTTTTCCAAATCATAGTGAACTTATTTATCCTTTGTCTAAATGCTTTCAATTATCATACTTTAAGTGACTATAACTAGATAAAGAACGATACAAGCGAGGTAATAAAATTCACAAATCCATTATAAAACGAGCTTTGAAATGATGACAAATTCACAAAAATTGGACGAGAGGTTCCAAAAATATTTTTTCCAGAACAAGGAGTCAAACACTCATAATTTGTTCATGTGTTTTGAACCATCATAATTTAAAAGACGTTAGATAACTTGATAGACAACGGTGCTAACGAGGTAATAAAATTCACAAATTCATTATAAAACTAGCTTTAAAATTATGACAAATTCACAAATATTGGACGAGGGGTTCCAAAAACATTTTCTTCAGAGTCAAAATTCATGATTCGTTCACTTGTTTTGAATTATCATAATTTGATACACGATAGATAGCGTGACAAACAACGATGCGAATGAAATAATAAAATTTACAAATTTAATATAAAATTGTAGCTTTTAAATCAAGCTTAATTTATAAAAAATAAAAAGGTTTTTAAAAATATCGCTTCTAAATGAAGCGATTATTCAATACGCATACACATTCTTTAAATTTCACACGTTGGTTAACCATAACTTGATACGCTATGACTTAAGTGAAGAAACAAATTTCACAGACTGAATATAAAACAATTGTTTTAAATAACGATTTATTGATTTGTTTTAAAAACCATAATTAGAGTGATTATAACTTGACAGCGGTTTAAAGGAAGTAATAAAATTCACTTATCGAGTGTAAAACCGTAAAAGAAAAAAAATTACAATGGAATCAAAATTCTGATTAAACTACGTGTTTAGAATTGATAAACAACACCTAATTCTTTGGCAAAAGACTGTAAGCTATAATTTTATATAAACTCACGAAATGTGAACGAATCGAAAGTCAATTTGAAGAATCTTTGATGTGCTCGGCCTTCACTTAATAACCCCAAATTAATCACTACGACATGACATCCTGATAACAAAACATCAAAACCTAGTTTTGCCAGAATCGATTTTTCATAATGACCACCCAAGAATTTTCCGTCTCATTACATCTCCCAAAATGTTGGCACTAATACTATACTCCTTCCACTTTTTAACAGTTGGCAACACTTATGCAGAGTATCCAAAACCAGAAGAAAATGACCTCCAGCTATGTTTACAAAAAATGGTAGCAAATCACACAAACTTAGACTTAATTGTGACTATAAACGTGAGTTCTCCTCTTCATTTTCCAGTAGTGAGTCTGGGACTTTCTGAGGTAAACTTAAGTAGCTTTGCTCGTGTCAAGATGTACTTAATTAATATGTCCGGAAGTGATTTAGAAGAGACTTTTGGTACTTTGAGCACTTTTCAAAATTTTAACCCGCGAGCTAAGTTCGTTGTATTGTGGGACAACATAACTGAGGATATTTTTAAAATCGCTGCGAAGTACTACATGAGCTACTTAGCAGTGGTGACGTCACGGTCTCACGTTTTCACGTATTTTCCGTACGTGACTAGAGATGTTCATCGGGCTAACACAACTCCCGTACCTTTGGGTTTGTGTTCGTCGAACTTAAATTTGTTTAACTGGACGATGCCCAAAATATGGGACAATTCAGTACTACGTGTTTCCTACAAACCTTATGAGCCCTACGTTTTGGATCCTCATGGCGACCTTAAAGGAATCGAGATCTTTCTCATTGAAACTACGAAGAAGTTGTTTCGTTTTAGAACTGAGTACTACTACAACAATGGTAGTTACTACGACATTAAAAATCCAACGACTTACTTCGAGTCATACGGTGAGGTACTAACTCGCAACATGGACGTGGCTGTTGGGGCTTTCTACTTGAAAAACTACGAACCGTTGGATTTTGACGTCACTCACTCCTACATTGAAGATAGTTTCCGTTGGTTAGTACCGAAAGCTAGAATTTTGCCGCAATGGGAACGGATAATTGCAGCGTTCGGCTGGAGAGTTTGGGCCAGTTTTATAATCAGTTTTGTCGTTTTGAATTTCATTTATTGTAACTATTTGAGGTTGGTAAACGTGGCGGTACCGTCGAAGGCACCGTTTTATTTCTTCGGCATTCTTGTGGAAACATCATTGCGACTGAAGCCACAACAAACAGTTCGTAGCATTTTGGGGTACTGGATGTTCTATTGCTTGGTGATTTCCACGGCTTTCAAGAGCCAAATGATGGACCTTTTGTCTGGGTATGGCTATGGAAAAGATGTTGACTCCGTTAAGGATATCATCAACTCCAAACTGATTATTAACCTTCCTCAAAGTTACGCAAATCTTTATGACTGTGACGATGAAACTGACAAGTACATCTTTGAACACAATGTTAGATGCGACAACTTGTTCGCGTGTATTAACAGAACAGCAAGACAAAAAGACACCGCAAGTTTAGCGTACGCTCGCTATATTGAGTACCGAAGCCCCGAATTCTTGAACAGATACGGTCAACAGATGATCCATGTACTCAAAGACAAAGTTTTTTTGATGTCCATACACATGCTTTTTTCTAAAGGTTTTCCAATGTTTGAGCAAATTAATGACATTTTAATGTGGTTGGAAGCAGATGGGATTGTAGATTACGATTCTGAATACCTAGAAAATGTAGTACACACTAGATATTTAGCGAAAATGAGGGTATCAGAGATGTCATCTTCTAATAATTTGAGATCTATGAGTCTTCCTTTTGGTCTTTGGATCTTTGGAGTTGCTATCAGTTCTGTTTTTCTGGGTTTAGAAGTTGTGTGGAAATGGTTAGAAGAAAACGCGACAGTTCAAAATTGGAGAAGAAAATTTTGTCTTAAACGACGGAACTTTGAAAGAAAATTTGGGTTTTTTAGGAAAAAGAAGAAAATAATTAGGTTAGAAAACAGAATCCTGGTTTTGGTCGATGGTAAAATTGAAATATTTTGAGAGTAGGTTCTGTAGTTTACGTAGAGCAAATAAAAAAGTTTGTTTATCTAGTTTTTAATTTTTTAAACTTCTGAAAATTTAGTTTTACTCCTAATATTTAGTTTTTTTTTTCCGTTCTGCATTTTTGTGACTTGGCACTGTTAATGACCAAAAAAAAATTAATAACTTTCCAAAATTTTATAGCTTTAGCTTCAAAATTACTAAACTTCTAAGGTTCAATAAAAACGTGTTTTAGGTTTTTGGCTCAACCTCAAAATATTTTTTTTTAAGTTTGTCTCTTCTGTTCGTAACGTTGTAATTTTTGCCACAAATTGCTTGGGTACAAAATTTATGAATTTAATAAAAAGTCCTAAAATTTTTGGTTCGTCCTAAAAATAAAAATTTCTAAAATTTTTTCTTTTTCTTTTATTTTTTTGTAATTTAACATAACTTATAAGTGAACCAAAAGTAGTAATTTTCCTAAATTTTATGACTATGGCGGTAAAACTACTAAAGTTTTAAAATTTAATATAAACATGTGGTTAATTTTTGATTCGACCTAATAATATATTTTATTTTAGTTTATCTATTTTGCTCTATAACATCGAAGTAGTTAAGTCAAAAGTTGTATCTTTCCAAACTTTCATTGTTTTATCGTTAAAATTACAAAATTACTAAGTTTAATAAAAAGTGTTAAAATTTTTAGTTAGTCTTAAAGTTAAACATTTTTAAAAACTGTCTCTTCCATTTTATAATTTTGTAATTTAACAGTCACATAAATTAGAATTTTTACGATTGGTATTTTTTTAACAAACTGAACTCCTACATTCTTTTAATGGGTGACGTAAAAGAACACTGTGTTTATTATTGGTAAGTAATTTATTCTCTTGACCCAAATACTTTTTTGTAAATAAATAGATTGGTAATTGATTACGTGTTGTTTTTAACTTTATTCGCATTCCATAAATATGTTATCAGCGACAAGCGGTTTGTAGTTTTAGTTTAAGTATTTAATATAAAGTACTTTTTTTTAGAAATAAAAAGGACGAATTTAACCAGAACTCCAAAGAATGCATAGAATTAGTAAACTTCAAAGAATCAAAGAATTCAAAAATCCTTATAGATCCATCAAATTCATAGTAATCATAAACTAAAAAAAAATCAAAAAAAAAAAAATAAAATTTCTCGCTCAAAAAAAATAATAAAAAAATGAAAAAAGCAAAAATCTAATAAATTTAAGTATTTTTATCAATCCAAATGATTCAAGAAATTTATAGAATTTATAAGTTTAAAAAAATCCATAAACTTCCATAAGGAATCGAAAAAATCTAAACCTAAGGAATCCAATAAAGTACAAAGCTTCTATGAAACCTAAGATTCTATAAAATTTACTGTTTATAAATAATAGTTCAAAAAGTTCACAGAATCTATAGAATCCATAGATTAAAAAAAACTCAAGTATTTCTACAGATCTAAAAAAAATGTTTAAAATCCAAACAATTTAAAGGTACTTACATTCATAAAATCAATATAAACCACGGTCTAAAAAAAATCTAAATTCCATAGAAACCATGAAATCCAAATAATTCCAGGAATTCAAAAAATTTACGGATTAAAGATAATACAGAAACCTATCTTCTTCTACAAAGAATGCATACAATCTACAGAATCCAAAAAATTCGAAAAATCTAATGAATCTAAAAATTCTTACACATTTTCACGAATTAAAGAAAACTAAAAAAAAAAACAGAAATTCAAGAAACCGATGAAATCGAAAAACTTGTATTGCATCAAAAATATAAAAAAAAAATCGAAATTCTACCAACTGTCACAGAATTGATGTAAAATCTTTGGAACTTTTAGAGTTTTAGAGGTAGAAATAAATTTAACGTGTACACAATAAAATAAATATTTTGACCCCTTAATGCCAAAAATAAACAAAAATTACAGAAAACAGCTAGTAAAAGAAGATAACAAAAATAATGAAATAAATAAATTAAAATCTGCGGACTTCATCAAAAAGTGATTACAGATGTAAAAAATGTAAAGAAATCAAAAAATTTATAAAAATTAATTAAAAAAAAACAAAATCTAAAAAAATGCACAGATCTTTGTAAAACTATTTAAAAAGGAAATACAAGAAACTTATCGATTGTCTATTTGTGATATTTTATGTGCACAAAAGGTGTAATAAAATCATAAAAAAATTAATACGCCGATTTAGGACACAATATTCAGTGTAATATATGTGTCGTCCATAGTAACAAATTAGAATAAAACTATAAAAAAAATAAAAGCAATAAAAGCTAAAATGTCATTAAAAAATAAAAAAAAAAACATAACCCCATCATTTAATGTTAAGGCGTAATTTTATATTATTTTTTTGTCGTACCAAATTAAAAATTTAAAAATTATGGTTTTAGTTTTAGAACCAGAATGCAAATCCTCCAAAAACAGTGTTTTTTTTAATCTATAGTTTTTCCAAATACTAATATTTTATAAAAAAATATATCATTTTGTGCACCTAAAATTAAAACGTAAATAATAATTACAGAAAACAGTTATTAAAAGAACAGAATGCATAAAAACATAATAAAATAAGTGACATTGAAGTGACAATAAAACTGATTTAAATGTTAAATGAATGTAAATCTTTTATCAAAAAAAGTATTTTTGTTGTTCTAGGTCATTTTCATTTTATTATCAGTTGTCACCATGGCACATGTCGAGTTGCACAAAGTTAATATCAAAAAAGAAGAAGAAATTTTCGCTTACTTTAACAAGCCCCTGACGATAGTCAACGAAGACGTCAAAACGATCCAAGAATGGATGAAAACGCAGCCGCACCTCCCCGAAATCATGGGTAAAAAAAAACCGCATTTTTGTACAAATAAAAAATATTATTTCAGATTCAAACGCCGTCAAAAATTTCCTAATAAACAACAAATACAGCATCGAAACAGCGAAACAGAAAATTGATTTATATTATTCTGTTAGATCAAAATTTCCGGAACTGTACAAAGACATCAATCCGAAGTTCCAACATATAAAGAACGTCATCGATTGTCTGTGAGTGTTTTTTCATGTTTTTTAGCAAAAATACTAATTGTAGGATTCTAGAATCTCAGTTCCTCTTCCTCAACTGACCCAAAGCTTGAGCAGAGTTTATATCCACAAATTTCCCGAAAAAAATCTGCATAAAAATATTCTTCACCAGCATTTCAATGGTTACAACCTCAACTTGATAGAAATCCGTTTGAAAGAAAGTCTCCAATTATCAGACACTCACATTTATGACCTCACTAACGTGACTACCGACTTGGTTAAAAATTTCAGTCCAAGCATGGCACAAAAGTATATGTTGATCTACAGTGTAAGGCTTTAAAACTTGAATCATGTTGGTAACTCTGACAGTTTAAGGTTAAACAAAGGCAAAATCGATAGATGACAGAGCTGCCAACATCTCAAAATAATGCACAGCCTACTGCTACTTTTTTTTTTTAGAAAGTGATTAAGTTTCGTGTCGATGCTGTTTACATCGTCAATCTAACTCCTGCCTCAAACATTTTTTTTAACTTTCTGAAAACTATTCTGAAGCCGAAACTGTATAACAGGATTCATTTTTGTGACAATCAGAGCGATTTGTTGAATTTTATACCCAAGGAAATACTGCCTTCGAATTATGGTGGCGATGGAAAATCTCTGGAAGAGCTCCAAGGTTTTTTTAGGCGCGTTTTATGTTCAGTTTATAACGTAACTGTGTGTTTTAGATATGGTCAAAAATAAGTTTTTGGAGTACCAACCGCGGTTTGATGAAATTGACAATATGGTTGTCGATGAAAATCTGAGACCTGATAAGCTGAAAAATGATGAATTCATGGGATTCTATGGGAATTTCAGGAAACTAGAGTTTGACTAAATGGTGACAACTAAATAAAATTTATCATATTTTATGAGTTCATAAAAAGTTGCAGTGTTTTAACTTTATATTTGTAACATAAACGCTAAATAAAAAAAATGACTCAAAAAAACTGTAATTCACTAGCTTCATTGTGATAAACACGTCCTCTATAAATTAGCAAAGCAAAGTAAAATGAGAAAAATGGAATAAAAACTAAAATAACAATCTAAACAAAGAACTATCAAAATTCAGCCAGTGTCCTTGAAACGGGCGGCCTAGTTACATTATTTAGTCTCACCACTTTTTTTTTATTTGCAATTTAATTTTTGACTTATCCGACCAATTTAACCTCATTGATATTTAAAACAAAATGTAACCTGAAAACGTGAAAATTCAAGGAATACAAAGATCCTTCAAATAAATCAAAAAAAATTCCGATTTCATCAAAGTGTGATGAAATCAAAAAATCTTATCAATCTAAAAAAAATTTAAAAAGTTGAAAAAAATCTTAAGAACCTAGAGAATTCATAATTTTTTTTTTAAAGTTTTGTTAGGAAGTAAGTCAACTGTTTATTTGTTAAAATAATAAAAATAATAAAAGATAAAATGTCACCAAAAATAAACAAAAAAACAAAACTCGTTTATTGTTAAAGCGTAATTTTATATTTTTTTTGTCCTAGCAAATCTTGAGAATGGATAATAAAAATTATCGTTAATTGTGTTAGCACTAATAAATTGATACTCGTCGTAAAAAAGTACAAATGTATCTGTCAATATTAATCTAATATCATAAATTAAGCGCTTATTAACGTAAAATTCTTCAAAGCAATAAAAACATTATTTATCAATTCTTCTTAACGGACGATTTGAAGTGATTAAGATCATTAATTTCTTTAATTGAAATCGAAACAAGATAATAAAATTAACATAATGACAAGCAACGCTTTTTCTGGAAATGTAAAGTCATAGAAGCTCATTTAAAATTTTCTATCAACCTAAATTCTGCCCTTGATTAATGAAAATCCAAAAATTGTTATAAATTAAAATAATCCCAAGAATCCATTAGTTAAAAATATTTAAAGATTCAAAAAATCCAATGAAAACAAAAATCCCTAGAACCCCAAAAATCGGCAAAGAGAAAAAAAAAAAGAAAAATGAATTTTTAAGATAAATATAATTCTTAAAATCTACCGATTAAAAAGAGTTAAAAAGTGAAAAAAATCTAAAGAATTCTAAATTCAAATTTCTATTAATCCAAAGAATCTCTAAACTTCATGGATTAAAGAAAATCGGAGAAACCTTAACCCAAGAAATTCAGAAGTTTTTATAAATTCAGTGAATTCTGAGATTCTATAGAATTGACTGATTGACGACGATACCAAAAATCATATTAAAATCTATAGAACCTGTGGAGTTCAAAAAATCTAGGAAAATATTTTTCAATGCTTGAAAATTTTAACTTCTGTTAAAAAGTTGTATTTTTTAAGCAATAAAAGCATAAAAGCTAAAATAACAAACAAAATAATAAGAAAAAAATTATCATTTTTTTTTCTTCTATTAAATCTTAAATGCGCATAATAGTAATAAAAGTTTATTGTGCTAGTATTCATAAATTGACACTCCTCATATAAAAAGGACAAAACTTTCTGCTAATAATAATAGTGATTTAAGCGCTTATGACCGCAAAATTTTTCATAGTTATCTATCTAAAAACAATCAGTTTTTACATATCTGGAAAATCTTAGAGACTCATTTAAAGTTTTCTAAGAACCCTTAGAATTTGTAGAATTTATAAATTTGTGATTATCCAAAAATTGTTATAAATACAAATAATCCATAGAATCCATTAGTTAAAAAAAATGTAAAGAATAAAAAAAATTAAGATAAATATAATTCATAAATCAATTAAAAAGAATAAAAAACAAAGAATTCATAGAATCTATAAAATTCATAGTTTAAAAGAAATCGAAAAAATCTGAACTTAAGATATTCAAAATTTACTATTAATCCAAAGAATTTTTCGTTTACAGAATTAACTGATCAACAAGAATACAAAAATTCAAGAATCCACAAAAACATTTTTGAATTTTTAAAAATTAGTCAGGCTATTTGTAATATTTATTTATATAATACATTATTATTATTATTATTATTATTTATATAATAAGGAAAAAAACTTTTGATACAATCTAGAGAATCCAAGAAGTTCAAATCATCCAAGAAATGCAAAAATTTCTGTAAATTCAAAAATTCAAAACCACAAATTAAAGAAACTCCAAAAGACGCAAAAAGAGTATTAAAGTCAAAAAATCTAAAGAAAAAATTTTTTTTATAAATTAACAAAATCCGTAGAATTGAATCCAAAAAAATTCAAGAATAAATAAAAAAATAAATCTACTGAATCTACTGATTAATAAATTTCATAAAAATCCAAAAAATTAAAAGTTTCCTATGGATTTAAAAAGCCCATAAATTTCACAAATTAAGAAGAATAAAAAAAAACTTATATAACAAGAAATCCAAAGACAGTCAAAATTTTTATGAATTTAAAATTCCATTAAGTTAAATTTTAAATAAATTTGATCACACACTAGATGTTTTGCGATTTAGTGACATCAATAACCTTCAGTCTCTAAATTAAAATAAAATAGCAAAGCAAGCTAAAACTAGAAATTAAAATAAGCATAAACTATGAAAGTTAAAATATTGCCAAGAGAAAATTTTTTCTTGTTCTACAAAAATCCTTTTGGGACCGCCAAAATCCTCACAGGCGCTCCACTTCCATCCTTCAGCTTCATGGGTAAAACAATCACATTAAACTTTTTAGCTATAAACAAATAGCTTTTTTATATTTAATTATGCCATCTAAAACTCACCAGGTAAATCAACCAGCAGTTTCACATTCTCAAGATTATAAATCTGCTTTCTACTCAAAATGCGGTGAACCATATAATCTGAACGGTCCCCGGAGTCCACACTCGGGGTGTCCAAACCCACCCCTATTATTTTCCCGGTTTCTGCAATCCAAGTTGCCGCCTCCGGCGAAAAACCTTACATCATTACAACAAAAAACAACCCCCAAAAAAAGTTACCAGGAAAATTATTATTGCCGTTCACATCAGTGCCCATGTACGCCGTTTTGTTGGTCCAGTACTGGGACCTTCCAAACTTTACCAAAAGAACCGTGTTATCTTCAAAAGCTTCATTTTTTTCTACCCACTCTTCCAAGTGTTGGACTTGGAGTGACTTAACGTTCGGAATCTGACTTAAGTCAATCGTGGCACCTGAAGTATAACTTTAGTGAATTTTTGGTGAATTTGATACCGACCTCGAGCTATTAGTCTTGTTATCGGGACATCTGCTACCTTCCAGCCTTCTTTGTGGAAATGATACGGGGCGTCGAAGTGGGTACCTCCATGTTCTCCGGCACAAAATTCGTTCGCTGAATACCAATAACCGCGTTCGTTATCTGCCACCGTTTTGGTGTATGCGAAAGGAGTAACTCCAGGCCAATAAATCGTGTTGTTGTCGAAATCCCACGTGAGGTCTTCGAGGTGAGTTAGAGCAGCGAAAACGGTGGGAAAAAGTAGAACGGTGGCGAATTTCAGCAGCATTGTGGGAGATTAGAGAGACACTGAATGAGTGGCCTGTTATTGAACGGGAAGTTTTCATTTAGTGATAATTGCGCTTGCATTTCATTGCCAGGAATTGTATCTAATTAAAAATTTTTATTAATTTTTCCCAACTGTATAGAATTACAAAAATTATGTTACCTAAAATGTTGCAGAAATTTGAGAAACGATTTTGTCTATCTCACTACAGTTTTTTCATTAACAAGTAAAATACGCCGTGCTTGTTTTTTTTCCATTGGACTCGTAAATTTACAATAAAAGTAGCACAGCACCTAATTTTTATCATTTTATCAAAAATCTTGACCACGCTTGGTTCTGAAAGCTAGTCATGCGCAATCGTAATGTTACTCCCCGATTACATAGACTTTTTTCCGCCTCTTTCAGCCCAAGATCGCACCCTGAAGCTCCCTATTATTGTCAAAATATGGGTCCAAAAAATCTCTTGAAAAGATAAGAACCCCAATAATTTTTTTATTATTGTATTTCTGGTGATTAATTTAGTCCTATCTTACGTAGAATTTCACGAGGAATGCAACGGTGCCACGGGAATTCACGTACGACCTGTAGTTCCGGAGTTATCGCCATCCAAAGTTTTGAAAAGTTGCATTTTGCATCGAAAGGGCAAAATTTTGGTGATTTGGACGATTTTTCAACTTTTTTATTTGAAGAGATTTCTTGAATATCTCTTCGTTTTCGTGTTTCTGGGGTCCGAAATGCTAAGAATCAGGTGTTAACTAGACCTCGAAAATGGTAAAATTTTTCGAAAAAATTTCTGACTCAATCGATGAAAATTTGTTGATTTTTAGAAAATCTCCCATAACTTTTGAACCGCTCAATGGATCGGGATGAGTTTTTGCACGTTTGTAGAACTCCACGGGAGCTACTTGGTGACGCAAAAAATTCCAGGATTCTATCGTGTTATCATCGAGAAAAAGAGTGTCAAAATATGGGTCCGAAAAATCTCTTGAAAAGATAAGAACCCCTATACTTTTTTATTATTGTATTTCTGGTGATTAATTTAGTCCTATCTTACGTAGAATTTCACGAGGAATCCAACGGTGCCACGGGAATTCACGTACGACCTATAGTTCCGGAGTTATCGCCATCTGAAATTTTGGAAAGTTGGATTTTGCGTCGAAAGGGCAAAAATTTGGTGATTTGGACGATTTTTCAACTTTTTTATTTGAAGAGATTTCTTGAATATCTCTTCGTTTTCGTGTTTCTGGGATCCGAAATGCTAAGAATCAGGTGTTAACTCGACCTCGAAAATGTCAAAATTTTTCGCAAAAATTTCTGACTCAATCGATGGAAATTTGTTGATTTTTAGAAATTCCCTCATAACTTTTGAACCGCTCGATAGATCGGGATGAGTTTTTGCAGGTTTGTAGAACTCCACGGGAGCTACTTGGTGACGCAAAAAGTTCCAGAATTCTATCGTGTTATCATCGATAAAAAGGGTGTCAAAATATGGGTCCAAAAAATCTCTTGAAAAGGTAAGAACCCCAATAATTTTTTTATTATTGTATTTCTGGTGATTAATTTAGTCCTATCTTACGTAGAATTTCACGAGGAATGCAACGGTGCCACGGGAATTCACGTACGACCTGTAGTTCCGGAGTTATCGCCATCCAAAGTTTTGAAAAGTTGCATTTTGCATCGAAAGGGCAAAATTTTGGTGATTTGGACGATTTTTCAACTTTTTTATTTGAAGAGATTTCTTGAATATCTCTTCGTTTTCGTGTTTCTGGGGTCCGAAATGCTAAGAATCAGGTGTTAACTAGACCTCGAAAATGGTAAAATTTTTCGAAAAAATTTCTGACTCAATCGATGAAAATTTGTTGATTTTTAGAAAATCTCCCATAACTTTTGAACCGCTCAATGGATCGGGATGAGTTTTTGCACGTTTGTAGAACTCCACGGGAGCTACTTGGTGACGCAAAAAATTCCAGGATTCTATCGTGTTATCATCGAGAAAAAGAGTGTCAAAATATGGGTCCGAAAAATCTCTTGAAAAGATAAGAACCCCTATACTTTTTTATTATTGTATTTCTGGTGATTAATTTAGTCCTATCTTACGTAGAATTTCACGAGGAATCCAACGGTGCCACGGGAATTCACGTACGACCTATAGTTCCGGAGTTATCGCCATCTGAAATTTTGGAAAGTTGGATTTTGCGTCGAAAGGGCAAAAATTTGGTGATTTGGACGATTTTTCAACTTTTTTATTTGAAGAGATTTCTTGAATATCTCTTCGTTTTCGTGTTTCTGGGATCCGAAATGCTAAGAATCAGGTGTTAACTCGACCTCGAAAATGTCAAAATTTTTCGCAAAAATTTCTGACTCAATCGATGGAAATTTGTTGATTTTTAGAAATTCCCTCATAACTTTTGAACCGCTCGATAGATCGGGATGAGTTTTTGCAGGTTTGTAGAACTCCACGGGAGCTACTTGGTGACGCAAAAAGTTCCAGAATTCTATCGTGTTATCATCGATAAAAAGGGTGTCAAAATATGGGTCCAAAAAATCTCTTGAAAAGGTAAGAACCCCTATAATTTTTTTATTATTGTATTTCTGGTGATTAATTTAGTCCTATTTTACGTAGAATTTCACGAGGAATGCAACGGTGCCACGGGAATTCACGTACGACCTGTAGTTCCGGAGTTATCGCCATCCAAAGTTTTGAAAAGTTGCATTGCATCGAAAGGGCAAAAATTTGGTGATTTGGACGATTTTTCAACTTTTTTATTTGAAGAGATTTCTTGAATATCTCTTCGTTTTCGTGTTTCTGGGGTCCGAAATGCTAAGAATCAGATGTTAACTCGACCTCGAAAATGGTAAAATTTTTCGAAAAAATTTCTGACTCAATCGATGGAAATTTGTTGATTTTTAGAAAATCTCCCATAACTTTTGAACCGCTCAATGGATCGGGATGAGTTTTTGCACGTTTGTAGAACTCCACGGAAGCTACTTGGTGACGCAAAAAATTCCAGGATTCTATCGTGTTATCATCGATAAAAAGGGTGTCAAAATATGGGTCCAAAAAATCTCTTGAAAAGGTAAGAACCCCTATAATTTTTTTATTATTGTATTTCTGGTGATTAATTTAGTCCTATCTTACGTAGAATTTCACGAGGAATGCAACGGTGCCACGGGAATTCACGTACGACCTGTAGTTCCGGAGTTATCGCCATCCAAAGTTTTGAAAAGTTGCATTGCATCGAAAGGGCAAAATTTTGGTGATTTGGACGATTTTTCAACTTTTTTATTTGAAGAGATTTCTTGAATATCTCTTCGTTTTCGTGTTTCTGAGGTCCGAAATGCTAAGAATCAGGTGTTAACTCGACCTCGAAAATGGTAAAAGTTTTCGAAAAAATTTCTGACTCAATCGATGAAAATTTGTTGATTTTTAGAAAATCTCCCATAACTTTTGAACCGCTCGATAGATCGGGATGAGTTTTTGCACGTTCGTAGAACTCTACGGGAGCTACATGCTGACGCAAAAAGTTCCAGGATTCTATCGTGTTATCATCGAGAAAAAGGGTGTCAAAATATGGGTCCAAAAAAACTCTTGAAAATCTATATTCTTTTATTACTGCATTTCTGATGATTGTTTTGGCCCCATCTTACGTATAATTTCACAAAAAGACAAATACATTTATTTACAAAATAAGTCGTGTAACATGTTTTATAGCAAAGTTAAGAAATACAGAAGAGGCTGGTAAATAATAAACTCTGGGATATCATAATAACCATCCTAAAAATTAAAGAAATAAAAATACATAGTTGCAATACTTTTTTTACCTGTGGTCCAGAAGATGATAACTCTCGACTCTCTGTATTATTTGATCTAAAAAATTAGAAGAGTTGGATTACTGTTTTTATTATTTTTGTGATGATTTAATGAGTTAGTTCCTTGGCAAGATCATTCTGAGATTTCATTACTGCCCACGTCAATCGCCCTAAATTTAAAATCAAATGAATTGGAACTGAAACATGTAAAAAAATAAACGACATAAAGTTTTTACAGTTTCAGTGTACAAAAAAGTAAAAATAAAACGCACAAAATAAATATAGGGCCAATTTATATTCAGTGGCTTCAATGTGACCAGTGCGTGTTATCTAGAAATCGGTGAAAACTTAGTACACGATAAAAAAAGATAGAATCTAACGGTACAATGCAATAAAAGCTAGAATAATAATAAAAAAAAGGTAATAAAATTCAAAATAGAAAGACTTGTGAGATATTTATTTCTAATTTTTATTTCACTACCAAAATCCTTTTGGAACTGCGAAAATTCTGACAGGTCCTCCAGTACCTTCCTTCATTTTTATCGGTGAAACAACCACGTTAAATCCTTTAGCTACAAGCAATTTTTTTTTCTAGCCGATCATACCAAGAACTCACCAGGTAAATCAACCAAAAGTTTTACATTCTCAACGTTATAAATCTGACTTTGGCTCAATATACGATGTGCCATAAAATCTGTGGTGTTCCCGGGATCCACACTAGGAGTATCAACTCCCACCCCCACAATTTTCTTGGAGTTGACAATCCAAGTAGCCGCCTCCGAAGAAAAACCTATGATCATTAAAAAAAATCCACGAAGAAAACCTTACCAGGAAAATGATATTTTCCGTTTTCATCAATACTAAGATACGCAGTTCTGTTCGGCCACAATTTTGATCGTCCAAAGTTTACCAAAAGAACCGTGTTGTCTTCAAAAGGGCCGTTGTCACGAACCCAATTTTCTAAATCTTGGACTTGGAGTGAGTCCCTGTGACTTAAGTCGATCGTGGCACCTACGTTAGATTTTAGAATGAATTTTAGTGGGTTTGATAACGACCTCGAGCTAGTAATCTTGTTATGGGGACATCTGCTACTTTCCACCCTTCTATGTTGAAATGGACGGGGGCGTCAAAGTGAGTGCCGCCGTGTTCAGCAACGCAGAATTCTTTCATGGATATCCTGAGACGAAATGATGGAAACCATGGATAGTTTTTGCAGACTCACCAATAATCGGTTTTGTTTTGTACAACGACTTTGGTGTATGTGAAAGCGGTGGCTTCTGGGTAATATATGGTGGTGTTATCGAAGTCCCAGGTGAGATCTTCGATGTGACTTAAGTCACTTTGAGCTGAAGCGAACAGAAGGAGGGTGACAAACTTAAGCAACATTGTGCGGAAACTAAATGACCTTTATTTGGATGAGGCGGTTTTAAGTCGGTGATAAGAATTGAACTTTTACTTATCGTCGTTACGCAATGAGATTAGTCAAACTTTAGTGGGAATTAAATTTTGTATGTTGAGAGTTGTTTTTTAATGAGATTGGTTATCAAAAACAATATATAGCCTTAGTCTATCAAAAACTTTTTTGAAATAACAAGAGAAAACAGAAAATCAAAATATACATAGAAGCGAATTTTTAAGTCTAAAGGTACTGGTTTCAAAATTGTACTAAATGAAACAGAAATGAACAGAAAAAAACGAAATTCGTTATGTTTAAATAAGACAAAGTGGTTCCCTTGTCCCAAAATTTAAATAAAAAAAATTATTCATTCTAAGTTTTAAGTTGATATTTTCGTCTGTGGCATTCTATGCCCTTTCACCGTGTCAAAAATAAAAATACAGAGAAATTGCACAATTCTAGAATCTCTGATTTCGGAGTATATCGTGTATCTCCGGAACCAGACAAATTTCACGACGTGGCAAACGCGAACGTTTCACTTAAAAAAATAATATGTCCAAAAGTGAATTAGGCAACAAAAAACGACGTGCCCAGATTCTGCTCATTTATTTCTTGTACATAAAAATATCTTCATTGACGTTATTACCGGAATTATTACATTTCATACTAACTTAGATGAACAGTATCAGTAGATATACAGAGTACATTTTTATAGTTCGCTGTCGTATCTGAAAGTTGTAGCGACAAAGATTTTCAGACTTCAAACTATCTACAACTCCTAGATATTGACTCTTTTGTTTTAGTTACAGTGTGTTCATTTTCAGTTTTAGTCTGATCCTTCTATATAAGCTCGTGTAGTTTTGGAAGTGGAAGATAAAATAATTGTGTACAATAATTAATAAGTACGAAGATGATAAGTAAAATATGAGATAAACAACAAATAACAAAGAAAGTCAACAATATAAAATCAACAACAAAATGTAGGGAAAAACCCTAATACTGGAGGACTTTGTTATATAAATGAACAAACTGTAATATCAAAAACTTCGCGCACATTTTTTATAAATAAAAAACGACAGTACACAAAAGAAGAGTATCATTAACGGAATTGGATTTTCGCTAGTCACTTCTTGAGGATACACATATCTGTAAATTAGAATATCATAAAATTAGTTAAAGCGGAAAAGTCATTTCTCTGATAAAAAAAATATAACTAAAGTCCAAAATTGAAGTATTTTGTCACAGTTCGTTGTGTTGTACTTCCGTGGATCCAGCCAAGAAACTATTTAAATTAATGTGTTAGTAATGAGATTCACGAATAGAGAAAAGTTGGAAAAAAAGAAAAGTGATTCCTTTCTTTTTATCCAACTTAAAATTTAATCGTTAAAGAATTATACTAACAGGTGGAGATATTCACTAATAAATGCTTTCAATATCAAATTGATGTTAATGACAGTATCCATATCGATAATATCACGGTTGTCTTTGGGAGTATGCCATTCTGGAGGAAACGGAGTGCTTATCAAATGTAGAACTGGCACATTCTTCTTCAGAAACGGAAGATGGTCATCCTCAATGCGCCCATATGGTCTCGTTAACTGGAAATAGGTGTATCTATGGTTCCTTAGTAAGTTTGTTTGGTGTAATTCTGACTCAATCTGGGCGAGACGCAGGAACCTACAAGTTCACACTAAAAAAAAAATTGAGAAAAAAAAAACGGGACTACCATCGATGGGTGTTGTCAAAAAAGCTCATAAAATTCGGGTTTTTCATTCCTATCAAATCCAACAAAATTAAGATATCTATTTTATCCAACTCGGTCACAGTTTCGCCGTTGATGTCGCTCTTGTTACTATGCAGGGCGCTGGCTAAATGTTTAGCGCCATAGATGGAGTCTCTAGGCCCCCAATTTTCAAACGCCTCTTCCCCATCGAAGAAAATCAGCTTCAAACTTAGATCTTTTTTCTCGTTGAGTTCTTTAGAGAGTGACTTGGCAATTTCTAGCATCATAGCGCATGGAACCGCTGAATCCACAGCCCCCACGAAAACCTCATTTTTGAAATATTTAGAGTCATAGTGACAAGCCAACACTAAAAATCTCTGAGCTTGAGCGTTAGGAGTTGCAACGATGTTTTTAAACTTCAAGTTGCCGAAAATGGGGGCTTTGGCCATGAACTCATCCACGTCTACGTGCCAACCCAGAAGTCGCAACTCCTTCTTTATGTACTTGAAGACTTTCTCATGGTTTTCCGTACCCACAACTCGCGGAATTAAAATGTTATCCAACACTTGGTTTATGTAATTCTCGTTATTTGTTGACGATAAATAACGGAGGTCTTGATTCGTTGATAATTGATTGCGGTGTTGTTCCTAAATATTGACTCATAACAAAGCGAAGAAATTGTGAACGTACTTACCCGAGCTGTTTTCAGGAAGTTGGTTAAACCAGGTGTAAAAATGCCGAAGAAGAGTAGAAATTTAATTAAAACAAACATTGTAAGTTAAAAAACTAATAATACTGATAAACATATGTCTACGTTTGACGTTATCCTAACCTAAAAATGTGACGTTCAGTGACACAATAGCGCGATTTTTGAATTTAACACAAAAACGGCACACAGGTGTTGTCGCGATCACGATCACAAAGAAACTGATTGAAGTGATCTCGGATCCGGAAATGATGTCTTCAAACGGGAGGTTAACCAGTAAAAACTTCCTGAAAAAATTGGAGGGTCACCGGTTCGTAAACGAACGATAACGAATTACGTAAACGAAATGATTAAATCACGAGGTTTTGAGTGTTACAACGTAACAATGGTGACAATTAATAGACAATAACAAAAGCAAAACGATTGATTGAATAGACAATAAATTAATTAATTAACAGTCGATGCTTTCGAAAAGACGAGTTGAATGTTACGGAGCGGCTCACCTTCGCGTTTGATTTCTGGTGCATTAAAGTAATTTACAAAATTATTTCCCTTATTGCGCAGGAACGGGTTTTTATGATTGCTGCAATTTTCATGGACACAAAAACATATTTTTTCAGATATAATATATATCTCAAGAATGCTCAAGAATTTTATAAGTTAATCTAGATTTATGATCGGGTCAAGCGTTCAGTTGTTTTGATTTTTCTAGCTGTCACATATAACTTATATTTCCGGACACTCAGTGGAAATGGACTGCATTTCCTTATTACAAATCGTAAAGAAAAGTGTCTCTTTGTAAGTGTTTTTTCAAGTTGTAAGTACTTGTAGACTGTTGTAACTGTAAATCATTAAATGATAATGACGATTTTGATAAAAGCTAATAAACTACTCCATTTGATGCAAAAAATGAATTGCTTCCTGTAGAAACCACCTTTAACTTTTGGGTTTTAGGAGAGAATCTGATGGATTCGGGCATCCACTGTTTGACGATGATGGCTGATTAAAAATCATTTTTGGCGTGTTATTGTTAATGCTTTCTTCTATGTATCCTTCTGAGTCGTGTTTGATCGCCACCCTCCACGACTTTTGAGCCTTCTGATGCCCGCTCCACCCTCAGCAAGAAAAGTAGTTGACGTTCCACGAAACTGTCAGGGTTTCAAATAATGGCAACCAAAATAAAGCCGGTATCCTCCACATTTAACTTTCTTAGCTCCTCACTGGGACACGCACCATAAAGACTGAAAATTAACGCAACTTTTATTAGTAGAAAGGTATCATCAGACGCTTCTGTCCAAAATTTTGACACTTCATCCTGCGAATTTTTGATTTTTTCCATTCCATTCTCATTTAAGTGTCTAAATTTTTTTAGTATTATTTTTAAAGAAAAGTAAACCTTTCCTTACTTATAATACAAATCACTGTTGAAAAATTCGGCGAGGAATTGTTTTGCTTTTCTAAGCTTATTTTCAAATGAACAGTCGGATACATTATTTAAATTAGACTTCTGTATACTAATACTGTTCTGTTTTTGCACAATTTCTGATAAATATTGCGTTCCACAAATAGTTTCATCACATCGTTGCGTTCCACCTACAATTTTTCTTCTACTAGTTTTTAATTCAAATATACTTTGATATCAAGCGATATTTTATCATCACATGTCAACAGAAATTGAGAGCAATAAGATAATTACTAATTGAAAAAAAATACTAAGTTTACTTGGTTTCCTTAAGTTCTCCATAAAGTTTTGGCAGATGTGTTTCTTTAGTTTAAAATGAAAAAAAAACATTTTTTTATCTTGTTGCATAAAGAACTGTCTAATCTAGAAATAATTATAAAATATCGAAAACATTCAAATTTAATTTATTTTTCAAAGTCGTGTAGAAAAACTAATGTATATAACAAGTAAAAAAAACATTTTTTTCTAATTTACCGTAGCAACTAAGTTATTAACGCACTTGTTTTGAAGGCGTTAAAAAACCATCACCAAGACCATGATCTAGAGACTTTTTTGCGATTGGTAACACGCATTGAACGAAATGTCAAATGTCGGTGTGAATTTGAGGTTACAGCTTCAGATCAGATACAGAAAATTTTCGTTGACAGCAAATTTACCGTGGCATTTTCTGCACTTTTCCAAGTGCAGGAAATTTTTGAATTTCACTTGGGAGAAATTACAATTCTGTTTGGTCTACTTGTTTCTAGTTTAAAATGTCAACTTTGAAATAAAAGTGTCACGAAATTCCCAAAATTACCTAAATTGATTTTATTTGTAAAAAAAATATATATTAATAAGCAAGTTAGAAAAAATAGCATATAAAACTCGATATTCGTCTTATAGAAGTTTTAAGCTAGTTTTTTAATGTACAATTTCAACATGGGGGACAAAGATCATCCACAAATTCACCAAACTGTCTCATATCAGGTGTGGATTTTCTTTTTATTACTCTCAGCTTTAAAATGCTTTCTATCCAAATTTTTCGAGGCTTGGCTCTTTTCTTTCTCACTGTTCTTGCTTCTATCATTTTCCGCCCATTCTTCTGACATATTCATACCATTTTATCTAATTGTCTTTTTCGTAATTGCTCCCAGCTTTAATTCTTAGAAATGCTACTCAGGTGCTCAAATTTAATGTTAAAAAGATCTGATCTTACTGCAATTATTTGTTCAAATCTTCCATAACAAATGTATGTTACTTTGTCTCTATTTTTTCTGAGATTTCGAACTTATCTAAGCTTTTATGTGTAGTATTTAACTTTTTTCTTTGATTGCTCGTGGAAACTCCACCAATCTAAATATTTTGTTTCTTTCGTCAATCTACTGGCAGCTGTCACCATTTTTTCTAAACGTTTATTTGACGTTTCATAAGCAGATATCAACATACAACTGTAAATCTGTTGCCAACTTAAAAGAAAAAATACAGCCACTGAGAGTCACAGCATAAACGGAACGGCCCGCATTCACAAATATAAGATAAGATAAGATTTTAAAGCTGTAAAGAAGTTCTAAAGATTCTGAAGATTCTAAACACTCAACCTTCAAAAATACATTGGAGTGTTCGAATTACAAATTTGTTTTTCGCTCGATGCCCTGACAAAGTTCCACGCCACCGAAACAGTCAAGGACAAGACTTGATTATTCCGATGGTCAAAACTGCTTAAATTTCTTCTGGTTTTCATTGCCTACATTTTGGAATTGTTTTAGAAATTTTGACAACCGGAGGTCATAAGATCCAGTTTGAATTTGGGCGCGAAATTTAAATTTAAAATTTCAAATTACAACCAGCGCATCTTCCATTTTAAAAGAAGATTCTCAATTTTCCGATTTGCCTTTGTGGGAACCAGAAATGGAAATCAGACGACATTCTGATTTTGGTTTCTAGACTGAATAAAGTCTTAGTCTGTCTAACATAATTTCTATTTTGAAATATTACTGGCTTCGTTCTTTATAACGCAAGCGCGGAACCAGTGAAACGCTGTTGTGTCGGTCTTGTGTTCAGTTAGAATCATGTTGCTGTAGTGACAGCATATTACGCTCTTCCAAAGTCTCGAAATAAACTCGAATAACCTACAATGTGGGTCTAAAATTACCATAAAAAAATTAAAAAAAAAGTGTCCCAAAAATGCACATGCTAAACATTCTCACCCTCTTTTTAATACTAGTGCTAACAAGGACGAAAGTGTCAGGTTTTAACATAGAAACTCGAGATCCAATAGTGAAAAAAGCGCCTTCAAAAGGCACTTATTTTGGATTTAGTGTGGCCCAACATTCTGCAAGAAGTAACAGTCGCGACAAGGATGATTACTGGTGAGTTGTCAAGGGTGCAACAAGTGTTTGTTTACTTACTGAACACCTGTATTATGCGTTTGAGTAAAAATCGATGTCTTTGGAAGAAAAGTCGCACCTGTTAGAGTTTTACCTTTTTATGTCGAGTTGGCTGCTACCTACGGACAGGTATTGTTTTGTTTGTTTCTTGGTACCCCGAGCCAACTAAGGTCTTTCATTAGCGGCAGCGGAGAGGAGATGAAGATCTTCGTTATCTTCGAAACGCAAATATCGTAAATACCTATTTAGAATTCCACAAGGTAGTAGGGGAAGTCGGTCTAAATCTAAAATAAAATTTGTCGCATTTTCGCCTTTGGGCACAATTTAATGTACGTGACTTTATTTGGTCTTTTGATAAATACCACTAAAAAAAACTCCATGTTTGGTGAGGACCCAACTGTGTAATTAGCTCCCAAATAGAGAAAATTTACAAATAAACATCCTCTCAACTGCTGTTTAACATTGAACGCTTAATGGACCGTAATATGTTTCCGTTCATCGATTTTACTGCCAATAATATCCACCAAACAAGTCAATTTCCTTCGAAAATCAAAGTTCACTGTCTAACAAAACAGTCAATAACCAATAACCAATTAAACTCCATCGAAGCCCGCTTGTGGTTCCCACAGAATGCTGGCGGTTAAGTCAACAATAGTATTCCTCTCATCCAAAAACAATAAATTATAATTGTCAAAGGCGCAGCTTGAAGGCTTGAGAGGGTGAGGTTTAAGAATGTCCAGGTATGGGAAAGGGGAACCAAATCGGGTTGTTGTTGTGGCGGATATTATGTTTATATTACGGAACACCGGAGGAACTGTCGCTTTGATTGTATGGTAATGTGCAATTGACCTGTTACCTTGAACTGGAAATTCGCTCCGTTTTCATGAATGGCTGCAGACCATTCACTCGTTGCGGTGAATGTCCGAGAGGAAAGTGGTGGAAAGACGCTGGTGGTCTGGAAAATTGTCGAGCAAAGAGCGAGAGTGACAATTTAAGTTGCTTAAGTTTTCTAGTTGTTCAGACGGAGGAGGCGACTACTATTTTTGAATAGCCAACTACAAAATTTCAGAACAGAAAAAGCTATTTTAGAAATTTAGTTTTTTCGTACAAATTTTTGACTCTTTTTGATGTTGACAAGCAAAGATTCCAAAATTATATGGCGTTAGAGTCTTAGGAGGAAGCAAAATTTTCAAAATTTTAAATTTCAAACCGGGAACTCAAGTAGTTTTTCAAAATCACAAAAAGAAACTTACAAATAAAAATTTTGTTTTTAAAACGAACTAAAAATTTGAAACATTTTTTTCAAAAAAATCTGAAATTCTAGTAGTTTCAATGATATCTAAGGAGGTTGCTTCAATTGTTTTGTTTATTCACTGCGCCGAATTACAAAATCATAAAGCCAAAAAGACAAATTTTAGAAATTTTTATTATTTCAACCAACCAAAATAATTTTATTTTTATTAATACTTGCAACTCTGCTAATTTTAAGGCTACTGTAATAAACTTTTATGAGTGCACTATTTTAGACTTGTTTATTAACTGCGCTAAGTTGTAAATTCAAAGAGCAGAAACAGTTTTTCAAAATTTTCATTTTTGGGACGTACTAAAATTTTCCAAAATGTTATATTAAAACCTGAAATTTTAATAATTTTACATGTATAGTAATAATTGCCGAGAGTTACTACTTATTAATTATCGAACGAAAGACCCAAATTTAAAAAAAAAACATTTTTACAATGGACCAAAATTTTCCAAAATTTAAAAATTGAAAACGAAAAAAAAGTTTGCAATATTTTATATTAAAATTTGTAATTTCTTTAGTTTTAACTTTATAGCAATGAAATTTGTGGAGTTTACTGTTTTTAATTCCTTTACTTATTGTGATAAGTTACAAAAGTATAGAGTCAAAGAGATAAATTTTATAAATTTTAATTTTCAAAACAAACTTAAAATATGCAATATTTTTTATTTAAGCTTGTATTTTCAGAATTTTTAATGCTACAGCAATGAAATTTTGGAAATTTCCTTTTTTTGACTTATTTTTTAACTCTTACAAACTAGAACATTATAGAGCAGACGACAGTTTTTCAAAATTTTCATTTTAAGAACGAACGAAAATTTTTCAACATTTCGTTAAATTTTGTAACTTTGGTAGTTTTGAGGCTACAACGATGAAATATAGGAAGGGTGTTGTTTTGAACTCGCTCTTTAACTGTGCCAAATTAGAAAACTATAGAGTGAAAGAGACAAATTTTGTAAATTTTTATAACAATGACGAACCAATTTTTTTAAAATTTTTATGCTAATGACCTCAAAGTTTGAATCCCATAGCAATGAGATGATTTGGGAATATTTTTGACTTGTATATTAAGTGCATCCGATGACAAAACTATCGAGAAGAGAAGCCAAATAAAAAAAAATATTTTGAAAACGAACAAAAGTTTGCAATTTTTTTTATTAAAATTTATAATTCTTGTAGTTTTAAATATATATCAGTGAAATTTGGGGAGTTAACTGTGTTTAACTGGTTTATTAATTGTGACAAGTTACAAAAGTATAAAGTAAAAAAGATAAATTTTATAAATTTTTGTTTTTAAAACGAACCTAAAATATGCAATATTTTTTATTAAAGCTTGTATTTCCAGAAATTTTAATGCTAAAGTAATGAAATTTTGAGAAGTTACTTTTTTTGACTAATTTTTTAACTCTTACAAATTAGAAAATTATAAAGCACAGGACAGTTTTTCAAAATTTTCATTTTTAGAACGAACGAAAATTTTTCAACATTTCGTTAAAATTTGTAACTTTGGTAGTTTTGGGGCTGCAACGTCGAAATTTGGAAACGATGTCTATTTGAACTCGCTTTTTAACTGTGCTAAATAAAAAAATCATTGGATAAAAGAGACAAATTTTGTAAATTTTAATAAGAGCGAACCAAAAAAATTTAAAATTTTCTGTTAATGACTGATAGTTGAAATGCTGCAGCATTGGTGTTGTTTTTGAACCTGAAATTTCATTTCAAATTGAAAACGAAACCTTTTGCCCTTTTTAATTTTAATTACCATTGCTTAATACAGAATGAAATATAATCAGGAAAAAATGAAGTTTTGGTGAATTCAGTGCCCCTACCTGCCCTCCTTGACAACGCCCATGAAAGCACATAAAAAGTTGAGAATTCGATAATTTTCCGTGTGTTTGAGCAAGGAAGGGTACCGCTCTGTGTAATAAAAATTATATCCCTTGCCATAAATCCGAAAATATCGCCATAATTACAGCTGTTGTGCCGAGAACCATTATTATAATCCACTGACTTACGACTTTCCAGTCTTGTTCGCCCACATGGTACGGCAGTAATTTAAATCGAAAGGAAAAAAGTGTAAGACAACACAACTCGTATGCATCTATATGCACGTCGTATAATTTATCTCATTTTAATCCGATTCGATGAAGGTTTAAGGTCGTGGGCGTCTCATGTGATTGTCTTAGAGTTCAACGTATTATTTATGTGTAATAATGGTAATAGTGGTCGAGGGTGTGAACTCTTTGTCTTCAAAGTTATCCCTCAACCACTAATTACAATGGTTCACTAAACTTTCGTGACATCTTCGCCAATTAGCATAAATCAGCGATGGCGACGTATCGAACAAAGTATCCAATTAGAGTCCGAAGATAGGCACGATTCTCCTCGACCATGTAAGGAGAATCGAACTGTTTTCGAAGTAATTTAAACGGACTTGGAGTAATAACAGTAAAAGTGCACAACGGAGGAGTTGCAGAACTGGTCTAGAGGCGCCGTTTCGCTGTTTTGTTGACCTGTGGAAGAAGAGGTCATCAACTCGAGGACTAGTGTGAACATAGGGAAATTTCTGGCTTATCTGGACATTGTGCAGAAGGCTTCTGTGTTAGTAGTCGTAAATACATGCGGAAGTAACGTGCTCGTCGCCATAATACGTTATCTTATACCGTAATGTACACAGATATGTTTACCAGGCCATGTGGAGGAAATCTTCCGGTCACATAACATGGGTAAAGGTGTTTCGAGTTTGTTGATGACCAACAACTTTACGCTGAATTCTTGCACGTTCGGAAATTCGAGACAATACGATTTCTCTCTGAATTCAACAAGTTCCAGAAAAGAAATGTTCATGTTTAGTTAAAGATAAAGATAATCTCTCTGGGAATTTTAAAGACGTTAGATTTTTATCTAATCATTCGATGACGCTTCCATATTTTTGATATTTGATTCGAACATTTATCTCGCGATCATTTGGTCTTTTGATGTCTTCATCACTTAATTTTTATTTCATCTTTTGGGGGGCTTGGGGCAATGAGGGCGAAAAGTCACATTTTTTTTTTGCCCGTTCGATCATTGAGGCTACATTGCTCTGTTTTATTTTCACTGCTTTCATGATTTGTTTGTTCTTTTTCCTTGATGTATTGATCTTTAACCTTTAAAAAATGTTGAAAACCTCACTTCAAGGTTGAGCTTTCGATCTCTTACTTTCACTAATTGATCATTTCATCTTTTCATATCTCGTTCTGCGAAATATAATAATTAACTACAACAAAAAAATTCCAAGTAGCGCCTCAAAAAAAAAGACTTAATGAAGTATTGTAACTTTTATTGGTATTGTTAAGATTTCTCTTTGTTTTGGTTGCGAGAATTGAAGCAATAAACTTGGGTGGAACAATAATAAAATACATTGTTTTTTTTTCAAATTTCAATGATAAAGGTCGAGCTTCGGTTAGTTGATCTTGATGTTTATTCGAGAATTGTTCAGTATTTGCGGAAACTAATTATAGTAACATTAAAAAAAAATAGTATGAACTACCTGCATGTTATAACTTTTAATTTCAACTGTATTCTTTTAATATCAATTTTTTTTATTTTCCGCTCCGTCTTCGCTTTGAGATTTTGATAGTTTATTTTTTATATTATGATTGATATTAAATTTTGATTGATTTTCTATTCTACAGTTCCTTATAGATAACCAATTAATGTTTTTTTTTAATACCATCTCAATGACACATTTTTTAACATTTTTTGATTTTTCTTGATACAGGCAAAATCAAACGATTTTGGGAACATTGGCCCCGATCGATAGCCCGAAGCGAAATCTATAAGCGTGCAAAATGTCATTCCCGTACATGCACTAATTTCGAAGATACGAAGGGATTTCTAAAAATAAACAAATATCCATAAATTTTGCGATATCTAAATCGAGATAAGCCTCCGCCGAATACGATGGCGTTGACCGGATATCGATATCTGCCCTAACTAAAATTGGTAAATCATCAAAATCGCCGAATTTTTGGTGTTTCGGCGCAATTTTTTAAAATTTCAAACCCGGATAACTCCGGAACTCGGACTCGCACGTCGATTCCGGTAACACTTTTGATTTCCTCGTAAAATTTCACGTCAGATAGGACATAATCATTTGCTATTTTGATTTTTACGTTATTATTAATTTTTTAGGTTCTTTGGTCTATCGACGCTCTAATCAATTGATTTTATCGACTTTTGAAATTTTTGATTGGTCGAACCATCTTTTACTCTGACATAAAATTTTTTGACTTCTTTTCTACTATTTAAAATGACGATCATTCTATTCCAATTTTATTTTAATTTTTTTTCTGGATTTTTGATCTTTCGCGTTATTTCTTGTTGGAATATTATAGTTTCTTGATTTTTACTTTCTCCATTCTTTAATCATTTAATATTTTAATCTTTCGACGTTTCAAATTTTAATCATTACAATTGTTTGGAGTCGTGTTTTCGATTGTTTTTTGAAACTTTGATCTGACTTTGACTGCTTTCTTGTTTTTTTTTCTTTTGACACCTTCATTCTTGCGTTTTTTATTTTTAAATTTCTTGTGCTGTTTCACTCTTCGGATCTTTAGTGTTCAATATTTCCACCAACTTTCTTTTGTTGCTTTTTCTGGCGTTTTCACATTTTCATCTTTTAATTTTGGAACTTCTTTTTCGATTCGTGAATCTTTCGATTTTTTCATGATTTCTCTTTTCATTTTCATTCTTCTAGGATTTTCTTTAGATTGTTTGAAGCTGTGATATTTACATTGTAGTTCTTGTGAGCGCATCCAAAAATTTGTAATAATAAAAATTTGCTTACTAACTGCCGCCAACAGTGGAATTTCCGCTCCGAAAATAACCGCATTAAAATTATCTTTCGCAAATTATATTTAATTTATGACATGTTGTTGTAATACCAGCGCTGGCGTCTTTTTTGATTCAATTGAAAATTCATATATTATGTCAACGTCCAATTTCCCTTGCCCATTTACGGTCAACCTTTAATTAATCAACATCATGCAATTAATCCCTGGATATCCCTATAAGGCAACAAGTACAATTATAATAGCGTCACGCTAACAAGCTCCCGAAGAAAATCGATTTCCACTATTATTCTCCATATGACAATAAAATAAATGAAACGTGTCCTGTCTGCGCGACCTACATCGAAAATAGCCCGAAATATGTAGATTTGTGTAACTGCAGCCAACAAACATAAATCAAAATACGAAAGACGGTCGAACAAACACTTTTCGTTTATACAGAGGTTATCGTAAGAGTAGTGTTTATAAATAACATTTTATTCATTGATGGTGCGTTTATAAATAACATTTCACTCATTGAAGAAGCGAAAGAATGTAAAGACCAGGAGGATGTTTCGGCCGCATTATACAGTCTGCCTTATAAGGTCGTATAAAGGCCAATGAAGTTGCTGTAGCGTTACCTTCCAGTGAAACACCTCACAGTCTTGTAAAGAATGCCACATTTGACGTAATCAACTTAGGGGGAATGTGCCCAAAAGCACCAGCGGACGCTCCTGTTTGCATATCGTTATCGTTGAAAAATCTGAACAGTGAGGCCTTTGTTAACATGTAACACACCCTTTTGTGGGGGTTCTAGGAGACACCGTCCACTACACCAACCACGCCTAAATCCAACACGCGAAATATACGCCGCTGAAAATTCTTTTACTTGTGTTGGTGCTACATAATCAACCACTCCTTTCAGTTTTTCAGTTCTTATTTCATTGAGTGAAACGAGATTGCAAATGACCTGTCTGTAGACCTGTAAATTAATTCACCACTGAAAAGGAACGAAAGTGAAAAAATGACTTATTGAAGGAAAGATGATTTAGCGACGCTATCAATTTCTGATAAACAAATATTTTTTTTATTGTTGTCTGGAGTAAATTATACTTTCCTTGGAAATGGTAAATAAATGATAATAAAAATAAAAATACACGGTTTGTGATAGTACTTTTAGTTACTTAAACGTGAAAATATTTGAATTCGATTATTTCTGTTTACTGTGGATAAAGATTTGATGCGAAAGGTTAACCAAACGGTTGGAATAGAATACAACACGTTTTCGAATGGTAGTTCTGTTGTTAGGCAGAGGTACCAACAGATTTCAGAATTTGGAGCTCATTTAGACAAAGTTTTGATTTTGTTACATGGAATTTTTTAAACTACAATTTTACATTTTTAAATTCCTAAAACCCGAGTCTTAAAGTAATGCTCAGGTAAATTTTGTCGTAAAATTTTGAAAACTTTGAGGTTATCAAAGATAAAAATAATGTAAAGCTTCGAAGTTTGATCATTTTAGAAACTGTGTTAAATGTGTCTTTAAATATTTTAGTTTATACAACTTTTGAAAGAAATTAAAAATCCAAAATTTCACTTAAGTTCGAGCTTGTAATGCTTTAAGTCACGAGAATTTGATGAATTTGAGAAACAAAGTAAATACTCAGATAAATTAGGTAGATAAAATAATAATGGGAGATCTCAGATTTGAGAAACTATCAAATGAATGTAAATGTATTTCCTGTTAAGTGTCTGAGATATCAAATTAAATTCTGACAATCTCACAAATAAACCAATCACAAGATAAACATAATGTTTACAGAAACTCTGACAAATTGTAACATTTGACAAATCCAAGAAAACTGTTAATTCCGAAAATAAACGGTCTAAATATTTCCAAAATACGGATCAAACTGGAAGATAAAAAGTTTTTACAAATTTTCCTCAGTAAACTGAGTCCTGGAGGACCGAGAATTTTAATATGTAACTGCAAATAAAATTCCATCTCGGAAAACAGAAGTTGACAAATTCAAGTAACTACATACTAAAAATCTCAGATATTTCGAGAAATAATAGGCTAAAAATAAAAAAGCTCATAACACTAATTCTGCGAAATTTGAGGAGCTGTAAAATATTCAAATATTTGCCTGGCTTGTAAAACGTTGATTAAACTCGGGGACAATGGCAAAATAAAATTTTAGCTCTCAAAACTTTAAGCCACCTAAAATCTGAAAATTTATGAATGTGACAAACAGATTAAATACCCACTTACTGAGATCAATGATCTTGAGATCGGATAAAAATTGTCAATTATAGATTTATAGATTTTATCTTATAAAACACCGATTAAATCTGAGCTAAAACTGAACTGGAAATTTGAGGTTAAGATTAGATTTGATTTTCAAGAGCTTGAAGAAATTTTGTTCACTGGAATAAAATCTGAGGATTATAAAACTAAATTCTGGTTTATAAAAATGTTGAGAATTTGGGATTGGGTCAAATCGCGATTCTACAACGTTTTACGAAAGGTTGAGCTGTTCTAATTGTCAGTAAAAAAAAGAATTAATTTTTAAAAAATTGTGTTTCTCGAAAACGAAGCGTCCGAGCGAAAAAAAATTAAGAGAAAGTTTTTTTGTGTAATTTTTAAGAAGAACTTTGATCTCCAAATCTTCAAATAACAAAGTTAGCTCAGGAATGCCCAAAATCACTTCAAATTGAGATTCTACAATATTTTACGAAAGTCTGAGTTGTTCTAATTGTCATCAATTTTTTTTTAATTGCTAAAAACCTAAAAATTAAACAAACGAAAGCCCAGAAATTTATCTGATCTAGTCTAATTTTAAGCACCCTTGATTCTTTCGCACTCTCAGAAATTTCATTTCTTTACATCGATGCTAAAAAAATCGACACTGAAAGCACATTTTTGTGTTTATATCTACCGAATCAATTAAAACTAAACACTGCACATGTCAAACAAACCGCTCTTCAAACAAACACGAAGGTTAAAAAAACTTTATTAGAGTTCGTGGGAATTTTCACTCTATAATTTTGTTAGTTTAGAATTTGATTATTTTCTTTGTTATTAGGCATTTGAAATTATCTTTTGCGGAAGTAGTGAATTCTATTAAAACACCCGACACGGAAATCTTGTACATAAAGCATCAACCAATGTGGGACGTTCATTTCCGATAAAACAAAGTGTATATGCACACATTTCCCATTGTATTTTCGCCCCATTTAACCGATAAACTACTGACAGATGGCGTTTAACACCGTCACCTGGTGATTGAACAGCGCATTCTTTCAAGATGGCATTTTCTATCAATAGTCCTGGTATTTACAACGCGATTACTAAGTTTCATTGTTTTTTTTTGAGTCATGTTTGCAAAAATCATTGATAAGAACGTCGTGAAGATAAAAACAAGGTGACGGCAAGAAACTGAAATGATGTCATTTCCACGCTTACGTCATAAAAATAAATGAGACAGGCGATGAATAATTAATTAAGTGGAAGTGGCAGGTCAAAACAGACACTATCAATTTAAATTACTTGCTAGAATTTAAAGGGGAAAATGGAGATGCGTTATTTATGGAGGAGTTAAAACGAATTAATGGGTTTGGAATGGACTAAATGGTTGTGAGGACGTGAAATCTTTTTAAAATTCAAATTGTGACACTTCGCGCTGGTTATGCTTTTTTCTTCTTCGTTGTTAACGCATTCAAAACGAGTGGCAAAATCTTGTTTTTTTTCGGTTGGTAACACATTTGATGAAATGTCAAATGTCACTCTGAGTTTAAGGTTACAGTGGCATTTTCTGAAGTTTGCTTTAGGAAATTTCTGAGCTCACATTGAAATGCGAATTTTACAATTTCACTTGGAAAATGACAGTTGACAAAATGACAAAATGTTTACTTGATTCTAATTAAAAATGTCAAGTTTGAAATAAAAGTTTTACAAAATTATCAAATTAGAAAAAATTGCATAGACAACTCGTCTTAAAATAAGATTTATGAAAATAGTGTTTTAATACAGTGTTTCATAATATTTACCTGAATTATTTCAAAACTGTCAGCTTGACTGAAAACTCGTTGCAGGAGGAAATTTGTATTTAGTATCTAATCAAGTAATGTCAACTACAGTTTTGTCACAGAATTGCCACACATCGTAATCTTTTTCCTTAAATTTTCTTATCTAATTTCTTCAAATTGAGATTTTAAAATTTGATCACAAATTTTCTAGATGTTTTTTTTATCTTCTGAAATTAACAATGTATCTAAGACCTCGTCTATACCTTATGATTATCCAGGACGACAGCTTTTCACGGCGACAGGCACCAAAAATTCCTAACAACAAAATATTTTTTTTTAACAAAAATTATATATCTGGAGCCTCCAAGAAAAATATTTTTTTGCTCTGTTCAAACTGCAGCATTTTTTAGATGGAAGTTTTCCGACTTTCTAGGAAGAGTGTAGATCGTCCAGAACTGAGGCAAAATGTAAAAATTTATTATTATTATTAAAATTTTATAATTATGGCACATAATTTGTGACATTAGGTATTGCCGATGATGTTATGAAAAGTATTGAACGATATTCGGTCGATCCGCTAATAACAGCCGCGATTCATTTATGGAAGTCGGCCTCCGGCGTTAACTATTTTAGAGTGACATGTGCAAAAAATGGCGCGAAATTTGAAAGTCGCCGGTCCCTTATTAATTAAGCTTGTTTTCAGTTATCCCCAGTGATTTATTTCCGTAGTCGTTCTCCACGTGTTTTTACAACTGTCGCCAAAGGGAGTGTTTGTTAACGACTCTATAAGGATCATTGTCCTAAATAGGGTGCGCTTATCTCCCCCGCGTTATCGCCGATTGAATTCGACAATTATACCAGTAACCTATACGCCAGGACATCATTATTATCCCCAAATTCATGGAAAGCACAAATAGGATATGACTCATGACGCATTGTTGAAAATTGTTGACACGGGGTGGTGTTGACGCATCTTAACCCTAAGCGCGACGAAAGATTAAGTTACTTGTTCCTTCATCGATTTTCAGGGGTGGCATTCCGCCAAACAGACTGAAAACTCGATAAAAATAGTCGAGAAATTTAGTTTCTCCGTGTTTATTCTTTCTTTTCCGACTGGATTTGTGTTTATTACGATCAACGGAACAAAACAAACCGTGGATAAACATTGATTTTATGGAGGCGCTTTTGGGAAATACACGTCTGGACGTCGAGTCGGCAAAAACAGCAGGATGGAGCTGGTGCTTTTTATGCAAGAAGTCCATAAATTTTTATCTGTTTCGGGCGTATAGTACACGCGTATCATGTATCCGCGCCATCTGTCATTATAATTACCCCAAATCGGGTGCATCAGGTGCTTTTTTATTCCTAGTCCAAATAAGGCTATTCTGGCCTTATTGAGTGAAATCTAAGCTACTAGATCGTATCATAAGCGGCGGTATTTACATAACCCAACAATAACATCCTCCGGAGTCTTTTAAAATACAAAAGAGCTTTTTAGTAACGGCCTGCGAACACAGATAATAATTGTAATGCGAGTCGACCGTAAGAGGGCCATTTTCAAATCAGTATCTCGACATAACACACCTTTTAGGGCTTACACAAATAGCCAATTTATTCTAGGAACGCCTAGTACAAATTTGTTCCAGGTAAAATCCACCTGGTGTGAAATTTAGTGGCTTCAAGGTTGCCAGGGTAGGGATAAAAACGGTCTTACGGTTTGAAATCATGTTCGGCAATGCTACCAATAGCATAAAGATTTTTAGGGACCATCAATTTTTATATACCCGCAACTCAGCCAAATTTCAAAACACAAAATGTGGGCGTTGGAGGTTAAGAACATCGAACATAAACAAGTTATTTTAAAATCAATAAAAACGGGAAATCATCGTTTGGCAAGCACTACTTTAAAGCTATCGCAAGCAAAGTAACTTTTCGTTCGTTGCATTTAAAGTGAACTTCACTAAGTCCCCCTTATTTACTTTCCGTGATAAAATTTTATCTCGACTTGACACGTTTCGTGTTATAAATAATTAGCCTCATTTCCTCCAATAAACTACACTATTTTGAAATAAATAGTTCCTAGAACGAGTTTATGGTGCATTACACAGGTGTTTAACTCTAATAAACCTTGAAATGCACCTTTGCAAGACATTAATCATAATAATAAAAATGCAAACAGCGTTGTCACTGCCGATCTCAAAAATAAAATAGAATTCAAACTATGCGAGGTATGTCCATTGTGACCATTTTAAAGCAAAAAGTCACGGGTTATTTTCAGTTTCTTTATATTATTATCTCTGTTGTATCTCAATGTCGGACTATTAGAGACCACACAGTAACGTCCGACAGTTAATTTGTATTTCCGTCGTAGATTCATTCGCCTTGTTGTCTCAGCGAATCAGTTAAGCTTTGGCATCAAACCCACCTGCTGTGCTCGAAATTGACTAAATTAGCACAAAGCTCCTTTCTAATTTTAAACACAGTTCTTAGAAGCGTTTACTACAGTTTCGCTAGTGTTAAAGGACAAAGGCCTGAAAAATATAAAGGCGAGAAAAGCAAATGAACCCGAGCAATTTTTCAGGTCCATTACAAATTTTCATTTTCGGTATCAAAATTTTCTTTTATAAGTTTCTGAACGTTTTAAAATTTGGGCGTTTAAAGGTTTAGTTTCTACTTAACAAATTTAAAAATTTCAAGTTTTTAATTCAATTCAAACAGTCCTTGAAAAAATCTAAGGACCTTCAATTTCTTAAACTACGAGAGTGCTGGAAATTTAAAAGATACAGAAAATCTAGATATTTAAAGAATTTAAAGAATGTTAGATGATCCAGAGTCCTAAAGGTTTCGCGGATCTAAAGTAATTAAAAAAAATTAAAGAATCTAAAGAATATGGTATAATTTATGAATCAAAACACCATGAAGTTTTAAGTTTTAATCCCCAGACCCGAGAATTTCAATATGTAATTGCAAAATCAAATTCGATCTTGTAAAAAAAAGTTGACAAATTCAAGAAACTCACTAAGAATCTCTGATATTTCCATATCATGGCCTAAAAATAATGTTAGAAATTTCAGCTCAACTGATTTTGCGAAATTTGAGGAGCCTTAAGACGAACGTTTAAATATGTGCCTGCCTTGCAAAACGTCGATTAAACTCCGGGACATTGACAAAATTAAATTCTAGCGCGTATAACTTTCAGGCATCCAAAACCTGAAAATTTATCCAAGAAACAAATTAAATACCCACTTAGAACCTGAGATTTACGGAGATCAAAGATAAGGTGGTGGGACTTAAAACCATTTCAATTACAGATTTAAAGGTTCTCTATCTTATTAATCACCGATAAAGTTCACCTTTCATGAAATGATGAAATTACAGCGTTTGAGATCGAAACGTTTACTCATAAACTTTGAGATGGTTCAAATTTAAACACCTGAAATTTGGGAATTTCACCTCAAGAGAAACTTCGAACTTCAAGAGCTGGAAGAAGTTTTGAGCTACTAGGAGCCTAATAAACTTAATTCTGTTTCAAGTTTGATTATTTGGGACAGAGACACTGAGAACGTGGAAACAATATAAATATTGAGAATGTGACATCAAATTTACAAAACTCAGATTCTTGTACTAAAGCTCTACAAATTAGGAGAAAACTTAATTTTTGGAGTAAAATCTGAGACGTAAAAAACAAATTCTGTGTCGTAAAACTCTGAGCTGCTCTGAATTTCTGAATTCGAAAAAGAGATCTTAAAATTTTAAGAGAATAAAACTGAGGTACTACGAAATGGAAATTTTTATTTTTCACGAGGTTTTAAAATTGCTACAAACCCAAGAATTTCAATTTGTGAGGTTTCCAGTGGAGACATTGCGAAAACAAAATTTTGAGTTTGTTACAGATTTTTTAATTTCCTGAAAATTCAGAGGCCTGAAATATATCTTTTTATTTTAGGTATTTTACAAATTCCATGTTTGTGAGGTTATAAACGTTCTCAAGATTTTAGTAAAATTTACAATTTTTCAACATTGAGCTTTCCGGTACATTTTTAAAAATTTTTAATTTTTCAAGGTTTTGAGAATTTAAGTAAGAATTATAGAAATTTCAGCTGTTTTAAAAATTAAAGATTACAATTTTGTGGCATATTAGAGACTTCAGGATTCTAAATTATAATGTTTGAAAAATTCAAAAAATTCTGAAGATTTTTTTAATAATTTATAGCCATACTAGAAAATTTGAGCCACCTTCTGTAAATTTGAAACAGTTCAGATTTTTCGGATTTTTCGGGGTGTCGTAGATATTATAAAATTAGAAAGTCTAGATATTTTTAAAACTGAAGATTGGAATTCTAAACCAAAATAATTCTAAATTTATGGGATTTTAAAAATTCTCAAGATTTTCTGAAACGCTAAATGTTCTGATAGGAAGATTTGTCAAGATGTTAAGTTTGTTACTAAGATTTTAGAGATTTATCGAATTTCAGCGTCCTAGAAATTCTATGAGGTTTCAAAAATAAAAGATTATAATAATGTTAAAAAATTACGTTTTAAGACTTTTCAAGATTTTGAAATTTATTAAAAGACCTTTTAAACTTTTGCTATAAGGGTTTTAGATGTTCTAAAAATTTTCAAAATTTTTTGAGTAGTTAGAAAAAGAAACTTTTTGATTTATTAGATATTGATTGAGATTAATTTAAGAATCTGTGTATTTTTTTTTACCTCAGAACCCTCAAAATAATAAGAGAATAATAAAAATTTAAAGAACGTAGAAAATCCATATAACTGAAGAATTTAAAAAGTATAAAGAGTCTAAAGTAGACCAGAAAAGTCTAAAGTATCAAAAAATTCGAAAGTTCAAAAGTTTGCAGGGCTGAAAAAAAAAACAAAGAATTGAAAGCACCTGTTTATCCAAAAATTAACTTAATAATCCAAGCAAATCCAAAAAATCAAATCAAAAGTTAATTATATATAAGCTTGTTGCAAATTTCGCAATCATATTTCATTGCATATGTTTCCGCTCTTTATTCCTTCAAATAACAAGCCCCCATCATTTTTATAACAGCTATTTAAAGCCCGTTCATCGTCGATATCGTTAAGTGGTTTTAAGAGGGCCACACGTTCAACCCGTCATTCCTAATAAAAAGTCGGTGTTGGCTTATCGGGACAAAAGGGAGTTGGCACACACCCTAGCAGCCGGTTAAGCTTATTAATAACTCGGGAGGACACGGTTGCTTATCTTCGGATATTTTAAGACGCCCATATGGGCACTGAAAAATTGACGAGTGCTCCGGAAATTATTATTATTATGGCGATCTGTTTTGTTTTTGCATTCCTTCTTAATAAGGTTCTCGAGTCGTTTATTTTTGAAGAACAAGTCGGGCTGTTTATTCTGTACCAATTAACTTTTTGTGGTGCTTCTGGAACCGTCGCGGATGGCTTCTGAAAGCTTTCGGACGACATTCTTGTTTGCGAGGAGATTAATTATGCGATCTTGCAAACGTCATGGAATTTTACTAACTTAAATGTTGTAAAAAGAAATTGAAGAGGCGAATGAGGAATTAATAAGGACCAACGTGGTTTTCTCCTCTCTACATTCCGTTTCTGTGGAACAAGCATGCATTGTGCATGAGACAGCACTTTCAGTGTGACGGATGAAACGAAGCCTTCAATGAACATGATGGTAGCCTAGTTCACATTTACAATAAATTATAGTGGGATTAATAAAAGATGAAATTTATATCCCATCCGTGTAATGATCATGTTTTCACTCTTACCACGTAATTTTATAAATAGCTTGGAGAAACTAATATCTTATATTACCTCAAAACAACATAAATTACTTTGCTATCAACGAAAGCTGAAAAGAAGAGTTATAGAATGTCGTAAAGAGGAGTCGGAATGGGTTTTTAATGTCATTCGTTTCGTGTAAAACGAAGAAATTGGTGGTCAGCTCTTTCAACTTGCGACTCAGCTCAATACTCTGGGAACTTGAAACTCTCGCAGAAAAACAAACCAACCAATTTACAGTAAAAGACTGTGCTTTACTTCGCAAAGTTACAAGTATACGGAGTGAATTCATGTACGAAAATTTTATCCACATGTTCGGGTGCTTTTTTTGGATCTGGATCCTCCGCGTTTTCTGCTCCTCTTTGCATGTTTTCGATGCCTACTCCTGCTTCGGCTCCTGCTCCTACTCCTCCTGCTTCTGCTCCTGCTCCTACTCCTCCTCCTCTTCCTAGATCTTCCTCTCGACTTTCCACACCCAGACCTCCCTCTCGATTTCTTTCGTCTCGATTTGGGGGCTCTGCACGCCTCTGTATAGAACTTCTTCCTTTGTTCGTCGCTCATTTTACACCAGCATTTGGCTCCTTCCACGGCAACTTGTATCATGTTCAACCCACAGTGTTTCGTCCGGAACCAGCGTAGATAGTTGAGAAAAGGGTTCCGTGTAATTTTTCCCGGGCGACATTTCTTCTTACCGCCTCCTTTGGACTTGACCTTCTTCTTCTTTTTCAAAGCCTTCCCACAATACGAGGCGCGCGAAGGTGGTTTCCTACACGCCATCAATTTTTGGTTCTCATCGGTTGTAAAAAATAAAATCACATTTAATTTTGACGGACTTTTTTTTTTGTTGATTCTCCTTGACGATTCTCCGGCCAACTGTGTAACTTTTTTTTTTTTTAGGATTTTAGTGGGGGCTCCTCTCGGGAAGAACCTGCAGCCTAACACCACCAGATCGGGGGCTCTTTTCAAATGTCCAGTGACGCCAACGAATAAAGACTGTGAACAGATCGAGACCGACGGGAAACGATGTACGTACTGTACAAATTTTAAACGAGTCAGTGTTAATGTACACAGCTACTTAGTCTTAGATTGTATCGTCAGGTCCTTTTTTTAGCGTAGTGGATTTTTATAATATTTTTGCCCCTTTTTGCGGGCTCTAATAATTTGTGTTTTTGTTTTTTGGGGTGCACTCCAGCGGCCGGAGGGAGGTATAATTGTAAGTGGTGGTCTCAAACCAAGGTACCAAGCTTGGTACCATTTTGGTAATAATGCATGGTATTTTTGCAATGCATGCTTGACTTTTTTGCATGGGTGGTTGCTTCAACCTGTTCCTTATCCTATTTTAATCACACACTGAATCAAACCGTGGTCTAGTTATACAAACTAATAAATTTTGAATTCGGTCGACGCCCCGCGTCAAAAGGTCAAAAATACAGTAACATGTTACGAGTCATCTAACGCTTTCAAACGATGAATTATTAATAACTCGTGTCAGACGGTAACTAAAATCAGATTAAAAACGAGCATGGAACTCAATTCCACTGCATGGTGGTCAAAATTCGAACTAATTCGTTTAATTTTTAACTGGTACTAATTAGAGGAAAATTCTGATTCATTTTTGTCGCAGTCTCGAGGTGGTGACACAACTTGGGGATTAACATCATAAGAAACTAAAAATCTCATCATGACTCATCAACAGATCACGCTCTGCAAATTCTTGCGGCGGAAATGAATCCGAAACGTCGCGATCGGGATACCGCCGTTAACGCTGTAGTCTGTTGGGGTCTTCGGCTTTTTTGAATTAATTAAATTAATTTAAATAACAATATTAATAATAACACCAAGACAAGAGACCACCGATCATTTTTACGAGTGATTTTTTTTAAGTGTGTGTTTCGCATCCTTGGCTTCAGAGGTTGTAAATAGACGCATTTGTACAGAACCATGAACTGGGGGCGGCGTTACAGCCCCTTCACTGTAGTTCACGTTTGCAATGAGTTTTGAAATAACCCACGGTAATTGTGTGTATTGTTGGTTGCATAAGCTCCCAATTACACTTTGGGGAATTATTTTGCACTTCTCCCCAATTTGTACCACAATTACCACGACTTGTGCATCATACTAACCCAACCCCTCACGAAAGAACCCGATTAATTTTCGTTACTATTAGTTGACGATTTCGACTACAAAGACGTCGCGGTTCGAGAGCCTCTGCATCTGGATACTCCGGGACGTGACGAAATCAAGGAGGATCAATGGTTAGGAGTCACTGTGAAATCTCAGAAACCCGGAGGAAAAGTGATTGTTTGCGCCCATCGCTATATCCAGAGTCCTAATTTAACCTTGTACCATTATGGGATGGGGCTGTGTTACTTGCTGAACAATGAGCTGGTTACGGAGGAGGCTTTGCAACCGTGCAAGGGGCGCCCTACTGAAAGGTCAGTGAATTTCAAATTTCGAGCCTTGGTGAATATTGTTCACGGTTTAGTTTTTGGATGGCAGAAAACCGAAGATTTAGGTTGCAGGCTTCTAATGTCAGCGCCCCCTTTTTTTTTCAAATAAAATTTTCTAGGTTTCATGGTGATGATTTGAATGCATTTAGCAATCCACAGTCTAAGAAAACTAAAAAAAAATAATATTTCAAAGTTTACGACGGTTTCTAAGGAGATCTGAAGACAGTTTGCAAAATCTGGAGGATCTAGATAATCTAATGGATATAAAATATAAGGAATCTAGAAGCTGCCAAAATTCAAATGATCTAAGAGCTATTTGGAAAATCTGAAAAATTTGCATAATTTAAAGATTTAAAAAAACTTGTAACAGGTAAGAATATTAAAAAAAAAAAATAAAAATGGGGAACTAGAATCCAAAGAATGAAAAGAACATAAAGAATGCAAAACAATCTAGGCCTCCAAATGATCCTATGGATCTAAAGGCGGTTTGAAAAATCCAAAGTATACAGAGAACTTGAGAAAAAAATCCTTATAATTTAATAACTCAGATAATCAAAAGTCAAAAGATTCTAGATAATTTGGGGACTGTAAAGAATGAAAAGAATCTGGAAAGCATTTAAAGAAAACTAAAAAAAATATCCAAATTTAAAGAAACCATAATTACCCAAAGAATGTAACGACAGTTTAAATCAGAAAAAAAAGTCTGAGCAATATAAAAATGATACTAAAAAACCTGGAGCCTCTAACCGAACTTAATTATCGAAAGGAAATGTAGAAAAGGAAAATTTGAAAAATCTAAAAGATTATCTGAAGAATGCAATAAATATAAAGAATACAAAGATGTCCAAGCACTAGAGAATTTAAGAAAAAATTATTCGAATCTGAAGTACTCAAAAATAAGAAAGTATTAGAAATTTGAAAAAATATTACGAATATAAAAAATCTAAATCCTTCACGCGATGTAGATAAAATAAAATTTGAAAATTCCTAAATATCTAAATTCTAAATTCCTAATACCCAAATTCTAAGATAATTTAAGGAATGCAGAGAATCCAAAGGCAGTTTGAAAAATGGAAAGATAATTTCATAATTTATATAATAGAATACAAAGCATCTAAGGAAATCTGAGACATCCAAAAAAAACTCAAAATCCTGAAAAATTCTTAAGAATTTAGAAAATAAAGGCTACAAAAAAGTCTTCAAACGATCCTAAGAATCGAAGGGCAATTTTAAAAATTTTAAACAAGCCGAGAATCTAGAAAATTGAGATAATTTGAAGAACTTTAAAAATAGAGAGAATTTTGTATTCTAGCTAGAACTAGAATCTTCAAAGGGTTCTAAGAGTGCAAAGGCAAGAGTTTCTGATTTATTTAAAGAATTCTAGATGATTCGAAGAATGCAATAACTATAAAGAATATTAAGAATACAAAAATTCAAAGCATTTAAAGGACCTAAGGAAGTTTAAAACAAATTAAAAAAAGATCAAAAAAACTAGAAACTATACGAAATTCAAAGGATCAGAAATTTGAATGATTTGAAGAATGTAATGAATATATAAAGAACATAAAGAATTTAGAATCGTCGAGGGATTCTAAGGATCTAAATGCAGTTTTATAAATTCTTAGAATCTAGAAAATCTAGATATTTTGATAATCCATGGAACATAAAATTCCAAATTATCTCAACATTTCAACAAAATCTAAAAATTTAGGATCTCTAACTTTAAAAAGATTAGAGTATTAAAAATTTGAAGGTCTTAAAGAAACCAAATTGAACAATGTAAAGAATCCACAGAATAATGTAGAGGTAATTTGAAAAAAATCCTAAGAGTCCAAAAGATCTACATAATCTGATTTCGAAGCAAGGAATCCAAACGATCTAACCCAAAGAATCTAGATAGACTAAACAATGTAAAAAAAAAAATAGAGAATATAAGCAAATAAAGAATCTGGAACCCGAAAAAAATTCAAGAGAAAAAAAGCAAAAAAAAAACAAAACACATTTTAATAAATATGACGTTCAGCGCGAAGCAAATTGTCATCTCAGCGGCCTTACAATTATAAGAATTAAGATTTTTTCGTTTTCAGGTTGCACCAGCAATACGGTTTTTGTCAAGTGGGGACAAGCCTCGCCCTTCTCGATGACGGCTTCGCCCTCATGGGTTCTCCGGGCCCGTACACCTGGCGCGGTACTATCTTCGCCAAAAATGTAGTCGGGACCATACTAGACCCCGATAAAGACAGAACTGTATATAAAGGCCCCCTCAATGATGCTCCTTCACCCATCGATAAATATAGTTACTTAGGGATGAGTGTGACCGGGGGACACTTCTTTTCGAAAAATGTCGTGAATTTTGTTTCGGGGGCCCCCCGATCCAGCAACACCGGGCAAGTGTTTTTCTTTAACAAAACACTGTACAAAGAGGATTTGTCTATTATTTTAATCATCAGTGGGACTCAGTTTGGGTCGAGTTTTGGATACGAGATCCTCGCGGTGGATATAAATCAAGATGGGTAATTATTAGAGTTGTCATTCATTTTTTATTTCATTTCATATTTGCTATTTTTGGTTTTAGTTTGGACGAGCTGTTAGTAGCCGCCCCGTTTTATTATGAGACTAAGGGAAGTGGGGTTGGTGGCGCTGTTTACTTCTACAAGGACTTACACACCTGCACTAACACCAACTGCCAACCTGATAAAATATTAAAAGGGAAAAAAGAATCGAGATTCGGGTTCTCGATGACCTCTTTGGGCGACATTAACAAAGATGGTTATATAGATGTTGCTATAGGTGCACCGTATGAAAGTGAAAGTGGAGCTGTCTATATTTATTTGGGAGATGAAAACGGTTTGAGTTCGGAACCGTCTCAGGTTATTAGACATCGTGGTCATAAAACCATTGGGTATTCGATGAGTGCCGGTCTAGATATGGATCTAAATGATTATCCAGACTTGTTAATCGGAGCCTATGAATCGGATATGGTTATATTGTACAAGACGAGGCCTGTTATTGATATTAATATTACCGTGGAAGGCGACGAGCTGAAGAATATCAATGCAACGAAGAAAGGGTGTTCCGGGGATCTTTCATCTAATAAAACATGGTAACGATTCATAATTCACTCAAAATAGATATTCAACTTCAATATGCCTTATTTATTTTGAACCTGAGGTTTAGATGTCAAAACTTGATAAAATTTTGAGACTGTACCCGAGATTTGACCAAACTTTTGTATGGAAATGTAGCGGCTAAGGATATTTTTACTTACGAATTGCATGCTTTGTTTTGTAAACAGTTTCACCAATGACAAAAATGTACTAGCAGCCAGCACAAAATTACTAATTTATTTTCACCAAATGAGACGTAAATTGGCTTTTAATAACCAGAAATTGAGTATTTGTATTTGTCAAATTGATTAGGATATTGTCCTTATTTAAACAAAGCAATTTTGACAGGTCTCTTACTTTCGAAATTTACAACCAACATTCGCTAATAACCCTAAAAATTTATATACACCATATGCCACTAAAAATGACACCTTAGATAGCTTCTAAATGGAGTGTACCTGCGAGGGACATCACACAAAAAAATACGAAAATCGTGATAATTCGTAGGGAAAAAGTAATGGGGTCTTTTTTAGAGAAACGCACCTACAAAATTTGTATAAACCGTTTTAGCAATTTTTGTTGTCTGTTTTGACAACTGTGAAAACCAACGTGGTTTTATACTCGCTCCGTTGTAGCTTCACATTCTCGACATGCTTCACTTTGAGCAAATTCCAACTAAAGGAAAACGTGGATATAAAGTACGAGGTGAAGGAAGTGACGAAGAAAATCCCGAGGGTGACCTTCCAGAAAGGGAACGAAATTATCACCGTAACTGATAATTCAAAGAAATATTGCACCCGGGAAGTCGCGTACCTCGTCGAGGGAATAGGAGACATTTTAAGCCCCATAAAGGTTTGGAGTCGTAAGATTTTATATTTTGTTTACTACTTCCTTTTCAGATGGCAGTAAACTACACGATTTACAACGACAAAATAAACTCCCCGATTTTAAACAAAACGTCTCTGAGTGGTTTCAACGCCACGTTCCAAAAGAATTGTGGTCCCGACGACATCTGTAAAAGTCACTTGGTGTTAGAAGCCGGAACGGAATTAAAAAGTACTCTCTCTTGATATCTTGGCAGATTCTAAAAACGTTTTTTACAGAAACGAGCAAGGGCTACATACTGGACATGGGCGTAAACAAAGAGTTTGTTTTAAATGCCAACGTTAGCAATCTCGGAGAGCCCGCTTACGAAACAAAACTTTTCGTTGAACATCCTGAAGGTCTAAGTTATATAGCCCTGCAGATGGAGAGAAACAAAACGGTGAGTTCCTGTCACCACCTCTACAGGGTGTTATTTAAGTCCGTAACGATTTATAACGATGAGTTTCAGGCCAATGCTGTCTGTACGTCCAACAATGAATCAACGATTGTCACTTGTAATCTGGGAAATCCGTTTCAATCCAACCACTCCGTGCTTCTGAAGTTGAGGTTTGAAATCGCGGACGCTAAACAGCAAACGTTGAACTTGAAAGTCTTCGTGAATTCGACGTCCAAAGAACTTTCCAAGCAGACAGCTCAAACGATGAGTGTGATCTTGGAGAAAATTGGGAGGTTTGTTATCCAAGGTGATAGTAAACCACAGAATATCTTATATTCTGGAGCTGTGAAAGGAGAGTCCGCGATGCGAAACCTTGCGGACATCGGACCGAGAGTAATTCACGGTTACGATGTCATCAACCAAGGAGACTGGAACATTAGAAACGTCAAAGTTACCATTCTGTGGCCCTACCAAGTCTACACGCAGCGTTCAGAAGGAGGAAAATGGTTGTTGTATTTAGAACAAACACCAACAATCGATGGGATATCTAACAAGTGCACGGTGAACGATTCCGTTGTCAACCCTCTGAAACTCGCGACTTCGGGAGAAGAAAACGACGATTTTTCCGACCGTCTCATCCCCAAAAACGTACGACGAAAACGTGACGTCGAGGAAGTTATCGCACCTAAATCCATCCAAGGAGAGGATAAGAAGGAACGAAAAATTGTATCCATGGTAAGTAACAAAAACCTTTGACAACCTCTAAGTCATTTTCTAGGATTGTCTCGGAAAAACCGCACTTTGCGCGAGTATCATTTGCATCATTCCACAACTCGGAGAAAACAGCCAGATTAAAATCAACATCACTGCGAGAATTTGGAACTCTACGTTGATCGAAGATTACAGTCAGATTGATTGGGTCAGCATTAAGTCCATCGCTAAGGTGGAAGTCGATGATCCTACCATTAAGCCGAGCGAAAATTCGGTTGATCAGACTTTTGTGAGTTTAGTTGAAATTATGTTTTTTTTATTAAATTTTCGTTTTGTAGATTGAAACCAACGCCTATCCCGCCGTGGTCCCGGTCGAGAAAGGCGTAAATATCTGGATAATCGTCGGATCAGTAATCGCAGGACTAGTATTGCTAATTTTAGTAATATTTATACTATACAAGTGCGGATTCTTTAAGCGCAATCGCATCAAAGACCAGACCTTGTCCGCCAACTTAAGGAAACAGGGCGAAAACGAAACTTTACTTACAGAAAATGAGGCCAAACCAGCTAAACGATAGAATGTGATAGTGTGAATGAAAATAACGTAAAACGCCGGTCGTGACGCGTTTCTTTAACTGCCCTGAACTAAGAGTGTGTAAAATTGTTAATTTGTTAAATTAGTTGTTGATTGTACTTAAGTAGAACTTGTATAGTCCTAGCGTGTTCTCCTTTCCAAAACTAGTACTTTTGTACATATTTATTTAAATTTTATCAACGGTTCGCTGTTCGTAGAATAAATTTTTAATAAAATGAGTAACATTAATGTGTTTTTTTTTCTTCTATTCGACGGCACTTTTATTAATTTGCCGCTTATAGGACTTTAAACACCGCGGTTTCCAATTTGGTTTCCATGGTTACCGCCCACATGTCATTCAAATAAGGTTAAGAGTAGTTGACAGTTGACATGTTGACTAAATAAAACAAGGCGCAGCAACACCCGCATCGAAATTTCTTTCAAAATCTGCAATTACCCAAGTAAGTGGTAAAAAAAACAGCCCGAATTCGCCCATAAACGCGTAAATCCCCAGAATGAACCAACTTGAAGATAAATTACTCCACGTTACTCAAGCAATTGAACGTCAGGTCGACGCAGCGATTGAACAAATCGACAATTTGGATGTGAACGATCTGGAATCGCTCCGGAAGCAACGAATCAAAGAACTGAAGCAGAAAGAGGCCCAACGCAACGAGTTTCTAGCGAACGGTCACGGAAAATATGAGGAATTAGCCGAAGAGAAAATGTTCTTTGATGTAATCAAAAAATCAAAGAATTGCGTTGTGCATTTCTACCGGAATTCTTCGCCGAGGTGCGCTATCGTTGACATGCATCTGAAGGCGTTAGCCCCGAAACACATCGAGACACGGTTTGTCTCGTTGAACGCCGAGAAGTGCCCATTTTTAGCGCAGAATCTCAAGATTAAGACGATCCCGACGATCGTCCTCATTCATGAGAGTGTCATGGTTGATAAAATCGTTGGGTTTACGCAGCTGGGGAATTGTGATGATTTTTCAACGGAAACGTTGGAGTGGAGGATTGCGCAAAATAAGATTATTGATTACGAGGGCGATTTATTGACACCACCGTCGTTGCAAGAAAAAAAGCCTAAAAGCAGCGGGAAGAAAATCCGGGATGGGATTTACAACAGAGACGACGATGAGTTGGATATTGAAGAATACGGTCTAGCACGAGAGTCCCTAAAAAGCGGGGGCGATTTAAGCAAAGTTCAGCCCATAGAATTGACCCCTGAAGAAGCTGCGGAGTTGGGACTCGATGAATGATTTTTTAATACAGCCTTATATTAAAATTTATTGGTTTGCTTAATAAAAAATTTCTTAGAGTATAGTGTACAAAATACCTTTCAGGCCTCCAAAGCAATGGGCTGTTCCTTCCGTTTCCTCTCTGAAAACAAAACAATGAATAAAAGTCATCACACAAAAGTTGGTACCTTTGACTGGCGATTTTTTGATTTCCATTTCTGTGTCTGATTCCCTTTCTGGTTCTTCCATAGGAACAGTCGGCAAAGATTGGTTAATAATTTCAGCTAATTCGTCTTCCACAGCTGCTTCATCTTCTTCAGTTAAACCACCGCTTAACAACGCGTTAATCTCCTGAAATTTAATGTTAGAAAAAACACCTAGTTTTACAACCGCACCTCTTGTTTCTCCGCCGCCTCTTTCGTCTCATCCAGGATTCTTTCAATGTCTTCTATATTCAGCGCTTCATTCACTTTCTTAAGGGCTTCATTACCTTGCTTAAGCCCATTAACTACCTGTAATTCAACTTGAGCAAACTCTATATCATGTGTCATCCGTTCCAGGTTTTCCAACTGATTATCTGTCTTTTGTAGAATAGACTCCTGGTATCGTTTCTTTCGCAGTAATAATTTCGCTCTCCTAAAAATGCTGTGTAATGATGTACACTCAAAGTGGGTTTAAAAATACTCTTTTTGTCCTTTATTTAGTAGTTTCTTCGCTAATTCGCGGTCGGACACCAAGGTAAGCTCAATACGCTTCTGATACTGTTTCAGCTTGTCTCTTTGCTGCTTCAATTGCTGAAAAAACAGCGATGCAAAATGAAAATTCTAGAAGTGAAACCTTACCAAAACAGCCTTATCTTGTTGAGTAATGCGAGAGACAGGTTTCTTTTTACCGAAAATAATCCCCATTGTGACGCAACTCCGTTTGTTCTTAAATGTCACAGAATTTTGGGGCTGCTTGAATTTGTTATCTTCTTGATTTTGACAGCTGTCAACTTTTTGGTTATTTTGTTTCTGTACACCTTTAGAGGCACCAAAAGGACGCAACGCCACAACAAACTTTACAACCGAAGTCACAAACCCAATTTTTTCAATTTTAGCTCACAACGAATTTAAATTAAAAAATGAAACCCTGACAAACTAGTGATTTAGTGTTGTGGCGTTGGTACCACGGCAGCTGTCAAATTAAACGATTCACATTCCACTGGGTTTATAATTGGACATTTAAAAATCGCGCTTTATAGGCAGCCAATGAGATTGCTCGTTTTTGTGAGTCTAGTGGAAGCTGTGTGGTCACAACATGTCTTTATAGGTTATGTCCCCCTTTTAAAAGAGAAACTTTCCCAATGGGCGAAAGTATCAGAGTAGTTTTCCCAGGTGATGTAATCATAGATGTGAAGTCAGTAAAAGGGGTTACAATTATAGGACCTGGCTTGAAACGCAACGAAAATGACCCCAACAGTCTCCAAATCACCAAGACAGGAAGGCTACAATTCCGGTCGCCGAACACGTACTGGGTTGATAATAATCAGAAGCGTTATACCCCCAAACGAGGTGATTTGGTTGTTGGAATTGTGATAAAGAAGGCGGGAGACTCCCTGAAAATCGATATAGGAAGCGGCGAGCCTGCCTCACTGTCCATGATGGCATTCGAAGGAGCCACAAAGAAACAGAAGCCTGACGTCCAAGTCGGTGATGTAATTTACGGAAAGTTACTGAACGCGCATAAGGAAATGGAGCCGGAAATGGTGTGCATTGACTCTTATTTCAAGGCGGGGAAAATGGGGCCCCTATCGAACGAAGGATTTCTCGTGAATGTCAGCTTGGGGTTAGTGCACCGGCTGTTGGAAGCAGAAAACCCGATTTTGTCGGCACTGGGGAAAGTTTTTCCCTACGAGATCGCGTTGGGAATGAACGGGAAAGTTTGGATCCGTGGAAGAACCACAAAAGAAGTCTTGACAATTGTGCGACTTTTGGAAGCGGCAGAGGTCCACGACGACAAGGTCATTCTCGAATTATGTAGACAATGTAAATAAATTTTATTACCAAAGCTTTAGATATGTCATGCACTGTAATCCTGACAAATCCTAAGAACAGTAATAAACGGACTTTGTACTCGAATCCAGCGAATCTCGTGTTTATAGCCCCACCTCTTACACATGTGCTCTGGCTTGCAAAGCCAATGATAGCTGATCAGTCAGGTGGGGTGTGACTGATATGAAATAAATTGTTTTTTCGCAACGAACATTTCAACATTTATTGCTAAGATGAGTGATAAGTCAAACGGATATCACTGTAAGTAAAGTTCAATCTTTAGAAAGCACTTTTCTTTGGTTTTTTCCACTTAACCTTACTTTTTCAGCCGTTGGTGAGGATGATTTTGAGGAAATACGCATTCCAGTGCCTTGGGGGCACATCAGTGGTGAGTTGTAGGAATTAGGTTTTGACGTCAATCATGATTAAGCAGATTTGTGGTTAACAAATGAAGTGCATTCAGGTGTCAAGGGGGCCTATTGTTATTCTAATAATAAACTAATAATTTAAAGCCAGTTATTAGCTATAGTTGTTTAATAAATTCATTTTACACGTCTCAATGAGAATATATTAGAAAACAGCAATGGTGCAAGGAGCAAACTTGTTTTTGCATATAATTATCAATGTTAAGTTTACGCAAGTATATACTTAAAATTCCATAATGTTAAATAATATCATGTTAGAGAAAAAAACGAGTAGAAATTGTTTTTTTTTTTCTACATATTGGTTGTACATGTTATCTGTCGTTTGTGACGTCTTTTGCAGATCACTATGGCAAAAAACATATTTTAACAAAGAAGCAGAGCTACCAACTTGTTTTAAATTCCAAAGTCTGCTCTGCCTTGGTCACCGTTTTTATTCGATTTGGTACTATCCTACTCATAAAAAACTAGGACATAGTGTAAATTGGACTAGGTAAAAGTGTCCAAATTAAACGTCTGTCATTCATTATATTATATAAAATTTGCCACAAATACATAATTTAAAAAAAAAAAAATTATCCAAGCTCAGTTGCACAATAAGTTGAGCACACAAGCAATAACCAAGTTTTTATTTCCTAGTTTTCATTAAGGCGATGGTACGTCGAAAGTTTTACACCACTAAATTTTTTTTAAAACTGACAACTATGTCATTTGGTGTCTAAATTTTCTATGGATACGATAGTACTCCAACGTTAAAGAATAAAAATATTGTAGTAAAAAACAGCAAAAGAATTTCCAATTTATTACAATTTCAGTAATTTTTTCTATAAAAGACGACTAACAAGTGTAGCATTTTTCTAAAAACGCCAAAGTACCCTCAACTTTGACACTAAGGATTATAAAACTGCTTAAAAATTGCGACCGCATTAAAATTTCAAATCAGACAAAACCCCATTCATTTCTTTTTCCTTCAAGGTAAATGGTGGGGATCAAAGGTGACTCAGCCCATTCTAGCCCTCCACGGCTGGCAAGACAATGCCGGTACTTATGACACTTTGGCCCCGCTTCTAGCCAGCAGAGGTCACTCCGTGCTATGCGTGGAACTTCCAGGTCATGGTCGTTCGTCACATTTCGCCGATGGTCATCAGTACTATATTTTTTGGGATGGTATCCATCTGGTCCGTCGAATCGTTAAGTATTTCGAATGGGAGAAAATTACCATCATGGGACATTCCTTAGGAGGAGGCATAGCGTTTTTGTACGCCTCCGTTTATCCAGACGAGACTGAAAAGTATATCAGTTTTGATATTGCGAGCCCGAGCGTTAGGACCCCTCAGAGAATTATCGCAGCGATGGGGGATGCCGTGGATAAGTTCCTTAAATATGAGAATTTGACACCTGAACAGACGCCGTGTTATCAGTACAATGATATGATTGATATAGTGTGTGACGCGTATAAAGGTGGGGTTACACGGAAATCGTGTGAGATCATGATGAAGAGAGGCATGAAACCCGCCGAGGATAAACCTGGGTACTTCGTCTTCGCCAGGGATCCTAGACTGAAAGTCGCAGCCTTGGGTTTTATGACAATAGACCAGGTTTTGGAGTTCGCGGCTAGGATAAAATGCAAGGTTTTAAATATCAGGGGAAACCCAGGGATGAAATTTGAAGTACCAGAGTACTATGATAAAGTCTTGGATGCTATAGAGCGAGCTGGGGCGAAAGTTGAAAGACACGTCGTTGAAGGCACTCATCATCTCCACCTCAATAACCCAGAACGGGTAATTGACATTGTTGATCGATTTCTAACCTCATAATTATAGATAATTTATTTTATTTATTTTTTTTACCATCAGAGGCAGTATTGTATGTTTTATTGTTGACTTTATTTAAATAAATGTTATACGAACACTGGATTGTTACATCGCCAGGTTGTTACCACAAGCGAAGGCTCGCTTTGGTAACGCTGACAAAGAGTCTCCCATTGCATCTCCGTTGGACTAAAAATGGCCTTTGAGCGAAGATTACCTTTCACTGTTTCCAGATCTTTCAATATTGCTTTGTTGCGCTCTTTCGCTTCTTCGTACGACGGGAATTTCTTGAGCTTATCGCCATCGTCAGGAACTGTCACCTCTTCCTTTTCACTAAAGCAAAAGCATGTCACAAAAGAAATTCATATTCAAGTCATACTAACATTTCTTGAAGCAACCGCTCGACTTTTTCTTCTTGTTGTTTATATTTCTTCAGAATGTCTTCAATTTCCGGTAATGGCATTGCAGGAACGGGTTTCCGATTTGTTTGTATTGACCGCTCACCGCCTCGTTGCTTAGCAATTTCGGGGCGCGAGATTCAAACTTGAGTAATTTATGACCACGTGTAACTGATAAGATCTACATGAAATCATGAGTCATAGAAGCTTGCTACGATTATTATACTGGTTACGTAAATAGCTACATATTCATTAGAGTTTTTATAAATGTAAATGTACGAGATGATAAGCAGAATGTGAAAAATTCCGTAAGTACAAAATTGAAATTTTCAGCTGTCATCTTTGGTAGTTTTAGATTGTCAAAATCGACGATGCTACCAACATGTGAAAAAAGTTAAGCCCTCTGGCGTTTACAACTAACATTTTGCAATGCAAACTAAATTAGCGGACAACTGAAATGAAATATTAATTTTAATCGTAAATAAAAGCCTGTAAAAGCATAAATCAGATTAAATTATAACTTGTTTTTACTAGAAACAATGACAACCATAAAACAAATGCATGCTCGCTGGTTGTTCGTTATTTATTGATATTAAAAAACAGGGCAGGACCGAAGCGAGATAATTTCGAGCCCGTATTGGAGAAACGTGACACTGTTAGAGGTTTTCAGGGCCGGCACTATTTTTATCACCCAAAACTAGAACGGAACTCGTTATAATTCCGGTTGTTGTTGGTTAGAACCCATTTGATTATGGCCGTTTATGGTAACAATAAAAACATTATAAAACGCGGTAAATATCAATTATTGACCCCTTTTGTTGAATTTTCTATAGTTTGCGAGGTAGCGACAATAAACTTCCATATAGTTCACGATAACAGGACAGTAATTTCCATTTTATCATAAGGATATTGATAAGAATTATCATAAAAATAGTTCAGGTATGTCGAACGTTACCTTTATAGCGCTCTTTCACTGTTATATATTCATGACAGAAAAAGACAGATAATACTTTTTGAAATAATGACTCTAAAAATTGCAATAATAATATTTTTAAAAACGACACGAAGTACGTCATTTCGAGTCGAACCTCCGAACGGTTTAGGTGTCCGAAAAGTGCACACGTCGTGGTCACATTCAAACTGACTTGATCTATGCGAGCAATTCTTGATGATGGACGGATTTGTTCGTGTGGCTCGAGTTAGATGGGAATGTTTGGGCTGCTGGATCTACACTTAAGGTACGCATTTAAAAATTTATTACTCCTTAAATACTGTACATATACATGGTATAACATATACAATGGCACGTTATTTATAAAAATATAATGAGCATGTTTTTTACACCAACTGATCGAAGGACGAAAGGAAGACGAAGAAACTAAAAGCAGAGCATTTAGCACCAAGCACCGTTTAAAACGTGGCCGATCACATGATCAAATTTCTGGTTTTAACGTTCACTGTCGTGGCTATAAAGTACATATTTGCTTAGTTTAACTGCGGTTTTTATTTTCATGAGTCATGAAAATAAAGTTGATCTTATTGTGAAGGATTTTACCGGATTTCTTTCTATTTAACTATATTATAGTACTTTTGTGTTTATGACTGTGCTTATTGCAACCTGAAAGTATAAGCGGGCAGGGTCGGACTGTAAAACGTTGATTGAGAAACTTAACCGGTTAAGCCCAAATTGCCGTAAAATCGAATAATAAATAGGGACCTGCAAGACGTCTCTGAGGGACACCCTGAAAACTTTAAGTGTTTGGTGCTTGGCACTCGCCCCGGTCGTGAAGTTGAAAAAATCACCCCATAACTACCCTACGGAATTATTTTACAAACAGTCACAATTTACATAACTCCTGATATGTTTCTTTATACAATTTAAATATTAAGGATTACAGTTTCGTTCAAGGGTTTAACTATGAATTTGAACCAAGCTTGAAAAATGGACGAGTAGATGCGACCTTTTCAAGATCAATACACAGATCCACGCTCAAAACATGACTAGAATAAAAACAATGTCAGTCTTTCGTCGACAAACGTAAGAAGACACATTAACAATTGTAATACTGATTTTCAACAAAATCACTCGATTCACAACATATTGCCAGGTTCACTCCGTGTCGAAGCGTGATAAACTTGTTTATGAGGTGTAAAACTACTCAAAGACGGTGTAGCGTTCCTCCACGATAAACCAGGAGGACCAACACGGGCGTAAACCGGTTGCGTGGGCGACACTAAATCTGGGGGATTTTCATTGGAGGGCTTGCGATCTTTTTTTGTACGTCGGAGGGTTTGGGTGGGCGCGAAATAGGAGTCGGAGTAAACTTTGCGGTTGTAGTAGCCCCCGTTGGAGGCGGGATAAGGAGGCTCATCGTCGGGGCTGTTAGGCATCCACACCTAAAACAAAATTTAAGTTATGTGTTCGTGGGAAAGATAGTTTTACCATGGAATTGCCCATGCGGCGGCCGCCCGTTATCAATGTCGTTGTTGCGTACGGGGCTGGAGATGTGGCGCCCACGGAGGTTGCCATCAAGCTCGCATCAACTTCCGCGTAGTCGGCGATCTGAGAGGCTCTCGAAGAGTCCAAGTTTGGACTCGCGTATTCTTGGACTTGCATGTCGTACTTTCGACCCATTGGGTACCCTTTTTCCGAACCGTACTCCAGATGGTCAGGTCTTGTATACTCTTTGTGAAGCGGATTTTGACGCAAGTTCATGCTGCCGCCACGTTCCGGCTGGGGTGTTAATTTCGAGTACTCCGGAAGGGTACTGGAGTAATCCGGAAGAGTATCCTTATCCAACCATAAAGGAGTCTCTGTTTTCGACGCTAACGGCGTGGTTAGAACTCCGCCGTTGGAACGACTAGGAGTCATCGTCTTCTTGGTCAACATTTGTCGTCTTCGAACCAACAACATCGCCCCAAATAACAGCACCATGACTGAGACCATGCTGATTAACAGCGCCATGAACCACGTCTCTGTGATGAAATCTCCGCTTTGCATGTCGATGGGTTTTTGGTGGTGGTCTGTAATCCTTGACGCTGGGTCAAGTCTCAAAGTGGCGGCGGCACTGAATGGCCCTAAACCAGCTCTCGTAGCCGCCGCTACTCTCACGCTATACGAAACCCCCGCAGTTAAATTCCCCAACAAAAGCGTTGGAGTTGTACCAACATTAATCGTATCCATACTATTCGTTCCGTTAGCTTTAACTTCAACTTTGAACCCATAAAGGTCGCCATTTAAAGCCGATGGAGACGGAGGCTTCCATTTCAAATACACCGCGGTCGCATTGAGGAGTAAAGCTTCCATGGCTGTGGGGGCTTCCATAGGCACGTCTTCTAAAGTTCGGACAGTTCGCGAATTGGAAGGTTGTCCTTCGACAGTCTTATAGAAAGGCACAAGGAAGAATTCATAACGTGACCACTTGTCTAAATTATTGACAGAGAAACTAGACGAGCCCCCCGTGTGGAGAACCGTCAACATGCTGTACGGTTTAAGAAGATCTGGAGGACCATCGAGACTGATATAATAAATGTACAAGCCTTCGACGTATTGAGCATCTAAGATCTCCCAGACTAACTTTATAGCGGTTGATAAAACAGGGATCGCCTCGGTTAAACGAACGATGTTACCTGAGATTAAACTCGCTCTAGCTTCGCTTAAGACTGTAACTTCGGGATTCCCCCAATTTTGAGCGGTGTCGGGACCGACGATGATGATATCAGAGATTTGGGAGGGGGGGCCTAAACCGTGGCCGTTTTCCGCCCTCACCAAGAAAGTGTAGGGGACCCCTGGAGTCAGAAGGTGTTGCGTGAAAGTAGGACCTGGTACTCTTCGTGCGACCACGGTCCACGTAGGAGTCACCCCTTCTTCGCGACCGAACAATTCAATTTGATAACCTAACAAACTCGAAGACCCTATTTTATTGTTTTGACCCCAAGTGATCGTCACGCTACCTTCTGATTGGTTGAGAGCGTGTGGTCGACTCGGAGGCCCCGGTAACATAATAGCCTCCGGAGCCTTAAAGAAGTTAATATTAGGGTTTTTGGGGTTTTCGACGAGAAGATGACCGCTCCAGGTTGCTTTACCACAACGTGAAGAAGCCACGCAGGTGTAAACCCCGGAATCCTCCTTCTGTAAGTGATAGATTTCTACCAAACCAGGTGTTGTCGCGTTTATGCGTTCGGAGGTGGTCACAGGAAGACTTTCTTTGTACCACGAGATGACTGGAGTTGGATTTCCTGTCGCTTCGCACGATAGGAAAGCAACTGAGTTTATAGGAAGAGTTTGATTGACAGGACCTCTGATTATAACAGGTGGAGGTCGCTCCTCCTTCGAAGTGACGGTGAGGCGAGTTCTTGTAGATGCGGAGCCTGCGGCGTTGACCGCAGAGCAAATTATAACAGTCCCCGAGTTTTGGGGTTGTGCGTTTTTTAAGGTTAAAGTCGAGTGACTATCGTCGGTTGTTAGAATCTGGTAGTTGCCTGAAGAAGCTCCTGAGTACAGTAACGCACGGTCGCCTTCAAAAGACCAGAATACGAAAGGTTTAGGGCTCCCATTGACGTTGCAATGAAAGGAAACATCGCGACCTGATTCGACAGTTTGAGCTAGAGGTCTACTAGTAAATGTTGGAGGCGCATGAACTGTTAGAATCGCCGTTGCGCTGACAGCCCCCGCAAAGTTATCAGCCTCACAAGTGTACCGACCTTGATCTAAAAGAGTTATGCGCTCTAACCGAAGAGTTCGGTCTTCAAGAACTCGAACGCGCCCCAACGGCATAGTTCCCCCAGCCGCGTTCCGTCGCCAAAGAACGTCCGGTAAAGGATCACCACCAACCGAACAAGCAAAATCAACCGTGGATCCCACCAGAGCCACGGTGTCTTCCGGAGCTTTGACCATGAACGGTTTAACTGTAACAACACTGTTAGATCCACGCTGGGTGTCTTCGAAAACGTACCATAAACTTTCAAGATGGCGACGGTGGATTCTCGAATCCCCGCAGTGTTCTTCGCTACACATTGGTACCTCCCATCATCCGACGGCTTGGTGTCAGTGATGGCGAGATTAGATCCATCGACGAGTTTCAAGCGCCCCTCGATGTTTAAAGTGTGGCCGTCTTTGCGCCATAACACTTGAGGCTCAGGTGTGCCTTTAGGAGGAGCGCATTCCATAACGATGGGTTCCCCAGCTGCAACACGGGCGCTTTGGGGCTCCAGACGGAATTCATCGCGTAGAACTGGAACAACGGTCAAGGGTGAGAGCAAATAAAAATTAATGGACGTGGGGTTGACTTGAATTTAAAAGCAATTTTGTGGGTGGGGAGCGCAGGAAATTGCTGCAATGAATTGAGCGATGTATCAATCAGGAGTTTTCATTTCCGAAAGGTGACTTAAGTGGGGTTTGCAAAAAACACTTGTTAACCCACAGAAAAAATTGACAGAAAAATTGTTGACGCGCGTTTCGGTAGCAAAACTACCAACCTCAGAGCGATGATTAAACTAACCCTATAATGATGCCTTTAACTTTAGAGGGGTGTTTTGACAGGTAGAACAGGGAGGAGGCTCTATAGCCATTCTCAGTGTTCATAATTACATTTTTACTTATTTATAAACTGTCGTAAATGTCTAGAAAATTACAATTATTTACATTCTTCATCGGCCTGCGGCAGAACCGATCTATGTGATGTTTTTTTTTCAAAAACATGTTGGACAACACTGGACTTTTTAAATCTTTCAAGTTTAATATGATCTTTCATAGATCTTTTTGTTTGCCCAGTAAATTTTTTATTACAATCTTAACATTATATTTGATAAATTTCCGACTTTTCGTTTTCTCCTGCTTTATCTTTGAGACTACCCAAACGATTTGGAGATTTAGTCCGGAAGTGAAAACTACTTTCAGATCGATGCCCTGGAAAATTCTTTCCGGTCTTTTACTGACCGAAGGTGTATAAAGGATTGTCACAAACGACATCATCGCGGATGTTTTTTAAAGGGCAGAACATGCATTGAACAATTTCTTAAATCTAAATTTCCTAATTATCAACCATCAACTAAGAGTCGAAACCATTAGATCTCGCTGCACTTTTAATTATTTTTAATTCAATACCAAATTTAAATTGAGTTAAGGAAAAATTTCAAAGTCTGATGATTAAGAAGTTAATGTTATTTTGAGGGCAACGATGGAAGTCTGAGGTAATGTAGCGAAGCGTTCTTGTCTCTTCCTACTTCAAGCCCTAATTTATTTCTACGTCTAAAAATGGTACCGTCTTTCTGTATTTCCACATATTCAATCCAAGTTTTTGGAAAATATTCTAGCTCACGCTCAAGTTCCTTTTCAAAATGGTCAGCTATAAAAGTGACAATTTCCCGTACCTTCATGCTGGAAAAAGAAATTTCTAGTAAATTTAAAAACGTTCTGCTTCTTACAGAGGTTTTTAACCAAAAGGTCTTCTAAATGGATCCACGCTTGTAAAACGGAAATATAGAAATTACATGAAATGAAACTATTAACTCCCCTTCTTGCAATTTGATGTTTTTAATTTCGTTAAGAAATTTAAGAGAATTTTAATACATTTTTTTAACCACTTAATGTGTGTTAACGCCGGAACAATTGATCGTATCGATTTCCCCGGTTTAGGAATTTTTGATAAACAATACAATTTTGGAATAACGGGGTTGGACACGTTCAATCTAATTTACCCTGAGAGGTAATAAGGTTGCTACATTTTTCCAAGATGTTATTGACGCGAAACGCGGGTCACAATTTTTCTCATATTTTTTGTAAATCGTTGACAACAAGTGAAATCCGAGAAAATTCATTACAGTGGGGAGGCTAAAAATTTAAGTTTTTGGGTGAAAATGACATTAAAATCGTGATTCCCTGCCCCATCCATTTCGATTAAAATTTCTGCGTTAATTGAATTGTCCCTTGATATCATCCCAGAATTGGCAATTACCCTAAAAATTACCCCAGGAATTAAAAAACCGCCCTAAACAAGATGTCACCCACTCCTACCCTGATTCACGCCCCCCTTTAAGTTTGCTTTTATCGTAAGACATGGTTTATGGAAATTGTCCTTTTGGGAACTTACATGTGTTTGTATTTTGCATAAATACTGATAACGCAAGAAAGTTTCCGTGAAGGGGAGGTTCGGGGAGTGTAGTTTTGAACATATACCCTCCGGCAAGTGACGTGACTCGCCCTTTTCACATCCATGTATCAATATGTAATACACAACACAGTATTATTAAGCTAATATGCATACAGAGTCTGATGACCATATCAATCAAAGCCAGGATACAGACAGGGCCCAATATTGATGCTATTGGCAGGATAAGTGAGTTGTACTATACAGACAGCCCGTAAGTAATTGGATTTTGACGCATACATTAACGGACGAAAAAGCCATTAATAAAAAACTTCCACATTTGGCCCAAAATTAATCACCAACAAAACAAAAACTTTTTTTACTTCTAATCAAAAAGATTAATGAAACCGAGTTTTTATTGATTGCAGTTACCGACAATCACGAAAACGCACTTAAATCAATTGATTGGAACTTGTCTCTCCACTAACATGAATAAATTTTGAACAAAAGCACTCCGGGGGTGGTGTTTTCTCCCATTCGTGATTGATTGGACCGGAGAGTTTAATTTCAGTTTTTTCGAACAAGTACGTTTACTTTGCATTTATATTGGGGAGCAATTCAAATTGCCCGGTGACAATAAAATTTTTGAATCGAAAAAGACACGATATTAATATTCACAATTGCATGCGTCGGGATAATAAAGGCGGGACAAGAGTTCCTTTATTTACCTACCCCTAAGTCTTGTGATATAGAGTTTGCATGGAGACTCCCATTTTAATATTCAGTGTTCATTTCGGGCGCCGTTGAATAAACTAATTTAAAAACTTGTATATTTTTAGCGGAGGTTAATTTTAAGGTGTTCCTCGTCTAGACTGACAAACCTTTAAAAATGCAACGAGGTTAACAGTTTAAACCAGTAATTTCTAAATTTGCCACCGACTCAAAAACGCAAATAAATGACCCCATTATCCTTGTCCCGGTTAATTTTCCCTCCAAACAAGCCGTCACTCCCATTCTCCCTGATTGTCAGTATTTTGTCTTCCGAAATAAGCCCGAGGAAATGAAACAGAAGGAATGGAGTGTGAAATGAAAAAAGGGACGAAAACACACCTCCCCACATGACTACCTAAAAACCACCCCATTTGTTTATATGCCGTGACTCGATTTAATCCCGCTTTTGTAAAAATTTGATTCGTTGTGTTGTATCGATGGCGGCGGCAAGTGCGCCGTTCCCACGCCAAAAAAGGCGATTTTATTTATCTTAGAGATGTAAACAAAAACGAACAATAAAGGTAATGGAAGGGAAAAAATTATTAGAGCGACGTCTAATTTTAAGACAAGTTTGAAGTGACGTAACGAGTTTTGACGTTAAATTTGATAAAGCTAATGCGAATCATAACAAAGAACAACAGCTGACACCAATAAAAAATGGGAATGGGACTTGGGCCGGGGGCGGCAAGAAAACGCGACTCCTAACGACGTTATCCTTTATCGAATTACGCAATGATACCGGGTGCAGGAATTTTAGCAGGAATTCTCCCAACATAAGGCAATCCGATAAACTATACAAGGATTTCGACAATAAATCCCGTTATGCTTTTTACATATTTCCGCTTCGACGACACGCTATGTTCCTTTTCTTTTATCTACTTATTGCACTTTTTTACAACTATGATAATGATTCTAAGTACGGTTTTAATGAACTTTTTTTGATAAATTCGTACCGAGTACTTAACAATTTAAAATGTCGCTGATAAAACGTCCTTGTTTAGTATCCAATGGTTTTTTAATGGAGTTTTTGCAATAAAATGTCCCAAGGCTGCGTCAAATCACCTACTTTTATATTTAAGTGTAAATAACAACGACCATTATATATAAGTGGACCCACTGCAACAAAATTAACGGTTTTATCAGTTTTGTGCCCTCGTTGATTTCACAAACTTATGTGCAGATTAAAAAGAAACAAACTTTTTGATTTTCGACCCGGCGCATCCACCATTTTATTTCATTTTCTAGTGCGCAAACACAAATTGACCACGAGCATGAATCGCGGGCGCAAAAAACAATGTTAAAAATTATCGAATTTTTATTCCTTTGATGAAAGTTAATTGGTGTAAAATAACAAAATATTTATTTCGGTCGCAAAATAACTGTTAAAATTGCGTATTCAACTTTCTTATAACACCAAACTGAAAAAAAAACACAAAATTTAGGAACTTTTCCTCGGTTGGTAACACACATTGAAAAAAACGTGAAATGACAGTGTGAGTTTAAGGTTATAGTATCAGGTCAATCACAGAAAAATTAATATAGCAAAAGCAATCGTGGAATTTTCTGCAATTTTCTCGCCCGCGGAAAATTTAGTCTTGAAACACAAATTTATCTTGACTACTTGATTCAAATTTGAAATTTTGATTTAATATGAACTTTGAAATAAATGTGTCGCCAACTGTTAAAAAATTCCCTACATTACTAAAACAAAAAAATAATTTAAAATGCAAACGAGAAAAAATTACATAAAAAACTCGTTTTATAAATTTTAAGAGCATATCTTATCTAGATTGTAACCTCAAACTCACATTGACATATGACATTCTATCAAATGTGTGTTACCAACCGATAAAAAGTTCCTAGGTTTTGGGTTAGAATGGTCTGTTAACGTATTCATAACCATTACTAATAAATGTCAGGCTACTTGATTTAAGTTTAAAATGTCAACTTTGAACTTAAGGCTTTATCATTATTTTATTTGTAAAAAAATGTATTTAATATGCAAATTAAAAAAAATACATAAAAAAAACTCGTTTTATAAAACTTAAGAGCACTCGTTTCTTACACACTTTTGCCTATGGCAGTCGTGCTGGAAACTTGAATTCGTGTCTTGACATAAATTTTATAAAGTGGTCTTTTAATAACTATTTTTTAATTTGCTGTTGTAGCAAAGCTGTTAACGCGCTCATTTTGAATGCGTTAACAGACCATCACTAAACTCAAAATCTACGAACTTTCTTTCGGTTGGTAACATATATTTGACAAAATGTCAAATGTCAGTATAAGTTTGAGGTTACAATTCAGATTAGATACAGAAAATTTTCATCAACACCAAATTAATGGTGGAATTTTCAGCAACATCTAAATCACTAATAAACCCAAATCTAGGGACTGTTACTCCGTTGGCAACACACATTGAACAAAATGTCAAATGCAAGCGTGAATTTCAGCTTACAATTCAAAAGAGATACATAAACGTTTCGTCGACAGCAAACTAACCGTGGCATTTTCAGCAATTTGCCGTTTTCCTAGTGGAGCGCAGGAAATTTCTGAAACACTAATTTTGCAAAATTGAAACGTCAATTTTGATGTTACAGTGTCACCAACTGCCATGAAATTCCCTGAATGACCGAAGCTGATTTAATTTCCCCCGAAATTCGTTTTTAAATCTAGAAAATTGTACTGATCAAATATGAAGAATTCTACAGCGTTTTTTTAGAATAATCCAACGGTATAAATTTAGAGCAACAAATTGAAGCTTGTTTTTTCTTGTCTCTCTGGAATTCTTCGCTCGCTTGTTCCTATTTGTGGAGTTTATCCTTATTGCGATCTTGCAAACTAAGCCGAAAAATACAGAGAATCGCACGTAATATACGATTACTAGAATAAAGAGAAATGTGTTCCGAACACACCAATCTGAAAACCTCGTGATTCGTCTCAATACCGCTCTCCATTAAGAATAAAATATGGTTTGACCTTATTATGTAAAAGCGTTAGTTCGTACCTATTCCATTTTTTTCCGTGTAAATCGTCGCACGTTTTCGTTAAAAACTGTATATACAGTCGCTTATTTAGTTCGAGTCTGAATCGATTTATCCCATCACGAAACCTTTCAAAATGTCGTTTCACATGAAACGCTATCTCCAGGAGGCAATATCAGCAACGGAGCACAACTATTTGTTTTCTCCATATACGTACAATAGCAAGAATAATTTATTTTTGTAGGATTTAGACAGTGTGCGTGCTTCAACAAAGAAAAAAATAAATCGTTCGTTAACCCAACATTTGACGAAATCGCCGGATTAACCAGAGGGGAAACTCGGATCAACACAAATAAATGAAAGAATCACAATTAGAAAAGTTGTTATTAGCTCCCTTTGTGACTAATATAAAAACACGAGGGCGTAGTTGAGTCGTACTTGTTTTGATTTTAAATGACTGTTTAGCGCGAAACTTTCCTTATTTTTTCTAATTTCGAAATGCACGCCATAAAATTATAAATAAAAATTACTGAACGAGACGCGACGATAAAATTAATTAAAGAACTCGTCCGGAATTCCTTTTATCTAGCTCAGTCGTTGAATACAAACAAAAACAAGTGTAGAGAGCTTTAAGCTCACCGGGAATGGTTGGCGGCACTGTTAATTATATCTGTTACACGCGTACCAACTTAATTACGGCATAAAACGCAAACTTAATAGTGGAAATCGTCGTTAATATGGACCCTCTTTGCCAGACATCTGCTCGAAGATCGAAGATAAAACAGACGTGATCTGATCTAGCAACCTGGGATGAAACTTTATGGAGCGCCAAATTTGAACTGACTGATATATATAGTAGTGGAGTTTTGTCTGTTAGACGGGGGTCGAATATTCGCCGGAAAAAAAATTCAACGGAAATCAAACGAGCTTTTATGTTATTTTCCTAATTTTTATATTAATTTATATATTTCCTATTTTAATTAATTAATTATTATATTTTCTATTTTTATATTAACTTCTTTTTGTTTTTATTTTGTGTTTTGGTAATTTAGAGAATTTTTTGACAGTTGGTAACATTTATTTTTAAGTTCACATTAAAGCAAAATTTTAAATTTGAGACAAGTAGTCAAAATAAGTGTCATTTTTCGTTTGAAATTGCAACATTTGTGTTTCCAGATGAAATTTTCCACAGGCTAAAAAATTGAAGAAAATTCCACAGTTCATTTTCTGTATTTTTTTTAATTGGCCTGGAACTATAATCTCAAACTCACATTGACATTTGACGTTTTGTTCAATATGTGTTACCAACCGAAAAAAAGTTTCTAGATTTTGAGTTTTTTTCTAATTTGTTGTTGTAATAAAGCTGTTAACGCACTCATTGTGAACAGACCATTACTAAACCCACAATCTAGGAAGTTTCTTCCGGTTGGTAACATACATTTGATAAAATGTCATATGTCAGTATGAGTTTGAGGTTACAATTAAGATGAGATGCGGGTCCAAGACTAAGTTCAAAGGACTAGTGCTCTTAAAATTTATAAAACGAGTTTTTTATGTTGTTTTCTAATTTATATTATTTTTTTTATTTATTGTTTTGATAATTTAGGAATATTTTTAAAAGTTGGCCACACATTTATTCCAAAAGTCACATCAAAGCAAAATTTTAAATTTGTCAACATAAGTCATTTTTTGCGCGAAATTGCAAAATTTGTGTTTCAAGATGAAATCTTCCACAGGCTAGAAAATTGCAGAAAATCCCAAGGTTCACTTGATGTATTTTCTACTGGTACTATAATCTTAAACTCACACTGACATTTGACACTTCGTTCAATAGGTGTTACCAACCGAAAAAAAGTTCCTAGATTTTTTTATCTAATTTGCTGTTGTAATAAAGCTGTTAACACACTGGAACACGATAGGTTGAGTGTATCACCCATCATTTTATCATTTTTTACATGTAAAAACTCATATTTATAAATTTATAATTACATTTTTTTCCAGGGTCGGACCTGTGTCGCGACAACTTGAGCACTCCGTATACGATTAGTGTTTTTTTATTCACGCTGTGTGTAGTCCCGCTCAGGTCGTTTACTTATTGCTATTACGTAACGATTCAATGAAGAAATATAACGCGGTAAAAAAACCAGTCCATTGCCCCAAATGGAGGTCAGACCCCGTGTTGCTTGTTAACTACTCATTTCGCTCTGATTTTGATCAGCTGGCTCGTTGGTCTAGGGGTATGATTTCCGCTTAGGGTGCGGGAGGTCCCGGGTTCAAATCCCGGACGAGCCCATCTTTTTTTTTTTAAATATAGTTTTAAAATTCAGAATACAAACGTAGTCAGTTGTGCTCGCTTGTGAAATTCCCTGAATATTTCCTTTCTCAAAAGTGAAATTTAATTACGGCTCAACCGGTTGTTTTCCTGCTCAAAATTAGGAAGTAGCATAGAGGGTGCTCCAAATAATAACCGTTGTAAACTATGATAATCGCATAAACGTCTCGGAATAGCTTCGGGCAGATAACGTAACAATAAAAGTACAAGGAGCATTACCATACCGTTTGGGATCAGTAGAGGGCATGACATAGGCCAAGTTAACACCGGAGGCCCGATACCCCTAGAACAGCGCCTACGTTCTGTTTTCATTGAATTAATTACTTGTTTAGATAAGTCTAACAAAACAACCAAACCAAGCGGAATAATGCGCGGTTTATTGCAGTTATGCTTTTCGACGTTTGCGCTTGTTGCAGACGTTTTTTACATGCATAATTCATCATCAAAGACCGGAAGGGAGATGAAAATTTATTATGCAACTCACAATACACACAATCATGGAGGTAACATAATCACAATACCAAACATCACTTCCTAGTTTGCTCCTCTAATTATAATAAGTACTGCTCTAAATTTCAAGCAACTTCAAAACTGTATTCTGGTTCATTCATTTTTTAGCAACGGTATAACAGTCCTCCCCTTTATACGTACTTTGTTCCGAGCTTTTTTCATTTATAACAAACAATAGCTGCATTTATGGCACAACTGACTTTGATCCGGGCTTTGTTTAATCCACAGAAAATATAAAAAGAATATTGTGCGTATGCAGAAAAGAAAGAGTTCTTGGAAAGTAATCACCGTCATACTCGTCATTGTAATTTTAATCAAAAAATGTACCCCTCTAGTAGGCTTCGCGTTATTTCGACATGTTGGTAGCATTGTCATCAATCTACAACTGTCAACACTAGCACGTTTAACCTCAAACTGTCAGAAGAAATCCCAAAGCATGCGGTTCATGAAAACGTGACGAAACGGAAATACGAAATTAAAGAGTGATCTTATTAAGATAAAAATAAAATATTAGATATAATACGACGAAAGATGTAATGGAATAATATCAAATCGACCGAAAATTGTTTTTTGATAAAAACGATTCGTTATAGACGTTAAAATAGTATGTTGGAGGTTACGAAACTATGATATTCACTAATTGGACGCCCAAGTAGGCTTTTGAAACTTAATACTGTTGATACCTTAGCTTGTAATCACAAAGTTAAGCGCAGTTGACGTGATGTAAAGTGTCAAAGTCAATAGCCGACAGGGCTACCAACGCTTTATTTTAAATAAGGCCCAATTTGTGAGTTTTTATTTAAATAGCACTGGTGAATGTTTTTTACACTGTTTTAGTGAAATTAATTATTTTATAATGTTTGGTTTGGTTTTTGCAATGAGAACATTACTTTTACTGGGCTCAAATGCTTATTTCTGTAGAAAAATAAAAATAAAAAATGTTTAACGTTTTAAAGTAAAAATCGTTATTTATTGCTTAAGAATATTTTTTGTTAAGGATTTCAAATAAAGTAAATATTATAAAAATATGAATTATAATAAAGATTTTTTTAAAAGTATTATTAAAAAAACTCAAGATAATTTAGGGAATTTTGTGACAGTTGGTAAAACCTTAAGTTCAAAGTTGATATCTTAAACCTGAATCAAGTGGCCTAAACATAACTGTCATTTTTCGCAAGTGAAATTGCAAAATTAGTGTTCCAAAATGAATTCACAAATTTTCTGCACCTCGTTAGAAAAACGGCAAATTGCTGAAAATGCCACGGTTAATTTGCTGTCAACGAAAATTTTCTGTACCTATTTTAATTTGTATCCTCAAATTCACGCTGACGTTTGACATTGTGTTCAATGTGTGTTACCAACCAAAAAAAGTTCCTAGATTTTGGATTTAGTAATCTGTTAACGCATTTAAAATGAGTGTATTAACAGTTTTGTTATTAAAAAGAATCTAGAAACGTTTTGGATGGTAATACACATTGAACAAAATGTCAAATGTCAGTATGAGCTCAAGATTATAGTTCCAGGTCAGTTACAGAAAAATTAATTTAGCAAATTAATCGTGGAATTTTTTGCAATTTTTTGCTAGCCTGCGGAAAATTTCATCTTGATAAACAAATTTTGCAATTTATAGTAAAAAATGACAATTGTTTACTTGATTTAAATCTAAAATTTTCCTTTAATGTGAATTTTGAAATAAGTGTGTCACTAACTGTTAAAAATTCCCTAAATTACCATAAAAAACAATTTAAAATGCAAATTAGAAAAAATAACATAGATGACTCGTTTTGTATATTTAAAGACCACTAGTCCTTTGAACTTAGACTAGGACTCGCATCTTATCTGAATTGTAACCTCAAACTCACACTGACTTTCCCTGACATATGACATTTTATCAAATGTGTGTTACCAACCGAAAAAAAGTTCCTAGATTTTGGGTTTAATAGTGGACTCCTAACGTATTCACAACGAGTGTGTTAACAGCTTTGTTGCAATAGCAAATTAGAAAAAGCCAAAACTGTTTTTCAGTTGGTAACACACATGGAACAAAATGTCAAATGTCAGTGTGAGTTTAAGATGATAATTCCAGACCAATTACAGAAAATGCACCAAATGAACAATGGGATTTTCTCAAATTTTTCTAACCTGCGGAAAATTTCATCTTAAAACATTTTGCAATTTCGCCCGAAAAATATCAGTTATGTTGACTACTAGATTCAAATTTAAAATTTTGCTTTAATGTGAACTTTGAAATAAACGTGTTACCAACTGTCAAAAAAATCCCCTAAATTATAAAAATAAATAAATAAATAAATAAAAAATGCATTTAACACGCAAATTAGAAAAAATAACATAAAAAACTCGTTCTGTAAAACTTTTGAGTACAAGTCCTTTGAACTTAGAGTTGGACTCGGGTCTTAATATAAGTATTATAAAATATTACATTAAAAGACAAGTTTCATAAACGGTATTTGGCGCACGAATTCCAAAATTAATCCAAAATTAATAATCTAAGGAATGAAAACGATTTGTGAAACGTGTGTTTTATACTATTTTTTCTACTTCGGCCTATTTTTTTGATTTTTGATTTGATTCTCAAAAATCTAGTAACTTTTGTCGCAGTTGGTATCATCAGGTTGCCATGACAACCTGTGGCGCTTTTCGCGTTTTTCTGACATTTAATTTAATTTATTGACATTACTGACATTGCAATATTTCAAGTAACATCACATCTACCAACCTTGTAACAAAAAGTTTACCAATTCTATTATGAAACCTCATAAGAGCTCATAAGAGCACTCAATTGGGTGCTTTAATGAGTCGGTTAACAACCCGAAGTAGAAAAATATTTTTTTATTACACTCTTATAACGCATTCAAAATAATTTCCCAGTCAGTACCATAAATCTTTTGAAAAGATGAAGAGGCTGAAGAGCATATTATTGAATTTCCCCAATGTTTCATTATCGCTATTATATTTTTATTGTATAAAAAGAACAAATTGTCTATTTTTTGTACATCTAGAAAATTTTGAAGCTTTTAAAGCTTTTTTTTTTAATTTTAGAAATGAAAAAATGTCGGTTTTTGTAAAATTTATTTATTTTTTTATTAATTGAAAATTTCAGTTGAAAATGTAAGGTCTGAAAAACTAGGAATTTGCGGGTTTAGATCTATAATCTACAATCTGAGACTTTTTATCTACAATATATATATTTTTTTTCAAATTCTCAAATTTAGGGCTTCGTAGTATAATTAAATATAGTAAAGAATATTAGAATCCAAAGCTCGAAATCCAAGACTTAAGAATATAAAATCTAAGAAATTTTAAATTTCTCTTGAAACCCCAAAAAATTAAAAATGTGCCTTTAAAAAAAACTTGCATTTAAGAAACTCTTATTCAAGTCCTAAGAAATATCCATTAATTGACCTCTAGTTAAAATTGATTACATTAAAAAAAATTGGCATACAAAGTGATTTTTTTTTAATTCGCGAAAAAGCTCATGAATCGGGAAATGTTAGTCCCAGGTAATATACGAAGACATTGTTTAAACTTCACTGTTACACTTCCACAGTGGCTTAAACCCGACAAAACATGTACATTAGCCTCATTGTACCCAGTAATAATACACACAAATGGAGTTCTATGCAGTGCAAAGGTAAATGGCATTCGACAATCCATTACAAACAATTTCTAAGTGCTGCTTTGCTGTTAGTGTTGCGTCTAACATAAACCAGCTAAATGTCTAGACGTAACAGCTTAATGTCGCTGAAACAAACCTTTGAATGTATTGATACCAACATTAGAAAAACAAGCTGAAAACTAACCGTATGACGGTTTTCAGCTCCGTCGAACCTAATCAATACCCCTGAAACAAGATACACCTCTATTAGTCGCTGAAAATTCGCCCCGTCATCATCTTTTCAGCGTATTTCTTGTCTAAGTAGAGGGCGAGAGTCCCCTTCATCACTTATAATATTAAATTATATTCGGGTTTAATCATTACGCGACATAAATCGCGTTTTTTGTAGTTTTTGCGATGATTTATTGCTTAATCATTATAAATCAGAAAAATTCCAGCTACTGTGCGATAACACCCTCAAGTTTGCTTATTAACCAAATTAGCGATCAATCTCTGACAAATATTTGCTTTTCGTGGAAGTTATCGAAGCAAACTTATTGGTTTATACCTGCTGAATAAATATTTGCATTAGCCGACTGAATCAGTAAAAGCGCTTTTTTGTGGGAGGGAGTTTCAATGATTGGGTGAGAATTGTTCGTTTGATCCTGAAACTAAGCAGAAATTTGCTAACTATGGAGCCGGTCGCTAAACTTTGATTTTAGAGAGGTGGAGCATTGAAGTGGAGATAATCGTCGATGTTTCCGTATTTTAGGGTAAATATTTGAACCCAGCTCCCCACACTCTCCTTCACAATTATTTCCATGTTTGCTACACAATACCCAACACAAAGCGTGTTTCAATATTCAGAAAATACGTTGTCGTCCCGTTTTTTTCTCAACAATGCTCTCAGATCTCGTTAGTCGATAAAAGAAGCTTAGACTGTTATTATTTCAGATTATATTTCTCGCTAGAATCCAATATAAATTAAAAAGGGGGCATTTTAGCCGAAGCCCGGCCACAAAATAAACAAAATCTTAAGATGCCGTTTAGTCTCTGGAGGTCTCAACCTAAATAAGACCCGGCCAATCATTAAATAGATAGGAAGGCACGAGTGGACGTCAAAGAGGAGATTGAGTTGGTGGAAAAACCAAAGCGTATTTTCTTAAATAACATTCAGGTCGTTGTGTTGATTCGAATTTCGCGCTACAAGATCCGAGTAATTTCTTGTCACGATTCAAATTAGAGCGAGAGAGAACGAAAATGAGGTCATTGCTGGTGGATGTTTTGAAGCGCGAAAGGAGGATATTAAGAAAGAGTGATGTGTTATTTCGGGCTGTGTTTGCACAGTTGGCAGTAGTGCGATACTTGAGAAATAATAATGTCAGAATAATCAGCAAGACAGAGAAAGGGAGAGCGGAAGAAAAATCACATTTTATAAATGGCTGTAAAAATGGTGGATGCGCCGGGTAATATAATATCATGGCTGATGTAAATTTTATTAAAGAAATATCGTAAAAAGTGGAAGTGTTGTAATAGTTATTTATCATACATGACGATAAAGAACCACTTTGACCATCAAATGGAAATGAGAAAGTTAAAGATCTTTTATCGTCGTGTATACTACACTATTTTTTTTTATAACAAATTGTAATTTTAATTTATTAATTAGAAAAATCTACACTCATTCACCGTGATACCCAAAATTGGTTATGGAATTTTCGTCATACGCAAATTTTCCAGAAAATTACTGACGCGCGTTTCGACAGCAAAGACAACTCATTGATTATCACCGGTGTAATTTTTCGTAGTTGAACTCAAGATCAAGTACAACAAAAGTCGAAAAGTATATGAGGACATCTTGAAGAATTTAAATATAGGTAATTATTTCTTAAAAATGCTATAAATTTTCAGGTTTTTTTTTTATAAAACTTTCCAAGACAGTTGGTAAAACTTTTAGTTCAAAGCTGACATTTTAAAATTGAATCTAGTAGCCTAAGCATAATTGACATTTTTTGCAAATGAAATTACAATGTTAGTGTTTCAAAACGAATTTAAAAATTTCCTGTACCTCGCTAAAAAACTGGAAAAACTGCTTAAAATGCCACGGTTAATTTGCTGTCGGTGAAAATTTTCTGTATTTATTCTGATTTGTAACCTCAAATTCGCACTGACATATGACATTTTATCAAGTGTGTGTTACCAACCGAAAAAAAGTTCCTAAAACTTTGGGTTTAGTTAAGCAACTTTCCAATAAATTTCTGAAATTCTTATATCCTAGATAACTGAACGTATTTTCAATTTTATTTTTCTAAAATTTTCATAGTACAAGTGAATTATATTTTATTAAAATTTTAACAATGCTTAAAATCTTGTACAAATATTAAAAATATAGAAAATTCCAAGTCTTGTGAATTTTGAAATTATTTTTTTTTATCAGACGAATTCTAAGAGCACTAAAATTATGTTCTGGTGCATTTTAACTTTTCAAATTGCTGAAAGCTGAAAATAGTTTGATAGTTGATACAAAATAAAAAGCTTGGTGAACTACTGAAAAGTTGTTTCAAATTTTAATTTAACTGTAATTCGTAAATCAAACTGAAATTTTAGAATTTTAGAACTATTGAAAGAATACAAAATCTTTGACAACATATCTAATTCTATCATCAAACTATCATAAATCTAAGAATTTTAAAATTTTAAAAATATATGAAATTTTGAAATTCCTAGTTTTTATATTTTTTAACAAAAATGTGAAAATTTTAGAAAAAAACTAGCAAACGGTAAGTATAATAGTTATATCTAAGTGTAAAAAAATAGATGAAAATGGAAATATAAAATATCTAGAAATAAAATAAAATTATAGAATTTTTCACAAATTGAGAGTTTTTAATACTAGATAACATCACATCCCGAAAACTTTTTTTAGACAATTTAAATATTTGAAGATTAGTAAAGAAAAAAAACACAATTTTTCTATTTTTAAAGCGGTATACAGTGCTTGTCCATTTCTTGGAAATTTTGAAGCATTTAAAAATGTATAGAATTTAGAAATTTAAAAAAGTTTTGATAAAATTTATTAATTTTTTTATTAATTGGAAATCTCAGAATTGAGAATGTAAAGGCTGAGGAACTAGCAATTTGCGAGTTTAGATCTATAATTGACAATCTCAGCCTAGAGATTTGTACGAAAATATTCACGCTTGCGTCTTAAAAACCTTCCTCACAGCAAAATCTTCAGCAACTGCAGACAGAAAAAGTGTACCATTCAACCTGTCGAATCAATACATTGTATATATTTCTAAAAACGACTGCCAATTTTTTGAAATTATCAAATCCCGAAACATCTACTGGAGGTTGCTTTCGCCGCTCTGCAGCTACGATGTTGGCAAACACGGATGCTAATATTGTCACCGTACCTCGGTGGCAGAACTTAAGTTACTTGTGTAAGTAAGCCTTGCATTTTAAGACGAATAAAGCACACACATAAGAATCCAAAGAAAAAAATTGTAAATTTGACCATCAAATCACTTTTTTTTTTTTAGATTTGTTTGTTATTTCAGAGAGATATAAATTTTTCACTAGATCTAAGAGAACGTTAAAATTCACATCCATTTGTTTTTTCAATTTTATTTTTACAAAACTTCTAGAAACCGTAATTTATAAATGAGCAAATTTATTTCGTTCCCAGATTTGTCACTGAAATTGTTAATATTCACAACTTGAAGAAAAATATTTGTAAATGAGCCATTCCGTTTGCCGCTATGCAGCTACGATGTTGGCAAACACGTGCTGATATTGTCACCGTTAAACGAATAGACGGATGTAAGTCATCCTCGGTAACAGAAAATTGCATTGGGCCATTAATATTCCAATTAATTCAAAATAATAATGTAATAATGAATGAAGCGCACTTGAAAACCTGATATAGAAAAAAAAAGTAATTTGTTACTTATGCAAAGTAGCCGTTGTGTTTCTGCGGTAATCGTTGAAGTGTTTTCGGAAAAGTCACGTGTGGCAATGTTGTTTACATTTGCGGGTCCCCTCCATTATTTAACGTCGAAGCATAAATACCACTTTGTTGACTCTATTTAGCTTTAATCTTCGGTATTGAGTGCTTTGGACTGGGTTCAGTAAACATACGAAGCTCTGCACTAAACTGAGCAAATGTTTATAAAACGCCGAATTGATAAGAAGAATCGCATCAGCTATTAGCGAAAATTGCGCGTTTAATTGGGAATCCGGTCCTGTTCTACTAAATTATGTATCAAAAGCGCTGAGAGCGGTCCTTAATAAATATAGCGTAAGCAACTAAACAAAACAGATGAAACAACCTGTCTTAAGGGTGGGGGTTGGAATGGAATGTCCGGGGGCGAACAAGGCCTCCCGAGATGAAATGACAACATCGTTGGAGTCTTATTTACATTCGCTGTTTGTACAGCAACCAAGAAAAGGCCGAAGCAGTGGCAAACATTTACACTTAAAGACCGAGAAAACTTATCTCGGCTTGAATTTTTCGCATCATCCAGCAGGTGTCGTCACGTTTGTGCCATTCCTGCTAAACACTCCCCTCTCGATGTGATCGCTGTCATCTCATGACATCTGCTTTCCCTCGGCTTAGCAGGGCCGTATTTTATTTGTCTTTTTCTGCATAGCGAGATCACTCTCTGGGTTAATCACGCGGAGCTTTTTGAGACATCGCCATCTGATATTTTCTCCCCCTCGCGATCGTTAATGTTGCAAAAGCGATGAACTTCCAAGTTTTTGCCCCAATACCGTCCTGATTTGATTTATAAAAGATAAAGTGACGAGACTTCCAACTTCTACTGTCACTTCTCAAGAAAAGAATTAGACAAGTCGAAATGCCGATGTTGTTTTATGTGTATCTGCCGAACTCGTTAGAAAGCAATTTTCATGCAAAGCGTTCCATTCGGGAGTAGTTCAGCTAAGATAAACAACGTTTATTATGAGTGACACCTTTCTTGAATATAAAACACCCAATTTCATGCTATGTGCTCGCCATTGTTGCAGAAGTGATCTCAAGACGTCGTAAAGTGGAACTTACAAAGACGCCCTCTCGATACGTTTAAATTAGATGCACTTTATATGCATCCGGCTCGCCCAACAAGCCTCCGGAAATTAAGAATGCCCTTTCACAGTCGAAGAAACACCCCTTTCGCCAAAACATGACCGAAGCGGGGATACACCGCCTAGATTACGTGGGCGGCGGATGCCGGAATCAAAGTACCTAGTTTAGAAGCATTTGCATGTTTAGAGCTTGATCGAACTGCTAAACGAAAGAAAACAGAATTTACAAAAAATAAAATAGATGTTTAATTCTAACCCGGCGCATCCGCAATTTTTACAAGGCACAGAAAATTCAACATTGTCGGAATATTTTTGCGGTGTCTTTATTAATTTTAACAAAGCAAAAGCTTTAATAGTATCAGAACCAGAAAAAACTTAAAAATGATAATGAACCAATCATTATTTTTTATCAAAACTGTACTCAAAAAAAATCTAAATGATTTCTAGATTTTGATCAGGCGCTTCCATTATTTTTGATAAGCCAAAAAATTGAAAATTTCCTAATTAAATCGTCTCAGTACAAAATAAAGGAACAGATAATAATATTTTTTATCAAAGCTATATCTAAGCGATCAGTTTAGAAAAAAAAAACAAAATAAATATTTGATCCAATATTTTCACTATTTTGAACAAACCATAAAAAAATATTTAAATCGTAGAAGCTATAAAATTTAAGTATTTTTAAAAATTAATAAAGTAATAGATAATAATTGCTTAGAACAAAAAGCTATAATTATCGTTTGAAAAAAAAAATAAAAACAAAAATTTTAAAAATGTACAACATATTAGCCCGGCGCATCCACCAAAAATTAGTTTCTACCTAAACCATAGAAGATATAATAAATAACCAGAAATTTATTTCTTAAGTTAAAATAAAGCAACTAATAACATAAAAATCGACATCTTTAATTAAATTTATATCAAACTTCTAAGCTAAGAAAAAGATTTATTTTTAACAAGTCTAAAACTTTAAGGAGGTACCAGTAGTCACAAGCGTGAAAAAATTGTGATTTAAATTAAGATATCAGCTTCAAAATTAAAAATAGAGCAACTAATAATGAATAAATGAAGAGAGATTAAAAATTAGGTCTAGATTTTGATCTAGAGCCCAGAACTAGAAGCTACAATAAACATTTAGCGTGAAAAAATTAAAACAGGAATTAAAAATCTAGACAACACAGCGCATCCACCAAAATTCAATAATTTTTTAAAACTAGAAGATCAACTAAAGATCTGCTCAAGAGAATTAATAAAAGTTAAGAAGAAGCAACAGATCATGAGTGAATCATTTTTGAAGTAAATCGTTTCGGATCTCCTGCCCGTCATTATCAGTATCCCAGTGAATTTTCCACCTATAAAAACGCTATTTCCATGTATCCTTTGTAGTAAGATAAGATATCAGTGAATGTAAATCCATTTAATAGGGCACTGGCGCCGAGAAGGCGGATTCAGTCCCTCACCGGTTTAATTGACTCTGTTCCATTTATCTCTCATCCACCTGAAGGAGCAATCGATTTGTTTCATCCTCGTGTGATGAATATTGAATGCGTCGATGACATTTTAATGTAATTAACAATCAACTGATGCGTAATTAAATGCTTGATAGAGTTTTTTTGCGGAATTGTATAATACAGCTTCGCGTTGTTTTGATTAAATCACTTTTAATTACCTGCCCATTGTTAATTTTATTAATTGAGTTAAAATAACGCAAAGGGCGAAAAAGGGCGGGTAAATATCGGGAGGTGGATTTTCAATTACGCCCCGTTTCATCCCTATTATCATCGATATTCATCTTGCCGCAATGGAAGCGACTAATAGCATAAATCGGATGACGTTAAAGTGGTTTGTTTTTGGGGAAGCACATCCGATCAGAGCACGGTCCTCATTATTTCTCAGCCGCACGCTAATGGCGTCCATTTATTCGGCTACACGCATCAGGTCCTATTTTTCACTAAGAACGCCGCATTCTAAAATTCTAGAAGTACTCTTAAGGGGTTTTTTGCAGGCGAACTACTCAGTTTTTCAATGGACGGGACTGAAATTCGGTGACCTATTTGTAGTTATGAATAAGAAATATTTGAAGCACTTCGTAAGAAAAAGAGAACAACACAAATATCTCGAAAAGTTAGATTGTTATTTCTGACCTGGTAGCAATAAATTCACACAGCTTGGGCTGCAGATGCAGGTGATAATTTGTTATGCAGATGTGTGAGTCTTGTTACAAAAACTTTTCACCCATCCTGAAAAAATCTCCTTAAGAACGGCCATCATTGAGTAATTCTCGGGCCAACTTTAGTAACAAATTTTTGTGGGTATTTTTTCTAGAACCGTTGTGATATTACTTGATGGAAAGATCTTTGAAAAACATTTTACTATGACAATAACGTATTTTTAGAAACGTCGATAATTTAATTCCATCAAGGCGGATCCTATTAACCAAATATACATTACTGGAAATCAACATGTTTTCATTTTATATATCGAAAGAGCCGATATCTTCTGATTGAATTTCCGTGGATTCTATACACAAATGCTTTGGAATCGCCTAAACTTTCTTTCTTTCTTTGACACCCACTTGGAACTTTGGCCCCTTTCGCTATCGCTATCATCTGTCAAATCCACCAACCTGCAACTGTAAGTGTAGCATTCCTGCTTCTGGCCTTCCCTAGGGCATTGCTCGCTTCACACCAGTACACCCCCGCATCCGATTCCTTCCTGCTCTGCACAACTCGTAAGAAGAACAAGTTTCCTGCTGGCAACAGCACCCTATGTGACCTCGCATCCTGTGGAGCAGTCCTCAATGGTGAACCGTCCTTGAACCACGTGATGGTGGGCTCTGGTTCTCCAGAAGCGTGGCAATTAAGAGTAGCAGGTTCGTGGCGAGCCACCGTGGTGTCTACAGGATGTTCCGTAATGCGTGGTGGTTGTTGGCTGGTGTGATGGTAACCTGAAAGAAAAGGGTGATTAAGTTTGTTAGTTGGTAATGATGAGGATTACTTTAAGTACGTCATAACGACGTTAAGCTTCTAAGATCAGCTAACTAATCGGCTGCTGGACCTGATAGCCGGTGATATTTCAGACGAGGAAGGGTCGGTAGCGAAGGATTAGGGACACTATTTCTGAAGCTTAAGGAATCTAATCTAGACGGCGACAATTCACGTGAGTGAAGAGGATACGCAATGTCTCTTAAAAAAAGTTTCCTAGTCTTGCTAACATAACTTTGGCACAGTTCGCCCCTCACAAAATCCCATCAATTCTCTATTACAACGAATTGTGAGACCCCGCTATGATTATAAGTCGGCGCCATTTTAATCAACCATCGCCGTCAGTATAACATCTCGTGTTCCGCATACACAGATATTGTATCTGTCGCAATGTTGGTATCTAAGGTTGTTTCCGAAGCAATAAACAGCTGGAGGGCTGTTAGTGCCCCAATGTTTCATGGCGTCTCGGCGCCAAGGACTCTCAACGACGCCAGACTGTATAACCTTCTGTTTTCAACACTCGACTCTCTTCCTGTAATTATACTCGGAAAATGTTGCAAAGAGAATTACTTCTTCGGACCACTTTTCAACCAAATTAATATAGGATAAAAGAAGAATAGGGATAAGTCTGGCTCTTAGTGTGGCCCTCACCCTCCTATTACTGAAGCCTAGGATTAGGCGGCCGTCGGGACGCATGAACGTTTGGGATCTCAGACAAAGTTTCATTTTTAACAGTCGCTGCAATTCCGTAGGCACGTTAGAAGTGATTAAAAAATTATGAGTGAAGCGGGGAAGTGAATCTGGGAAATCCCAAAGGTAATAAAGTAAACCAAGACAACTGTTAAAATAGAGATAAGAGCCGTAAACCATTCAGAAACTACTGAGTTATAGTGTACTGCACTATAACCAAGCGACCGTTGTTGCAAAGTAGCTACAAACTCATCTAAGATACATTAAAGTGGTTTCTAACCCGGCGCATCCACCATTTTCAACATTTCAACTCAACTTTTTTCAGTGGATATTGAATCTGAACTGTTGAAAAATGTGCTTTTTCTCTGCTCCCATCAACAAATTGATAAAACAATACTTCCCGAGGCAATAAAATAAGTTTCCGGGCGAGAAACACCATTCGATCCGTTTTTATTAGTTCCTAATACAAGAAAAATGTCGTTATAAGATGATACATTTCTTCGTCGGCGAACGAAAAGTGCGAGGGCTGTTCTTTCGGCTCTAGTGTTTATTTCTCAATCACATCGGGCAATATCTGGGAGACATTTGTCATAACTCGTGGACATTCCAATAATCGGTTCGTTTTTCCGTTCGTTATTTGTGATTTACTATCTAAAAATATTTCTTTTTGTCAGAACACTCGATCTGTGCTTAATCGAAACCTAATTCAAGTTCTGTAGAATTGTGAAAGAAGTCTTGTTCATTTGTTATTCATTTCGGGTCGGTTTACAGCAAAATGGAGTAATCAAGAGGACTTGAAATTAGAGAAGAGATTAAATTTGAATTTATCAAATGCATTTAGGTGGAAGTCTCGAGGGCATCATTAATTCTGCAACGGGCGGTGCAGTATCCGTTGCGGGCGTTTTCAGCGTTAGCATAATCTGTGAAGAAATTCAGGAATTTTAATTAGATCTGGATTTCAATATGGCAGCGGATGTCATTTATCTGACAGTTATTTTACTTCATTTTGTAGTGCTTAAGTAACTGTGATTAACAGAGCTGTTTAACGTCATTCACGGGACTTAAGTCACTATAGCTTTGATTTTTCTGATCCCGTTAAACATCTTTTACGATTTCTAAATCCTTCTGCTGATCTACTGATAGCTATTTAACTTCATTTCTTTTTAGCTCTTCTTTGGTCAACTGGCGTTTTTAACCTTGTCTTTTAGCACTTTAGCACACTATGGTTTGCTTATCTTCATAATTATCCCTATCTAAATTTCTTTTTTTTAATTGCCACTTGGGCCGAAATTTTTAGAACCATTTGAGGTTTCTAATTTTATTTTATAGTTTTAAAGAAAATTAACTTCATTTTTTTTTCGACCAGTTCCTTAAGCTTAAAGATTGCTGATCTTCTGTGTTTTTTTGAGCTTATTTTGTGGTACTTAAGTCACAGTAGTTCATTGATTTTCTACACCCTTCTTATGCCTTATTTTAAGTAAGTTGAAACCTACTGACACCTCTTTAAATTTATAGCGCTTAATATTCGTTAAATCAGTCTACTTTGCTGATTTTCTGGCTGGCATTTTACACCATTTTTTATGGCAGTCAGTTTGGTTTGCTAACTAAAGAGCTTTAACATCATTTTTCGTTTCTAAAGTGCTTTGCTGATCTTCCTTCTGTTCTGCTTATGAGCTTTTTACTTAGATTTCTTTAATCTTATTCATGGTATTTTAATCGTTGAACTTTTTTGGATTATCTGTTGAGAGCTTTTAAACTTTATTTTATAGTTTTAAAGTCAATTAATTTTGTTAATTTATTTTTCTCCGGTTCTGTGAGCTTTCTATGATATTTAAGTCGCTCTACTTTACTGATCTTCTATCTGAAGCACGTGTTTTAACAATTGAGTCACTGATCTTAAGATTGCTGATCTTTGCTAGTTTGCTCATTTTCTATCTGAAGCTCATGTTATAATTAAGTCACTGGAGCTCATTCTGTGATACTCAAGTTACTCAAACTCACTGATTTTTCTGACGTTTCTTAAAGCTCGTTTTATGATTCTAAGTTGCTGCAGACAGCTTTTTAACTTTATATTTATATTCGTTAAGTCATTTTACTTTCTGATCTTTTGTTTGGTAATCTGAACTTTCTTTTGCGGCACTTAAGTCACTATGGTTTGCTTATCTTCTTATCGAATGCTCTCTACTTGCATTTAAATTACGGTTTACTAATAAGAGAGCTCTAACATTTTGTGCTTTTAAAGTAACTTAACTTACTGACTTCTTTAACCTTATTCATGGCACTTTAATCGCTGTTCTTTGTAAGATTTTCTGCTGAGAGCTTTATAACTTTAATTAAAAATTTTAAAGTTATTTAACTTTGGTTGTTTTCTTTCTGCTGGTTTTTTAAACTTTAAATGATACTTAAATGACTCTACTTTGCTGATCTTCTATCTGAAACTTACGTTATAATAGTTAAACCACTGATGTTAAGATCGCTGATCTTCTCCTTTGAGTTCTTTGAGCTCATTTTGTGATACTTACACGCGCTTCTTAAGCCTTTATTTAGGATTTTTAAGTTTCACTGACAGCTCCTTAACTCTACTTTGCTGATCATCTATTTGGCAGTTGTAACGTTGTTTTATAGATGGCACTTAAGTCACTATGATTTGCTTATTTTCTTATCGAAGACTCCCTGACTTATTTTACTTTTTTTTTAAGTAAACTAAAAAAGTTATTTATGCTTACTTTATCGTTTCAAGTTGCTCTACTTTGCTGATCTTCTTCTTTGAGTTCTTTGAGCTCATTTTGTAGTACTTAAGTTACTCTAGTTCATTGATGTTATATGCGCTTCTTTAGCCTTTATTTAGGCTTTTTAAGTTTCACTGACAGCTTTTTAACTCTACTTTGCTGATCATCTATCTGTCAGTTTTAAAGATGGCACTTAAGTCACTATGGTTTGCTTATCTTCTTATCGAACACTCCCTGACTTAATTTAGTTTTATTAAGTAAACTAAAAAGTTTTTTATCCTTTTTTATCGTTTTTAAGTTGCTCCACTTTGCTGATCTTCTATCTGAGCTCATGTCATAACAGTTAAGTCACTGATCTTAAGATTGCTGATCTTCTTCTTTGAAGTCTTTGAGCTCATTTTGTAATACTTAAGTTAGTCTAGTTCACTTATACGCGCTTCTTTAGCCTTTATTTGGGTTTTTTAAGTTTCACTGACAGTTCTTTAACTCTACTTTGCTGATTATGTATTTGGCAGTTGTAACGTTGTTTTATAAATGGCACTTAAGTCACTATGACTTGCTTATTGTCTTATCGAACATTCCTTGACTTAGTTTACTTTTTTTAAGTAACTAAAAGAGTTATTTATGTTTACTTTATCGTTTCTAAGTTGCTCTACTTTGCTGATCTTCTTCTTTGAGTTCTTTGAGCTCATTTTGTAATACTTAAGTTACTCTAGTTCACTGATCTAATACGCGCTTCTTTAGCCTTTATTTAGGTTTTTTAAGTTTCACTGACAGCTTTTTAACTCTACTTTGCTGATCATCTATCTGTCAATTTTAAAGATGGCACTTAAGTCATTATGGTTTGCTTATCTTCTTATCGAACACTCCCTGACTCAATTTAGATTTATTAAGTAAACTAAAAAGTTTTTTATGCTTTTTTATCGTTTCTAAGTTGCTCTACTTTGCTGATCTTCTTTTTTGAGTTCTTTGAGCTCATTTTGTAGTACTTAAGTTACTCTAGTTCATTGATCTTATATGCGCTTCTTTAGCCTTTATTTAGGCTTTTTAAGTTTCACTGACAGCTCTTTAACTCTACTTTGCTGATCATCTATTTGGCAGTTGTAACGTTGTTTTGTAGATGGCACTTAAGTCACTATGATTTGCTTATTTTCTTATCGAAGACCCCCTTACTTAATTTACCTTTTTTTAAGTAAACTAAAAGAGTTATTTATGCTTACTTTATCGTTTCAAGTTGCTCTACTTTGCTGATCTTCTCCTTTGAGTTCTTTGAGCTCATTTTGTGATACTTACACGCGCTTCTTAAGCCTTTATTTAGGATTTTTAAGTTTCACTGACAGCTCTTTAACTCTACTTTGCTGATCATCTATCTGTCAGTTTTAAAGATGGCACTTAAGTCACTATAGTTTTCTGATCTTCTTGTCAAACACTGCTTGACTTTTTTTTATGTAAACTAGTTGCTCTGCTTTGCTGATCTTCTATCTTGGTTTGGTTTGATCTTCTTTAACTTCGTTCATGGTACTTTGTTGTTTCTTGGTAAGAGCTTCCATGCTCAATTTAATAGCTTTACAGTTTGTTAATCTTCTTCATTTTGAGCTCATTTTGTGGTACTTAAGTCAGTCGTGCTGATCCTCTTAGAGGGGCTGTAAGTGAAGCCATAAACATCCACGCGTGTATAAGTAGTTGCCTGCTTAAGAGATCGTTAAATAACACTTCTTCGTTTTAGCGCCGCTAATTAACGTATAGTTGTAGTTGTATTAATTAATTCCCCGTCGACCGATTAGATGATTAGTAGATCGCATGTCCCAGAGCAAAGGGCGCCGATTTCATCGAGCAAAGCTCTATATTAGTTTAATTAAAACGTACAATAGAGACAATGCTTTATTATTCGGCGTATTGTAACCCGGGATGCCAACTGGCAACGAGTCTAGACTAGAATTCCCTCGACATCATTCCCAATTTGTTCTGGAAAGGGTTAAAAACGCCCAGGTATTCAAGCTTGATGGGAATAATTAAGTCTGGAAGTCCATCATTTCGGGTTTTTAATCAACCCTATCGATTGAGGTTATTTTAATTAAAAGCCGAGAAAGGTGAACAAAAATATTGAAATTCCAAAAGCTACAAAACTGTTATTTTTTCTGGGTCGGGCCAAAAATTCCAGGATGAGGAGGAATACCTGGTGTGGATTCGCGCTAGGGGAGTGAACAGATATTTGATTAAAACATTCCCGGAATTTTCCGGTTCGGTTCAATTGGCGTATGTATTGCGAATAGCTAATGTTTCCTGTGGAATAGTTGGACGAAACTCGGGCGTCTTTCGCCAGCCGCGCCGTAAATCGACCATCTTAGATTCAAATAAATCAGCCGAAAAAAAAGTACGAGGCTCATTTTCCTATTCAAGAAAACACAAGAGACCAACTTAATCCAGATTTAATCCGGATTCGGACATTTAAGCGGACTCTGTTAACGAATTCGAGATTCGCCACAAAACTTTTACCATTCTCTGCGATTCGTAACGTGAGCTACATGGAAAATTACAAGGAAACTCGGATGTCTAACCCTGGAAGTTTAAACATAGAGAAGAACAAACTTTTAAATCACATAGTGGAACAACACAAGTGAGCAAAAGTCGCGGCACTACCCAACGGTCGATGAACGCTCAATTTTGAATTTCTACATTCATTTTTATTAAAGTTGAGATTTGCTCTTCGCGGCTTAATTTAGTTTGGGAGTTGTTTGGAGTCTCTCGAGAATAGTGGTAAAGTTTGTTTCCTTATCATAGTTCTCAACTTCTTTAATTTATAATGTACTAACAATAGTACAAGTCTGACGAACTTAACTAGATTTTTCAATTTGGGACTGAAAGGCAATAAACATTGTAAAACTCTGCGACCATAGAGTGTCTTTTCAATTACTCCAATTAATTAAAAGAAAATACAACTTCTAAGAGAAACGTAGTCTCAAAACTTATTACAGTCAAAGGAAGTCAAGCTTAAAAATTCCCCTCGAAGGCATCTTGATTTTCATATGCTTACAAACAACGGAGGTTTTTATGCGAAGCATAAATGAGGTTAGCAAATAAAAGGATAGACAATAGTTGTGTTCTAAATTCAAGAACAATGAATGAAATTTAATCAAATTAGAGTCGAAAATCAAGTCGCTTTTACTGTGTTATTAACTTTATTTTTCATTTCATTGATTTTATTACTAAAAAAGCTTGCAGGCAAATGTATTTTAAAACGAGTAAAAATTTAAAATATCGTATTTGCGATGAAATAACGAATTTAAAAGGTTGGATGTAATGAATGGCTTGTTTGAGGGCATTGATTATATGAATGCTTTATGAATCTATTTGAATATTATTTTATGGAGATTGGATCTGAAATGTTAGTTTTATTACAAAAAATAGAGAACAGAATCTCAATGAACTGGATAATTAGCTGCCGGGGTGGTAAAAAATCGGTTCGTTCCGGTCGCGAACTAGAACAGATATCGCGATGCGGTAAACGCGAGCAAAGCGGGTTCGGAGCTTAAAGCTTCTTAAAATGTAGGTTTCAAAAAATACTGGCTTTGAAATTAAGATTGAAGTTGTTTTTAGGCCATTTCAGGTGGCCTTTTCTCATTGCCAGGTTTTTCTAAGCCCTAATATTACTCAGCTTTGAATTCCCAGGTTTACAGCTTCTCATAGTAAAAACTCTTAGAATCTAAGAGTATAAAAATTTAATAATTTAAGAATTTCGAAATTTCACAGTTTAACCGCCTAATGATCTCAGAATTAATAAAACTAAGAAATCTGAAAAGTTAGGAAAAAACTGGATGTGAAAGCCTCAAAAATTGCGGAGCTAACAACCTGAGAGTCTTAGGGTGTTAGACACTGAAAATTTGAAAACCTGGAAAGGAAATATTAATGCCTGAAAAACTTGGACCTTGATAACGTAGCACCTGAAAAACTAAAATTGTGGAAAACTGAAAATTTAAGAATCGAAGAATTTCAGAACTAAAAAAAACTAAATTCTGATAAATTAGTTAAAAATTGTAAATAGGGAAGCTCGGAATTTTTAATCTCAGAACTGTAAAGCTCGAGGAATTTCAGAGTCTGCGGATCTGAGAATCTAAAGGGCTTGGAGAAAAAACCCAAAATGTTAGCCTCTAAAATTTTAAACTCCTGTATTCTGAATAACCAAAAAATTCATTGTCGCAAACACAAAAAAGGTCTTAAAATGAAGCTGACACTGGTGCCAACCTTAAAAAAAATTCAAGCGAAAAAATAATGAGGCTGTGAATTAATAAATTAATATCATGAAAGCTTTTACTATCGCCGTATAATGCAAACGTCGTCAGATAATTATGACTGCTTCCATGAGTGTTTTTGGTTGGCATTTTCTTGGAGTTACTAGTCTAAATTACCTAAAGCTTAATTGTAAAATTTAGTTTTTTTGTCTAAAGAAACAGTTAACCAATAATTAAACGTAACATTTTTTTGTTAAATTTTATACCAACTGTTGAAAAAAAAATTACCCGAAAGAAAGAATGAAGCTCAGCGTTGATAGTCAAGACAACAAAAACTTTACCTCCTGTAGGTTGGTACTTTAGTGAAATTTTTTTTTGATGATGAAGTTTTTGTCTTCCCGAAAGAGCAATTTATTTTTTGGATTTTTTTTTAAAACTGAAAAAGTGAGTTTTTCTGTTTGAATTTTGCTGTAATGGGGGAGGAAATGGCAATCTCGAGGAAAGTGGCATAAATTCTATGCACAATTGTCTCCTTGTAATTTTAGGTGAGAAACTGCGCCCCGTTTTTTCTCTCCGCACGTAAGTAATTCATGTCTGCGCCAATCTAACCGAAAATTATAGCCCATTCCTCTTGATAAATTTAATGATTCGCCCTTAAACATTTGCGAATTTTCCGTTCCGGAAATGCATAAATAAATCAATCTAGTCAGAGACAATTCTAACGGGAAATAAGGAAATCTGTAGGAACGCCCGAATCGCTACATATGTTTCGTAAGCATTTTCCGTTGAATGGGGCGCATTCAATTGAATTGAAGAGTCTCATTTAAACCGGCGAAACTCGAGTTCCAAATTAATTGTTTCCAAGATAACTTAAATAAACTCGACGGTGAATTAGTTTCATTCAGTTATCGTGGATGATTTCTACTGTCAATGAAAAATCTCGCTGTTTCGTCTCTTACTTCCATTTATTATTCAGTTCCCTTCGCTAGAAACGGAGATGGATGCGTTTCATGGTCACACCGGGAAGCGACGAGAAATTTGAATTTCTTCCTGCTTTTATTACTCTGGAGCGACATTACTGGTAGATTTTACAGGTGGAAAGAAGAGTAAATCCGTAGTGTTTCTAGTTTAGTTGAAAGGACGTGGAGTCCTTTCAGAGGACGAAACTTGCTACGTAAATTTGTCGAGGTACTCCAATGAATGGGGCACAAATTTCATTAGGAAGACAAACAGAGCCTATTCTAGTAAACGTGTCTTGTTAAATCTCAAATTTTTGATTCTTGGAGTTCCAACCACACTCACAAATGTCACGAGTGCGGCAATAATGAAAGAAAGCTCATTGGGATTATATAATTACAAAGTCCTTGTGCAAGGAAGCTGAAAAGTAAACAAAGTTGATTACATTTACATTATTTATCAGGAAAACAAGAAACGCGTCGACTTTGGAATGCAGATTAAAATAGCCCCGGTTTTAAAAACATTACTTTATTACGCTATTCCTTCCATTTTTTGTCGATATTGATCCACGTTCTGAAATTCCATCCCCAATTTAATTAAAGACAAAGTTTGGTAATGTATCGGCGTCGCAAAGATCCGCATCTAGTTATGCAAGTTAAATAACAAAAACTCCAGGAAAACATGAAAGCTCGCTCGCAACTAAAATAAAAGAAACACTAAAGTTAGTTTTCTATTTAAAACAGTCGGCATTGAATTAACGAAGTTAGTAGGAGATTTCGTTATGTATTTCTTTGAGATGACAGGGGTCGTCATATTGCGTGTGGTACGTATTCAACTCACGCATCTTTGGGGGGCTTCTAATGTCCAGGATCAACTTACAATCATATTAAACCCATTACTCCAAGAAGCGCAGCTATAAGTCTGGATTTGCACCGGGCTGTGGAAGGTACGGAGCCCTGTTTTGCATTCACAACGTACGGCGGTGTTACTAGAGGGACGATAAAATTAACCAGGGATACACTGGGAAAAGCGATTTGGATTTATTAGGAAATTCATTTATTCTAGGGGTTCAATAGAGACACGAAAAAAGGGTGGACGTTTTTTGGTGAATGTCCTCGTTATTACAGGTTGTAATGTGTAAATTGTAATAAAGCAGATTTAATAAACTATAATGCATATTTACAACACAGACTGGTTATTCGTGGCAATACATTAATGTCGTTCAATTGCCAATAAACCATGTTTCATCATTTCGACGTAATTTTGTTTTTATTTCTCTGGTATGAAACATTTTTCTATGTTACGGTTGCATGCACTAATTTGTTTTCGCTCGACTAAATTTCAAATTTCGCGCGTTCGATTTTTAACCGAAATAACCTTACATTTGACTTCAACTGTCAAAGTGTTGAAAACTCGAGCGGGAAGTTTGAATTTAAAAATTTAGTTTTGTTAGTTAAATATGTTAACGATTATTTTATTACAATTTCTGTGCCAATTTACCGGAATTTGCTCGTTTAACGTCGCCTTTTTCCATCTGTACGATAATTGTCGAGATTAACCTCATGACTTTTGCATATAAAGTGAATATTAGCATAGCCGTTCCGGAATAAATGGCATGTAGTTAAATTCATGCGACTCCTGACGCGCTAGGGTCAACCCGGTTGGTAATCCCACCGGATTAATCTCTTTTGTCCCTTTACCTTCCCGTTCAAGTGTGTCCTCAACAGGCTTAAAACTGTCCCACTGTTCATTTTGTGGAGACTTAAACTCCTGCATTGAAAATTCGTAATTTTTCCCCCTTCGATCTGATTTAATTAAACCGGAGCGATCTATTTGTTGTAACTCTTTGGCGAGAGCTAATGAAGGTATGCGAAGGATTCGCAGTGTGGCCAACCCTTTCCTTGCATTTCCATGATTTCTAGGCTTTTCCCTGTCTGTTTCGGCATCAATTAGGATCGCTCTTGGTTGCACAGATATAAATTCAAGGGAAACTAATTTGTTTGTTTTATTTTCTCATTTCCACTCCACTTATTCTAATGACTTTAGATTAAATTGAAAAAATTACGAGGTGCGCTCCCTTCTTATGATCTTCGAACTATGTAATTCGCCTCCGCTTTGCGCTTAATCCATTTAGAATTTAAATCGAAGCCATTTTATAATGCAAACATGGATATTTATGTTAACTTTTCAGGGAGTTTCCGGCGCTGATGTCCTTAATAATTAAGCAGTCTTCTCTCTTTACTAGGGATTTTATTTGGTTTTGCTTGCATCGAAACTTCCCTAATTGACAAGATGCTCAAATATTAATAAAAGGCGGCGCTGCTTTAGAAAAAGAACCAGAACAGTTTTCACGTTAAAAAATTGTAGAAACGTTTCACCGACCCTTAATTAGTGTTAACCTCAAAGTTTGACAGGCAGAGCTACCAACGCTCCTCAAATTTGAAAGACGTCATGCATTGGTGAAGTTTACCCGTTGTGCCAACATTTCAATAAATCTCGACGAACATAAAACCTTTTTATTGTACAGTCCAAAAACTGTGAGTTTAGCTTATTGATTTATGTGTTTATTTGTGTTGTTTATGCGCAAGATATTTATTTCCTAACAAACCTAGTAAACGAGCACTTTGGAACACCTCGAGTAATGTCCCCTCGTCTCTACGATCAACAACAAAGGGGGTGATGGTCACCCAAGCGAAACTGTCCAATGATAATCCATGTGTTTTATAGCCCCTATCGGAACTTCGCACTCGACACATTCATCTCCGGTCGTTTTCCTTTTTACAACCACAAAAGTATTGCACAGGTTCAAACTAATTACAATATCAAATGCAATACGTTAGTGCAGAATCCCCGAAACGACCATCACGGGTTCCCTACTTTGCATTCATGTCGTATGGATATAACGCTACGGTCTCCCCTATCTGTATTGGTTTCCACTGATATCATCTTAATATGCGAATATTTTTCATGCGAGCCGCGTTCTTTCCGTTTTATTCGCTAAGGTGGCATAACTTACGGCGGATTTTCAGATATTGATACCGAAACAAAGAGCGGTTATGGGTGATTCCGAAATCTTAGATGGGGAGGATGAAGAAGGGATGAAAAATCCAAAGTGGCTCACAAAAATTTAAAGATGTAAGCATGCCTTTCCGCAAGCCCATAGATGGCTCCAGATCACCGGTTTCCGCCCACCAGTGAGCTCTAAAGTTACTCTAAAGAGTTTTATGTCGCATTGAACTTCATCTTAGTTTATCCGTGCAGTTTCATGTCTGAAACTTGTCAAAAAGATAGAAATTTATGCTATTTTCAAGCACTAGGAAAAAATGTTGTAGCCAACTATATCCAAACTTTTCGCGTAGTCTTCTAAGCAAGATGATAACGAATTACGAGCTTCTTAAAACATCTCAGTGTTGATTACTAAAGAGGAAAAATTACACGCAAGTAGCGAAAAATTCTTGCCAGCAGTAAAAGAAGTAAAACGCACTGTGCTTCATAAACCAGAAAAATTAAACACTACTTCTGTACAAACAATTGATGAAGGGGATGAAGATCTAAAGACATGTCAATTTTTCATTCGCTCGATGACGAGAAAGTTTGTCAAGAATTACCCCAGAATGTCGTTGGCTCTCCAAAGCTACTTGTCTAAAGCCGGGTTCAGACGACTGGTGTACTTGGCAAGTATACCAATATTGGTCATCCGGCTCACAAGGACCAGTAACAAGTTAAAGCGTTCACACGACGTGTACAATACGCCAATATGTGGAAAGAATGTGGAATGAATAGACGCTAGTTGACCGTACTTGGGATCATTTTTACCTACAGACGACGGGACAGTGACCAGTACCCACCAGTGACCAATAATAGTACCAGTAAACCATTCGCACGACATGCCAAGTATACGCCAGTGCCAAATATTGGCCAAGTAAGTATATGCCAGTGCCAAATATTGGCCAAGACACCAATATCCACTTTTCGAGTGAACCGGCTCATAAGGACCAGTAACAAATAAAGACGTTCACACGACGTGCATAATGCGACGATGTTGGTCGAATAAATAGATGATTTTACAATCTGTTTGAGGTACTAGAGTTCCTGGAAAGCAACGACGACGAATTGAAGGCCAACCTAATTACATCCAAAAATGACTGCTTATTTGGCAAACCTGTAGTGAAGAAAAAATCTTGATCGAGGCGAATATAGCCGTTTTGCAAAATTTATCAACAGTTCCGTTCAAAATAAAGAATTATTTGCTTACTGCTAACACTTGGAGGTTTTCCACCCTGATTTTTGAAGATATGGATATGCCAGAATAGGTTCTAGATCCTTTTTCGCATGTGAACACAGAATTTAGAAGAGGAACTTTTAGAACTCACACCAAAGGAAGAACTGGAAACAAATTGGAAAAGTGGATACCAAGAGTTCTGGCTTCAGAAGTCAATATCGACATTGGATTCTAGATTATGAAAATAATGCAAAAATTTTAATTATATTTCCGTCTTCGTGTTTGATTGAGCGTAGTTTCAGTGCTGTAGAGTGACTTTGCTAAGAAAATGGGGCGATTTGCGATTATTTTTCATAAAATTTGAACCTGATTTTAACAACCTGACGAGAATGCACCAGATTCATCCATCACATTATTATTATTTACATCAATTGTAAAAATATTACAAACACTTACTAGAATTTAGAAGTTATAGAGAAGAAAAGGGCGTTAGAAAAAAAAGTTTAGAAATCTCCGCTCTAGATCCTGAAAGTACATATAACTGATGATGGATGTGAAGCTGAAACCATTTTCAACGTCCACTGAGACACGTGACAGCTCCCACAGAAATTACGATCCCATTTACGGTTCACGCTTATCGTTAGCAAGTCCTCAATTGAACAAATTCCTGTTGACTACAATGTAGCTCAAACTTGTTAACTATGTAGCGCAACACTTGCTCTGAAAACTCCACTTTTCCAAGCAATAACTCTTGCCATAATTGCAAGAATTTAGCATTCATAGTTCCGCCCCCAGACACTACAAATCCCTACGCACCACCCTCTTCCTAGTGACCGCCTCAAAGACGACGTCCCAGTTTCCAAGTTCATCCAGAAAGGGAATTATTTAATAAGTTTGACTTCAAACGGGGTCTCAGAGAAAATCGTAGTGTGCGAGATTGACGGCCTTCCGTGTTTCAGCTGTTTACAGGGCGGTAAGAACAAGGATTACTAAACAACGGCTGTCTGGGGAGTCGTTTCACTCACAGCACCACATGCGGATGTATCTAAGTTTTTTTGTGTTTTAGCACAGGTGATGAAGATTCTTCATGTAATGTTGGACGCCTTGGGATTTATAAAATATTAGACGGCAATTAAGAGGCGACTAGAAAATCGATAGAGCCACATGTGAGGGTCGGAATGTAAACGTGTTAAATTGTTAAAATTCGAGGGGAACACACGTTTTTCAATGGTCTCTCCCCTTGCATAATAGCAGCGAAAATGCTTCATCGGCAGACGGGGTTGGATTTACATGTCCGGAAAGTGGAAGAAGTAGACCGCAGACACATCCGGAGGAATCAACGATCGATCTTTGAAGAGGAATAATTGTCGCTGAATCTCTGGATAAAGATTCAATTATTATCCGACGCAAAAAGGAAATTTAACATCCGATTTAGTTCGGATTTTATGGGTTTTCAAGCAATAATTTTATCGCACTTGTTACATAAACGACTTACTGTTGGTCACGGGCTGGAAATCCCCAACCGTGCGAAAATGACAGGAATTATTCACATGATGGGTCGTCGGCGCACCGATGATTAAAACACGTTCTTTGCTTCGAGTGACCTACTTTTTTTAATCACCATCTGGTAATGAAATCTTCTACAAAAACCTATTTTTTGTGTTTCGATTTATCGAAGACTATCGCGTTTGGCACCCAAAGAAAAACCAAATTGAGTTGTGCATCTGGGAAATTGAAAAATTAAGAAGACACCCGACGCCGAAACTGAAGCGTTGACCGTGTAAATTAAATAAAAGGGAAGACGCATGACAATCTGTCTATCCCAATTTCTTAGCTAACCTCGTTATAACAGCAATCTACTAGTGCGTATAGGACTTGATTGAGTTTCCTTCTTAATTTAAATGAAAACTCTCCACTAATAATGATATCGATCGGATATTAATTAAAACACTTTGATTGGTAAAATATCATCCTGAATTCCCATTATTAAAGCAGTTTTAACTAATTTAAGCGAACTGGGAGCTTCTGTTTGTAAAACGAGTAAAAAGCCGACGCTGCAGTCGCTTTAGCATTGTAATTTACGTGTGCTATTTACATAAACTTAAACTATGTAGTTCTTAATTTATTAAGAGCTTTCATAAAGCTTTCTCACGTTACGCTACACTGCTTTGAATTAAAGTGAGACAAAGATGAGGATAAAACGATATTTTCATTCTAAAGGTGAGGATTTGAGTTTTATCACGCAATAGTTCGTATATTGTGTTAGAACACATAAATAATCTTTAATTAAAATAATCTAGATATAACACTTTAATCTATCATCAGTGAGGTATTTAATGGTGGGAGAATAGTTATTCTGATCTCAAAATAACAGTAAAAAATTCGATCGAAAACATTTTTTTATAATGTAGTCATAATAAAAGATTAGCGCATGAGCGTAGCAATCGCGATAATTTCAAGAGTGCCATAGTACAACGATTGTAAGCTTAACAAATGCATAATAAAGTAAAACATTTTGAAATAAAACAAGAAATAAATAAATAAATAAATTAACAAAAGAAGGCAAAAAAAAATTGATGCTTACATCTAATAACATTGAATTATACATACTCCATCCACAGCTTGATGAATTATGGCACTAAGAAACTTTTCTTAGAAAATTACAACAAAAAAAAAACTTCTATTGAATGAAAAAGTTAAGAAAAAAAAAGTTAAAAATCGATGACTATTATAGTTAGAATAAAATTTATTTTGAGAAATTTAGAATCAATATTTCGTGTTTTACATGAAATTCTGTTAGAACGTTAAAAATCAACTATTTTCATTTGTCTAAGATGTAATAGAGTTAAAAATAGAAATATTGAGTATATATGATTTTTAGACATATACATTAAAAAATAAATCAATTAATTTATACTATCAATTAACTTTTTTCAAGGAAGTAAAAAAAAATCGATCATTTTTAACATTCTTCTTTTCCTTCAACAAGTGCCCTCGTTGTAAAGTTAAAAGAACTTGAATTTTTTAGAAGTAACACCTCGTTCCAAGCGACGCAGAATAAGTTTTAAAATTTTAAGCCAGTTTTAACGAGATGAGGGAGAAAAATAACAGACGTCGGTTTTTTCAGTGCTAAGATTTCGCTGCTCGATTGTATAGTTGCACAAACGTCTTGGACGCATCAAACCTCCGAAATTCTTCAAAATTTGATCACGTTCCCTGGTCATCGCTTCCCAAAATTTCCAATTTTCCTCCGCACAACTCAATTCCCTTTTTTTCGTCACACAAACGTGATAAATGGGCCAAAGCAAGAAAATAAAAGTTTCTGGTGAAAACTTCGTATACTTTAAATTGAATGTGTTATATCAAATGTTCGAATCGCATATTTTTCAACGGAAGTCCGCCCCTCGAGCGGATTGATTCGGTCGCTGCTTTGTGTGCCGCATTGGTTTAAGTGAAAGAAATCGCACCGGGAAATGTGTAAACAAGGAGCAAGATCTTTGGATGATTTGGGACGTTGGTGTTTTTGATTTTTTCGTGTAGATGGAGTGAGTGAATAATGGGAGACTGTACGTGTCCACCCACCGCCTCCAGCCCGCGGCTATTATTAAAATTTACGGTTATGTGGCCGTTAATAGAAACTAGCGTTGTCTATTATGGTATTCATGGATAGAAAATGTTCGTTTCCCAACCCTCAAGCGTTTACGACCCCGAGACATACTCGAGGTTGTCAACGCGGCACTAAATCCGACATAGGAGCTGTTAAAAACATGAGCACCACCCGTCAACAAAAACCCCACTTGTCTCTACCTTCTTGTTAATAATTTATGATGATAAGAATTTATGTAACTCGTGTGCTTCCGCGCTGTCATTTTTTTGTAATTTATATGTTTACATGTCTGGATTTATGCTTGCGGGTGGCAGCCCGAATGAAATTAACCATTCTTGTAGTGGTTTTTGTTTATTTTCGTTCCAGCTCCCTTTTTCTTTTTATTGTTCGACATTAAAAACATTGGCTATTACCGCAAAGCTTCCATTAGGGGTTAGTTAATTACGACGCAGTGTGCCGTGGATAGCTAGCCCAAGTTGGATCGCAGGTGGCGCCCGTGGATCACTTAGCTGAGCTCGTTAACTGTCGATCTAGCCCGATCACGTCCAACTGTCAAAAGATGGAGGGTAATTCCCGTCCATAAAGAGTATTGCCAACACAAGCGGAAAATCTAATTACACACAAATTAGCATCGCGGCGTTTAATGTGCTGCCACAGGTGGAAGTTTTTTCAACGTATATGCTTAAAAGCTCCCGGGACGAAGAAATGAAAGGCAAATATTGATCGTGACTCTGGGACAAAGTGGCGCTTTTAACGCGTCCTTAATCTCGATGCTTAAGACTTATGAAAGTTGCTGTTGTTCATAGAAAGAAACTTGCGAAACAATACGACACCGAGTTAGATCCTCCGAGAAACTTTTAGCTACGTGTTAAAAATAGGAAGCGTGAACGAAAAGCTCGGGTTTCTGATTCTACATACAAGGATTTAACTAAAAGCTGTGCTTTCGGAACGGATTGATCCCATCAGCATAACAAGCTTACCTCATTTACGAACTTCTTTTTAAATAGAAGAAAATTGAATTGAGGTAACTAGGAAGTTTTACCAATGTTCGAGTCATTTGAGATATTTTTCTTCGTTGGAAACGTCGGGAAAATTGATGAGCACACTTCTCACGAATTTTATGAAGGTCTACTAGAATCGTGGTATTTAACCTAGACGTAACAGAGTTATAGTCCTATGAGTGGACTCTTTCAGAAACAACTGCTTTTTCATATCTGAAGGTTGCACGGGCATAAAAATGCTTTTTACTGGTTTTAATTAAAGCGGAAATTGGTGCTACATTGTCTTTGTGCTAAAAATGTTGCTTAAATGTTTGTTTAGCGAGAAAATAAAAAAGTTATTAGCCCGGCGCATCCGCCATTCTCATAGATTTTTTTAAATATTGCACGTTTTAAGTTTTTAAGTCTACAGCTTTTTAGAACCATATAAGACTTCCATGTTGTTGATTGTTAGGTCCATATATCTTCTCTCGGGTTGTCGGATCTTAAATTTGATCAAAATGTCAGTTCACAATTTTTTTTAAATTCGCAAATTTTAAACTTTTAGGTTCTCAGGTTTGTAACTCTATACTCCTCGTTTTTAAATTTTTTAGGTGTACGATGCTTTATACCCGTAACGTTTTACATTTTTTAGGTAATCAAGTTACATTTTTGTGACAACCTTAGGTTCTCAGGTTTTCAAATTTTGAAGTTTTTAAGGTTACTGCTGTCTATTAAGGCACAATTCTTAGCTTGACAAACTTCAAATGTCTTTAAGCTTTTAAGTATTCTGGTTTCCAAAGATTTAAATTTTTAGCTTCCAATTTTTGTTCTTCGGGTTTACAAACTATTAGGTTTTGGAAATACTTTCAGGTTTTCAAATCGTATTTTTTCTAGCTTCTCAAGGTTTTAGATTAACAAATTGCCAATATTGCTCAGATTTTCAATTCTGTAGATTCACAGAATTTTAAGTTTCTAGACTTTTTCTCCTGAGATTTATTTTTCCGGAATTTTTAACTTTCTAAAACTCCAACTTCCTAGTGTCTAACTCAAATTTTCCGAATTTTAGATTCTTTGATTTTTATGGTCATGTCTTTCAAAATTTAAATTCTTAGATTCACAGGTTCTATAAACTTTTAGCTTCTTAAATTTTGGACTTTCAGATTCTCAAGTGCTTAGATTAAAATTTTCTCAAGTTTTTAACATTTTTTTCAGACATTTCTAAATTGCTAAGCTCCAATGTTGCATGGTATTTAATTTTCAAGTTTTTAAATTCTCATATTTTAAAAAACTGTAAAAATCCAAAAAATTAAAAATTTGAACATTTAGAAAGTGTAAACTTAGAAACATAAAAATTGGAGAGCTGACAATTTGAGAGCTTTTTCTTAAAATTCCAAGTTCTGTGTGTCAGATTACATTTTCAGAATTTTAGATTCTCGATCTTTCATATTTCTGTTTTGCGAAATTTTAAGATATTTGATTTTCAAGTTTTAATTTTTTAAGCTTAAATTTTGTGCTTGTATTTTACTTATGCCTAAGTTTGTACACTTTTTATTTTTGACCTCTCAGATTTAGGTTTTTCGCGTCTCCATGTTTTCAGGACGTTTTTAAATTCTTAAGCTCTAATGTTACTAGCTTTGAAATTTTTCGGTTTTTAGTTTCTTATTTAAAAAAAGATAAAAAATTGAAAAATTTATAAACTGGAAATTTAGAGAACAGAAAACCCTAAAATGTATGAACTTTAACAAACAACAGCCTGAGAGTCTTTTATTTTTAGAAGCTAAGCACCTAAAAACCTAATAATCTGAAAACCTATTTAGGATATTTAGAGTTTAAAAGTCCGAAATTAAAACCTAAAATTTAAAATATTAGAAACATAAAAATTAAAAAAAACTTCAGAGCCAACATAAAAACCCAAAACTTTGCCGTTAAAAAAAAAAATTGTATCTGAACAACCCCCAAAAGTAAACTCGGCATTTTTATATTTAAAAAATTTAGTGCTAACAGTTTGTGAACTTGAAATCCAGAAAACATAAGGCCTGGAGTTCAAGAAGCTGAAACCCTGAAAACATCGAAACCTCAAAACTTTAGACTCAAAAGATCTAAGAACACAAAAATCCAAAAAGTTTAAAAAGCACAAAAACTGAAAATTCCAGAGCCTGAAAACTTCGTAACTAGAAAACCAATTGTGAAATTGACAATAAATTAGAATAAAATAATCAAGAACTACAGCAGCTACAGTTCGTAAAATGAAAATTTTGGCCTGCCCGCTCAGAGCTTCATTTTAAGAATTTCAGAGTTGTGAAAATTAGTTGACGCTATTTGTGATAACTTACTTAAAATAACTTTTAAAATGGTGGATTCGCCTAGCTGGTTTTAATTTTAGACAGCCTAGATGCAAAAATAAAACAGTTAGCCAAAATTCCAATTTATAGAACCATTTCATCACACAACTAACTCTAATTAATTTGGGAAAGTAAAATATGCTGCCTGCTTCTAGCATTTTCACGTTTTTTGACGTCGTTATTATTGTGCTTAAATTTGTTGGATTCGTGTGGAAATTTTACGTTTTCTATCTTCTTGAAATCTGCTAAAGTTAATAATTTTCACAAAGGAAAGTTTTTCGAAGTTTGCTTAAATTTTAGAATTGTTCGACTTTGGCAATTTTAACAAATCGTATTTAATTTGATGTGGTAATTTACAAATTTTGCTACCATTTCAGATAATGCTTTTATAGCAATTAAACATTTTCACGATTTGTTCGTCATTCTTAAAAACGTGAAAAAAGTTCAAAATTTCTCAAAATTGATCGTTTGAGTTTGCAATTTTCGTTTTGCTTGCCATATTTATAAAATGTTAGTATTTTGTTAATTTTAAAAAAATATAATTTTATAGTTTTTTAAGTACCAAGTTCTCATTTTTAGAATGATAGATTTTTGAAATTCAAATTTTTTTTGAAAATTTTGATAAATTATAAATTTTAATTTCAATTTTCAAATTCTATATGGGTTCATTATTTCTTATTATTATTATTATTTGTTACTTTTTAAAACAAATTGAATTAAAAATGAGTAATTTATTGACGAATTTTCCTTTTTCTCGTTAGCTTCGAGAATGTTACACTCCTGGTCAGTCCAGCACGCGTCGAGCGTTCTCTTATAATAATTCCTCCCACTTCAAATCCTCTTAAATCACAATCTCTTGTTCTCATCTTCCCCGAACTTTCTTCACCTGCTCTTTTTATTACCAGAAAACTTTCCCGTAAAATCGTCGTTCTAAATTAATGGAAGTTTGTATAAATTTCAGTGGCCATATTTTCATAAAGTGATAACACAACCTCAATTTCGCTAAGTGCAAGGCGAATCTCGTTCCCCTTCACTTGCTTAGATCAATTCACCCTCGATGAGTTTTCACAGATCCTCCTTTATATTATAATCCTTGACGTCGAATTCTTCGAGACGTGCTCCCTTTACTTCACGTGCACCACTGTATCTAATAACTGAGAGGGAAAAGATGAGCATAAAATGACGGAAATAAGACACACATTTTCGCAGGGGGTGGCTGTTTTTAATTGAAAGTAGCCTTAAAATAGCCGCCTCCAGGTTTGAACCTGAAAGTAATTTATGTCGTGAGCCGTCCGGCATGTTCGTTACATTCGTGCGATTTATAGAAATCCGCCTGAAACAAAGTGTTTTTCCTGAAACTGAATATCCTGCGAACGGTCCGATTTTATTACAATAGAACGCCTTAAATTTCCATACAGGATTTTATTCCAGTCCCTTGCGATTTACTGCATGTAATAATCGTTGAATTAGTGCAGGTTTCACTTTTTCAAGAGGGTGTAGACGTGCAGATGTGACCGGGACTTTTTATTAGTTTCGAACTTAGGGTAATCTTATTAATGATTGACAGTGCGTTTCACCCTGAAATTGCAATTTCATTACTCTCGACCATATGGTGGTGATGGTACTTTAATTGAGAGATAGTTTCGCGAGGAGTAAGCCGTTTCACGGAGGATTTACTGGCACTTTTAGTAAAAGATATAAAGGTGGCGAAGTAACGGATTTGGAATATCCGAGGGATTGCGCGACGTTGTAAGCAGATAAAAGTAAAGAGTGGAAAGGGTTCAAAAGATTATAGGTTTTAGGACGCGTCCGTTCTTTTAGGAAAGGTTTAATAATGCATCCTGGAGGGAGCACAGATTTATAATTTAAGCTGGATGATGCGAAAGGGTCGTTTTTCCCTCTTTTTTCCCATTATTTTCTAGTTTTCATGACAGTTATTGGCGATACACAGTTGTAGTTCAAACTATGGAAAAAAGCTTTCAATTTTATCCCGTTTTTCTGTTAATGCTCCGTTTTACGATTTTCGCTCCTGTGAATTTTATGTTCTCCGTCTAGCCCGTCAGAATATTAGCATTTTCCCCAACGTTAATTTTTGAGACTCGACTTTCAAATTGAACGTCGGTCAATCAAGAGTTTTGTATTATTTATTGTTTGCAGACAACGGAAATCGAGAATCCAAAATTTCAGTTTTATATACTGCAGCAAAACCTAGAAAATTCCGAACAAGTTTAGAAATAGAGACGTGAAATTCTGACAAATATTATTGTAAAAATTAAAGATCTTAGGATATAGAAGCAGAAAATCTAAAGCACAGAATAATTTCTGGGAAAAGGGAAATCTAAAATTTTAGTTTCATAGACTTAGATTTTAGAACATTGGATATGAAAATTTAGAATCTGTAAACCGTACACGTTTAGAAATAGAGAGGCGAAAATCTCAAAGTAATTATTGAACGAATTTCCAATTTCAGAATGTAGAAGCTTAAAATCTAAGACCTAGAAATAGAAAATCTAGAGCAGTGAGTCTAATTTCTGTGGAAAATAAAAACCTAGAAACAAAAATAGAAATTTTAAAACCCCTAAAAATATAGAACAAAAAAAATCTACAAATATAGAAGACTACATTACATGTAGAACTGTGATCCTTACAAATTTTGAATTGAAAATTTGACGATTATTAAATATGAGAGTTTAGGATGTCAGAAAGTAGAAGCTGACGATTTAACTCAAATTAATGTTGAAAATCTAAGTTCGCACTAAAAATATAGAACAAAAAAAAATACGAAAGTAGAAGATGAAAATCTAAATTCGCACAACTTTAGAAATGAAGATGCAAAGGTATGAAAATTCTTACTATGAGAATTTACGATCTCAGAATAGAAAAGCTGAAAACTTGAGAGGCAGAAACTAAAAATCTAGAACAATGGGTCTAATTTCTGTGGAACATGAAATTTATTCTAAAATCTGTCATCCGTTCAAGTTTAGAAATAAAGAATTGAAAATTTGAAAATTTTTAAAACTGTTAAATTAAGGTCTAAGAAAGTAGAAGCTGATGATTTAGAACTCAGATTAAAGGGAAAAATCTAAAGAGCCCAGTATTTGTGAAAACTGAAAATTTAGAATTTGAGCTCTGGATATGTCTAAAATAACTGAAAATTTAAAGCTAAATTCGTAAAATATAAAAGTTAAAAATTAGAAACTATGAGCTAAAAATTTTGAGAATCTAACATCGGTAAAAACTAAAAAATTAGAATCTGATATTAGTTTAAAGATGCGAATCTAAGAAAATCACAAAAATCACACTAAAAAATTTCGAATCTGAGCTTCGTTTAAGTTTAGAATTATAAAATTGAAAATCTGCCAAACTAAAGTATAAGAATCTAGAATCTTAGAATGTGAAAGCTGGAAATCCAAGACCTATAAGTTATAAATCTAAAGAACTTAGCAGTGGGAGTAGTATCTGTGAAAACTAAACATCTAGAATTACAATGTCAAAATTTACAGCATCTAAGACTAGAAAGAGTAGGAAAAATCTAGGAAAGTACTTAAAACTCAGAACAAGTTTAGAAATGGAGACGTGAAAATCTGATAATTATTATTGTAAAAATTTACGATCTCAGAACATAGAAGCTCAAAATCTAAAACCAAAAGTTGAAAATCTAGAACTGAGAGTATAATTTCTATAAAAAGCGAAAATCTAAAAATGAAAATTTCTGTTTTATACATTATAGCATTTCTAAAATCTAGAATAAAAGAGAAAATCTAAAAGAATAAGACATGAAAATCTAGAATCTGTAAAGGGTAGACGTTTAAAAGTAAAGAGGCGAAAATCTGACAAATTTTTATGTAAGAATTTCCGATCTCAGTACATAAAAGCTAAAAATCTAGAACCCAGAAGTAAAAAATCTAGAGCGGTGAGTCTAATTTCTGTGAAAACTAAAAATCTAGAATATGAAATATTAGTTTTATAGATTACAGAATCTAAAGATTTAGAACAAAAATCTAGGAAAATAAGACGTGAAAATCTCGAATCTGTAATCTTGTAAGTTTAGAGATAGAGGCGCAAAGATCTGACAATTATTCTTATGAGAATTTACAAACTGAGAACATAGAAGGTAGAAATTTAAGATCTAGAAGTTGAAAATCAAAATAGTGAAGATGAAGAAATCAAAACTTCAGTTTTATATATTGCAACAAAAGCAAAATTCGAACAAGTTTAGAAATAGACACGTGAAAATCTGACAATTATTATTGTGAAAATTAATGATCTTAGGACATAGAAGCTGAAAATCTAACACTAAAAGTTGAAAATCTAGAACTGAGAGTATAATTTCTATAGAAAGCGAAAATCTAAAAATGAAAATTTCTGTTTTATAAATTACAGCATTTCTAAAATCTAGAATAAAAAAGAAAATCTAAAAGAATAAGACATGAAAATCTAGAATCTGTAAAGCGTAGACATTTAAAAGTAGAGAGGCGAAAATTTGGCAAATTTTAATTTAAGAATTTCCGATCTCAGTACATAGAAGCTGAAAATCTAGAACCCAGAAGTAAAAAATCTAGAGCGGTGAGTCTAATTTCTGTGAAAACTAAAAATCTAATATGAAATATTAGTTTTATAGATTGCAGCATCTGAAAATTTAGAACAAAAATCTAGGGAAATAAAACGAGAAAATCTGGAATCTGTAATCCTGTAAGTTTAGAGATAGAGGCGCAAACATCTGGCAATTATTCTTATGAGAATTTACAAACTGAGAACATAGAAGCTAAAAATTTAAGATCTAGAAGTTGAAAATCAAAAGCGATGTTCATAATTTCAGCAGATAGTAGCAATGAAGAATCCAAAATTTCAGTTTTATATATTGCAGCAGAAGCAAAATTTGAACAAGTTTAGAAATAGACACGTGAAAATCTGATAATTATTATTGTAAAAATTAACGATCTCAGAACATAGAAGCTCAAAGTCTAAAACCAAAAGTTGAAAATCTAGAGCTGAGAGTATAATTTCTATAGAAAGCGAAAATCTAAAAAAGAAAATTTCTGTTTTATAAATAAGAGCATTTCTAAAATCTAGAATAAAAGAGAAAATCTAAAAGAATAAGACATGAAAATCTAGAATCTGTAAAGCGTAGACATTTAAAAGTAGAGAGGCGAAAATCTGGCAAATTTTAATGTAAGAATTTCTGATCTCAGTACATAAAAGCTAAAAATCTAGATCCCAGAAATAAAAAATTTAGAGCGGTGAGTCTAATTTCTGTGAAAACTAAAAATCTAGAATATGAAATATTAGTTTTATAGATTACAGCATCTAAAGATTTAGAACAAAAATCTAGGAAAATAAGACGTGAAAATCTCGAATCTATAATCCTTTAAGTTTTAAAGATAGAGGCGCAAAGATCTGACAATTATTCTTTTCAGAATTTACAAACTGAGAACATAGAAACTGAGAAATTTAAGATCTAGAAGTTGAAAATCAAAAGCGGTGAGCATAATTTCTGCAGATAGTGGAAAATGAGAATCCAAAATTTCAGTTTTATATATTGCAGCAAAAACAAAATTAACAAGTTTAGAAATAGAGATGTGAAAATTTGAGAAATATTATTGTGAAAATTAATGATTTTAGGTCATAGAAGCTAAAAATTTTAAACTAAAAGGTGAAAATCTAACGCAGCGGGTATACTTTCTGGAAAAAGTAAAAATCAAAAATGTTTGTTGTGTAGATCTAGATTCTAGAAAATATAAATAAAAATCTTGAATCTGTAAACCGTACACGTTTAGAAATGAGAAGGCAAAAATCTGAAAGTAATTATTGTAAGAATTTCCAATCTCAGAACATAGAAGCTTAAAATCTAGGACGCAGAAGTAGAAAATCTAGAATTTAATTTGTGTGGTAAGTAGAAGTCTAGAAACAGAATTATTCATTTTATAGTTATAAAATTTTATAGCATCTAAGAATATAGAACAAAAAAGAAAATCTAAGAATGTAGAACATGAAAATCTAAATTCGCACAATTTTAGAAATGAAGATGCAAAGTTATGAAAATTGTTATTGTGAGAGTTTACGATCTCAAAATATAAAAGCTGAAAATTTGAGAGCCAGAAACTGAAAATTTAGAGCAATGGGTCTAATTTTTGTGGAAAGTGAAAACCTAGAAACTGAAATTCTGGTTTTGTAAATTACAGCATCTAAGAATGTAGAACAAAAAAATCTACGAAACTAAAACATGAAAATCTAAAATCTGTGATTATTAAATATGAGAGATTAAAATCTCAGAAAGTAGCAGTTGATAACTTAGAATCCATAATAAAATTGAAAATCTAATATTTAGAATTTGAGCTCTGGATACGTCTCCTGTGAATTTCATGCTCACCGTCTAACCCGTCCGAATATTATCATTTTCCCCAACGTTAATTTTTGAAACTCGACTTTCAAATCGAACGTCTGTCAGTCAAGAGTTTTGTATCATTTATTGTTTGTTTTCTTCAGACCGTGAGGCTTTTAATCATGTGTTTTCCGGCCCGGCGCATCCACCATTCTAACCGCTGCCAAAATTCTGTTTCATTACCATCTTCATCGCATTCTCGTTTCCAATTCCCAATCTCTGATTTACCGCGTCTGGAAATTCGCAAAAAGAAATCCTCCAGATTATGTCGTCTTGAAAGAACAAACATCGTCCCGAATCCCCATTCTTGTGCTAATAAAATTGGCCGTTACTGTACGAGAGGGAAATTTAAAATTACTTGAGAGTGCCGTCACGTAATGCTTTATTGATGTTAAAAGCTCTTTAGGATAGGAAGCAAGGAGTATTGCGTGGGGGTGTTAAAGTCGGCTCGGTGCACATTCATGACCACTCGTGTTTGACCCAGACCATTCAACTTTTATTAATGCGAACTTACTGTTTCTAAACTCGGAACGTTGTAGCTTTTGAAGAGTTCATTAGTTGTTGAAGAAGTTAGGAGACGACGCGAATTTTATAATTGTAACTTTGTATCGTAAGATTTATACGAGGATTGTCGGCTGAGGCCAAAAGTGGTTTTTTAGAAGGCGGTTCTTTATGGAAGACAAGGCGGGAAAGTGCGAAAGTTTCCAGTCGTAAAAAAGGGAAGGTTATGTTGAAATTCATTTACCTAAGTGAGTCCGGGGAGGCAAACTAGGTAACAAAAATTAAAAAAATTCCAGGGATGATTTCCGGGTGTATTTGTGATCAATACGCAAAATAAACAGAATGAAAATGGACACAAACATTTTACCAACTGTTCGCACTGGTTGTTGACTCAAAAACTCGACTTTTTTCTCATTACAGAATCGCGATAATTCTAAGAATACTCACTTAAAATTGTTAATTATAGCCTCGAACAGTACAATCGCACCGCTCCCGCCACCCGAATTTTTATCGTTTCATGAGAATCCAGACGTCATAAACGATGAATCTTGTCGACAAGACTCCAAATTTTACGCATCGCTTTGAATATTTGTTTATTCGAACATGTGTAACCCATCTGGCTACCAAATTACCCATTAAATTTCTTTTCAGCGAGAGATAATTTAATCGCCATATGTTTGCACAAAAAATTACGAGTTTATGTCGCTATTATCATTCCGCCAAGGCAAAATACCAAATCCAGAAAGGTAGTTTCCGGTCATTTTTGCACGGTTTAAAATTTTAAATTAAACGATTCGACGGACAGCTTCATAAAGATATTTTATGAGCTAAGCTACGCTCGGGAGGGACGATTATTGCCTTTTCACTGCCAAAATATAAAAAGGCCGAATAACTGCATTGCGGCCGTTCGCGACTTCAAGAGAAACCTTTAAATTCGGTTTTGTTTGATACCAGTTTTGAAATCTCTTTGTAAAGGGATTCGTTGAATTATTGCGTTCTTTGCGTTGGACATTGATTTTTAATGGGTCATGATAGCTGTTGCATATTGTGGGCGTTTTTTCGACCACTCTGTAGAAATCTAGAATTGGATATGCTTAAAAAGAAGAATCTATAATACGAGATTTGAAGATTAAGAGTAAAAATTTTAAATCTGAATTTGGTATTCTGTAAAATTTAAGAATCCATAATTTCGGAAAATAACAGTGTAATCTATTTGGAATCAGAAACTACATTACCTAAGAATCTGGTAGAAACTAAAAATGTAAATTCTGAGCTCTGTAGAACTGTAGAATTAGAAAACTCTAACAATAATACAGTCTTAAGAGAAGATAAGAATCGAAGATTTTAAAGTTGTAGTTAAAAATCTAGAACAGTAACTCTAATATCTAGATGAAAACTAAATATTTCATAGATTACAGCATCTAAAAATTTAGAAAAAATACTTGAAGTTCTCAAATCTGTAATCTTGTAAGTTTAGAAATGGAGACGCAAAGATCTGACAATTATTCTTGTGAGAATTTACAAACTCAGAAGATAGAAGCTAAAAATCTAAGACCTAGAAGTTGAAAATCAAAAGCGGTGAACATAATTTCTGCAAACAGTGGAAATCGAGAATCCAAGATTTCTGTTTTATATATTGCAACAGAACCTAGAAAAAGTTTAGAAATAGAGACTAGAAAATCTGACAAATATTATTGTGAAAATTTGAGGATCTTAGGACATAGAAGCTGAAAATCTAGAACTAAAAGTGGAAATTCTAGAGCAGTGAGTATAATTTCTACAGAAAGTAAAAATCTAAAATTTTAGATTCATAGATCTAGATTCTAGAAAATAGAATATGAATATCTTGAATCTGTAAACCGTACACGTTTAGAAATGGAAGGGCGAAAATCTGTAAATTATTATTGTAAGAATTTCTGATCTCAGAACATAGAAGCTTAAAATCTAAGATCTAGAAGTAGAAAATCTAGAGCAGTGAATCTAATTTCTGTAGAAAGTAAAAACTTAGAAACAGAAATGGTAATTTTATAGTTATATATAATAATTCTATAGCATCTGAAAATATAGAACAAAAAAATCTACGAAAGTAGAAGATGAAAATCTAAATTCGCACAACTTTAGAAATAAAGATGCAAAGGTATGAGAATATACTATGAGAATTTACGATCTCAGAATAGAAAAGCTGAAAATTTGAGAAGCAGAAACTAAAAATCTAGAACAATGGGTCTAATTTCTGTGGAACATGAAAATCTTTCTAAAATCTGTCATCCGTACAAGTTTAGAAGGAAAGAATTGAAAATTTGAAGAATTTGAAAACTGCTAAATTAAGGTCTAAGAAAGTAGAAGCTGATGATTTAGAACTCAGATTAAAGGGAAAAATCTAAAGAGCCCAGTATTTGTGAAAACTGAAAATTTAGAATTTGAGCTCTGGATATGTCTAAAATAACTGAAAATTTAAAGCTAAATTCGTAAAATATAAAAGTTAAAAATTAGAAACTATGAGCTAAAAATTTTGAGAATCTAACATCGGTAAAAACTAAAAAATTAAAATCTGATATTAGTTTAAAGATGCGAATCTAAGAAAATCACAAAAATCACACTAAAAAATTTCGAATCTGAGCTTCGTTTAAGTTTAGAATTATAAAATTGAAAATCTACCAATCTAAAGTATAAGAATCTAGAATCTTAGAATGTGAAAGCTGGAAATCCAAGACCTATAAGTTAAAAATTTAAAGAACTTAGCAGTGGGAGTAGAATCTGTGAAAACTAAACATCTAGAATCTAGAATTACAATGTCAAAATTTACAGCATCTAAGACCAGAAAGAGTAGGAAAAATCTAGTAAAGTAGTACTTAAAACTCGGAACAAGTTTAACGGAGACGTGAAAATCTGATAAATATTATTATGAAAATTTACGATGTCAGAACATAGAAGTTCAAAATCTAAAACCAAAAGTTGAAAATCTAGAGCTGTGAGTATAATTTCTACAGAAAGCGAAAATCTAAAAATAAAAATTTCTGTTTTATAAATTACAGCACTTCTAAAATCTAGAATAAAAGAGAAAATCTAAAAGAATAAGACATGAAAATCTAGAATCTGTAAAGCGTAGACATTTAAAAGTAAAGAGGCGAAAATCTGGCAAATTTTAATGTAAGAATTTCAGATCTCAGTACATAGAAACTGAAAATCTAAAACCCAGAAGTAAAAAATCTAGATCGGTGAGTCTAATTTCTGTAAAAACTAAAATTCTAGAATATAAAATATTAGTTTTATAGATTACAGCTTCTAAAAATTTGGGACAACAATCTAAAAATGTAAGACGTGAAGTTCTAGAATCTGTAAAAATCTAAAATTCAAGAGTTAAAAATCTAGAGCAGCAAGTCTAATCTATGTGAAAATTAAAAATCTAAAATCTAAAATTTCGTTTTATAGATTACAGCATTTAAAACTATATGGCAAAAAAAAATTGGAAAGTAGGAAATAAAAACTTATAATCTGTGATCTGTGCAAATTCAAAATTGAAAAAGTGACAATTATTACGTATGAGAATTAAGATCTTAGAACGCACAAAACGAAGATTTAAAACCCAGATAAAAGTTGAAAATCTAAAGCAAGAGATATCTGTTAAAGTAAAAATTAGAGACCACATTATTTAAGAAAAAATGCAAAAAAATCTAGAAAAGTGAGATATGAAAATTTAGAATATGAGCTCTGTATATGTCTAGAATTTTAGAAGTGAGAATCTGCCAACAATCTAGAATTTTGAAATATAAAAGCTGAAAATTTAGAACTAATAAAGGAAAAATTTAGAAAAAACAAGATATCAGTTAAAACTAAAAATTTTATATCTGATGATAGTTTTATGACTAGAATCTAAAAAAAACTTAAGGAAGCAGCACATCAAAAATAAGAATCTAAGATACGCATAAATCTAAAATTTTAAAGTGAGATTCTGGCAATCTAAAGTGTAAAAATCTAGAATCTTAGAATGCGAAAACTGAAAATCTACGACCTAAATAAGCCTAAATGAACTAAACTTAAAAATTATAGCTGTGAGAGCAGTATCTGTGAAAACTAAACATCTACAATCTAAAATTACAATGTCATAATTTACAGTACCTGAGACTCTAGAACCAGTAAAAAAAATAGAACAGTAGAACGTAGAAATCTAAAATATGAGTTCTGTGAAAGTTTAATGTCATAAGAACTGAGACTGTAAGAATATTAAATATGAGAATCTATGATCTCAAAACAAGCTGAAATTCTAAGACCTTGAAAAATATTTTAAATATTTTTTTGAGCCGATAGCTTCAAGGTCGAAAAGTTCAAACAGCACCATGCCGATGATAAAGAACTTTAAAATAGAAACGTACAACATTGTTCTGAATTCCACAGCTTGATTTTAGAAACCGCTGGACTTTATTACCACTAGGTCAGGTACGCATCTGTCGCCTCCACCCTCACCCCAAACTTGCACCCGTTTTTGCTCCTAGAACTTCTCCTAAGAATTGTTATTTCGGAACAAGACCGAAGGGCTCGACTTGATACATTATTGGATTACCGTGTCAGCGGTGATGAAGGAGGCGTTGCGGTCTCGCATCCTTGGGACCCCTCGAACAGGGACTTTGAAATCGCCCCCAGAAAAAGCATCGTGCGACAGCAGCCCACGATAAATGATCGTTCTTAATTAAAATGATTTCATAGTACTAATTTCGTCATTTGCAAAAATAAGACATCTTGGATTTAGGAGCGTTTAACGAGGTAATCTTGTTAAGCTATAAAGTCGTCTTCCTAGGATATATTACAAGGATATTAAAGTGGTGGATAACGGATTCCACAGAACATGCATGCTAGGTCTACATGAAATTTATATGGGCGGGGATAAATGGATTCATTTTGGTCGCGGTTGCTACATATTTTTCGGGTAAAGGGCTGGGGATACGTGAGAAATATTGGAAACCTCAAAATGTGGAGTTATGAGGTCTTTTATGGTTTTGCTTTGCTCTGCGTTTTTGACGAAATGTGTTCATACGGGGTGGTCAAAAATTGTATGCATTGTTGCGTCCCATTTCCATATCTTGACCCTTTTTATCGTGCCATATTGGATTTTTCATATCTCTGTTAAAATCCTAGGGAGAAGAGAAAGATGAAGGAAACTAGTCAAGTGGCCATTGTGAGACTACCGAGATCTCCCCGATACTAGACAGTTCATTTATTTCAGGATTCATTAGTTCTCCTGTGGTGTTTGCACTAATACAATAGTTATATACGTCGTTTGTCTTATGTGAGAGCGTGAGTGTTGGGGGAAATTAATGCCGTGAACTTTTCCCTAGCAGACCACGAAAAAATCCATTGTTTCCGCTACGTAGACCATTAGTATGCAAGAATATTGAAAGCTTCAGAAGCACTATGCAACTCCTAGAGCTTATTCCGCCCCACAAGTCACTTGAAATGATCGCGAAACAGACGTGTTTAAGAAGCTTTCTACAAGCAAATTTTTGCGGTAGCAAATCTCGTCCAGTTGTGCAAGCATTGGTTATATAAACGAACATCTCTTCTCCGTTTATGGCTGTCGGCAATAGCCACCAACTTTCTAAAATTCCGTTTGTTCTATACACACGCAGTAAGTCTAATATCAAATTTAAGTATTTAATTAAAAACTAAAAATTTAAAATATGAAATTTTAATTTCTTAGATTATAGAATCTAAAATTTTAGAAATGGAGAAGTAAGGATATGAAAATTGTGAGTGTGAAAATTTAAGCTCCAGAAATTGAAAATTTAGAGCAGTGGGTGTACTCTGTGAATATAAGACAAAAAAAAACTGCGAAAGTAGGACATGAAAATCTAAAATCTGTAATCCGTACAAGTTTTGAAATAAAAAATTGAAAATTTGACGATTATTAAATTTAAAACTTGAAAATCTCAGAAAGTAGAAGCTGATGAAAGAACTCAAATTAAAGTCGAAAATCTAAAAGGTCCAGTATCTGTGGGAACTAAAAATCTAGAATTTGAGCTCTGAATATGTCTAAAATAACTGAAAATAGAATAGAAGAAGAATATAGAAACCGAAAAATTAGAAGCTATAAGTTAAAAATTTTGAGAATCTAACATCGGTAAAAACTAAAAATTTAGAATCTGATATTAGTTTAAAGATGCGAATCTAAGAAAATCACAAAAATCACACCTAAAAATTTTGAATCTGAGCTTCGTTTAAGTTTAGAATTATAAAATTGAAAATCTGCCAATCTATAGTATAAGAATCTAGAATCTTAGAATATAAAATCTGGAAATCCAAGACCTATAAGTTAAAAATCTAAAGAACTTAGCAGTGGGAGTAGTATCTGTGAAAACTAAACATCTAGAATCTAGAATTACAATGTCAAAATTTACAGCATCTAAGACTAGAAAGAGTAGGAAAAATCTAGGAAAGTACTTAAAACTCAGAACAAGTTTAAAAATGGAGACGTGAAAATCTGATAATTATTATTGTGAAAATTTACGATCTCAGAACATAGAAGCTCAAAATCTAAAACCAAAAGTTGAAATTCTAGAACTGAGAGTATAATTTCTATAGAAAGCGAAAATCTAAAAATAAAAATTTCTGTTTTATAAATTACAGCATTTCTAAAATCTAGAATAAAGGAGATAATCTAAAAGAATAAGACATGAAAATCTAGAATCTGTAAAGCGTAGACATTTAAAAGTAGAGAGGCGAAAATTTGGCAATTTTTAATGTAAGAATTTCCGATCTCAGTACATAAAAGCTAAAAATCTAGAACCCAGAAGTAAAAAATCTAGAGCGGAAAGTCTAATTTCTGTAAAAACTAAAAATCTAGAATATGAAATATTAGTTTTATAGATTACAGCATCTAAAGATTTAGAACAAAAATCTAGGAAAATAAGACGTGAAAATCTCGAATCTGTAATCCTGTGAGTTTAGAGATAGAGGCGCAAAGATCTGACAATTATTGTTATGAAAATTTACAAACTGAAAACATAGAAGCTAAAAATTTAAAATCTAGAAGTTGAAAATCAAAAGCGGTGAGCATAATTTCTGCAGATAGTGGAAAACGAGAATCCAAAATTTCAGTTTTATATATTGTAGCAAAAATCCAATCTCAGAACATAGAAGCTTAAAATCTAGGACCTAAAAGTAGAAAATCTGGAGCAGTGAATCTAATTTCCATGGAAAGTAAAAACCTAGAAACAAAAATAGTAATCTACAAATGTAGAACATAAAAATCTAAATTTGCACAATTTTAGAAATAAAGAGACAAAGATATAAAAATTATTATTAAGAGAATTTACGATCTGAGAACATAAAACCTGACTTTGAGAACCAGAAGTTGAAAATGTAAAGCAGTAAGTCTAAGTTTTGTGGAAACTGGAAACCTAGAAACTGAAATTCTAGTTTTATAAATTACATCATCTAAGAATATAGAACAAAAAAAAATCTACGAGAGTAGAAGGAATTGAAAATGAAAGATTAATTAAATATGAAAGTTTAATCTGATCTTAGAAAGTAGAAGTTGATGATTTAGAACTCACGTTAAAGTTGAAAATCTAAAGAGCTCAGTATTTGTCGGAACCAAAAATTTAAAATTTGAGCTCTGGTTATGCCTGAAATAAGTAGAAATCTGAATCTAGAATCTTGAATTATACAACCTGAAAAATTTTAACCTATAAGTTAAAAATTTAAAGAATCTAACCGGTAAAAACTAAAAATTTAGAATCTGATATCTAAATCTAAAAAATAAGACCTAATCTGAGCTTCGTTTAAGTTTAGAACTATAAAATTGAAAATCTGACAATATGAAGTAAAAGAATCTAGAATCTTTAAATGTGAAAGTTGTAAATCTAAGACCTAAAAGTTAAAAATCTAAAAACCGCACAACCACGAATCTGTTAAATTAGAGAATCTAACAACAAGACCTCAAAGCTGAATTTCTAGAGCAATAAAACTTCTATAAAAAAAATTCTAAAAGTAAATTTCTACTATAAAAATTTTTGTCCAGTTGTGCAAACATTAGTTATAAAACGAGCAACTCTTCTCCGTTCATGGCTGTCGGCAATTGCCACCAACTTTCCAGAATTTCGTTTGTTTTATACAACACACACACGCAGACACAGAGCTCCGGTCAGATCAATAAATCGACGAAAATTATGTTTAATATTTGTGCAGTGCCAGTCGTCGTACGAATTTAACCTGTTGAAAATGAAAATCACGTGATCAAATATTTGACGTTTGTATTTATAATGTTTTGATAAACGACTATAATCCTCCATAAATCAGCCGCAGAAGCATTAAGTTTAATCCTTTGTTGAATCGCGGCTTAAAACGCTGTAATTTGTTATTTTCCGGTTTTTGGAACGAGTCTGGGAGTTTAAATAAGTTGTATGTAATACGAGAAGACGTGTTTTGTCAGGGGAGAGAGATAGTCAAAGTCCCGATTTAATAAATAAAATCAAATTTTGTGCAGCTATTGGATATAAAGTTTAACCTTGATGTGGGTACGGCGCTCGCTTCGCTCGCGCTAGACCTTACTCTCGACGGCTTGTCAAAAAACAAATTCTAATGACTTCAAGGAGCTGAAGACAAAAGAGAGAACGATCCGCATTTGAATATAGATCCTTTAAGGAGAAGAGAAGCTCATTTCGTTTGTTTATCAGTGACCGGTCATCATTTATCAAGGGCTATTTATCTGAATAATTTAATGGTGTTGACAAATGCCGGACTATTATTCACCAGCAAGTGCTTCTGATGGAAATAGAAACAGTCGACAAGGGTCTGACATTTGTCTGGAAGTGGCTACACGACACCCTGATTACTTTTTAGACAACACAAAAACTCACTCTTTGCTTCAAAATTCTGCAAAAAATGCGACCCATGTGCTTCTGTTTAATTTTCTCATGCTTCGGATTGACCCCAGTAAAATGAAACTGCCGAAGTTTGTTGTTGTTCCGCGGTGTCATCGACTTTTTGCCGCTGTTGTCATCTGGCGCGAATTGTTTCGGAGGCAAAAAGAACAGATTTGGAGCCGTAAATTATTTGTCTTCAACGCATGATTCTCAACTTTAGCAATTCGGGTTTCTGGATATGTTAATTGCTAGTTCGGAAATGTGGTTGAGGAAAACAAGAGTTTTATTAACAAAAATGTTACGTTACTGACGAGGAGCTTTATGGAAATACGAGGAACGTTGGGCCGAGTTTATTTTAAGTCTCCGAGTCATAATTTACTGACATATTTTGTATTGAATTTTTCCGGAAAGTAAGTCCCTATATGTGGCTCAGTTCTGCGACTTTATTGGTAGACGCTGGAGGAGATTTGAACAAATTTGAAGAGACATAGAGAACGGTAGGAGAAGAGTTTGTAGAAGAGTTCATCGAGGATAAATTCAGTCATAAAGTCATAAAGTACTGCCTAGAGTTGATATTTTTATTGTTCACAATCAAGTAAAAGTGTCTTGTAAAGTTTTTATCGGACTAGTCAGAGCGTGCACAAGCGCCGTTTGTTGGACGGTTTGAAATTAATTGACCCGTCAATAAATGACTTCCTTCGATTGAAAATTGCTTCTAGTGTCGGTTTAAAACAGTTTCGATTTTCTCTTGTTTCGCCTCAGCCCTCTTTCTAGGCCAAACAAGGTTCCCTTTCGTTTCTATTCAAGATGTTTCGCCAATTTCCCGACATTATCTCGACGTGCATCACATCGTGGTAAATTTACGGCAAGACGGGCGTTATCGATTCGTGTCGAAATCTGGTGGCTCTGTGGCATAAAAATGCAAAAAGCAACTGTGGTGAAGACATCAGCGTGATAGGAGGCCGGAATCACAAAGACGTGTCGAAGAGCCCTACGTGACGTCATAATTCGCATGAATAATGCATAGATGGCGACCGCTTCAAAACATCGATGAAAAATCACGGTTTATTCAATAATTCTAATGTCTTTTTTGGAGTTAAATGGGTGACACCGTAATTTCAGTATGGACTTGACATTAATTTGGGAGCGCGGTTTTGTCCGTTGCTGAATAGGCAATTTTATGGTCGATTACGCGACGAGTGGTCACTAATCAGTGGGTGCACATCAATGACTTTTTAATGGGGGATGATAGGTCGAAATAGTCTCTTACATCATCCAATTATGGAATTAGGGGTCCCTAGAGTCATAACTCATAAAGCTCACTTCGCTTTAAAAAAGATTCTTAGTCGACGGCGAGATTACCACAATTTCCATTCTTAATTATTCAGCATCATCTTACAAGATAACACTTTTACAAAGTAATTAATTCACTTTTTAAACTTGACACCGACAACACGTTATCTTTAAAAAGTGGCCGGGGTTGACTTCACAAAAAGGAAAGCGCTTCGGAAGTTTTTGGAATTTTGATTAGTTGCCTGCTTTGTATATTAAAAAGTTTCCTGGGGATTTTTACAACGTTTTACTTTGGTTTATTGCCCATAAATAATAAAGACATCCTCGTTTGCCACTATTCACAATTTCATAATAATTGCACTGGTCAACCATAACTTCCATTTTAACTAAATCTCATCTTATTTGGGATCTTTGGTTTTCAGTCCGCAAAGTGACAATTTACCGAACTCCGCTGAATCTGCAAATACCACTTTAGCGAACTAGTACTTTAAAAACTGATGTTTTTATTAAACAAAACCACCTACTTTGATATATAAAATATGCAAAGAATTAAATTTCTCAGATTTTATTTTTAAAAAATTAAAGACATGAATACATAAATATTAAACATAATTTACTTTAATGGCTCTTGGACTCATATGGCCAATGCTCAAATATTTACAAACCTTAGATTCGTGTGGTTTGCCTTTTTAAAAATACCTCACGTATATTTCGATTACAGATTATTATTATTATTATTATTATTATTATTATTATTATTATTATTATTATTATTATTATTATTATTATTATTATTATTATTATTATTATTATTATTATTATTATTATTATTATTATTATTATTATTATTATTATTATTATTATTATTATTATTATTATTATTATTATTATTATTATTATTGTTATTATTATTATATTATATTTTATTAATATAGTTTTAAAATCGATTTTTAAATTTTTAGAATGTTTAGAATGTTTTTAAAACAAAATTTCTGTTTTTGTTTTTTAATTTAATAGTGACTTGACCATATACTGACAATTTTATTTCTATTAAGATTTTTAAACCTGCACAAAATTTTGAAAATTTTCTAATATTTTTGAATGGTTTGACATCTAAATTAGAATTTTATATTATAGAAGGTTTCAGTTTCAGTTTCAAATTTCAGATTCTTAGAATGTTGCTAAACTGTTTAAAGTGAATTGTCAAAAACTCACAATCAGATGCCTAATTTATCAAAATTTTGACCTTTTAGGTTTTTTGTTTCTCAGATTCTTGAGTCAAGCTGATGTCTTCAAATCTTCGAAAAAATCTAAAAACTTAAAATTATAAAGCGTTAGAATTCTTAATCTTTTTTAAGATTTCTCGCTCAAAATCCGAATTTTTAGGTTTCTGCGCGTTATCGAAAATTTTTAATTTTTCAAATACTTTGTTTTTTAAGTTACTCAGATTTTATTCTTTATTCTTTATTTTTATTTTTTTTTACTTTATACTCCTGCTCAGGTTCTTAAGTTTCTAGATTCACATACCTTGTCATGTTTTCATCTTTTCAGTTTAATCTGAACGTCTTTGGGATTTCTGCAAATCCTTCCACCAAATTTTCAGGTTCTGTTTTTAAATTCTTTTTGTCAGATTATATTGTTTCTCCTTCTCAGTTTCTATTTAGAACTAGAATTTTTTTAGTTTTTAGGTGTAAAGAATTATATATTCTTCTTCTTCATGTTCCCATATTCTCAGATTCTCCAAAATTTCTAGCAAAAATTTTGCTAGCGCTCAGTTTCTCAATTTTTGTTATATTTGTGAAATTCTTCACTATTTTTTTAATATACACAAAATTTTTAAGATTTTCAAATAGTCCGACATTTTAAACTTCTTTTAATATCTTAAAAATTTTGTTTTTTTGTATTTTTCAGATGTTTTGCTATGTGCCTTTTGACAGTTAAAAGTAAATTTTAAAAACATTTAAATCAAATTTTATTTTATCTAAGCTTTTAGTTTCAGTTTCAAATTTCAGATTCTTAGAAAGTTCCTAAACTGTTTAAAGTGAATTGTCAAAAACTCACAATCAGATGCCTAATTTATCAAAATTTTGACCTTTTAGGTTTTTTGTGTCTCAAATTCTTGAGTCAAGCTGATGTCTTCAAATCATCAATAAAATCTAAAAACTTAAAATTATAAAGCGTTTAGAATTCTTATTCTTTTTAAAATTTCTCGCTCAAAATCCGAATTTTGAGGTTTCTGTGCGTTATCGCAAATTTTTAAATTTTCAAGTATTTTGTTTTTTAAGTTACTCAGATTTTATTCTTTATTCTTTATTTTTATTTTTTTTACTTTATACTTCTGCTCAGTTTCTTAAGTTTCTAGATTCACATACCTTGTCATGTTTTCATCTTTTCAGTTTAATCTGAACGTCTTTGGAATTTCTGCAAATCTTCAGGTTCTGTTTTTCGAATTCTTTTGGTCAGATTATATTGTTTCATCTTCTCAGTTTCTATTTAGAACTAGAATTTTTCTAGTTTTTATTTATAAAGATTCATATATTCTGCTTCTTCGTATTCCCATATTCTCAGATTTGCCAAAATTTCTTCAAAATTTCTAGCGAAAATTCTGCTACCCCTTAGTTTTTCTAGTTTTTGTTCAATTTGTAAAATACTTCACTATTTTTTTTATATACACAATTTTTTTAAGATTTTCAAATAGTCTGATTCTAAACTTCTTTTAATATTTTTAAAAAATTGATTTTTTTTGGATTTTTTAGATATTTTGCTATGTGCCTTTTGACAGTTAAAAGTAAATCTTAAAAGAATTTAAAACAAAATTTTATATTGTCTAAGTCTTTTAATTTCAGTTTCAGATTTCTGTTTATTTTTGACCTTTCAGAAGAAATCTTTAGGTTTTCAGAAGCTGACGTCTTCAAATCTTTAAATCACATAACTAAGATCTAAAAATAACTTCAGATGATGAAGTTTTCAGTATTCAAAACCTTTTTAAGTTTTATCGCCCAAAATCTATAAATTTCCAGATTTTTAGTTTTCTGTACATTACCGCTAGTTTTTAAGTACTTTGTTTTTTAAGTTGCTCAGATTTTATGTGCTCAGGTTCTAAGAGTTCTTAGAATCTAAAATTCTTCAGACTCTTGCTCAGTTTGTAAAATCTTAACCTCAAATTCTTTTGTTCAGATTAAGTATATTTTTTCAATTTCTCAAATTTTTACGTAGAACTACAAATCTTTTACTTTTTAGGTCCAAAGCGTCATACGTTCTTCTGATCATATTTTCTTATTTTCAGGTTTTCGAATTTTGCCAGAACGCCTTCAAATTTTCTGGCGTTAATTCTGCTCAGATTCTTAAATTTTTGCTCAATTAGTCGAATTTTCGACTTTTCAAGTTTTCAGGTCTTCGGGAACTTTAGTTCTCTTTAGTCCACCAAAACATTTTTTTTTAAGTGTAAATTTTGTTGAGCAGCATTGGAATGTGAATAAAGTTGGCAGTGTTGTCTATCACCGCAGATCAATCGTGGTGGCTAGGTCATCGCAACCGGCAACTTAGCTCCCAGCCGTCCGCCTCTTCTTATTGGTCAATTCCGTGAAAATCAGTGGTTCCCAACTCATCCTCTGAAAAATACCCACTTATATCGCCTAACTACCTCCCCATTAACCGCGTTCTTAATCTCTATTCTCGTAATTTAGTGTTGGATATTATTTCCGTCCACAAACCGAGCAAAAAAGAATTCCATCTAGTCTCGGTGGAACACATTGCAAATTAGTTTAAATTATCCATAATCACATTACCGCGAAACACTCCTTTTTCCTCGTAGTTGAAACAGTGGCACTATTCAGAAGCCGTAACGAGGCGTCGAGTTATTCTGTTCATCTCTGTTAATGAGCCAAAATTCATGAGTAAAGTTGTTGGACCGTCATCGTGGCCATATTTCGTACATTTGCACTTTTGATAAATGACGAGACAAGTGCGCACGAGAACGTGTCGGCTAACACAAGTAGAGAGAGAAACGTCGACCATCACCATGTACATGCTGTAACAATATTCATCATGGCGAGCGTGCGAATGTCAACTGAAACTTTCAAATTTATGTTGGTATTAATCATCGTACTCTTCGAATCAGAATGAACTATTTGGGGTGAGATGAGGAGACGAAGAGACGCCACTGGACCTGCACTGGAAAAAACCGTGCACTTGCACATGTCATACAAGAAGAGATTTATTTGGTTGTGCATTATCTTGCACGGTCCGCTGAAGGCTTACATGGATTGTGACATTGAAATACACGTGCATGGAAATTAATCTAGTCAAGACTACACAGAGTGTTTACAAATGACGCATTGACTTTGGTCATGCGGAAAATAGATTTTCTAATTTGTTACAATCTAGGAACTTTTTTTCGGTTGGTAACATACGTTGGACGAAATGTCAAACGCCAGTGTGAGTTTAAGGTTATAGTTTCATGCTATACACAGAAATTGTTTATCGACGGCAAACTAACCGTGGCGTTTTCTGCAAATTGCCGTACTCCCAGGTAGTTTCTGAATTCAATTTGCAATTTCACTTGGGAAAAATAACAATTATGTTTAGTCTACTTGATTCAAGTTTTAAATGCCAAGTTTCAGCAACCGTTAAAAATCCCCTAAACTAACAAATTTGAGTTAATTCGTAAAAAAATGTCTTTGATATGTAAGTTAGAAAAAATAGCGTAAACAACACAGTTTATAAAATTTAAGGGCACTCGTGCGTTACAGGACTCGCATCTTGATTTAAGCTTCATAAAACTAGTTTTTTTATATACTATTTGGGTACTTTTAATTTTCTTTGACAAATGGCCCATGCATAGTTTGTTTCTTCAGGCAGAAAGATTAAGCACCCACTTAATCGAACAAACTTTGACTAAGAAAAAGATATGAAATCTGTTCTCAAGTCGTTTATTATTGCACATAAATCAAACCACGTCCAAGTTGTAACTCCATCTAACATTGTATTTTTAGATTAGAAAAATATAAACTGAACGTTAAAAGCGTTTCGTTTTAAAAAGAAAATATCATTAAACCGTGTTTACACTCCGAGGCTCATCCATCACAAATTCTCGTTCCTTCTGCCCAAAGGACAAAATTTGATTTAGACTCCTTTCAAATCTAATCCCGATATAATTCATTGTCTGTTTTCGACCAAAGAGAGATAATTGACAGCATCGGATCCATATATCACCCATGGATAGAGAGCGCTCGCATCTATCGGCCATAACAATAATTATGAATGCAATGTCAGCCGGACACGGGATTCCTCTTATTGACTAATTGACGGGTGTGATTGGAATAATGCATTATAGAGGGCGTTCGTGTTTAGGCCGCTTTCATCAATGATTTGTGTTGGACCAGATTCATTGACATTGAACTTAGATGGTTATCAATCAATCAGATTTTGTCGTCCATTTTTCTATTGCTACGAAACAAAAGATTAAATGATAAATCATGGGTCTTTTAACCGACGATGACCGTCGTTTCGGGATAAAGTAAAAAGATAAATCGTCGAGAAGGCTAAATGCTTCTGTTGAAAAATGTCAGCGATTTATATTTCCAAGCGGAAATATGGCCGGCTCAAGCTGCTACACTTTATAAACAAAACAGAATTTTATTTAATCGACGGGGGAAATGGGCAGTGACGAGCTTGGGATCGAAATTCGACAGAATCACTGACGCAGGCGGGAAGCTTGAATTTTTATAGCGTAGGGGAGCTCCCTAATTTGAGAAAATGTAGAAACAAAAAAGTCGTATACGTAGAAATTGTTTCAAAATCTAATGAGCTGGGATACAAAGAATCAAGAAAATATTTAAAATGCCTTTGAAATTTTCTTTAAACTTGTTATACATATTAAAAAATATAAAGAATCTAAAAAACCTAAAAAGTAGAAATAGCAAATACAAAAAATAAAAAGTACAAAACTAGAAAATATCGAAAAATGGAAAACCTATAAAATCCAAAAAATTTGAGACACTCGAAATTGTAATGTAAAAATATTAAGATAGTAGAAAAAAAGAATGTAGAAAATCCAACAATTAAAAAACAATCTCAGAATTTAAAAAAAAAACTTTAAATTTGTAGAATCCGCAAAATCTGAATTTGAGAAATCTAAAAATCTAAATGAGAGAATCTAAAGAATGTGAAAATTTTAAAAATTTAGCAATTTTAGAAAAAAATTTAAAAACGTATCGAAAATTTAGAGGAACTTATTTACAGAAAAAGATCTAAAAAAATTAAGAAATATAAAAAAATCCGATACATCCAAATTGTTCAAAGAATCTAGTGGGTTGTATTAAAAAACGTAAAGAATCTAAAAAACCTAAAAAGTAAAAATTTTAAATTCAAAGAACACAAAAAATACAAACCACCTAAGATATCTAAAAATGTAAACAAAGCGAAAAAATATCGAAAACGTAAAGAAAAAAAATTTAAGCCTAAATATAAAAATGTTAAGAATGTTAAGGGGTAAAATAGAAAAAAAATGTAGAAAATCTAAACAACTGAAAAAAATAAAAGACAATCTCAGAATTTAAAAAAAAAACTTAAAATTTGTAGAATGCACAAAATGTGAAAATTATTTAAATTAATAAAAGTAGAAAGAAAATCGAAAATATTTATAAACTCTAAAGAGTATAAACAATTTTAAAAAATTTAAAAAATCTAAAAAAATGTAATAATTTTATAAAGAATTTGATGAATCTAACGAATTATAAATGGAATAGTAAATAATATAAAAAATCTAAAAATTTTGAAAATTTAAAATATACATAAAACAAAAACATAAAAGAATCGGATGCGTCCAAATTGTTTAAAAAATCTAGTGAGTTATAAACCAAAAAACCAAAAAAATATAAAAATGTCTAAAAAAAATAAATCAATATTTGTATACTTTTTCATATTACTTTAAATCTGAAACTTTTTTTTCCATAAATTGAAGTAGGTATATATTACGAGCATACCAAAAGCTAAAAAAATACAAAGAAATCTAAAAAATGTAAGAAATACAAATAAATTAACAAGAAAAAATAACAAATTCAAAAAACAAAAAAGATAGTGTATCGAAGGCATTCATAAATGTAAAGAAGCTAGAAAATATAGAAAATATAAAAGACTAAAAAAAATCTAGAAAATTTGAGATACTCGAAAATGTAATAAAATAAAATAGCTAAGTGAACACGCTCCATGCGATAAGAAAAAAAAAATTGAAAATACAAGCAAAAAACACAATCTCAAAATTAAAAAAAAAATGATATTTAGAGAATATAGACAATCTGAAAATTATTTAAAATAATAAAAGTTAAAAAAACTTGAAAACATTTATAAAATCGCAATAATCTAATTAAATCCAAGAAATCTAACAAAAACAATAATTTAAAAAAAAATAAAAATTTAAAGAATTTAAATAGAATAAAAAATCTAGAGGATTGAAAAACTTGGAGAATTTTGCAATTTAAAAAAAATGAAATTTATCAAAAATTTAGAGCGACTAATCTAACGATCCAAAAAAATTGAGAGATCTAAAAAAATCGAATGCATCCAAATTGATCAAGGAATTTAATAAGTAAGAACACAGAAAAAAACAACAAAAAAATTAAATGTTTATTTGTATACTGTTGCATATTCCATTGAACGTGAAAAATACGAAGAAATCCAAAAAATGTAAAAAACATTAAAAAAACTAAAAAAAAATATCAAATTCAAAAAAAAATAGAGTATCTGAGGTATCAAAAAATGTAAAACAGCTAGAAAAAACGAAAATATGAAAGGCCTAAGTAATCTAGAAAATTTGCCATACTTGAAAATATTAAAATTACAAAATTTAAAAGATCTAAACCAATTGAAAAAAAACTTAATAATAAAAAAATAGGAAAAAAACAAAATCTCTGAAACAGATAATCTGAAAAACTCAAAAAATAATGAAGAAAAAATAAAAAACAAAATTTCTAGTGAGTGTCTGTAAATAAGAAATAGTAAGATTGCCATAGCTCGCTTCGCTCGCCATAGAAAGTCTCCTGAGACTTGACGTGGACCGCTCTACATTTCGCACTAAGAAAGAATATCTACTGAGTGTCTCTAAATAAGGAACACCCGGTCACCGGCGAAATTCTTAGATAGATAGATAGATAGATAGATAGATATCCGGCTCAAGCTGTTACACTTCATAAACAAAACAGAATTTTATTTTTTATTTAATGGCCAGGGGAAATGAGCAGTGACGCGCTTGGGATCGAAACTCACCAGAATCACACCGACACGGGCGAGAAACTAGAATTTTTATCGCGTAGGGGAGCCCCCCACTTTGCGATAATTAGTCATATTTTTTATAGAGAACCTGTCGGACAGGAACAAACGTTAAACAACAGTCGGTCCGAGCAAAGTACATCGATTATCAATTAAGGCGAGAGCCCTCGCTCCGTGTGTGTTTAGGATCAAAGAAGCGTGTCCGAATAAAAACAATAAAAAGTGCTTGTTCTTTTAGGATACGTAATCAATCATGATGGGAAGTTTGCTTCCGTTCGTGTCACATTCGGTGATTATTAGATCAACTAAGCCTTTCTTTCCTCACTAATGGAAAAGTTTAATAGCCTCCATTCGCTTGGATTTGATAAATTTCAGACACGTGACCTTCCACCCTATTTTAAATATTTTAAACTTGTCAGACGTGCCCTTAATAGTTTCGGCCATTTTTTACGAAGATGGTCGCCGCCATTTTGCGCTTTAAGTACCATTATGGGAACGAGGTTTGTTTCAACCGTCCAAACATTCATCCGCAATAATGGGTTAATTTGTGTTTTTATGGAAAATACAATTCGGGGTGTTCTGATTATTAATGTCGACATAAATCTCTGCGTTGAGCAACATTTGCATTCAAACAAAACGTTTACAACTTTTGTCAGCACGGTGATTGCTGTCATAAAACGTATAACATTTTTATAACTTCGCACCGAGCGATTTTTACATTTCGGTCTTCGGGGAGGGGTTGTCCAAAAAAAAACCACTTTCGTCAGTACGTAAACAGTTTCCAAATATTTCACTTCGTTAATAAGATTTATTTACTGGAAACGATAACATCTGCTGCTTTGCGAGAAACATTTCAATAGATCACAAGATATCGAAAAATATCTTTCCACGAAACATCGTCTGCTCTATAATTCCGAGCAACAAACAGATAAGTCCGAAAATAAAGCCAGTCTATTGTGAGTTTGATGTTTTCATTGTCCCCGGATTTCGTCACTTAATTACTTTCAGTTCAATGTGATTTAATAGGCAAAATGGGGTCCATCGGAAAACCTATTCCATCCATTGTTTATAATCCATTTAAAAAAGTAAAAGCTTTTATAATAGAGCAGTGTAGTGTTGTGACTATAAACCAATTAGGTCCCACTGTGGCTGGTAAATAAGCTGGAAATTGGCCAGAAGCCGTTTAACGAGAACATTGAAGTTTGATTTCAGCCGTTGCAATCCTGTAATCGACTTTCGAACATTCGATGTAAAATGTTAAAACACTTGTCTGTAATTAAATCACACGATTAACCTTTGGAGAGAAAACCTAATCACAATGTGCAGTCAATAGGAGGGCGTCGATGAATTATTCCGGTTCCGGAAAGGAAGAGGTCCTTTGACAACATCGCGAAAACCAATATTGATATTAATGGACCGGGATATCGTAGATATTGTGTGCAAGCTACACATTTTAATCAACGATGGCCTTACGCCAAATGTTACTTCCTCTAACTGTCAACAGAGCTGATTGCAATGAGTGGAGATACCATTAAGTGATTAAAGCGGAGGTTCTCAAAGTGTACCTCACCGACATCAAAGAGATTAGGAGGGCTTCGGGGGCAAGATACACGACGGAGACTGAGTGCCTCCAAATCGGGAAAAGCCGATCAGAAGTTATAGGAAAAAATTGCGATTGTGATGAAATTCTCTTTCGGGTATTCACGACGACGCTTTGACTGACATAACTCGCTTCGCTCGCTTTTAAACAATCAAACTAGACGAACTTAGACCGTCTCTCCCTGATGTAGATATAAAAAAACTACGCTCTAGCACACTCAATTAAAGAAATTAAGAGCACCAAAGCTGCACTTTGGTAGATAAAAATTAATAAAGTAACCACTAAGCTTTGAAAACTTTTTTGATGTAGATACGTCGGTTGAGTCTCTATAAATGAGAAAAAAACGATCAAATATCATAAACGGTTCGATAAAAGTACATAGCTCGCTTCGCTCGCTAAAAAAAGGTCCACTGTGTTTTTAAAACATTACAACCTGATGTAGATATAAAGAAGAACAAACGACGCCCCAGCCTACTAAGATTATTCGATTGTACTAGAATTGCGCCTGAATAGATAAAAATAGCTCGCTTTGCTCTCGAAACAGTATGCAGTTTTTATTATAAAACCTTAGAACTTGATGTAAATACAACGACTTGGTGTTTCTAAATGAGGAAAAACCGATCAAAAGTTCTAGGAAATAACCAGCGATTGTCTATCGCTTTTTCACGACTACGCTCCGGTGAACTGACATAGCTCGCTTCGCTCGCTAAAAAGTGTCTATCGATCTATCATAACTTCTAAACTTGATGGATTTAGGCACTGTCTTTGCATTAGAGCTGGGCCCAGATAGACGAAAGTAGCTCAGTCGATCACGAAAAAAAAGCGTATTAAATTTGAAAGATTAGGAGACTGCTTGTGTTTCCCCTAAGCTTTTTAAACATTGAAATTTGATGGTGATATCATTTAAAAAAAAACACGTCTAAGCAAAGGAAAGTAGAAAATATATGCAATCGAAAAAATTTGAAAAAAAAAACAAACTCAGAATTTTAAAAATTCAGACAATCTGAAATTTTCAAAAAAGATTTAAAAAACAAAAAATTTAAAATGTCGTAGAGATTGGAGAATCTAAACAATCCAAGAAATATTAAAAATGCAATAATTAAAAAAAATGTAAAAAAATGAAATGGTATAAAAAATCCAAAAAAAATTTTGAAAAATACGAAAATTTTACAAAGAATTAAAAAAATCTTTATTCATATTTAAAAATGCAAAGAATCCAAAAAACCTAAAACTAAAAAGTAGCAAATTTAAGAAAGATAAAAAAACAAACTATTGAAAACTAAATGAGCAAAATGTAGAACTTTTGAATTGCTCAAAAATATAATATAATAATTTTAAAACAAAATTCAAATTATTTAGAAAAGTAAACACATCCAAGCCATAAAAAAAATGTAAAAAATTTTAAAATACAATCTCAGGATTTCAAAAAAAACTTGAAATTTGTAGAATATGGAGAATCTGAAAATTACCGAAAATGTTAAGGTAGAAAAACTTAAAAGAATTTAAAGCATTTATAAAGTTAAAATTATCTAAGAAAATCCAAGAAATCTTAAAAAAACAGTACTTAATTTAAAAAATCTGAAAAAATTAAATGAGAAAATCTAGAAAATTTTGAAAATTTTGAAATTTAAAAATCTAGAAATCTAAAAAATTAAAAATCTAAATCTAAAATCTAATAAATTAAAACACATTTTTTTTTAAAAATAACTTAAAAAAATCATTTGCATATTTCATTAAACGTGAAAAATATTTTTTGCAATAAATTGAAGCAGATGTATTATGTAATACAAGCATACCAAAAATCTAAAATATCCAAAATTGTAAAAAAGCTAAAAAATATTGAAAATATGAAAGACCTAACAAACCTAAAAAAATTTGAGATACTCGAAAACATATGAAAATATTAATATAACAAAAAATCCGACCATTTCAAAAATTAACTTAAGCGATAAAAAAGAAAGAAGAAAATCTAAGCAATCAAATAAATTTGAAAAAAAAAACAAAATTTCTGAATTCAGTCAATCTGAAAAAATATATACATAAGAAACACCTAGATTTACATAGCTCGCTTAGCTCGCTTCGCTCGCCATAGAAAACTTCCTGAGACTCGTGCTTTCGTACCAAAAAAGAATGTCCACTGACCTAGTAAAACATGAAATGGTTACGAAAACACAGAATTCGCCTCGGTAGAGAACCATAGCTCGCTTCGCTCGCACATAGAGGCTTTCTGTAGATGCAAAGACTGAATGTATGTAGTAAATAAAAAAAATCGCTAAAAATGAAGTAAAAAAGGTAATTTCAGGATAAACATAAAACGTAACGAAATTGTTGCGTTGGCAAAAGAGTTCCTGCCGTTATCGACCCGCCGACTTATCTCTCTTGATTTTTGTGTTGGTTAGCAGCCGTCTCTAGGGGGATGAATTAATAAATCAGATAAAAGCGCGATTACCCGCATCTGTATTTGTGCTCATAAATTGCGTGTTTGAGTGCGTAAAACCCCGTTTAAAACTGTAAATACGAATTGGGAACGAGCGCGAACATGTGGGCAAACAAACTTCCCTTTTTCAAATCAAACCTCCCCGGCTTTGGATTTTTCATAGATTCTATCCGTAATAATGAAATTCTCAGCCGTTCCACTGTCCACTTTAACCCTAAATCCGGCGTCCGTCCCTTATAACCAATAAATCTCGAGACGCGCCGTCTGCCGCCTGATTTTATTAGATTTGGATAGATTCGTTTGCAGAAATTCGTCAGAGAGAGAAAAAAGGCTCTCGGCCACAACTTGCCATAAATTATGAGGCGAGTTTATGGCTGAAACAAGACGGACGAGATCAATCCATGAATGTTTGATGGGGAAGACGTGGGGGGTGACCGGACACTAACTGCCCTTATATTGGGGCATAAATTATTCCACGTTGGACCTCCCCAATGAAACAATGCATCGATAGAGACGTATTGGAACTGTCGCAAATTATTGATAACGTCGTTAAAGCCTGATTGACTTGGGCTACGAGAACTGACCATCATAAGATTTCTTGTTCCAAATTGAGGGCAGTTTGCTGTTATTGCGCAACGACGTCCAGACATGTTTCGGGTTTATTCTATTCCTAAATCAAAAGTTTATTTCCGCTGCAACTGCAATATCATAATATCTAACTTTATTACTGCAACCAACGACAAAAATGCGCGACTATGGTAAATTCCTGCACATATCACGGATTTGTCCAATTACACTGCAATTCCCCCGAAATTTATGACACCGGAATATTTGGAAAAAACCAATCCGAATTTAAATCTATATATTAGGACCGGATACAACGAAACATTTTTTTAAATTTCATTTTATTCCCTTTCAGTTTGCTTTTCGTTAACTTCCCGGATTTTAATTGATTACGTCTCGACGTGAATAAATTCCCTACAAAAAATTCTGTTTGTACCGAAATATACACAGAGAACGCATCAAACCTCGGGGGAAAACAAAAACGAAGGCAAACAAAAACACGGGAATGAACGTGATATTTAAAATACCTGCGAGGAGGTAAAACCAGCTTTCTTTTTACGTAATCATCATGCACGAGATAACGTTCTTCCCTCTTGAATTCGGGATAAGGGAGTGAGTGACCCGGGCCTGGACACGTGGCCGGAACTGTTTTGAGTACTAAATTTGTATCTTGCATAGTTAATTTGAATTTCCTGATTAATAAAGGTAGATTACCCTTCGCTACCACATGTGCAGGGTAATGATGTTGTTTATCATAGCAGGCTCTATCTATAGACTATAGATGAACCAATTTGTGGTTAATTAAGTGGGCGTCTAATCGGGCAATGGAAAAGTTTTATTGATGGAAAGATGAGCGAGCTTTCGGTTCTAGGTGCAACTTTGATTGCGTAGCTTGTCGGAAATTCTAATAACAAAGCTTGAAATATCCTGCTTCTTTCGCAGGCGCGCTGCGCAGTTTTTCAGTAGGCGGGTCACTGTAATAGAAATATCTCAAATCTGGTAGCAATAAGTTAGCACGACTTTGGCTGCAAACGCCAATGACTATTTGTGATGCAAAATATGCAAACAGGTAAAGGACAAATCTACAATTAAATTGTTAAAAATTTTGTACAAAAAAAAAACACTATAAACTCGCAATTATTTCATAACAAAATGTCTTAAATTGGAGATAAATAAATAACTAGAATTATAGTATATAACGGTAGTAGATTGGTATGGATCAAATAAAGCAAACGAGGATAGGTTTGGAGCCGAGGCAATAGCCGAGGCACTAAATTTGGATCAAACAAAGCAAACGAGGATAGGTTTGAAGCCGAGGCAATAGCCGAGGCACTAAATTATCCGAGACTGTTACATCCATATCGACCGTATGTCGTTTTACAGTTCTCATAATACTATTAAATAATTAATTTGAAGAAGTAATTTACAATTAGAATGATAAATTTGGCAAAAGTAGCCTTCTGAGTGTGCTTTTGATCCTGAGGCAACGTTTATTCATAAGAACAAAAGTAAATTTCAGACGTGGAAAGTGACAATTGTGAAAGCGTTTCTTCTAAAATCCGTCAAGAAATTCTCGATGAAGCTGCTGCAGCGACTTGAAATTTAATGCCTTTGAAAACAAAAAATAGGTACGAAGAATTCATTAAATGAAGAAAAAAAAACTGACTCTGTTAACGAAGAGATTTTACTTTGTTATTTGTTAGTACTGGCAAAAACTTTTGCTGCAAATAGTTTGTAGACTAAAATATTAATGCTGAAAACTTGTTTGAAGCTCCAGGAAAACATTGACATTTCTCTGTAAAAGTCATGTTAAATTTGTTATTCTATTCATGTTATTATAGGTAGGGAAAAGTGTTTACTTTTCTGAAGAGGAAGTCGGAGTGTTACCAACCTAAGAAAACAAAAGTGGTAACAGGCGAACAGATTTTTTTTGTGGGAAGCATCTGATGAAATTTTTCTATTGGTACAAGTGATTTTATTGTTTGGAGTCTATGGAGCTTGTAGATGTGAAAACTCGTAAGATTGTGTATTGGTACCATTGAGGATACTGGTAAAATTATAACAGTCACCTTGGAAAACACAAAAAAAAACAAATTTCAAAAAAATTACAATTACAGAAGATGCTACGCTACGTCATTCAAACGCTGTGGTTAACATAGAAAATATGCACCTTCTGGTTTAGAGAGTCGCCGTTTTTTAAAATGGGAGAGATCGCAGAATTTTTAAATCTGGAAAACCCTGAAAATTATACAGGACGTTGTTTTCGGAGATCTAGTGCTACTACGTTGGCAAAGAACGGTGGCGACCTTCTTACATCAAAACAATTTTGAGGATAAAAATCTTCAGCGGTAGCAGAACAATACATCGAAGACTCTGTTAATGAAAAAATCAAAATTTTTAAAGAACTTTTTAGTCCAGTATCTGAGGATGCAACAATTTGTGCAAATCATGAAGAAAAAAAAGACAATCCCAGCAAATTCGTAGTTCGGAAAATTCAAATTGCACTTTTAATATGAATTTCTGTTCACCTTAGTTTGTTATTTTATTGTCAATATCAATAAATAAAAATTGATAAAAGTCGTTGTTACTGATATTTGTGTTGTCAATAAACAACGGTTACGACCGATATGGACGTTATAACAACCATCGAGATAGTAGAACAAAAAAAAAATCCAAACCATTGAAAATGGTTCTGGTTTATGGTCTTAACCATAAAAAATTGACGTTGGGTCTGGTGTCCGAAACCACTGTTCGCCGTATCATCCCACAATTTAATTCCGTAAAATAAGAATTAACCCATTTTTTACAATTTTTCGCCTTTATAACTAAAATCAAACAATTATTTAAAAAAAAATACTTTTTAGCGGAAAAGCTACAACTTGGAAAAAAAATATTAAAATTTGCAATTTGTTAAAGACCAGCAGAAAGGGGGATGAAATTTTGATTTCGAAAAATTTCAAAATAAAAAATTTGATGAAAAATCAAAACCACGGAATTTTTTCTACGGGAAATCAGCAGCTTTTAAAAGTTTTTCCATATTTGGGTTCCATTTTAACTTAATTGTTTTTTTCTGTATGCGGAAAACTCTAGCGTCGCCGATGATCAAAACCAAATTCTTCAAGACTTTGAATGTTAAAAAAAAATTCTTATCTCACACACGAAAATGTGCCTGGCGCGCTTCAAACGAAAAAACAAACTGAGGAATTTAAAAAAAAACTCAAAATGAATACCAAGCGATTATTTATAAGAAGTGTAGAAAAACTTCGTTGTGGTTTCATATGATTTTCGACTTACATTGTTAGTATTTTTCAGAATAAATAAATTCAAAAATCAGTGTGTATTTAATTATTTTATTCGTTTCAACATATTTTTTCTTTAGGCGTCAAAGAGCGTGTCAAACTTTTTATATCTTCGATCTTATCAAATTTGTAGCAAATATGAGCCAATAAAATGTTTAACTGCTAATTAAAAAAAAATACTTTGGCTTCAAACATATGACAACCTATTTACCATTCATTGCTAACAAATTCATAAATAAATAGAAAGTAAAAGTAAATACACACTGAATTATTAATTCAATTGATCTCGAACTATTATCATATTGTTATCATCGTATGATAACGCGCGTCGCGCGCTCAATACCTCACTATTTGCGTCCTAAGCGTAACGGAAAAAAAATCTCTGAATTCGAGAGATCATGTCCAGATCACACAAATTTTGTAAAATTTGACTATCCGTCCTGATTTTTTTTTAAATTAGGTTATACAAAAAAAATTAAAATAATGAGTCGAAAACATTTCACTCGCACTGAAAGAATCCCCTGAACTTTCCACAAAGAATTTTTTTCATAAAACTAATATTTATCCTTGAATTGAGACAAACGCTGCAGTTACCTCACACACATCAAAGAAATGCCATAGAAATAAAACGCATCCCTCCTTTTTAATAAAGACAGAATATACAGACGAAAAAATCGATCCTGAAATTCAAGAAGCTCGGTACCGTAGCCGTGTTTTCCCATTTTCGCAGTAATAAGCAAAGTACAAATTATAAAAGTGCCCGCTTTATATTTATGTTGCGGCTAAACGGATGTGAGTGCCCCCTAATTGGATAAAACGTTTGTAATTCCGTAAAATGTCGTATGACAGCCCCCTTTTATAAAAGACCACAGTGTTTTCGGGCACGCAATCGTCACAAACTTGCGCCCATTTATAGCCTTAATTATGTGGCATTAGTCGCCACCAGTTTCGAATAATCGCTGCGGTCTTACACCAAAACAAATTTTTGCTCTCTTCTACCAGGCGAGGTTGAAATCAACGTAAAAATTCATTAAATACAGCGTCATTTCTGGATTTCAAAGAATTTTCTTTTGATGCTGTTTCGCATCTTGAAATGACGGAGCTTGTTTTAATAGAGAATAATAACCCCCATGTTCGGGTAAATATCTGTGCAGTTTTGAAAATGGGTCATCCGAGATGCGGGTTAGAACGAAGAAAATTAAACATGAATAACCACCGACTGCAGTCGGAGTTTTTTACTCTTGAAATTATTTCTCGCTTTAACATTCCGTGCATTTCTAAGACGACCTCTTGACGTATCAAATTCATGCTCGAAACAGTTCCACACAACCAGAATACATCTAACAATTCCGTTTTCCCAATTAAACGGTTTGAGTACACTTCCAGTGGCATCGTATCCATGTTAACAACAATAAATCGTGCTCAACCCTCTTACACGCTCACGATTTATAAACCCCGCGCGATTTACGCTGTCTCCAGACGAAATGTCTATTAAAACCGTCTCCTTTTTGTTGCCAACCGAAAAAAAAACTCAAGAGATTCCACCCTCCCCTAATAAGCACCACCAGGTCAGCTTTTTGCAAGTTAAACAGCGAGTGTTCCTCAAACAGGGGCGCCGAATGAATTTCCTTTTTTTGTCACGCACTTGGGTTTTTTGCGAATTTTGCATATCGTTGTTGAATCTTTTTTTAAAGAGGGCGTGGGAGGGTGTTAACGTGTGATGGTGGTGGAGATTAAAACATTAACGTACGCGACTTTTACTTGTCTAAACATAAATATGAATTAAAAACAAATAATAGCTGCAGACGCATAAAAACAGTGTTGACAACATGAAATATCACTAGACGGAGGATAAATCACACGTTTTAACATGGATTTTTAATGCTTCATATGCTGCCGGGTTGGCTACATTTCCAGATCGAATGAGAGGGTGTAAATCACTACAAAATGGGGTTTGTTTTTTCGTATTTAAATGTGAGTCTCGTCACTCGTTTTTTTGTTAATAAAAGCACCTGGAAAGAAAATGAAACTCTTGAATTTACACAAGGTGTAATTTTCTGTGAAATTGTGTAAACACGTCGGAGCATATTATTCTCGACAGACGATTGTTTCAACATAATCTCTAAAAGTCAACATTTGTTTTATTTCTTTATCAACATAAACAAAAAGGAAAATAAACAGATTTGGATTCCGGGAAACCTAAAAATATTTTCTGGGAGACGACATGCATTCAGATTTAGCTCGGAAATCTGACGATCAAGTTTTTTTAGGCAAATTAACACGGCTTTGTTAACGCTAATTAGAGACCACCGGTATCTGTAATATATTGATATAATATAAATAATGAATGATAGAAAACATTGCGAAAATATTGGGAGACTTCTCCGCTCGAAGGCAAAACTGTATTAATTAAAATGCACCGTCTTAAAGCTTTTAAATATATGGGATGATTCTAACATCTGCAATAGCAGGTAAATAAATATAAATATTTAAAAAAAATAAATAAAATTTCTAATGTGTAGTTATCAGACTTATCGAAACGGGTTTGTGAAATGTCGAAAAATCCGCGTCGCGAAAAAGCTGAAAAATTCTAATGTAATCCCGAAAATTCTGTTGAAATTGTAAAAATCTTGGTAAAAATAGAACATAGCTACTGGAATTTTGCAATCTTTTTGTATAACAAAAAATCTAAAATTAATATAAAATGATTACAGTTTTTCATAGAATTTCATAGTAAAAGTCGATTGGTCTATGTTTTTTCTTTAAATAACGGAAGTTATTTTTTCTGTTTTCAGAAGTATCAAAAATCGTATTTCAGAAAAGTGGAACTAGATTCTTATCTAGGAGCGAAAAATACAATCCTGAAAAATTTGTCATATCACAGAAACAAATTGCACAAATATAAAAACTGCTTCATGAATTTTGAATACTTTTAAAACTTTTATACAAAACTTGGAAAAAATAGAAAATTTCAAAATTGAAAATATTTAGATCACAATGACGAAAATCAAAAAGAATCGTGAAAGCTTCAATAATATCTTTTGGTTTTCAGAATCATCAAGATGTGTCAAATTGTCCCGTCTTTATTTGGAAAAATTATCTTACAAATTGTAGGATAACAAAATTTTTAAAAAATGGCAAAAAATAAAATGCTGACCGTTTCAAAAATTTGAAAATTAATGTCGAAAAAAATAAAAAAGTTAAAAAGTAGTATCGAAAAAAAGTACAGTGGTTTCTAATACGTTCCAAATTTTTCTCAAATGTCAAAATTATCAAAACTATTCGAAGAACTCAATACTCAGTTCTTGAAAAAAAGTCCAAAAATGCCAAAACTTTTGAGAAAATAAAAAGTCAAAATTTTGTCAAAAATACTTCCATAAATTTGCGGTCTTTCAAAAATCTAATAAAACACCTGAAATTGTTATAACTTGATGATAATTCCAAAAATTGTTAGAATAAAAAAGTTAAAATCCAGGAGTTTGTCCTATCTCTCAAATATTTCCTAATATTCAAAATTATCAAAACCGGTTGTCAAAGAACCAATATTAAAAAGTGAAATCTTAGCTTTGATCTCAAAAAAAATTGAATCTAGCAAGGTGAAAATGTACATATATGCGTCTATATCGAAAACTAAAAGAAAAAAAACAAAAAAATTGGTAATATCAAATTTTTCGTTTACCAGTATTTGATTCGGAAAAATTTCCAAAACTGTAGAATAGTAACAGTTCTAAAAATTATCAATGGTAATATGAGAAATTAAAAAAAATGCTCAGTTCGAAAAATTCAGATCTCAGTTCAGAAAAAAGCGCAAAAATTTTAAGAAAAATGTGTCAAATTGTCCCATCTTTATTCGGAAAAATATTTTTACAAATTGTATGATAACAGCCTTTCGAAAATTTAAAAAATAATGTCGGAAAAAATCATAAAATTAAAACGTACTATCGAAAAAAAAATATTGTGGTTTATAATACCTTTCAGATATATTACAAATGTCAAAATTATCAAAACTACTCAAAGAACTCAATATTCAGTTCTTCAAAAGCCCAAAAATCTCAAAATTTTTGTGAAAATAAAAAGTCAAAATTTTGTCAAAACTACTTTCATGAATTTGTGGTCTTTCGAAAACATGATAAAAAAACTTAAAATTATAACTGAATGACAGTTTTAAAAATTGCTAAAATGAAAAAGTTAATATCCTTAACAAAATCCAGAATTTAGTTCTATCTCTCAAATATTTCCTAATATTCGAAATTATCAAAACCAATATTTTGAAAAGTGACATCTAAAAAAAAATATTCTAGCTGTATGTAGTAGCTGTTTTCTGTTCTTGAAAACTAAAAAAAAATCTCAAAATGTTATTAAAAAATTTCGAAAATTTCAATTATCCATGTCCATATTAAATTGGCTATTTCAGATATTTTTCGTTTCCCAGCATTTTTTTGGAAAAATTTCAAAGTTTGTAGAATAGCAACAGTCCTAAAAATTCTATTTGATAAAAATTATCAATGATGATATGAAAATTTAAAAAAATAGCTCAGTTGGAAAAAATCGGGTAGCTGTTCTCTGTTCTTGAAAACTAAAAAAAAAGTCACAAAATGTTATTAAAAAAATTCGAAAATTGCAAATATCCATGTGTCCATATCAAAAAAAAAGAAGAAATTACTTGGCTACATCAGATATTTTTCGTTTCCCAGTATTTTTTTTTTGGAAAAATTTTCAAAATCTGTAGAATAGCAACAGTTCTAAAAATTCTATGTAAGCCGAAAAATTTTAAGACTTACAATCAATTTTGTAAATTTTGTCAAAAACTGCTATAATTTCAGAGATTTTTAAAAATATAATAAAACATCTAAAAGTAATACAAAATAACCCGTTTCCAAAAATGCTATTAACCAAAATTTAAGTTTTCATTTTAAATTTGTACAAAAATATAGTATCTTCGCGCATTACAAAAAAATGAAAAAAACCGGCGTCTGCATTGTTTTAACATGTGGGTGACACTGTCAATGTAACTGTAAGTAGAGACGTTTAAGATGACAGAGTTACCAACACAATAAAAATTCCAAAGACTAAACTGCAGAATTCCCTAAATCCATCTTTAGGAAAGTATTTTTCGTCGTAGAGAACTTTTCCAAAGAAATGCCTGCCAAAAAGTAAATATTTACAGTTTCCAGATATTTATCGCCGCATGCCGTAAATCACATTTGCATTTATAAGAATTTTTTAGAACTTCATTAATAAACCAATCGTTCCATAAATACATTTATCACGCGAGCTTTATTAATGATACATCATTATTAAAAAGCACTCATTTATAACGGAAAAGCTCCCAAATGTACACAGTACAAATCCGACCAATGTTTATTTTTCTACACTATTATGAACACAAATCGGCTCCAACATTGTTGTAAATAAACAGAACTTAGCAACTTTTATGACTATAGTTCCAGACGCTGTAAACCCAATTTATGGCAGTAAAAACTGTTATTTTTGCGAAAAAATAGAAATCGTGAATAGAGTTGTCATAATCGAACGCTTTTTTCTCTCTAAATCCGCTTTTAGTTCCGAATGAAGCATCGATAGCGACTGCACCCATTATTTCCTCTCCGGAGATTGTGATTACATCACCCATTCGCTCAATTTTTAATCCAGAGATTATAAATGGAAGCATGCAATTTCCAGAGGACGTTGACACAAAAAGGGGAATCAAAAACTATTATTAAATTATTTATTCAGGATCTTTAACTATGTATTTTACCCCTTTTGGGGTATTGTTGGTTGCATACTTTTAGTTTTTTTGTACTAACCTGTTACGGTGGTCGCCAATATGAGTACCACGAAGAATTCCATGTCCATCGTGGAAAGTCTTTAGTCTAAACGTCCCATCACAATCGCAAGCATTTATGTTAACAAATAATCACAGTGTTTTTCGATAAGATTATCCGTCACGCAACACGCAAGAACCACGTTGGTCTGCAGAGGTCATTTTTCATGGATCTGGATGAAATAAATCAGTTTTTAATAAATTAGACAGTCTGGCACACTTTTCCACCGAATTTTAATGAAATTATTGTCACAGTTCCGTCACTTCTGTTTACATTATGAGAATCCAGCGCACACATTTATGGATTTTTGTATGTAGAGAACGAGGCGTCTTGGTGCCTCTGACGCCGGCGGCGAACTGAAACGCTGCGCTCACACATATACACAACCACCCCCGAAAACATCTTCATCCCCTCTACTTCAGCGTGCGCTTACCTTTAACTCCACCACCAACTGCCAGGACGATGCCGGAACACAAAACTGCAACTCTAATAATAGCGAGACATAATCATCATAAAAACCAACGAAAAGCGGAGCGTTGAGCTTTTTCACAAGTGGAGGTGGGATTTGGGGAGGGGGTGGAATGTCAAAGTGATACTTTTTGTGGGATCAAGTTCGAGGAGATAATTAACTGAAAGGTAGAAATAAAATTTAGAGATGTATTAGCAGCGAGGATTAAATTATTTCTTTGTGAATTATGGGTTCATTAAAACTTGGGTATTAATGACGGTTTTTGTGTAACAACAATGTTGAACTTGTTTACGCTACAGAGTCAATTAAAAAATATAATTAAATTAAAACGCTCCAAGCTAAATGGGATGAAAATCTTTACGTTAAATTGTTTGAAAAGCTACACATCTGGAAAGGCTAATAAACAAAAAATTACATTTATTTCTACTTCTAGCATCTGAGAATTTACATCTGCAAGTCAAAAATTCATCAACGAATGTGTTTCTGCAGCGAATTTTAATAAAGAGCAACTGAACTAAGCGTTTTGTGCCATTAACATTTTTACAATTTGAGAAACTATCACAGAATCCAGAAAACTAAAAATTTTGGAATGGAAAATTCTACAAGTGCAACTATTCTTAACATCAAAATATTTCATCTATTTCTAGGATCGTGATCATAAAGTATCAGAATCTAAGAAGTTAAAAGCCTGAACGTATGACATCTAGAATCTAAGAAATTAAGAACGTTATGCAATAAACTGAGAACTTAAAAAAATATGATCTGAAACCTGAGAAATACTAAGAATCTAAAAACATGAGATTGTGAAGTCTAAACGTACAACTTGAAAGCTGAGAATCTAGAGCACTAAAAACTTGGAAGATCTGAGGATCTTGGAAGTGTTACATCGCAGATCTGAAGATCTATGAACCTGAAAATGTATTCTAGAAAACTGAGCATCTAAGAAACAAAGAGTCTGAGAATCTAATTTGAGTAACTAAATCTAAAAAACTAAGATCCTGGGAGTCTAAGATGATGGAGAAACTTAAAAACTCAGAAACAAAAATCTAAGAAAGTAAGATCTGAAAACTTGTTACTAGAAAATTCATGTGGATTTTTGCTCGATTCGATTTTTATCTTCATATCAAAAAAAAAGTTAAGACTGACAGAGAAAAAAATTTCAATGCAAAGTGGAGGGCAGTGAAAATTTTTGTCACTTTTATATGACCTAATTGTAGAAATTTCTACATTTTAAAATACATCTAAGTTTCTTAGTTTTTGAAATCTATGTAAATTTTAGAAATTTTTTGAATTTAGAAGCAATTTTTTAGTGTCAATTACTTAAGAAAAGTTTCATTTTCCTATTGCTGACGATAAAAAAATGGTACCCTGATACTTACCAACCTAAAAATTTAAGAAACTAAAATTCTGAAAGCTTTAAAATTGGGGATTTCAAAATTTGTACTTTTAATCTAAGATTTAAGTATTTTTAATGAGAATTTTGAAAATCTATTATGTAAAAAGGCTTTGTGCTGTGTGCTATCTAATTCTAAGATCAAAACTTGAAAATCTAAAAATCTAAGAAAGTAAGAGCCTGAGAATGCGAAATCTGAGAATAAAGAATCTGAAAACTTGACATTATAAGATCTGGTATTAGAATAAGATTCAAAGATCTAAGTTACTAGGAACCTATGATCTAAAAATCTAAAAACCTGAAAATTTAAAATACTAAATTTGTGAATTTAAAATCGAAATTCTATGAATCTATAAAACTAAGAATTTGAGAAATATAAGATCTAAGATTTGAGAACAAAGAATCTAATAATTAAAAGTAGAATCTAAAAAACTAAGAGCCTGACAATGCGAAATCTGAGTAGAAAGAATCTGAAAACTTGACATTGTAAGATCTGATATTTGAGGATCTAATGAACAAGAAACCTGAGAATATATGTTCTGATATCCAAAGATCTAAGTTACTAGAAATCTATGATCTAAAAATCTAAAAACCTGAGAATCTAAAATACTAAATTTGTGAATTTAAAATCGAAATTCTATAAATCTGGAAAACTAAAAATCTGAGAAATACAAAATCTAAGATTTGAGAACAAAGAATCTAATAATTAAAAGTAGAATCTAAAAAACTAAGAGCCTGACAATGCGAAATCTGAGTAGAAAGAATCTGAAAACTTGACATTGTAAGATCTGATATTTGAGGATCTAATGAACAAGAAACCTGAGAATATATGTTCTGATATCCAAAGATCTAAGTTACTAGGAACTTATGATCTAAAAATCTAAAAACCTGAGAATCTAAAATACTAAATTTGTGAATTTAAAATCGAAATTCTATGAATCCATAAAACTAAAAATTTGAGAAATATAAGATCTAAGATTTGAGAACAAAGAATCTAATAATTGAAAGTAGAATCTAAAAAACTAAAAACCTGACAATGCGAAATCTGAGTGGAAAGAATCTGAAAACTTGAGATTCAAAGATCTAAGTTACTAGGAATCTATGATCTAAAAATCTAAAAACCTGAGAATCTAAAATACTAAATTTGTGAATTTAAAATCGAAATTCTATGAATATAAGAAACCTAAAATTCTGAAATTTGTCAGTCTAAACTTGAAACCTGAGAATATCGGTTCTGAGATTTCAGGATTTCACGAACTAAAATCCTGAGAATGTATCATCTGTAAACAAATTATAAGAGAATTCTAAGCATCTGAGAGCTGAGAACTGAAAATTAAAAATCCTAAAAACATGAGATCTGAAAAGTAAAACTGTAAAAAACTAATTTACATTTGCAAATTTAAGTTTAAGCCTAAGTTCCTTCACCATAATTATTGGAATTAAAAAAATTATTTCCCTCCTTTTATGAATTACTCAATTTTCAGTAATTTTTAATTTGTCGGTGCAAAGGACCATTGAAGCCTGAAAATCTGAAATTTGAAAACCAAACAAACTAGAAACCTGTCTAGAATCTCAAAATGTGCAACCTGTAAACAGGCAATGAGAATGTAGAAATAGCTGAAAACCTAAAAACTTAAAAATATTTAATCCGAAAATTTTGATCGCAAAAATCTATGTGATAGTTATGTTTTTTTTTTACAAAATTCTAGAATTTGACAGTTCTAACTAGTCTAATAAAAAAATAGAAAATCTCAGATTTGAGAAAAAATTAAGAATTTGAAAACGTAAGAACTGAAATATGAGAATAAACTACAAATCTGAGAATATAAATTTTGGGATTGAAGGTTCTAACAAACTAGAAATCTAAGAATGTGTGTTCTAAGACTAAAGACATAAATTATAAATCTGAGAATGTAAGAACTGAAGTTTAAGAATATAACAGACTGAAAACCTAAAACTGTAAAAGCTCAAGAATCTCAAAACCTGAAAATGTAGCATGCTATTTCTGAAAATCTAAAGAATTAAAAACCTGATAATGCAAGAATTTGTAGTCTAAAAAAGTAAACTTAAAACCTGAGAATGTGAGATTAAAAATTTAAAAATCTAAAAAACTGAGAACCTAAGAATTGTAAGGTTTGTAAAAAATTATATAAAATCCACAACCACGAGTAGAATCTGATAATTTATGAATCTTTATTAATTTCCATCTTGAAGCAAACGCCTGTCATAAAAATTATCACAGTCGAGTGTTGAGTTTTTCTTCTGTTAATTACGTTTCAAAATGCTCAACATCATAAATTTATTATTCAGGGCCGTAAACTAATAATTAGATTTACCGTAAACATGAAACAGGCAGAAAATTGTATTGTTACTCCAAAGTCATGTTAATGTGGGTAGTGATTTATTTTATTACTTAAAATTTTATGGGCAATTAGGGGTTCACAAAGGTTCGAATTTATTCCACCATCAAAAGAAGGGTAGCGAAATACATATGTATGTATGAATTCATGATAACTAAATTCGAGTTACTAATGGAAATCACTAAATAACTTTCTTTAAATAGCTTCTTCGGTGCTTTGAAAATACCAGCTTTATATCTAAATCCAAGATGACAGATTAATGTGACAACTCGGCGCTATTAAAATCTTCCGCAGTCATAAAAAAAGTGCACTCGATTGATCTGTTATTTTTTGCCCGCTTTTGTCTCATGCTAATGAGTCCCAAACAAATTAAATTTGTTTTTTAGTGTACTATAGACACGTGAAGTTGATTGGAATATCGGGGACGAGTTTAATTGCTTTGACCTGATTTTATTAACTTGGCTGTGAGACGAGCTTAATTCCGCTTTGTTGAAGGGAATTGATTTAGACCGGATTTAAATTTTATTAGATAATAATTAATATAAATTGCTGCAAATTAATTAAACTAATTACTAACAAAGCTGTTGCTTTCTTCAAATATAATAAATGAAGTGAATTTAGAACAAAGCGAGGAATAGGAAAATTAAACTGTCTCGCTTGTTAAAGTCTTGGCGTAAATGACCATTTAACAATACTTCCATTCATTAATCATTATTTCAAGTATTCCTGGAGTACTTTTAAAGTTGCACGTTGTTATAAAGTCATTTTTCTTAATCTGATTTAACAGTATAAATCAACATAATGTCGTTTTAGTTCTAAGAATGCCCCCGTCTTGTTACTGTTAGTTTAGCAAAAACTTCGTGCGAAAACACGCTTAAAACAAACTCCAGAAAAACCGCTTCAAAACCCATCAGATTTGACACACTAATGACATCCGTTAAAAGCTTTTTATCACCGGAGCGAGCTTTAAAAAATGACTCGGACTATTAAAACGTCTCGGCGTCTTTGAGACGCTTATAAAATTACTTAATGTGTTTCTCACCCCCCTTTGAAAAAAATCAAACAACAATAAATGACAAACAACATAAAAGTGAATTATGAGAGAAGAAAAAAGTAAAAATTTTTAACAGCAAAACCGTGTAAAAGCTGATAAACCGCGCAATAAATCAAGCGCATCATCAATAAATTTAAGGTAAACGCACAACGGTCCAATTTACATAATAAATATTGACCAGGTAACGGCTAGTGACGTACGAAAGGGGGTTGTTGGGAATTTCGGAATTCACAAATAAATTATGGGACATCGATTGAATAGAGGATTTATTTTTCGGGATGGGAGGACAGCTTTCGCATATTTACTGAAATCAAAATAAAACACGAATTTTAAGCGAAAAACTGTTTTAAATGTCGACGCGACAACGATTTTTAGCGGAGGGGTCATGCTGCTGCATTTATATACAGGGTGAGACAATAACGTGTATTTTTATTTCAGAACAGTACTCAACTTAATTATTTTAAATGAAACGCTACTAAATTTTTATATATTCTAATTTGTTGGGTCAAATGCGTTAAATATATATCTTGTTTTTAATTTTTGAACGCAAAATTGTCGGGTTATCCAATTTTTTTCACAAAATTTTTAAAACGGATATGTTGAAATTTAAAACTTGCAACGTATTTGAAGAATCAAAGAAGTTCTACACATACCAAAAGTATAGTAAAAATTAAATAAACAAAAAAATTAAAAGTAATAAGAATTTTGAGTTAATAATTTTATAGAATTTAAAGCATCCAAAGCAGAGCATCTAAATCATCTAAAGCATCTATAGCATCTAAAGTATCTGAAGCATTTAAAGAATCTAAAGAATCTAAAAAATCTAAAGAATCTAAAGAATCTAAAGAATCTAAAGAATCTAAAGAATCTAAAGAATCTAAAGAATCTAAAGAATCTAAAGAATCTAAAGAATCTAAAGAATCTAAAGAATCTAAAGAATCTAAAGAATCTAAAGAATCTAAAGAATCTAAAGAATCTAAAGAATCTAAAGAATCTAAGGAATCTAAGGAATCTAAAGAATCGAGAGAATCCAAAGAATCCAAAGAATCCAAAGAATCCAAAGAATCCAAAGAATCCAAAGAATCCAAAGAATCCAAAGAATCCAAAAATTTAAAGAATCCGAAGAATTCAAAGAATCCAAAGAATCCAAAAATTCAAAAAATCCAAAGAATCCAAAGAATCCAAGAAATCCCAAGAATCTAAATAAGCCAAAGAATCCAAAAATTCAAAGAATCCAAAGAATCCAAAAATTTAAAGAATCCGAAGAATTCAAAGTATCCAAAGAATCGAAAGAATCCAAAGAATCCAAAGGATCCAAAGAATCCAAAGAATCCAAATAATCCAAAGAATCCAAAAATTCAAAGAATCCAAAGAATCCAAAGAATCCAAAGAATCCAAAAATTCAAAGAATCCAAAGAATCCAAATAATAAAAAGAATCCAAAAATTCAAAGAATCCAAAGAATCCAAAGAATCCAAAAATTCAAAGAATCCAAAGAATCCAAAGAATCCAAAAATTTAAAGAATCCGAAGAATTCAAAGTATCCAAAGAATCGAAAGAATCCAAAGAATCCAAAGAATCCAAAAATTCAAAGTATCCAAAGAATCGAAAGAATCCAAAGAATCCAAAGAATCCAAAAAATCCAAAGAATCCAAAGAATCCAAAAATTCAAAGAATCCGAAAAATTCAAAAAATCCAAAGCATGCAAGACATCAAAAACATTTAAAAAATTTAACTTTAACGGATCCGAAGTATTCGAAGCATCCGAAACATCTGAACCAACCGGAGATTCCAAAGATTTCAAAAAATCCCAAGAATTCAAAAAACCAAAAATTCCATGCAGAGTAGTAAAGTTCCCCAGGTTCCCCAATTTTATATCTCAGATTCAATAATTTTAGATTTCTTTTGAGTTTTCGCTTTCACATTTAAAATTTTGGACTTAGATTCTCAAATTTTAGATCCCAATATTAGTTTCTCGGGTTTTTTCTTTTACATTTAAAAATTGTAGATCTAACAAATAATTATTACATATTTTTTAGAAAGAAATAAATAATAAAATCAATAAATAAAGAATCCGATGATACAAAAAGACAGAGAATTCCTTTAAAAGAACTGTTTAAACATTGTACAAAGTAAGTGTTTCTAGTGAACACCGTGTATAACAGCATTAACTAAAATTAGTGCCATAAGAAAGAGCAACGACATTTTTAATTTCATACCAAATTTCAGTCATCAATAATAATAGTGCTAAAAATGTACTTAAATAATTGACTACATCCAATTTTAAAAATTTCAAAAAAAACTGAATAATTTTGAAAATTTGAAAACAAGACATGCATTTAAAGCAATGAATCCAACAAGTCAGAATATGTAAAAAAATAAATTGCTTTCCATTTTAAATAACTAATGTGAGTACGATCCTGGACTATCGAAACATTGTGTTTAATATAAAATATTTATAGAATTTACACTTTCGATGTATGCGAAATGCAGGATCGATCAATATCGCACTATTGACTCACTCTGTATATAATTTGGTATTCGAATTTCCAAGGGTTGTTTTGAAAAACCTGGGGGCAATATCGGTTTGTCTCCAGCTAATTAAAATTTTGTTTGCGAACTGTTGATGCATGGTATTATCACGAAAAACTCCACGTCCTCGCTTCGTTTCTAACTTTTGTCATATATGTGTCAGTTCATTACGTTAATTTCATTACCTCCACCTCAGCTAGATCGCACGTTTTGTATCAACCACCTAATCAACTAATTGATTTAATTGAAGAAACAACCGCCAGTATTTCGCACGTACCCCGTCGATATAACAGATGAAGCTGCAACCCAACTAAGATAAGCTAAGTGATTGATAGGCGGCAACATTGCAACTTACGTACAGAGAAATGCGAGTCCAGTCTTTGGGGAAAGCGAAGTTTTTTCAAAAGCTCCTGACGATGAAAGGTGTTGATCAAAACAGCCATCATTTGGTAATTTGTCATATTTAGGATGATAGAGAAGGGTGGAAACTTTACAAGTATTAAAAAAATCAATCTTTGGAATGGATTTTTTTCTTAACAACCCTTGGGAGGCGTGGTTGGATATTTCAGGGACAGATGTTCGTACGATACAATGTGTTGTATTTAGGGATGTTGTGGCATTGTTGTTGTTGGCCATTGTCGGAAACTGACGGCGGATAATGAAAGAGAAGACACTTTAAATAAAAACGGTGTCTGGGTGGTCGGAATTTTTGTACGAACTTTGGAGGGAGAGGGGGCTTATTTTTTAGGTTTTCCGTGCACGAGATTACACGGACTGGGGTTATAACGCACTAATCTGGCAATAGTTATGGAAAAATGGTACATCACTGACGAGGAGCTATACTGAAATACGAGGCACGTTGTGCCGAGCATATTTTAAAACTCCGAGTCAAGTGAGACATGTTTTGAAAGTTTGTCAATTTATCGATTCCATAACAATAAACAAACAACAACGAATAAATACAATTTTTTTTTTATTAATTTTGCGCGTGTGGAACAGGTGTTGCTTGATAATTTATAAATTATGATACGAAAAATTATGATATGAAAAATGATAAAAAAACATTCAGTTCACTTACAGTCGCGTTTATTTTTAGCATGTGTGAAGCCTCAACGCTTTGCAGTTCTTGACGAAGAAAATGGTGAGAAAAATCGTATTACTTAATAAAACAAGTGAGGTGGGGCTAGTGAGACCAGTAGGAAAATGTCCTTCTAAAATTGTCTGACCTACACCTTTAGAATACAAACAATACATGCGGCGCAATTCAGCGACTTTGTTGGTAGACGCCGGCGGAGATATAAAAAAATTGAGACATGGAGGATGACAAAGTACTTCGGTGGCAGAAGAGCCCACCCAGACCAACTGGCTATTAATCCGGCCCAGCAATAAACACAATGACCGGCAGTGTCTTGCGCATACATAAGCAGGGAAATGTCTTTAACAAGATTTCCGGAAAACATAATTAAAATTTATAAAAGCTGAATTTAGAATTTTCACCCTCCACTTTCTCCTATTTTTAAATCTCATCTAACCTGCAATCTTCAATAGACGCTCGTCTTTTTGTAAGTCTCGAAAAAATTCTTTGCTATTCCGATCACGTCCTCAGGTCCAGACCGTTTACGCTAGAAGCAACGTTATTACACCCTGTCTCTCCCATCTCCTTCTTCTAGACACGGCTTATTTTAACCTTTTCTTTTGCTAATATTAACTGCTTGGTAGTCTGGAGGTAATGGAAACCAATGAATGTAATTAGGAGAAAGTGAGGAATGGTGTCAGGTTTAAAAGTCAAAAAAATCAGGGTGAGTGCCTTAAGGCAGATGGTTAATTAATTTAGATGGTAAACATGGGTTTAGCATTACACAAAGCAGAATCAGGTGAGGGAGTTGATTTTAACCTAAAGCTTTGGACTCAAGGGTTGTGAGTGGCTATTAAACTTGACAAACGAATTGAGAGTGACAGCGTGCCACCTGACACTCTAGGTTTCATTTTCACCACTCTCTCGGTTATGGTGAGTGCATTTAATAACGTTCGTTCTGTTCGTGACGCGGACGCTGCTGTTGTACATGACCAGGAATGTGAAGTGGAAAGAGAGAAAAAAACAACACTTTAAAAATCTTCGACTTTCCAACCCCAATGCATAAAATACTACTCACTAATTAACCGCTCTAACTAAATCCATTATGGATTTGGCAAGGACCGCAAAATCATGACAAGGAGCTTGAAAAACATTGCGGTTTCAACAAAGCTTGACATGACATTACCATGAAATAATTTTATTGTGATCCTCCGTAATATCCATAATTCCCGGGTTATTATTATTTTGCCATATTAATACTGAACGGTTCGACCGGAACGAGTTATTAACATTTCTCTTTTCATTATTCGTTCTAATATTATATTGCATTGGCGGGATCAGTCAGAACTGTTTAATCTGTTGAGCTTTTATGTAATTAAAACAAATAATGGCCCCAAGGCTTGATTTAAATGTTGGGTATTGTTGAGAAAAGGTCGCAAAGGACGGAAAGTGATTCAAAGGATGAAGTTCTATTATGAGGAAAGACGATGCAAAGGGCTGAAAATGAGAAGAAAAAATAGGAGGCTAAGAGAGGATTATATACATAAAAATAATTAAAAATAATTTACAAATTTCATAAATTCATATCCTAAGTTCTAAGAATATACGTACAGTAGATTCTTAGTTTTTTGATTCCATATTTTAATCGTAAAATCTATTTTTTGCAACCTCTAATCAAAGATTTACAAATTCTAGATTTACGTTGAATAGATGTTTAAAAAATCCCAGGTCCAAGATTTTTACATCAATTTTATATTTTAAAATTTCAAAATTTCAGCACGGTAACCAAATTTTTTTTAGTCGTGTTATTTTTTGTTACTCTAATAGACAACTTCAGATATATACAAAATAAAAATTACAGCATTTCTTAAAATGCAGAATCAGAAAACAAGAAACTTTTTTTTCATCTTGTGATTTCTTTGTTAGATTATAAATTCTCAAAATCTAGATGTAAATTAAAATATTTAGATTTTTACATCATTTTTATCTATTCTATAAATCACAATATTGATAGGTATTGCAAATTCGAAACTAAACGTTTTTAAATTGTCTATTTTTTTCTTCCTTTTTTCTATTACTCTGAGATTTTCATATTCTAAATCAGCCAAAGTAGATATTAAAAAAATTCTTTTTTTTAACTCATTTCTGAATTTTAAATTCTCGGAAAATAAATTATGAAACTCGAAACTTAAAACTTTTAAATCATCTAGTTTTGTCACTCTAAAATTATAAACACTCAGATCTGAGAAAAATCAATTGTAATTCAGATCGTAAATTTCAGCATGAGAAATTTTTCAAATCAAGAATCTAAAAACTGAAAAAAAGTTATTTTAAGATCTTCGATTCTTAGATCTAAACTTTACAGATAATAAATATCAAGAGATTTCAGAACCAATTCTTTTGTAATTTAAATTTTGAGAATATCTAGAATCTGAAAACTCAAACATATTTAAATCTTTGAATCTATCTGCTGCTCTGAAGTAAAAAAAATTATATCAATTTTAATAAATTTTTATATTATTCCTGTTACTTATAAGATCCGGAAAACATTTTTTTAAATCGTTTAAGTGTTTTACTATTCTAAGATCACAAAATATAAAATTTTAGTTTTACTTACCTACAACTAATTTTAATAGATTTTAGATCTAGATTTCAGTATTTTAAATCCTTAGACTCTAGAATCAGAAATTTTGTTAGTTTTTTTGCTGTTCTAAGCTCAGATTCTCACATTTTAGATCAGCAAAAAATAAAAATAAAAAATGTTTAGATCTTAGATTTTTCTACTTTCTGCAGCTCAGAACATTAAATTTGAAAAATTGAAAATATAATTTTAAATTACCTACTTTTTTAACACTCCCAAATTATTTTTAAAGATTTTAGTAATTAAGCTCTTACAATCTAAAATCTATGACATAAAAAACTAAAAATTTCTTTAATTTAAGTAGATGTTTTTCTGCTATTTTGAAGCTAGATTTTTATATTCTATATCTACGGAAAATAATGATTAAAAGATTTCAGATTCTAGATTTCTGAAATTTTAAACTCTAAATCTGCAGAAAATAAATATCCTCAGGACTGAATTCTCAGAATAAAAAGTATGTAAATGTACTAAAAAAGTCTAATTTTGCTATTCGAGATCATAGACTTTTAAATTACAGATCTGCACTAAATAAATATCAACGCACCTCAGATCCAAGATTTTCAGATATTAAATATTAATAGATTTCAGATCCAATTCTCTACTGAAAATTTCCAGAATGTCTAGAAGCTGAAAAACTCAAACATAATTAAATCATTAAATTTATTTGTTAATCTACAGTAATAAATTTTATATTAATTTTAATGAAATTTTATATTATTCTTGTTATAAATTCTCAGATTACTTATAGAATCCGGAAACTAACATTTTTTAAATCGTTTAGGTGTATGGCTATTCTAAGATCACAAAACCAAAATTTTAGATTTACTTACCCAAAACTAATTTTAATAGATTTTAGATCTAGATTTCAGTATTTCGAATCCTTAGACTCTAGAATCAAAAATTTTGTTAGTTTTTTCGCTGTTCTAAGCTCAGATTCTCAAATTTTAGATCAGCAAAAAATAAAAATTAAAAATCTTGGATTATATGTTCTTATATATTCTATATCTACAGAAAATAATCATTAAAAGATTTCAGATTCTAGATTTTTGAATGTTTAAACTCTAAATCTGCAGAAAATAAATATCCTCAGGACTGAATTCTCAGAATATAAAATATGTAAATGTACTAAAAAAATCTAATTTTGCTATTCGAGATCATAGACTTTTAATTATAGATCCGCACTAAATAAATATCAACGCACCTCAGATCCTAGATTTTCAGATATTAAATATTAATAGATTTCAGATCCAATTCTCTACTGAAAATTTCCAGAATGTCTAGAAGCTGAAAACCTCAAACACATTTAAATCTTTAATTTTATTTGTTACTCTACAGTAATAAATTTTATATTAATTTTAACGAAATTTTATATTATTCTTGTTATAAATTCTCAGATTACTTATAAGATCCGGAAACTAACATTTTTTAAATCGTTTAGGTGTTTTGCTATTCTAAGATCACAAAACCAAAATTTTAGATGTGCTTACCCAAAACTAATTTTAATAGATTTTAGATCTAGATTTCAGTATTTTAAATCGTTAGAATCTAGAATCTGAAATCAGAAAATTAAAAATCTTTCAGGATTTTTGCTGTTCTAAGCTCACAGATTCTCAAATTTTAGATCAGCAAAAAATAGAAATTAAAAATGTTTAGATCTTTGATTTTTCTATTTTCTGCAGCTCAGAACATTAAGTCTGAAAAATCAAAAATACAATTTTAAATTACGTACTTTTTTAATACTCTCAAAATATTTCAATAGATTTTAGTATTTAAGCTCTAACAATCTAAAATTTGTGATCTGAAAAACTAAAAATTTCTTTAATGTAAGTAGTTTTTCTGTTACTTGCTATTCTTCTATTATTGGATTTTACACGTTGTTGGTATTTTGAAGATAGATTTTTCTATTCTATATCTACAGAAAATAAACATTAAAATATTTCAGATCCTAGATGTTTAAACTCTAAATCTGCACAAAGTAAATATCTTCAGGGTTAAATTCTCAGAATATGTAAATATGAAAATGTACTAAAAAAATCTAATTTTGCTACTCAAGATCATAGACTTTTAAATTTTAGATCTGCACTAAATAAAAATTAATACGTATCAGATCCTAGAATTTCTCCCAACTGTTTTTTTTTTATTTTTCTTGTGCTCTGAGATCATAGGTTTTGTAGTTCTCAGCAATTTATTTAAAACAATATAATAAATAATAAATAAATAAAAAAAACTAGAAAACGAGTATAAGCATGTAGGATCTAAAACTTTGAACCTGTAAAATTAAACTTTAATATAAAATTAGGTTAACTGTAAATGAACATGAAAATCTAGAAATTTAAAAACGAAAGTTTAGAGGTATAATTTTTTTGGCGCAAAATTTGCACTTCGTACATTAGCTGTAAAAATTCTTCTCTAGTTTTCCCTTGTAAAGTCGTCTGTATTTCCGCGCCCCATTACCGTAAAATGTGTAATTAACATTTTCGTAGCAACGGAAGGCACGCAAACGTATGAAAACTTTGTAGGCGCAATATGTTAACCACCAAGTATAAATTTCCCGTGGCGATGAAATTCCCAAAATCCTCCCTCCTCCCATAGTTTCGTTATTAGAAGTTTGTAGGAACATCAAGATTCGAGAAACGTACACGAGGACTGTTAGCCCAAACAGTTACCGTCAATTTGCAGGGTAGTTGGGGATAGTTTTCAAAGGTTCGGACGTTCTCACCTCCGGCCTCTGCATTCAAATGACCACCGGTCAAGTCTTGGAAGCTATTTGTCTTTGCAATTATTTAACGATAGCTAATATCGGTCTTAAAATCCATCTCTGTCGGACTGACAAGCCAAAATTTGAATAATGTACGGAGATAAATGCGGTTTTGTAAGCAAGAAACGTCTTGCCCGGAGTCACCCGGAGTCGGTCAATCAGTAATGGACGGGTGTTGGTAACGAGGAGCGCCGCAGGACCTCCGCACTCTGAATAATAATGAAAACGCTTCTATTAATTGCGTAAAAGCTGCCAGCAAAAATCTGACAGCTTCATAAACAGTGTAGAGACAAATTTCAACGATTGCGACACGATTCTCCACTTATTCCACCCTTAAAAATCAAAAAGCGCCTCGTAAAATATAATGAGTCGAGTCTGGTTGTTGTGCGCTTCTTATGCAAATTTTTCCAAAGAATCAAAATCTAATGACGAAGAAGGCACAAGCGTTGTTTTAACAAGGTGAAGAGGACGGAAAAAATTCTTACAACGACCTTCATCTCATCACGTCTTTTTGTTGATGAGAATCTTTTGTCCGTTTTAACAATGGCCGAGTCGTAGACAAAGAGACACACTACTGTTAACTAACTATTCCTCTTGATAAATTACTCGCGCCTCCAAATCAACAATACGGGAGAAAAACATGCCAAGAAAAGAGGAATTCAAAGTGTCTCTGCGTGGGGAGGGAAAATAATGCGTGGATCAAAATGTTACAAAAATTTGCATAAAAGCATTCTTGGCAACGAACTTTCCGGAAATTGCTTGATAAAAATATTTTTATCTCAACAGTTGGACTAATATTTCAAAAATCCTCCGCGAATTTTGACCCTCTGACCATCTCACTGTGGACTAATTCTACATTTTCACACTAAATAAATTTTTCCTATATTCATTGTTACAATCCACGTGACCTCAATCATTATAGTGTGATTGGGTATTGAAATCTCCTTATAATTTATAAGGTTGAGATTCTGAAACAGCCTAAATATCACCACTTAGAAATGTTTTTAAAAAATATGAACAGATTTTAGAGTCTCAAAATTTTAAAACCTGAGATCTTCAAAAAGCAAAATCTTAATCTCGAGAAATTGAAAACATAAAAAAGATACTTCAAATCTTACAAACCTTAAAATATAAAAATTAGCACTAAAAATTGACACTAACTAAACTGGGTAAAACAAAAATTTTAAAAATTGATAATTTGTGAAATTGAAAATAAAAGTTGAGATATTTTTATATGTTAAATTTATTGACTTGAATTCTAAATTTCGAAACTTTCAAATTCCACACCTTATAATTATATTTTTAAATTTAGAATTTCTTATTATCATATTCTTCAGATTCTTATATACTTTATGTCGTCAGAGTTTATTGTAACTTTTAAAATTTACAAGTTATACATTTTTAAGTTTACGCCTCTTAAATTCTATTTTGATATAATTTTTATATTCTACAGATTTTTATTTCTACATGCTCAGGATTAAATATTTATTTTTAAAATTAATTATTATCTGTCTGGAAATCTCTGCTCTGAAGTTTGGCATAAGACAAGATATTTAAATAGATAATCCTAAGAAACTGATGAAAAATGTAAAAACTTGTAGATTTACAAATTTTTGTGATCTGAGAAAGTGTAAAATTAAATTTAATTATGGAATACTGAACTTTGGAAACCTGTGACCCTTAGAAATTTAAGAAAAAAAACTAAAAAAATTAAAATCATAAAAATCTAGGCGAATAAATTTTGAGATAGAGAGAACTTGAAAATTTTAATGCTAACTGATAAATCTCAAGTTAAATAAATCTCAACTTCTAAAAACATGAAAACCTAAAAACTCAAAAGGCTTAGAATTTAAGTTAAATCTTGGCAGACCTAGTAAAACTCGAAAAATTGTAATCATAAAAGAGACACTTCAGATCTTACAATCCTTAGAATATAAAAATTTGAGAAGCAAAAAAATAAAATCTAACACTAACTAAAAAAGGTAGGAAAATCAAAAATTCCAAAAATTGATTAATATGTGAAATTGAAAATAAAAGTTGAGGTACTAAAAACATTTCGGTTAAAAATTTAGAAACATCGTATTGTAAGAAACTAAATGCGTTTTTAAAGAACAGCGGAGAAATAAACCTAAACCTAGACAGAGACGTAATCGAAAAACCTGGAAGCCTGAAAAAATATACACAGAGAACTGGAAAGCTAAACATTTTTATATGTTAAATTTGTTGATTTGAGGGAATTCTAAATTTCGAAACTACACCCTTATATAATTATAACTTTAAGGTTTATTCTCAAATTCCTCAAATTCTTATACACTATGCGTCGTCAGAGTTTATTGTAAATTCTAAAATTTACAAATTAAAGATATTTCAGTTCGCACCTCTTGAACTTTTTTTTTAAATTTTAGATGCTCAGTTTTACTCCCAAATGCGATTTTTTAATTTGTCAGGTTTCAAATATAATTTTAAAAAATTATATTCTACAGGTTCTCAGTTCAACATGCTCAGGTCTAAGCATTTTGACTTTTAAAAATAATTATTATCTGTTTGTAAATTTCTGCTCTGAAGTTTGACATAAGACAAGGTATTTAAATAAATAATCCTAAGAAACTGAGCAAAAATGTAAAAACTCGTAGATTTGCAAATTTTCGTAAACTGAAGAACTAGCATTTGAAGAACTAAAAAAAATTAAGAACAAGAATTTAGGTGAATTAATTTTTAAATAGAAAGAGGTTGAAAATCTGAAATCTAGCTAACAAAATGATCTCTTAATAAATCTGAAATTAAATATAGCTCAACTTCTGGAAAAAAAAAGATAAACTAAGAATTTAAGTTAAAGCTTAGCAGACTAGTAAATTTGAAAAACAAAGAGAAACGCTTCACATTTTAAAAACTTTAGAACAAAAATGAAACCTGTAACAAAAATATAGAAAGAAAAATCTAAAAAATTGATAATTTATGAAAATGAAAATAAAATTTGAGATACTAAGCAACTTTGAAAACGTTTAGCTTAAAAATTTAGTAATTTTGTACCGTAAGAAACTGGGTAAGTTTTTAAAAATAAAAAAATGAATAAGCCAAAAAAATCAAGCAAAGACGTAATCCAAAAGCTTAAAAAGTTAAACACAGCAAAAAAACTGCATTCGTTTCGCAGTTTTCAAATTGTACACCAAGATCTCATATAGTTTTAAGTTTATACTCCTCATATTCTACAAATTCTTATGTTCTACAAATCTTTAGTGTAAATTTTTAAAGTGACAAATTAAAAATTTTTGGACTTTATAATTTAGATCCTCAATTTGTAAGTCTGTCTCTTTTTGTTACAATTTTGCTCAGTCCTACAAGCTCAAGGCTTAGTAGTAATTTTTAAACTTAATTATTATCTATTTGTAACTCTCTGCGCTAAAGTTTGACATTAGACAAGATATTTAAGTCAAAACCGTCAAAACTTGTAGAAATGAAAATTTTTCGTGATTCGAGAGCATAAATAAAAGAAATTTGAGTACAGAATGTTGAAACTTGAAAACCTGAGACCCTGCAAAATTTAACACCAGATAAACGCAGCAAAAATTTGAAGCATTTAGAAAACTAAAAAATTAAAAACATAAAAATCTAGGTGAATAAAATCTTGAAAATCGGAAAACCAGCTAACAAAATGTTTTCTGATAAATCTGAAATAATGTAGATCTCAGTTTCTGAACACAAAAATTTTATAGACTCAGCAAAGATTTAAGAGTTTGAGAGTTCATGTCAGAAATTTTAAAAACGTCAACGTTAGACAATGTCTAAAAACCTGAAAAAAAAATTTGAATTCTAAAAACGTGAAAACCTGAAAAATAATATCTAAGCAAGAGAACTGAAACTTGAAAACTTGACAAGTTCAAAACATGAGAAAACTCTTAATCTAACGATCATTTAGTGTAAGATCTGAAAAAGTCTAAAACTCCAACTTCAACTTTAAGTTCTTGAATATTTTTAGGTTAAAATCTGTAAAGTTTAGTTTTTAAGAACCAAAAAATCTAAGAATATGATTTCCGAATATTAGAATTTCTATATTTCACTGTAAGAAGAAAAATTCGAAAACTTAAAATTTTGAGTAAGTTCAATTTCAAAAATTTAAAGCAGACACAATTCTGTTAAATAATTATTCCTCTTGATAAATCACTCGCGTTTCCAAATTAACAATCAGGGAGAAAAACATGCCAAAAAAAGAGAAATTTAAAGTGTCCCTGCGTGGGGAGGCGATATAGTGCGTCGATCAGAATGTAACAAAAATTTGCATAAAAGCATTCTTGACAACGAACGCTCCGGAAACTTCGAGATAAAAATATTTCTACCTCAACATTTGGACTAATATTTCAAAAATCCTTTACGAATTTTGTCCCTCTAAAAATCTCATTGTGCCCCATTCCTCGATTTTCACACTCGTTCCGGCCTTGAATTTAATAAACAAGTCCTCCCTATATTCATTATTAAAATCCGCGTGACCTCCCCCATTCTTGTGTGATTGAGTATTGGAATCCCCTTGTACCTTCACAAGTTCGTTTGAAAACCCGGAGTTTTTCCGGGTATAAGCCGAACTTTCCGGGAAGAGGGGTCCCGTCTCATTCCCAGATTTATGAAGCTATTTCCCATCTAATGAAACACGGTACGCCCGTGCCGGTGATTACATCCTAATGAGAATGCACTTCGATTTTTGATATCTGGGAAAAGTTTGATAGTAAAGTTTACATTGCCGGGGGCACCAAACGAAAAGTGCAATTAGACACGATTGATTTCACAAGCGACAATTCGGGATTTCAACTTCGTTCCATTAAACGAGCAAAAAACAGAAATGAGCTTTTTTCATAAAGACCGACACTCATTAGTTAATTAGTGGATGAAACAGACAGAAAAAAAACACAATAAACTCTTGTGAGATAAAGAAAGGAATGTCACAGAATCTCGGGAAAAAATGTTAACAAATGAAATTAGACACGAGCCTGGCACGCACATGGGGAGCAGAGGCGGACTCCGCCGGATTTACCTCCATGTGCAGAGTTTCCAAGCTTTAAGGGGATTAATTATAACATTAGGTTTGTTTGGATATCGACTGTAAATTAGGTTTAGCGATATAGAATTACATGACATTATCCATGTCCGATCGTTATCCAGAATTGACAATGCGCTTTTTCATCCAATTAGAACTGATAACGTGGCAGCCATCAATTAGTCTCGGAATGAAAATAGTTTCCCGCGAACAAAAATCCGATTTTTACCTCGTTCGATGAAAAGCTTGATCTTTCGTCCGAAATTTGTTATTCAGATTTTTCGGATTGTAAACTAATTTTCCGCACTAGTTGGCACGATTTATGAACTGTCGCAGACGGAAAAGAAATTAAGTTGACAGGAAAACTGTCGAAAGGAAACTTTCCGCATTCTAATTTTATCCAGTTCGCTTTAAAACTTAATATCGACAGTGTCGTTATGTAAATTCTTGCACTCAGTGCATTTAGTGGTGGAAACAGCCCCCTTTGAAATCCACCACACTGTTCTAATTGCCGACGTTTGCTGAATAAATTGGTCTAACATGCTTAAGGCATCCACGAGTTATGATGAGCCATTAAATACAATTGGGATATTTAAGAGAGAAGTTAGTTTTTGACTATTGTCAAAGAGACAAATGGGTCGTAAATGTCACCTGCTCTTTGGAATCTGCCTGTTTATGTAAAGAGAGTATATTATACTTTAAATTCCTTTAATTCTTTCTGTTACTACATTCAATTCCTAAGAGCTTAAAAGCTCAGGCTTTCTGGTTTATTGCTGGTTTCTCATATCAATTCTCAAACTCTAGCTTTGGAGATGCAAAATCTACCAAATACTAATATTAGATTCCAGATACTCAGTTTCTCAAATTCTAGCTTTTCTAGAATCTCTCATATTACGAAATATGAGCTTCTGGATCTTTAATTCTTACGTTTTTACAAATTTTTAAACACAACCCGAATTCGCAAATTATCAACTTTAAGCTTCTTAAATTTATAGTTCCACAGATAACAAATTTTTAGTTCTCAAATTTCATATCTAACAGCAAAGATCAAAAATTTCCAGATTTAGTAAGAATCTTAGTAAAAAAAAAATTAAGGTTTGGGAAAATAAGTGAGACACATTAGACCTTAAAAACCTTAGAATATGAAAATTAAAAAAAATATATCTCTAGACTTGATAACTTGAAAAACTAGAATCTAACACTACGTAAAGAAACTAGGAAAAAAAATATAAAAAATTTGAAATTTGTGAAAACAAAAATAAAACTTGAGATAGGTACTAAGGAAATTTAAAAACGTTTGGTTTAGACTGAATCCAAATTTGTAAAAATAAGTAAATACAAAATAAACCTAACTAGGCAAAGATGTGAAAACATAAAGATTTGAAAAATTTTTAGGATCTGAAACTGAATGAGAAAGCTTGAGGATCTGAAAACCTAAGAGCTTGAAAAATTGAACTGAGCAAAAAAAGGAAAGCTCAGTATTTAGTTTTAAGAACATTTTTAATTTAATTTTGCTGACTTTGCCATTGCCTCAGATTTTCATTTTGCTGATTTGTGACTTTTCAAACATTATATTTTATTATTTATTCTCACATCTCCATGCTTAAAACTTGGTATTTATTTTCAAAATTAATTATCTGAGTGTAAGTCCCCGCTAACTGAAATCCAACGTATGACAAGATAAGTAAATAAATTAATCTAAAAAACTCTGAAAAATGTAACACTAAAGAAACTAAAATTTAAGAATCCAAACACAAAAAGAACTAAAAAATTGAAAATATAAAGCTGTAGGTGAATAAAGAAGCCTGAGACAGAGAGGACTTAAAAATCAGAACAGACGTAAATGCTAAAACCTAAAACTGGCCAAAACCTGAAGACCCTAAAAACAAAACTTTTGAATCTAAAAACCTAAAACCCTGAAAAATAATATTTGAGCAACAGCAGAAACAAAACTTGAAAACTTTATAAACTGAAACTTGACAATTCTAATGTTTTAGAAATTTCAGTTCCTCAAACCTGATAACCTGAAAAGTCAAAATTTTAACAGATTGAGCAAAATCTGAGATTCTAAATTTTTATGTCACAAATTTTCAATGTTTAAGACTAATATCTGAAAACTTGGAGATCTGGAAACTGTAAACCAAAATATCTAAGTATCTATACACATAGATAAATTTAAAAACCTCAAAACTTAGTATTCTAAGACAATAAGAAAAACTTGTAAATTTTAAAATCAGAGACATGAAATAATAAAGATTCTAAATTTTAAAAAACTGAGCAGACACTTGAAAATTTTCAAAAAAAAAAATATTTTTTTAAAGTTCTAAAAAATTCCCGAAAATTTTGAAACTTAAAAAGTTAAAAGTAAAAAAAAAAAAAATATTTGTTGAATCAGAACAGCAAAGTACGTTTAACAGTATGAGATCTTGAAATTATGTAAAAACGTTTCAAAAATTTCAGATCCTGAAAAGTTTTCAAGATATAAAAATCTAAAACCTTGTAATCTACGTAGAAAACTTTTAAGCACCTAAAAATCTAAAATTCTGACTAATTGAACACTTATATAATCTACACACTTAAAATGTGAGAAACTGAAAACATAAAAATTTGAAGACAAGAGCTTGGAAACTATAAAATGAGCAAGAACCTGAAAAATTAGTACATTTAAAAAGATTTTATGTTCTGAAACCTGAAAAAATAAAATTTGACTCAAACAACCTTAGAATTAGAAAAACTAAAGACCTGAAAACTAGAGATGTAAACCATGCAGAGAATTTTTTTTAAGGTTCTGAATCTGAAGATTTGAAGCTTTTGAAAACTTAAGAAACTGAAAACATGAGAATCTGTAAAATTTAAACCTTGCCAATCTGAGCTTTTTTACAATTCACTCCAGAAATTTTAAGAGCTTTCAGAATTAGGCTTAAAAAACCAAAAAATTAAATTTGAACATTTGTGGATTTACAAATGTAGAAACTGAGCAAAATTTTTGTTTCTCAAGACAATTTGAAAAACAAAACCGGATAACTTACGACATCGAAAAATTTAAAAATTGAACAAAATATCAATATTAAAAATTATCTTTAAAAACTTTCACATTTCTCAGATTCTAATTACCCAAATTTTTAAATTCTCAGCTCCAAGTTTTTCAAATTTCTGTCGCGTGGATAAAAATGTTATTTTTTTTTTTAACAAAATACTGATATTTTCGTTTGTTGAGCCCCAAATTCTTCGGATAGATTTATTTAATACCTTTGTAAAATAATGTTTTGTAAGGAAACATAGAACTTAAGAACGCGACGTTTAGATGATTGATGGGGGTGAAGAGGCAAGGTGCGTTCGATAATGGGGCTACTTCTAGAAGACGGCATAATAAAGGTATTTAGGACCCCTGAAGCGCTTTGCAACCAAATCCATTCATGAATACACTCAATAGTCACTCGTCGCTATAATAATGCGATTCTACCTCCAAGAGATCAACATCGTGAGTGGCTACGACTATTCGCAACGACCTGAGTTTCAATAGATTAGATTGTATTGTGAAAAGCTCACTTCCTCATCAACGAAGAAGCCCAACAATGGATTAATCGCCTAGAAAAATATTTCCAAACATAGTCGAATAAAATCACCAAAGAACCTAAATGTTTAAGGTCTTTGTCCCGTAGCAACTCAACCAGAAAGATGAACGATAAATAAAAAATCTGAATTTCAAATTCAAGACAATATCAATTTACAACTGCGGCTCCGCATTTTCGCTTTGCTTAAACGAGTAAATTCGATTACTGTCAATCTAAAAATTTATTAATTCAAATCGCGTGCGATGGAAAAAATCGTTCAACAATAGCTTCTGGTTATTGTGCAACGTAAACCTGTCGGTTTCTTATATTAAAGGAAATGAAATACGTCCAACAAATAATAAAAGTTTTAAACTCGCTCCCTGAATTGCCAAGATTAGTACATAATTTACCCCCCACAATGGAGGACTGCGCCACCTTGATCCAATATTAGCGCGCACTCAACCCCCTTCAACACATCAATCTTTCACATTTTTGTGTGATCGAACACAATGAACACACTTTTACACGGTTTGCTTTAAAACAAGAACGAGGAGCGCAAAGTGGCGGCAAGGAGATTTATTAAGTTATTTCCTAGGGAAGGAATAAGGCAACGAGGGCTGTCTAGGATAGGAACGATAAAAAAATTGACACCATTCTTTGTGCTTTTTGCTCTCTTGTTCAGTTTCCAGCAAGCCACTGTAACGCTCCGATCTACCACCTGGTGAATTTTCCCCTCCTTCGCTTTCCCAATATTTGCTTAGCTTCTCATCCGCAAAATTTAGTCTAATCTGAAAATGATAGGTAATCTTATCAAACTCGAAGTTCCGAAATCTGGAAGTTTTCTTATTTAACTCGAAATAATTACAATGTAAAATACGCAAAACGATAAATGGAAAACTTTCGCGCACATTTAACTACATTTTAATGAACTCGTCGTAAATCAGTCGTTGTTTTATTCATTTTTTCCATGTAACAGATGACCACCGCCATGGACTTCCCTCCCGGAAGTTACGGCGGCCGAACAAGCGCCACCTATCGTGTGAAATCTGCCCGGAATTAAAGTACCACTTGTAATTTATGAGACCACAGATAATGTTAGACTATGCATTCGAATTTAGCTCTTATCACAATCGGCGCGTGTGGCACCGATTTATTCAATCAAGTTAATAACTAGATCACATATCGAGAAAAATGAATTCGTTATCGCGGTTTTTGTGCCGCTTTGTTGAAAATGGACGCTGGTGGACGTGGTAATAAGTAGCTATGAATTTACAGCCGTTAACGGAGAATGCCAACAATGTACACGCCACTTGATTTACTCGCTATATATTCGGGACATACGCATTCGCATTTAATTTTGGATACGTTTATCGTTTCATTAAGCTCGGCTTTAACATGGTGATAACGACCATAAAAGAAATTAGCCTGCAACCTTATCCGTGAGGGAAGGAAGGTTCGCTATCTCTTTAATGGACAGTGGGCAGTGCCCGAGATTGTATCAAGATCGTTAAAAAAATACATTTTGGGCGCGAAACCAGAATGGGCTTATATCCGGACCACCTATATATAACCGTGACTTTTGGAGAAACAAAAATGACACTTGAGTTGTCAAAGTGACTTTTGGAGGTTATCATGGTGACCTTCAACCCAATTTAAATCTCTCCTCCCTGAAGTAAATCAGCAGAAACCAAAATCTGCTTCGCGATCGCATCGATTCCTCGAAATTCCATGAACGCGCTCCCATTTCCCTGCAACATTACACTTATTTTTGCCACAATACGAAAACTCCGGTTTCTCCGCTTTTCAGCCTGAAATTTTCCACATCCTCATTCAGTTGTCGGCTTTTCAGTTTCATGACAGCTTAGACGTTTCAACCGGATGATGTTCCATCATTTTCATTAACGAGAGTTTTTCGTTCCCGTCACGGCACCGCCACCAAATAATTTTCAAAAATGTCAAATTTGCCCCGGGCTGTAATCGAATCACGCGCCTGTACATTAGTAGATTAGGTTGGTAACAATATAACAATAGAGGAATTATAATATTGTTCGCAACGTTGGCCGGACTGTTTGTGCTAATTCTGAATTTAATACCACACGACCCGTATTCAACTGATAAATTATTATTGAAATCGAGGGATTGTTTGTGTTTTGTAGACCAGAAAACCGAATTTCTGCCTCGCGGGGATTTACGACAGTTTTTTTCGGGATTTTCAATTACTTGAGGACTGGGAGGTGAGTGTGGGGGAAATTTCATAAATCAGGTGAATTATGGGTGGAGAGGAAAGATATTTTGCATTTGAATCCTCAAGGAATGTAGGGAATTTTTAACTTTGCACATGATGCCAGTTTTAAAAATTGTAAATCTTTCTACAACTTTGAAATCGCACATTCGCAGTTTTAGATAACCGCTTGCTATATTCTAAAAGGACAGATTCTCAGTTTTTTAACTTGCCCTCTCGGAATTACAATCCTACAAACTGTTATCAGTTTCTAAATTTCCGATTCTCAGTTCTCAATTTTTTTTGTGTTAAAAATTTCACTAGATTTTCAGCTTTAAAATTTATTCTTAGATTTTAATATTGTTGTCTTGAGACTCTTAAATGCAAATTCTAAATTTGTACGTTTTAGACTCATATTCAACATTCTATATATTCTTACGTTTATACTCATATTCTACAGATTCTCATATACTAAAGCCTCAAATTTTGGTATTCATTCCCGATATTTTAAATTCTTACTAATTATCAATTTCTAGATCTCTTCCATCAAGATATTAAAATTTTTCAGTTTCAGATTCTCAGTTTCTAGAATTTTATCTGCTAAATTCTTAGTCTGTAAGTAAATTCGCACATTTTATTTTTTCTAATTTGGGCCTAATACACGCAAATTTTAAATTCTTACATTTTAGGTTACACACTCTATTTTTTTTATATTCTCAGAATTTCAAGTTTGCGAGGTATATGTTCATACTCATACTCTACGGATTCTCATATGCTTAAAGCCTCAAATTTGAGTATTCACTGCAGACTTTAAATTCTTACTAACTGTGACTTTATAGCTCACATCCTACGTACTAAAATTTTGGTCTTACATTCTCAGTTTCTAAAATTTCATCTGCTAGATTCTCAGTTTTTTGAACAGATCATCTGCTAGATTCTCAGTTTTTTAAACAGATTCTCAGATTTTAGTTTTACTAACTTGAGACTATTAAATGCAAATTTTAAATTTTTACGTGTTAGATTCTACACTCTAAGACCTTCTATTCTCAGATTCTTAGGTTTGCGAACGATATGATCATACTCATACGCTACAGATTCTCATATGCTAAAGCCTCAAATTTGAGTATTCACTGCATTTTTTTTTTAATTCTTACTAATTGTCAATTTATAGCTCACCTCGTACGTACTAAAACTTTAGAGTCTTAGATTCCCAGTTTCCTAAATTTAATCTGCTAGATTCTCAGTTCTTAAATAGATTCTCAAATTTTTGTTTTGCTGAGTGTAGACTCTTAAATGCGAATTTTAAATTTTACGTGTTAGATTCTACACTCTGAGACCTTCTATTCTCAGATTCTTAGGTTTGCGAACGATATGATGATACTCATACGCTACAGATTCTCATATGCTAAAGCCTCAAATTTGAGTATTCACTGCAATTTTTTTTTAATTCTTACTAATTGTCAATTTATAGCTCACCTCGTACGTACTAAAACTTTAGAGTCTTAGATTCCCAGTTTCCTAAATTTAATCTGCTAGATTCTCAGTTCTTAAATAGATTCTCAAATTTTTGTTTTGCTGAGTGTAGACTCTTAAATGCGAATTTTAAATTTTTACGTGTTAGATTCTACACTCTAAGACCTTCTATTCTCAGATTCTTAGGTTTGCGAACGATATGATGATACTCATACGCTACAGATTCTCATATGCTAAAGCCTCAAATTTGAGTATTCACTGCAATTTTTTTTTAATTCTTACTAATTGTCAATTTATAGCTCACCTCGTACGTACTAAAACTTTAGAGTCTTAGATTCCCAGTTTCCTAAATTTAATCTGCTAGATTCTCAGTTCTTAAATAGATTCTCAAATTTTTGTTTTGCTGAGTGTAGACTCTTAAATGCGAATTTTAAATTTTTACGTGTTAGATTCTACACTCTGAGACCTTCTATTCTCAGATTTTTGGGTTTGCGAACGATATGATGATACTCATACGCTACAGATTCTCATATGCTAAAGCCTCAAATTTGAGTATTCACTGCAATTTTTTTTTAATTTTTACTAATTGTCAATTTATAGCTCACCTCGTACGTACTAAAACTTTAGAGTCTTAGATTCCCAGCTTCCTAAATTTAATCTGCTAGATTCTCAGTTCTTAAATAGATTCTAAAATTTTTGTTTTGCTGAGGGTAGACTCTTAAATGCCAATTTTAAATTTTTACGTATTAGATTCTACACTCTGAGACCTTCTATTCTCAGATTCTTGGGTTTGCGAACGATATGATCATACTCATACGCTACAGATTCTCATATGCTAAAGCCTCAAATTTGAGTATTTACTGCAAACTTTTTAAACTTTTACTCATTATCAATTTATAACTCACCTCCTACATACTAAAATTTTAGAGTCTTAGATTCTCAGTTTCCAAAATTTCATCTGCTCGATTCAGAGTTTTTAAACAGAGTCTCAGATTTTAGTTTTGCTGACTTGAGACTCTTAAATGCAAATTTTAAAGTTTTGCGTTTTAGATTCCACATTTTAAGACCTTCTGTTCTCAGATTCTTACGTTTGCGAACGATATGTTCAAACTCATATTCTACAAATTCTCATGCTGAAGCCTCAATTAATAATATTCATTACAGACCTTTAAAATTCTTACTTATCTATTGTCAGTTTCTTGATCTTTTTTTTACATATTAAAATTTTAGTCTCAAATTCTCAGTTTCCAAAATTCCATCTGTTAGATTCTCAGTTTCAAAATACATTCTCAGATTTTATTATTGCTGTCTTAAATACGAATTCTAAATTCTTGCGTATTAGACTATACATTCTAAGATCTTATATTCTCAGGATTATAAATTTGCAAACGATATGTTCATACTCATATTCTACAGATTCACATACGCTAAAACTTCAAATTTTAGCACTCATTGCACATTTTTTAAATTTTTATTAGTTGATAATTTCTAGATCTCTCTACAGATCACTTCTACATATTCTACATTCTCAGATTCTAATTTCGACCAATTTAAGTAGCATTTTTTCTGAAATCTTGTATTCTCAGATTTTCCCCTTCTCTATGTCTGAGATACTCAAACTTATATTCTACAGGGTCTCACATTCTACAGCCTCAAATTTTAGTATTCATGGCAGCCCCTTAAATTCCTACAAATTATTAGTTTCGCTGACTTGAGACTTCTAGACTTCTTCAGATTCTCATGCAGTATCTACATATTAGTTTTTGTTGGAGATCTTGGATTTTTTCTTGCTACGTGAAAAAAGATAAGAAAAGTACTTTTGTGCTATCATTTCTTCGCGTTTGTATTTCACAGGTCTTATCAGGGCAGTAATTAAAGAAAAGTCGGGTGCAATCTGGAAGCGTGTCCGTTTTAAGTCATGCAGCTAATTAAAATAAATTGTTTCTTTTGAATCCCCCCGTATTTTGTAAAAACCCGCAAATTTTTTACCCGTTGAATCGGATTTCCGTCCCCCTTGTCCCATTGAAATTCAGTCTCTATCGGTAAAAGTATAAAAGAGAGATTTAATCTTCTCTTCCATTTTGAATCACGAAAGAGAAATCCAGAGAAGTAAAACAAATCATACAAAGAAAGAAAAAAGTGCCCCGCAACGGACGCGTCTTGATTTTAAATTTACAGTTAATTTGGTAAACTTGTGAATGAGTTTTTGGAAGGCTGGCGAAAACGCGTTAGAAAAAACCAACGCAAACAAACTCCGTCGCCATTTAACCCCCTGTGAAACAAAGGAGCAGCGTCATTAGTAATCCGCGCCGCCTCATCGAAGCCAAAGGGTTAAATCAGGAGTAATTAGTAAATGGGGCCGAACTTTTCCAGATATTGTGTAAGATGGATTGAAAATGTGCAAACTTAATACAATAGAATGATTTATGACGACTGTCTGGTCGTGATAACGCTCTCGGGGACGTCGCACCAGCGCCCCACAAACTGTAGTTTTTAATTGAAAAAAAATCAATTTCGCTAGCGACGATATTAAAGGATTTCTACCTTTTTGTATGCGTTTCGTGTCCGGATACGAAAAAATTCACCTCACCGCTTTAGAAATGCAGATGCAGCTGATTGCTGGGGTTGTGCCTACGTGGTCCCAATCGGAAATCAATGCTCATGAGCCGTAAAGATGGGCACAGAAACTCTGCATTGTTTCCGATGTGTACTTGGCCAGAATGACGGCAAACATGAATCAAAGATAATCGAATACCGAAAAAAAAAGAAAAATTAGTATCGAAAAAAAATGTGGCTGTGAACCAATTTACAGTCCGTTGCAACAGATGTCTAATCGATTCTTCGAAAATAGCACCTGCCGCCATGTCACTTACAGATAATAAATGTTTTTATGCTACGTTAACGAAAATCAAAAGGGAAAGGGTTGAGATGGGAGCTGACCCGCCGATGACTCGCTAAACTAAGAGGTGCTACAAATCATTTTTATAGAGCGTGTTGCAATTTCATTCATGGAACATGACAGAATTTATTTGAAATAATTGCTTACATGAAAATGACAGAAAACAATGTGTCATGCATTTTGTTTCTTAACTTTTTATTTTATCTCGCACAGTATGTGTAATACCAGGTGGCTCAAAAAACTTTGATAATAATGTTTCCATTATGAAAACTATGTTTTCGTAGATATCAAACAAAAGTCAAGCCAAAACTTTTTTCAATTTTCAACATTTTTAGTTCTTAAGATAAGGACCAAAAGGGCACTAAAAATTACAAAATGCACTAATACTCAAACACCTTCTAGAGTTCTCATGATTCTCAACTTTTATTTTGAGTTTTTTTTAATTTTTAATTCTGTGTTCTACATTCTTATGACTAAAATTCTCAGATTTCTCCAAATTTGAGAACTTATAAAGGTAAAGCCAGAAATCTCAAAATCTGAGCAAAACTCTGAGTGTTCAATTTCGCAAATCGGCAAAATTCGCAAAATTAACGACCTGAGAATCTGAGAGTTTGAGTTTAAAACTTTGATTCAAAATCAGAATACTAAATTTATGAGAATTTGTTAAATTCGGCTATAATTTTTTAATACTATAACAACTAGAGAATATGTAAATCAATAAACCTAAGAAATTCAGGCCTAAAAATTTGAAAACCTGAAGAGCTAAAAATTTGAATCCGAACTAGGAATCTTAAAAAAGCCTGAAAATCTCAAGCTAAGTTAACGTCGCAAATTAAATAAAAACAACATCTCGCAAAATAGCAAAATTTTTGGAAAAAAAATCTGACTCAATCGATGGAAAATTGTTGATTTTTAGGAATTCTTTCATAATTTCTAAACCATTCGACATATCGAGATGACATTTTACACGCTAGTAGAACTCGCAGAGGACTATCTGCTAACGTAAAAAGTTCCAAGTTTCCATCGTGTCATCATCGAGAAAAGAAGCGCTAAATTATGGATCCGAAAAATCTCTTGAAAATCTATGAGCCCCTATAAATATATTATTATTGAATTTATGGTGATTAATTTGATCCTATCTTACGTAGAATTTCACGAGCAATCCAACGGTGCCACGGGAATTCCCGTACGACCTCGGGTTCAAAAGTTATTCGGGTTTGAATTTTTGAAAAGTTGCATGTTGCGTCGAAAGGAGAAAAATTTCGCGATTTCGACAATTTTTCAAAATTTTTATTTAAAGATATTTCTTGAATATCTCTTCGTTTTCGTGTTTCTGGGGTCCGAAATGCTAAGAATCCGGTGTTAACTCGACTTCGAAAATGGCAAAATTTTTCGAAAAAATTTCTGACTCAATCGATGGAAATTTGTTGATTTTTAGAAATTCCCTCATAACTTTTGAACCACTCGATAGATCGGGATAAGTTTTGCACGTTCATAGAACTCTACGGGAGGTACATGGTGACGCAAAAAGTTTCAGGATTCTATCGTGTTATCATCGAGAAAAAGGGTGTCAAAATATGGGTCAAAAAAAAATCTCTTGAAAAGGTAAGAACCCCTATAATTTTTTTATTATTGTATTTCTGGTGATTAATTTAGTCCCATCTTACGTAGAATTTCACGAGGAATCCAACGGTGCCACGGGAATTCACGTACGACCTATAGTTCCGGAGTTATCGCCATCTGAAATTTTGGAAAGTTGCATTTTGCGTCCAAAGGGCAAAATTTTGGCGATTTCGACAATTTTTCAACTTTTTTATTTGAAGATATTTCTTGAATATCTCGTCGTTATCGTGTTTCTGGGGTCCGAAATGCTAAGATTCCGATGTTAACTCGACTTCGAAAATGGCAAAATTTTTCGAAAAAATTTCTGACTCAATCGATGGAAATTTGTTGATTTTTAGAAATTCCCTCATAACTTTTGAACCGCTCGATAGATCGGGATGAATTTTTGCCCGCTAGTAGAACTCGCCGAGGACTATCTGTCAACGTAAAAAGTTCCAAGATTTTATCATGTTAGCATCGAGAAAAAAGGTGGCAAATTATGGGTCTGAAAAAAATCGTGAAAGTGTAAAAGCACCTATAAATCTTTTCAAATCATAAATGAAAGAAGTTCGAGGTAAAAGTTTTAAATCCTGATAATTTGAGAAATAAAATTAATAAATAAACTTATAAATATGATAACTAAAGATATAAAAATTTATAAAAAACTGACCAAGAATCCAAGAATTTGAAAATTTGTAGAATTCAATCCAAGCATGAAATAAGCTCAAAATAAGATCTAAAAACTAGTAAATTGGAAAGATAAAAATCTGAGCTCAGCTTTTGAAAACCTAAAGACTAAGAAGTTGAAACTGCAAATAATAATCTGACAAAAACCTAAAAAATTAAGAAATTAAGAAATTAATAAATTAAGAACTTAAAAATTCAAGTTTTCGAACACATTGTGAATAAAAAACTAAGAATTACTGAAAATTATTTTACTCTAAAAACAAAGAAACTAAACAAAAACCTAAAAAAATTAAAGAATGACTTCAGTCAAAATGATTTTAAAAAAGTTTACAAGGCTACGAACCTTAAAGTACAAATAATTGAAATTAAAAACCAGAGAACACAAAAAATTAAAAATTTGACATTTTTTAAAAGAGATTTTAGAGTAAAATCTGATCGACTAATTATCCAAAAGATTGTGATAAACTTAAGAAACTAAGAACTAAAAGCTTTGGAAACTTCTATGAAATTGTAACCGTGACAAACTGAGCAGAAATCTAAGAAACTCAAAATTTGTAAAATCTAAAGAAAATACTAAAAAACTAAAAATTGAAAAGGTGGTAATCTGATAATTACTGAATTCATTCTAACTATCTTAAAACCAGAGAAATTAATAAACAGAATGAGTGTAAGAAAACTTGAGAAATAGAAGACCTAAGGATCTAAAACCCTGAGAAATTAAAAACTTAAAAAATCTGTAAATTTATAGAATTCAAAACCTTTAAGAATGTTCAGGCTAAAAACCTAAAAACCAGAGAACGTAAAAAAAAATCTGAGTAAGAAGATTTATGAAATAAAAACTAAACAAACTGAGCAAAATCATAGAATCTGAGCAAGATATTAAAAATCAAAGTAAGAATCTCCAACTGAAAGATGTTAATTTCTAAATGAAAACTAAAAATAAGTAAAAATTTATAGAAATGCATAAACTTAAAAAGTAAAAAAAATACATATCTGAATGTAAATTAAAAATTGTTCAGATTTTGAAGACACGGTGGATGAGATGTTGACCTGAAAAACAGAGCAAAAATCTAATAAATTGAATATTTGAGAAGATTTGTGGTTTTAAAGCTTAAGAATCTGTAAAACCAAATAAATATCTAAAACATTGTAAAAATACCTTAGGAAACAGAGAAGGCAAAAATTCGATAATAATATGAGAAATTTTGAAACTGACAAAAAAAAGCAATAGCGTCTAGAAACTGTGCAATCATGTAAAAATTTAAAGACTATGCAAAATTTGTAAACTACTAAAATGATTGATTTATAGAAATATGTAATTTAGATTTTTAAACAAAAATGGTGGAAGCGGCAAAGCAACATCTCCGCTTTTCGCAGACATAGAAATTTCTCGTAAGATAAGACAAATTTTCCAGCAAATGAGTTCAAATTAAACAAACGACCTAAAATTTCAGGTCCATTTCCGCCACATGTCTCGGAACCGATGTCACTCCGCCCAAACCTGATTTAAACCCTTTAATATGTTTATAGAGCATTGTGCTTAAATCTTTTTAATTGTGTTGTGCGCACCATATGCGAAAGAGTTAACTTGTGAAGATTTATAGACGCGCCTCGAGGATTTTATTAAGGATGTGCATAATTAATAGTCTCTTTTCTCAACCCTTTCACACCATGGTGTTACAATAATAGTATCGGGGCTTTGTCTGACAAACCAGCTCCAACTTTCTACTATGTAATTAATTTTAAGGACAAGGTCTTAATATCTCCGGACACCTACTAAACACGTATTATATTCCGGGCTTGGCTCGTAAATAACGCTTCAGTTAGCCACAAGATGGGACTTCTTAGCGAAGTCCTGGCTTCGACCAAACGGCGACATCGGCCACAAGCGCGATTTATTGGGCAAGTGCTGGCGGGGTTGCAGATTTATCGTTGAGTTAAAGGGGCGATTTTTTACGGTGTTGGAGGAACCACGTAAGAAGGTTAAATTTTTTTCGCTGTTTGAATCCTTTCATAACAATAAAACGCTCCCCGAATTTTGACTAGTTTAAAACATAATTTGCTTAGCAAGTTGAGCGAGATCGCTTGGGGTGATTACACAGGTACTTAACTAAGTTAAAATAAGTAGTAATACGATTAGAATAATCTCCAAGTGGTGCAAGTTAACGCTACAACTTACAACTCTTGTTAAATCCCCAACCACTACAGTGCGCCACCTGCAAGTACTTCCAATGCGCAAACATGTTCTTCCGCAAACATATCATTAAACTAAATTGTTCCTTGTGTTTTTTGTTTGATTGCCCTCGTTCCGATTGGTGTTCTTTTCGTCATAAAAAGTGTTGAGGTCTATAAAGAAAATACTTAGTTGCACATTATTCGAGATATCTTAGAGGGACATCGAGGCAAGAAAGACGTCGTAAACCTGCATTTATTGCCAGGTATAAACTTAATTAACTCCCGAAACAAGTGTTTTCATCACTATGGTGGTAATTCAATAATGGGAGTAAAAAAAGGGTGGAATGGACATGTTAGATCACTTGTCACGTATGAGGTGTAGATGAAATTCACGTGACCACCCTATGTTGTGTTATAAACCGTGCCGCATGTCCGACCGGATGATCGCCACTGACCACTCAACAAACCACCCTTTTGTAGTCTGGGATAACACGCGCTACGAATTCATTAAAAGGCAGCAGTTTACATGACGTTTACCTTTTTTTCAATTTCTCATTTTGATAGTTTTGAAGTCATTAAGATTTTACTCACACTCTGTACAGTTTTTGAGTTTTTAAGGTTCCAACTCGGATTTATGTGTGTTTTTATGTTTTTAGCTCCTTGTGTTTATGACCTAAACTGTATTAAATATATTTTTAGATTCTTGCACAACGGCGAGTTCCCATATCCACTCTTTCTTAAGCTTTTAAAGTTTTTAAAAAGTGAAACATTTTTTGTATCTCAATTTTTTTTTCAGCCCTTAAAGCTGTTGTTCTGCTCACTTTGTTCAATTTTTAACTTTTTATGTTCTTAAATTATCAGGTCCTATGTTCATCAATTCAAATTTTTCTTGTTCTTACCCTCAACGCCCTTTAAATTTTTAACAGATTCTAAGATTTATTAAATTATTTTGATCGCTTTTTGCTCCTTTTCTAAGTCTTTAAACTTCTTCAGTTCTTCCTCAGTTTCTTGTTTCTAGATTTAAAGATCTTCGTCTTTAAGATTTTAATTTTCTAACATTTGTTCTCATTTTTTTCAAGTTCTCAGGTTTTCAGATCTTACCTCTCTCAAGCTTTCTTACTCATTTCTTTCTGAAATTATTAAGTATTCAAATTCGTATTCTAAGTTTTTTGGTCTGAATTCTAGCACTCCAAAAATTTTAAGATTTTTGCACACTATCTCGAGTTCCAACTTCTCATATTTTTTCGATTTCTCCAAGTTCTCCAAGGTCTTAGACTTTTTTATTTTAGTGTTGTCAAATTTTAATCTTTTTTCATTTTATTTTTTCAGGTCTTATTTTGAACTTCCTTTAAATTTCTCGTGTGAACTTTACAAATCCTCAAGTTTTTAGATTTTTACTGAGTCTCTGAAATTTACAACTTCACACGAGTTCTCTAAGTTTTTAGTTAATTTTTTTGAGTTTTTTAAATATTTTCACATTCTCATGTTTTTAGTTTTTCAAATTTTACCCCGTACGTTTTGAAGTCCGATTTTCAATTTGTTGTATTTTTAAGTTCTTAGGTCTTTAGGTGGTCAGAATTATATTTTCAGATCATAAAAATTAATTGATATTCATTAATTGATTTTGAAATGGTCAGATTCAGACTGGTATCATTTTTTTTAGAAGCTAAGCTCTTCAAAGCTTCAAATCCTCAAAGGATCAAGTTTTATAATTTTCACGCTGAACTCTAGAAATTTTCACATATTTGCGCAGTTTCTTCACAGTTTTCTAAGTTTTTAAAGATAAAATCGGATTTTTGTTGTATTTTTAAGTTCTTGGGTCTTTAGGTGGTCAGAATTATATTTTCAGATCATAAAAATTAATTGATATTCATTAATTGATTTTGAAATGGTCAGATTCATACTGGTATCATTTTTTTCTCACCTCACTAAAAATTTTGAAATTTCAGTCCATCTTTTCTATTTCTAAAATTGTTTTACTCAAATCTTATTCATTTTTAGATTGTCAGGATTCAAGGTTTAAAAAACTTTTCAAATTTTTTGTCCTCCAGGTTTTTGCTAAGATTTCTAGTTTCACAAATTTTCAAATTCTGATGTTTTTGAATTCTCATTGTCAGATGTTAGCCTAAACGTCCTTAAAGTTTCTGGCCTAAATTCCACAAAAATTCTTAACATTTTGTTCAATTTGTCAAGTTCTGGACTTTTCAGATCATCGATTTCTCAGGTTTGTAGCTCAGACTATTTTGCGGCTCTAAAGTTATTATTTTTTTAGAAACTGAGCTTACTTTTCTTTTTTGGAGCTACATCTTGAAATTTGTGCACATTGTTAGGTTTTTGAGTCCTGTCTTTCTCAAGTTTTTTTACTCAGATCTTTTTTTTTTTCATATTTTATAGTTCTTAGTTTTTCGATAGCAGAGATCTTCAAATTTTTAGATTCCCTTCAACAAATCTTTCTAAGTTTTTGATTTAATTCAACGTGGCAATTTGTCTATTTTTTAGATTTTTGCTCAGTATTTCCAGATCGTAGGTTTCAAAATCTTGATATTTTTATAGCTTTATCAAATTTTTCAGGTTTTTATGTTTTTAGATTCTTGTGTTGTCAAGTTCTAATCTTTTCAGTTTTCCAGTTTTTCAGATCTTTGATTTTTGCTCAGTTTGTCAAGTTTACGACTTTTCAGGTACTTAGATTTTCAAGTTTTCTGTTTAGAGTAAAATTTTTCAACATTTTAAGTTCTCAGGTCTTTAGATCTTTGAGTTTTCAAGTTCTAACTCAGATTATTTGTGTTTTAAAGTTCTTAACTAGAAGAACTTAGAAGGTAAGCTCTTCAAAGCTTCAAATTCTCAAACGATCAAGTTTTATAATTTGCACGCCTGAATTCTAGAAATTCTTAGATATTTGCTCAGTTTTTTTACAGTTTTGTAAGTTTTTAAAGATAAAATCGAATTTTTGATTAGTGTGCCAGATTTTCAGGTTTTCGGAATCTCAGGTTCTTAGACAGATTGCTCATGTTTTCAGGTTTTTAGAATTTAGTTTTTTAGAAGCTGAGCTCTTCAAAGCTTCAAATCCTCAAAGGATCAACTTTTTTCATTTTCACGCTGAACTCTAGAAATTTTCAGATATTTGCGCAGTTTCTTCACAGTTTTCTAAGTTTTTAAAGATAAAATCGGATTTTTGATTAGTGTGCCAGATTTTTAGGTTTTCGGAATATCAGGTTCTTAGACAGATTGCTCATGTTTTCAGGTTTTCAGAATTTAGTTTTTTAGAAACTGAGCTCTTCAAAGCTTCAAATCCTCAAAGGATCAACTTTTTTCATTTTCACGCTGAACTCTAGAAATTTTCAGATATTTGGGCAGTTTCTTTACAGTTTTCTAAGTTTTTAAAGATAAAATCGGATTTTTGATTAGTGTGCCAGATTTTCAGTTTTCGGAATATCAGGTTCTTAGGCAGATTGCTCATGTTTTCAGGTTTTTAGAATTTAGTTTTTTAGAAACTGAGCTCTTCAAAGCTTCAAATCCTCAAAGGATCAACTTTTTTCATTTTCACGCTGAACTCTAGAAATTTTCAGATATTTGCTCAGTTTCTTTACAGTTTTCTAAGTTTTTAAAGATAAAATCGGATTTTTGATTAGTGTGCCAAATTTTTAGGTTTTCGGAATATCAGGTTCTTAGACAGATTGCTCATGTTTTCAGGTTTTCAAAATTTAGTTTTTTAGAAGCTGAGCTCTTCAAAGCTTCAAATCCTCAAAAGATCAACTTTTTTCATTTTCACGCTGAATTCTAGAAATTTTCAGATATTTGCTCAGTTTCTTTACAGTTTTCTAAGTTTTTAAAGATAAAATCGGATTTTTGATTAGTGTGCCAGATTTTCAGTTTTCGGAATATCAGGTTCTTAGACAGATTGCTCATGTTTTCAGGTTTTCAGAATTTAGTTTTTTAGAAGCTGAGCTCTTCAAAGCTTCAAATCCTCAAAGGATCAAGTTTTATAATTTTCACGCTAAACTCTAGAAATTTTCAGATATTTGCGCAGTTTCTTCACAGTTTTCTAAGTTTTTAAAGATAAAATCGAATTTTTGATTAGTGTGCCAGATTTACAGTTTTCGGAACATCAGGTTCTTAGACAGATTGCTCATGTTTTCAGGTTTTTAGAATTTAGTTTTTTAGAAGCTAAGCTCTTCAAAGCTTCAAAGGATCAAATTTTATCATTTTCACGCTGAACTCTAGAAATTTTCAGATATTTGCTCAGTTTCTTTACAGTTTTCTAAGTTTTTAAAGATAAAATCGGATTTTTGATTAGTGTGCCAGATTTTCAGTTTTCGGAATATCAGGTTCTTAGACAGATTGCTCATGTTTTCAGGTTTTCAGAATTTAGTTTTTTAGAAGCTGAGCTCTTCAAAGCTTCAAATCCTCAAAGGATCAAGTTTTATAATTTTCACGCTGAACTCTAGAAATTTTCAGATATTTGCGCAGTTTCTTCACAGTTTTCTAAGTTTTTAAAGATAAAATCGAATTTTTGATTAGTGTGCCAGATTTTCAGTTTTCGGAACATCAGGTTCTTAGACAGATTGCTCATGTTTTCAGGTTTTTAGAATTTAGTTTTTTAGAAGCTAAGCTCTTCAAAGCTTCAAAGGATCAAGTTTTATCATTTTCACGCTAACCTCTAGAAATTTTCAGATATTTGCGCAGTTTTTTTACAGGTTTCCAAGTTTTAAAGACAGAATCAAATTTTTGATTAGTGTTTCAAGTTTTCAAGTCTCGGCATCTCAGCTTCTTACACACTTTCAGGCTATTAGATTTTTAAGTTTTTAAAAGTTGAGCTCTTCAAATATCTTCAGATTCTCAGACATTCAGTTTGGTATCTTTTTTGTGTCTCTAGATTAAGAAATTTCCAGATTCTCATCGTATTGTCTTCTCAAATTTCTACCCTGACGTCACCACCCACTCTGAGCAAGTTTTTCGAAAGCGAAAGTGACCCAGTTTCCCACGCTTCTCCACTACGTAGGTCGTTAGTACAACGCAAACAAAAACAAGTTTTTACACAGAACCAGATGCAGATATCCGATCTTCAGCACGTGCCTAAACTGGTTCGTGACGAGTCAAGAATCGAACTTTTTTTTGAGATGATTGTCACAACGTTATGAGTTATGACAAAAGTAAATACAATAACCGATCAATAAATAAATAAATAAATAAATGGGTGACGTTTTTGATGGTCTCTCTGGACGGTTTAAATTGAACAATTTTATGAAAGTTTTCATATGATTTTAGACAGGTTAATTTATGACGAATTTCATGACAGTTCGGTGGTAAAATTACTTTTAGAATACGTTTAAATTACGGCATGTATGTGCTGAGTGAGTACCTATAAAACAGATAATTAATAAACCTCACAATTTTATCTAACATGAGTGTGCAGATTTTAGTGTTTATTTCCGCATAAACTAAAACTCAAACCCGCATTTAAATCGACGACTTAACGACAGTACTTAAAACATGAAATTTTACCCTTGCAAGCAGCAGATGTTAAAAGTAGCTTTACACGCCCTAATCCTTTTAGCATTGTTCGAATTTTTGGCGGGGTATAATTAGATAATATCAACAAAATGGTAAATTATTACGAGGGTTCCCGGTTTTATTTTGGCGACATTCAACTCTTTGTCGTACTTCAAAGAGTTGATATGTTTCAAATAAAATTGTCGCGATAATTTGTTGCTGCAACAACAAAGGAGTCATTTCATTTAGAGAACCAAAATAAATCTAAAATATGCAAGGCAGCTGCTGGAAACAAAGTTTGGTTCACAATTTTCACAAAGGAGAAAAGTGATGCTAAAATTGGAAAACCAATGTGAGAAAAACTATTTTACTTCTTCACATCGTTTAATTAAAACGTCGTGTAGTGCTAGCGAATTCATTTCTGTGAAAATTCACAGACAGTCGTTATCGTTATGTAAACTAATCCCCTCCTTTATCGGCCCCTTTCTTGATAACATACCAAAGATAATTAAAAACTCATCAGAATGACGTCATCTCGTGTCCGCATCCACTAAATCAAAATTCCCGTCAAGGCATTTTTAAAACAAAAGCACCGACTGCACCCTCAGGCAGGCCAGAGATTGCGAAAGGGTGACTTAAGGGTGTACTTGAATTTTTTTTCCTTACCATGATTCGTCACTATTAAAATGGGGTGACTCCCCCATCCCGTTTCGCATTACCCCAGTCAGTGGGCTAGTGTGCCACGCCGACCGCGATAATAAGGCATTGATCCGTATTGATTTATGAGTCTTTAGAGAATTGTCATTGTGATCATATGCACGCGGCACATACGACGAGGTTTACTTTTATGGCCGCATCTCCAGAGACGAAAACGGGCGCACGTTCCTGCTGGTAATTACAACGTATTCAAAGTGAACGTTGGGCTGTATATTATCGCAGATTTATGGCCTGTGAGAAAAAAATTATTCGATGTGTTTCTACACTCAAATAACTCATTATAAAGATTCTTAGATCCTCCTAGATCACGTAAAAAATATCTGAGATGTTAACCTGAACATCCGTAAAGTTGTGAAGCGAATTTTACAAAAGCTCAAATTTTTCAGGTTCTCATGTCTTCAGCTCCTCTATTTCTCAACTTCTTCTTATTTTACTATTTTTATTTTATTTTTTTGTTCTCAGAGCTTTTTCACCATAAAATCTTTTCAATTTTCAAGTCAGACGCTTGCTCGGTTTCTCAAGTTTCTAGGTTCATATTATATAATCTTTATATTTTCCTAAATTTTTAGACCTTAAGGCTTGTCAACAAAATCTCCGATTCTGAAATTTTTGCTCAGTTTGTCAAGTTCGAGACTTTTCAGGTTATTTTTTAGTAATTTGATTTTTAAGTTTTTCACTTCTTCAAAAATCTTTTCCAAATATTTAAAATTTTGTGATTTTTAACTACTTAATGTTTAAAAATAAATTTTGAAGAATTCTAACCACGAATTTTATATTGTTTACTTTTAAATTTTTACAGTGTTGGAGCAACGTCAAAACAATTACAATTTTCGAAAATTTTGGAGATATTAAGGTTTTAAAACGTTTTACTAATTGTCATATTTCTGAGTTTCTAGTTTCTTGAGAACTTTGGAAATGCTTTAGTCTAAATTTTGGGGATAAAAATTTACAAAATTTTCTAAATTTTAAGCGCATTTACTTAAAAAAGAAATATTAATTATTAATTTTCCTTGAAAAATTGTTGTATTCTTTTCGCATCGTAAAAACGTTTAAAGTATTTAAAATTAAAATTAAATAGCCAATTTGTATAGATAAAAATTAAAAAATTAAAAAAAAAATCTATCAAAATTAGAGTACCTCTCAAAGTTTTCAGAACTTTTGAAAGATCTAGAATATTTCGAATTTTTATTTAAAAAACTTTTCTTTAATTTAAAAAACTGAAAATTTCTGAAATCTTACATATTTATAATTTATTTAAAATTCTTAAGTTCTTTAGAATTAAATTACCCAAAAACCTTAATACTAAATTTCCATTAGCCGAAATTGTGTTTTCAAGAATTAATTTTGGGAATTTATGGATGCTTAAAAATTCTATTTGTGGTTTCTACAACTTTTAGACATTTTGTCGGTTTGAGGTGTTTTTAAGAATTCCTAAAGCTTATTAGAAAATTTTATTTTTATTTTAACCATATTTCTAGCGTTAATAATAATAATAATGATGATGATGATAATGACGATGATGATGATAATAATAATAATGATAATTTTAATGATAATGATCGTGATAATGATGATAATAATAATAATAATAATGATAAATATATAATAATATATTATTTTTAATAAATTATTTAAAATTTTTGACTATTCTCTCACTTTTATAGACGCTTTTTTTTAAATGTCAGACGTTAAAAATCTTTAGAAACTTGAAACTGTTTACAAATTTTAATAATTTTAACGTCTTCTTAAAAATTTTAGTACGTTAAAAAAATAAAGTATTAAATTTTTCTAATTTTTTGAAAAAATATTTACCTATTTTATAAATGGAAATTTTTGTTTTACACGTTTTAAATTTTTTTACAGTTACATTTAGACGTGTTAAATTGTTAAACTATAATAACTTTTTAGAAACTTTTAATATTTTAAAAAATCTAAATGTTGAGAAATTTTTCTTCAAAGAATAAAATTTTTGTAAATTTTAAAAATATGACTCTTGTTTTGCTTGTGGTATTCAGAATTTTTAAATTCTGTAGAATCAAAATACTCAGAAATCTTTGATATTATATTTTTGAAAAAAATTTCGAGAATTCTTTATTAGTTTTAATTGGTTTTACTAAAATCTTTCCATTTAAAATTATTAAAATTTTTAATAAAAATATGACTCAAAGATTATAAGCTTTGAGAATATCAAGTTGAATAATAAATATAAAAACCTAAAATTTCTTTTTTTCCAACTCTCAAAAAAATAATAAATAATTTTCTAATAAACTAGACACAAAAAAAATCATTAGATATAAATATCTTGAAAATTCACACTTCCAGAATGTGTCGAAAAATTCTTCAAAACTGCTAAATTTCAAAAACTGTATCATTTTTAAAGCAAAAAAAATCAGAGCAGAAAAAAAACGCTATTTGTAATTTTCTTAAACAATAAACGATTTTTAATTTTTGTAATATCTTGACTTAACTTTTTCCACAGAAATTGCTTATGTGAATAAGATTAACACTCTTTTTTACAAATACTAAACCAAAACAAAAGTGAAATGTTATATTACATACCAGTTTTCAGACCGGTTGGTAACTGACAGTTGAGGTTGGAAAGTGACAGTAATCACTTTCCAACCCGGTCGCTCAGTCGTAAAGTAACATTTTAAAAATCTAACATCACGAAAGTGATTATTCGTTTTGTTACAATTTTTTACCCGAATCGAAGAAAAACGTAAACTTTGTTGATCATCGCAGTGTTAATAAATGACAGCTACTATCTTTTTTATCTTTATTATCATCCAAAAATTCGTTCTCTTTGTGTCTGTGAATTTGGCGTCGTTCGTGCATCATAAAACTCCACCAAACTGGTGAATAAAAGTTGGCCTTTCGTCCTGCCACCGCTAATTTAATTATTACCACCAGACGGCACGCTAAACGCGTCTGTCACAGTGTAAGTGATCCAACGCCATCTACCGAATTAAACATTACACTTTCTGGTTTCAGCTGTCACTTGCAGTAGTCATCAGCAACAATGCTCGGGTACTGTTTCAGCACTCTGAGTTTATGTTTCAGCGGAACAGCGACAACGTTGTCGTTTTTCTAATCGTATTAATTCCGTTGCAATCAACAACAAGATATGACGGTCTGGTCATACAAAATTGTTCTGATTCATAGATTTAATCGCGTTCCTGCTGCTCAAGCAGGATCGATTTGAATGCTATCAGCTGATGGATTTGCCTTATTTGCAGGAACGTGTTTGTCCAAGTATTTATGTAGATACAGGATTGATGGATGAGGATGAATCGATATATTTGCTCTACTTATCCTGAATAAATAAATCCGATAAAGACTCTCAATCCTGGCTGAGGGTCCTAGATGTAGGAAGAATTCCATGAGATTCTTTGTATTAATAAACATGCAAACAGTACATTAGCGTTTCTCACTAGAACGTTTCGTGCTGTTGAAACAGGATTCATATTTAATCTGTTCGTCGCTACTAGTTGTAATTATCTTGTAGTGTAACTATTTAGATTATACACCATGTAACTAGATCGGAACGTGCACCAGAGATGATAAAGCGTCGATGAGAGAAATCTACGTGATTTCAAACTCACGAAGCAACTTCCAAATTTTCAAATATTTTAAATGCAGATTATTCTACTTTAATCATGAAGGTACTTAAGTCAAGCGTGCAATTAGTTGGAAACCAACTTAAATCATAGTTACACAACGCCACCTGCGATTTGGATTTTTTTTGATGACAGTATAAAAAGGTAAGACACGGACGTATCTTGAGTCGGCTTATGTTGGTAACATCAAAAACGCGCTCAGTGTCATTTTACTAAAATCCTTAGTAACCCTATTAATTACCGAGTAGACTCTTCCAGTGACTCACGTCCGCACAAAGAGTTGCCGCATGTATGACACGTGACTCCCATACATTCCTCGCAAGTGTAAAACTAACGGATCAAAGAGTGCTGGCCAACAACAATCGAACGTCACCACGCTGCATCCCTCATTATTTATAGATCATGCACAGCACCCTTGATTACGACAAATAAATTACAGCCCATTTTGAGAAAAAGTCCCTTGTTCAATGAAAGAAGCGGTTCATTGTTAAAGGTCGTAAAATCAGCATACCCATGGAATCTCTAATGAAAAAGCGCACATCGACACGTCGCCTCCTTAGATTACCTCGCATTGTCGGGATGAAATATCTAGTAATATGCTGATCGATTTGTAATTAACCTTCTATTGGTTTTTTTTGAATTTAATTGCGAGCTAAGGGGTGTCACGGCTCCAATGAACCGACAAACACACATGTGTGCGTCTAGTACTATAAGAGGGATTTTAATGACGGGGGTGATTCATACATTCACGATTGAAATCGTGATTACGAGAGATTTTAATTTCGCTCCTTTGAGAGCTAGTTAAAACTATAAATGGAAATTCATCGAAATCTCGATCGGTTTTGTTTGAAGGAAGTGCTCATTAACACTCGAGATTTCTCTAGATGATGAGGTTTTAATAAAGAATTTTAATCGCAATTATGCTGTTTCCGTTTTATGCATTGTCTGCAAGTGACTACCTTGAATTTTATTTAATGTGCATTTTTCAACGCTGCTAATAAAACAAACACAAACTATAAACGCAGAGTTGGCGGTGATATGTATTTGCACAGTTATAAATGTGATAATTTGCATAGTCGTGGGTTTTTATTATTACCGAAGTTCAGTTTTAGCTAATGAAACGAATAATTTAAATTTTGTTGCCGCAGTATCAAATTTTGACGATCACAAATTTCATTGACATGTGTCAAAATCTATACACAACAATGCTGTCAGCAGCCATACAACCATATATATATATATATATGGCTGCTGGCAGCATTGTTGTGTATAGATTTATATAATTATATAATTATATAATTATATAATATATATATATATATATATGTATATATATGTATATATATATGGCCATATAAAAATACAAAGCCTCCTAGACATATATATATGTCTAGAAGGCTTTGTATTTTTTTACTGCTGGTAGCATTGTTGTGTATGGATTTTGACACATAAGAATAAAATTTGTGATCGTCAAAATTTGATACTGCGTCAACAAAATTTAAATTATTCGTTTATATTATATATGTCTAGGAGCCTTTGTATTTTATATACCTATATATATAAAATACAAAGGCTATTATATATATATATATATATATATATATATATATATCAAGAAACGTAACAAAATGAACAAAATGAATAAGAATTTTTTAAAGAAGTTCAAAAAGTGTGCATTTTAGTTTTAACTGACTAACATTTTTAAACATGTCCTCAAGATGTTTTTAGAGATTTTAAAATGAGAGTTTGGGAAAAAGTCAAATTATTTTAATTTTTTAAGATTTTTTTTAAATTTTAAATGCTAAAACTTTCACTTTCGAAATTTTCACTTTTGGTGGTCTCCCACAATTTTAGAAATTCTGTCAGTTTTAAGTGAGCGAAATTAAACAATAATTTTTGAAAACGTCAGATGTTCGCAGAAATTTTTACAATTTTGATTTTTATAGATTTTCACCATCTTTCTAGAAAATTTTAGATTAATTTTAACTATATTAATTTTATATATGTAAACTTTTTAGAGTTAGAACTAGTTTTTGTGGGCTCTAAGATTTTCAAAAAAACTTTTTTTTTAATTGTCAAATGTTCTATCTAAATGTCGGGAATTAGAGACTTTTGATACATTTCCGTGATTTAAACCACCTTTCTAAAACTTTTAGAAATTTCAAAAAAATTTTTTCGCTTTTATTAATGCTAAAGCTTCTAAGAATTTTAAAAATTTTGCTAGTTTTAGGTTGTTTTAGATTTTTCCATGAATAAAAAAAAATATATCAACAATTTTTCACTTTTCTAAAATTCTTAGAAAAATGGTTGAAAATCAGCAAAATCCATAATAAATCTCGGAGATCTGAAATTTGTAACTGACAAAACGTAAAAAATGCTTAAAATACATAAAAAGCGAAAAATTCTAGAAAGTTTTAGCATCCATAAAACCAAAAAATTTTCTAATACTCAAAAAATATAATTTTTACTTAATTTTTTGAACTTAAAATTCCCAGTCTGAAACCAGTCTAAGCCATTTTGACATTTTCTTCAAACACGTGCCATTTAAAAAAAATACTTCTTGAATTTTGAACATTTATAACTGGCACATTTATAAGGCACTGGCCTTATCTTATCTTATCTTAACTTCTGATATTTTTGCATTCTGTGAGATCGTAAGACTAACTCGAAATTTTAGAATCCTAAGACTAACTTCTGATGAATTCTGTTTAATTTTAAAATTTCGGATCATTCCAATATTTGACATCTTCAACATCTTTTGGAGTCTTAGACTACACGAAACTGAATCTATGGAAACTCAGAACTTTAGGATCCTCAGATTGTGCTCAAACTTTAGAACTTTAAAGGATCATCTGACTTAGACCTTCAAATTCTTCAAAATGTTTAAAATCGTTTTAATTTTAAGAGTTCGTACATTTTATGAAAGCAAATCCGTTTTAGAAATATTTAAAATTTTCTAAATTTTGAACTGACAAATCAAAAAAATCTAGATCGGGGAACAAATAAATTAAATGACTCCCCAAAATCAGCAGTAGTATTACAAAAATTCGACTCAATTTTTTAACGTTTCTAAAATTTTTAGAATTTTAAAAAATATTCAAATCCAAAAATTCTTTAGTCTCTATCAATTTGGCTTACTTTTGCGCATTTCAAAAAATTTAGAAATTTTGCTGCTTTTAGAGAGCTAGAACTAGAACTAGAACTGACTTTTACAAACGCCAGATATTTTTCCGAATTTTTAATTCTAAATAGAATCCGAAGTGATTATATCAATCTTAATAAAAAATTTACAAACTTGTTTAAAAATTTTGATACTGTACTAGGTTTAGATGTCTAAGATTTTTTGAACTAATTTTGAATATTGAGGTGAACGGAAATTAAAAAAATGGTAAAATAATATTTAAAAAAATATAATAGAGAACGAAAGCATAAAATCTCTCAAAACAAAGTTCGTAACTTAAAATTAACAGAAAAAGTATTAAGCATTCTGAATATGGCAATAAAAATTTGTTATATTTTTGTAATTAAAGTAAAAATTACTTGGAAACTTCATTATGTTTCTTAGCACTCATGATCCTGAACTTCACCGGTAACTTTCCCTTCTCATTCAGGTAACTCTTCACCGCCGTAAAAGACAAAGCAACGCACCTCTCTTCATTAAACAAACTTGCCGCATTAACAACATCACTTTCGCAAATTTCCGTGATCTTATACTTTCTAACAGGCCCATTACTAATCTCAAACTCATAATAATAATTCTTAGCTAGCTTCTTAGGCCCTATGAATTGAAACGTCCAGAAAACCTTCTGTTTCGCGACATCAACCATAAATTTATACCAAAAATACTGAGCTCCATTAAAAAACGAAATGATCTGAACATCTTTAAACTCTGTATCCAACTTGATGTCCATATCCATCTGCATCTTGTATTCCATACTATTTCTATGTTCACTTTTAAAATGCTGCTCCAGCTCCGCGAAATTACCGTACCATTCGCATTTCCACTTTGCGAATTTCCGCCCTTCACACAGAAACTTTCTGTATTTGCACTCAGCTTCGTGGTCGTCTTTCTCGGTGGGTAACAACGAGTACTTGCATCCTTTATCGGCAAAGAAACAGGGCGTTTTTAGAGATTTCGGCATACCTTCGATGACTTGCTCAAGTTGGTAGTTGCGCGTTGTGGAAATGGGGCCCCGACATTGAGGGCACATTGTCACTTTGTTCGCCGAGATACAATTCCCGCACATACTGTGACCAATATTGCACAAAATTATCGGTTTTGACATCGTGTCGAGGCAGATGGGGCACATGATGACTCGGTCGACTTGGTTCGCCATCTAGAACAATAACGATTTGAATTTCGCGCACTTAATGGGTGAGTCCCCCTTTCACCGTCTTGCAGCAGGAAGTGAACGAGTCAAAAAGGTGAAAAAAGCGACAGTTTTGATGATTGTGTTATCAACTTACTTTCGGTGACACTTTCGAGACAACTGTTGTGAAAAATCCAGTGCAATCTTGCAGTGTCTCTTATTTTCCTAACGTTTGTGACAATCGCAACTTTTGACAGCGATAAAGTAGCGCAAACGCACATAACCAAGATAATGAGCGCGTTGTTGGTTGCATACTTGACAGGCGGCGATTTTAAAAATTATGAAGTTATTTTTGCGCGGGCATGTGTGTATAAAATTCAATCAACTAATTAGTCTAAATTACAATGCGCAAACCGCCCGACGGAATTAATTACAGCGCTGTGCTTTTTTCATCTGCGTTTGATGTTTTTCGGGGCTGTTTTCACCGTCACATAAATAGCGGAACGAGCACTTTCCTCAACTAATCTGAGACAATGTCAACGAAGTCCCGTGGGTTAGATATGCACCCTTTAAGAAGACGGTCGTTAAGATTAAAACAGGAGACAATAAAAATAAACGAGCGTTTCACATTTTAATTCCTGATCTTTAATTAAATAATAGAATGACGGAGGAAGTAAATCTAAGTTAAATTGTAAACGACAAGACTCGGCATTCAAGACCAGTAAACCATTTTCTTATTTCCGCTTCCATATGGAGTAGCTGAATAGGGAAAGTTCCGGTGCTTACGTCAAAACTCGTGGATCAGGATTTCCTCTTTAGAATTGTATATCAAACGTATCGCGATTTGAATTAAACTCACCTTGTTCGAGGTTTAAGATAGAGGAACAACGAACCTTTAAAAAATTCAGTGTTTGCGTTGACGAGGGAAAGTGGATTGGAATGGATGAAAATGACTTCAGAAGTTCTGATCCTTGGAGTTGAGGACGACTTACGAGGTTTGTGTTTTTCGCTGGCTTTACCTACTTCAGATTACTTCTGGGGGAAACAAAAGGGATTTAAACTATATTCATTATACTTCAGACGGAGGCCTTCTTGCGTTATTATGTTATCCTTTTTACAGCGCCCAAAATCGCCGAATTCTGCTAACTTTACCACGATAATAAAACTGCATTTTGCACTCACGACAATTGCATTTTAACATAAAATTCAGTTATCCAACCCCACGTCCATTCACCCCCGTTCCAAATCAATCGTTTTTATCAATAGCCGATAAGCCTAAATAATAGAGCCGGATGACGAGAGTTGAATCATGGTCCTACAAACTTCTTATTATGCACAACCACCCCAATTCCACCCCATGATCTGTACACCATTATCGGTTATGGACTGTTAGCCCCAATGACCCATTGCGTTAGGGTAAGGGTGTGTGGTTCTCATCTGTTCAAACACTCTGTATCGAGTTTAGTAGGACCACTGTTTTTGTATTGGCAAGGTTATGGATGAAGAGCGCCAAGAAATTCGACAAAATGTCAAAAAACGTTCAAAATCTAATAACGAAATTTTATTACAAATTTAAAATGTTGATGGAATATTGCAGTTTCATTTTGTTAAATGGGAAGTTTAATTATTCATGCTCATATCCAAAATGGACAGAAATTCGAATTTTACTCAGCAGAACTTAATGAATAATTTAGAGAAATTAATAGACACCGAAAATTGGCTTTGTTCGAATTAGTTTTAATTTCCCTTGCCACGTAAAAGTTTGATTAGAATATTGTGTTTGGATTAGCATAAGTTTAATTTAATTTGTGCTAAATTAGTGTCGCTTTAAAGTACAAATTGATTCATTTATTTATGCTTCCAGCGTGTAAAGTGCCATTTTTAAGACTTTGTAGATATATACTGATGATGAATGAATTAATGATGTACTGATGAAAATGTGAACGAAGTTATAGTAATGGACAATTAACAAAAAAAATTACACCGAAAATTTTAGAATATCACCAAAAACTAACAAAAAAAAAAAGAACTAAGATCATTTTTAAACTCCCAAGTTCTCAGATTATTAGTTTTCCTAGTTCACATCGGTTTTTCAGGTTTTACGAAATTTTCAGATGCTTGAACTCTGACGTTTTCAAGTGTATAGCTTTTAAAATTCTAGATTCTCAGAATTTCATATTCTCGTACTCTCAAATTATCAGAAACTACATTTTCAGATTTTCAGATTTTTTCCGAGCTCACAGTTTTTCAGAATTTACGAACTTTTTATTTTGCTTTTATAGCATATTAAATTTTTAAATTCTTAAATTCTCAATTTTCAGGTTGATACATTCTTCATTTTACAATTCTTAATTTTCCTGTATTCTTAGATTCTCAGTTTGTCATTTTTTTTTTAGTTTCTCAGATTCTTAAAATATTAAATTTTTATATTCCTAGATTCTCGTATTTCCATACTTTGAGTTGCTCGGATTCTCAGATTCTAAAATTTTCAATCTCATTTTTTTGGTGTTCAGATTTTCAGGGTCTTAGCTTTTCAGATTCTCAAACTCTTAAAATTTCAGGTTCTCATATTTTTAGGTTGTGAGATTCTTAGATTCTTCTTTAATTTTTAGATTTTTAAACTCTGAAGTTCTCAAGTGATTATGATTTCTTGAATTCTTACTAAGGTTTTAGGTTCTCGAATTCTCAAAATCTCAGATTCTCAAGTTTAGATTTCCAGAAGAAAAGATTTTTTAATTTTGCAATTCTTACATTCTGAAGTTGCCACGTGCTGATGTTTTCTCAAATTTTCAAATTCCCACATTGTTAATTTTTTTTAATTCATAGCTTTACAAATTCTTAGAATTTCAAATTTTCGTATTTTCAAATTACCGGATATTTAAATTTCCAGATTTTCATTTTTTTAAATTCTTAGATTTCTCTTCAGTTTCGTAATTTTCAGGTTCTGAAGTTATCAAATGTTCAAGGTTTCTCAAATTCTTAAGTTTTTATATTTTCAGATTCTCATATTCTTAGATTTTAACTCTGAAGTTCTCAAGTGATCATGATTTCGTGAATTCTTATTGTTTTAAAATTCTGAAGTTTTTAGGTTCTCGCATTCTCAAAATTTCAGATTCTCAATTTTTTTAATTTCTGGAACGTAAGATCTTTTAGTTTTAAAATTCTTAGATCTGAAGTTGTCACGTGCTACTGTTTTCTCAAATTCCCAAATTCCCACATCTTCAAAAGTTTTATTCATAGTTTTACAAATTTTTAGATTTTCAAAATTACAGACGTATTCCCAGATTATCGGATATTTTAAATTTCAGGTTCCCAATTTTTTTGGTTTTTAGGTTCTAAAATTTTTCTTCAGTTTTATAATTTTTATGTTCTAAAGTTATCAGCTGTTCATCATTTCTCAAATTCTTAAGTTTTCAAATTTTCAAATTCTCATATTCTTAGGTTTTAAAGATTCTCAAATTCTTCATTACTTTTAAGAATCTTAAACTCTGAAGTTCTCAAGTGATCATAATTTTGTGAATTCTTATTAGATGTTAAAATTCTGATGTTTTTATGTTCTCATTTTCAACTTTTAAATTTCCACAAGAAGAGATTTTTTTTAGTTTTACAATTCTTAGATTTAAAATTGTCACGGGCTCATGTTTTCTCAAATTCTCAAATTTCCAGGACCTGAAATTTCTAAAATTTTAGATTTACATTGTCATACTCTCAGATTATCAAATTCTCTTTTTTTTAGTTTTTAGATAATTTATTTCAGTTTTCCAATTTTTAGCTGCCCATGTTTTCTCAAGTTTTTAGATTTTCAAATTCTCAGGTTTCTAGCTTCTCATATTCTCATATTCTCAGATTTGTAAGATTTTCAAGTTTTTAGGTTGCCGAATTCTCAAATGAAAAGATCTGTTAGTTTTACAATTCCTAAATTCCATTGGCAGTTGACAGATGTTCATATTTTCTCAAATTATAAAATTTTCAGTTTTTGTTACGTTCATAGCTTTACAAATTCCTAAATTCTCAGAATTTTAAATTTTCATACTCTTAAATTTTCAGATTCTCAATTTTCGTAACTGAAGATTTTTTTTTCAGTTTTATAATTTTTAAATTCTGAAGTTTCTACCTGTTCATGTTTTCCCAAGTTTTTAAATTTTCTGATTATCTGGTCTTTAGTTTTCCTTTCTAGGATCTCATAGATTTTTAATGCTTAAAACGATAATAAAAAGTATTATTAACAGAATAAACACTAACACTAAAAATTTACGAATAACACCACAAAGGAAAATGGAAAATGAACACCGCTGACAAGCCGAGCAATGGTAAAGGCTAATGAAAAACCAATCACAGTGGTACAGACAAGTGGAAGAGCGAAAATAACCAAAAGACAAACTAAGAGCCGATCAACAAGAACTAACGAAAATAAATTGAAAAAAGGATTTAAATTATTTAAAATCACTTTATTTGTACAAAATATGATCACATCGTGTTGTTGATATAAATTTATAATTATTCAAAATAAGTTTTTAGTCAGTCGCTCTTTACCTGCAAAATCCCAGTGAAAAATTTCAAACGCTTATAATCTGAATTTTTAAATATAAGCTTGTAACCGAAATAATTTTTTAAAATTTTCTTGAGTTTTAGAAAATCTCCTCACGAGAAATTCTCTTTTTCATCTGCACTTGTTGCCGCCCCCGTCCCGGCCTTTATTTATGTCGATGAGACGAAATAAAGCTCGCGAGCAATTTATTTCGCGATACCAATAATAAGGAAGAGCCCGGTAAAGTGATGTTTTCCGGCCGTTCCTCATTCATCACGCAGATAGCGTCAGGTAATGGAAAAATCCGCCCTGATATCATCTATTGGATTCGATTCTTTTTTTAAATCGCCGTGGTCCCTTCGTTTTCTCATCTTCCATTTTCCACCCTTTTCCTTGAGACATTATTTATTTCCTTAGAATTAGACAAAATAAAATTAGAGGGCAATTAAGCAAGTTAATCGGCTTTATTTAAGGGCGCTCGAGGAATTTTTGTTCGGAATTAATGTACTATAACCTGAACAATTTATTTTGGTGAAGTTTGCAAGTGTTACTCCCCTGTTTCTGTGTGCCAACCATAATGTCAGCTATCATCCCTAACTCAATTATGCCAGTCCCAAGACGGCGTCTGTTTAAAATTCCCACCCTATTAACTGGATAGTAAGATGGCTCACCTTAGATTAACTAGACGAGAAATCATCCATTAGATTTAGTGGGTATTTATGCCAGATTTCCTCCGTGACAGACACATCTCGCTTCGAACAATAGACGCGAAGTTCTCCATCCGCCTATACATAAGTAATTCACCAAGATCTGACCCGGGGAGAAATTACATCAAAATTACGATAATATCTATAATATAATTCTTTTAAATTTCGAAGTTTCTCATAGTTTTTAGTTAATTTAGCTATATGTTGACCTGAGAATTTGATTTCTACTCAATATCTCCCTAATTTTTCTACAATTAAAAATTTTTGTGGGAGCATTAAAAATGGTGGATGCGCCGGGCCAAACCAACCTTTTTCCTCAGATTTCCTCCGTGACAGACACATCTCGCTTGGAACAATAGACGCGAAGTTCTCCATCCGCCTATACATAAGTAATTCACCAAGATCTGACCCGGGGAGAAATTACATCAAAATTACGATAATATCTATAATATAATTCTTTTAAATTTCGAAGTTTTTCATAGTTTTTAGTTAATTTAGCTATATGTTGACGTGAGAATTTGATTTCTACTCAATATCTCCCTAATTTTTCTACAATTAAAATTTTTGTGGGAGCATTAAAAATGATGGATGCGCCGGGCCAAACCAAACTTTTTTCTTCAGATTTCCTCCGTGACAGACACATCTCGCTTCGAACAATAGACGCGAAGTTCTCCATCCGCCTATACATAAGTAATTCACCAAGATCTGACCCGGGAAGAAATTACATCAAAATTACGATAATATCTATAATATAATTCTTTTAAATTTCGAAGCTTCTCATAGTTTTTAGTTAATTTAGCTATATGTTGACGTGAGAATTTGATTTCTACTCAATATCTTCCTAATTTTTCTACAATTTTTTTTTGTGAGGGCATTAAAAATGGTGGATGCGCCGGGCCAAGCCAAACTTTTTCCTTCCATAAAAAATTCAAAATTTTCTGATTAGTCTCTTACTATTTATTCGCATCTCAGCGTTGCTCCTCACGTTTTCACAATATTTTTTTCGCCCGTAAAATATGCAAAGCTTTGCGATAAAAATCGTGGTTATGTTAGCGATATCTTCGAAACGTGTCCGTGACATGTCAGGACGTGTCTTTCGTCATACTGTCGTTAAACTTGATTGTAATTTTTAATTAGACGCTTGGGTACTGTTGTGAAGTGGTAAGAACTCGAGGTGGGAAATTAGAAGGCAACTGGGGGAAATTCCAGGATCTACTAACTTAACTCATAAGTGATCCTGGCTCATTTATCACAAGGAGAAACCGCAACACCGACACCCAGACGCTGCCACGTTCCTTAATCCTGGCGCTTCTCACTTTTATATCTTCGAGAGGGTCGCTGGAAACTTAGGCAAAATGAAGGATGAATATAAAGAATGTAGGCAGTTAAGGGCTTGGAAAGTTGCAGAGTTTGATGTTTTGTGGGGGTGGTAAGAGACATGTGGAAGCGATTTACAGAGATCATACGGAAAATTTGGCAACAAAGCTGAAATTAGGCTTAAAAGATACAGTGAGTGTTGGTTACGTTGTATGTCAGTTTGACAGTTTGAGGTTAAGCTAAATTGGGACAGTTTCAACTGTCAAATATAAATTTAAATAATGCAATTTGAAATATGATCCTCACTACGCAGGAAACACCGCATTTTGATAAAACTTTTTATTTTTATGTCACAACCTTGAATAGTTGATGACCAGAAGTGGGCCTGTCAAGATCATATTTTATTACTTTCCACATGCGTGTTTGTAAGTTTGTAGTAAAGTGGAAGTGACATAGTGATTTTTTTTCTAAAAACATAATGCAATTAGAAATTTAATCCCTACTACGCAGAAACAACGCATTTCGATAAAACTTTTTATTTATGTGTCACAACCTTGGATAGTTGATGACCAGAAGTGGGCTCGTCGAGATCATATTTTATTACTCCTAACATGAAGAAATCTTTATTCCAATTTTTTTTGTGTTCTCTACTTTTTGAACTTGGTACGTAAATTAATTTTTATAATCCTAGTCCTAAATATTTTTTCCAGTTTTAAGCATATCATGTCCAACCAAACTAAAGGATTTTATCCAATCAGTCGAGCTCGCAGATTTTAAAAGTTATTCGCCTAAATTATTACTCGAGGTGGAGAAAAACGAAAATAAACTTATCGACTGTAACGAACTGCACACTTCTTTTAAGATCTTCTCGACTCTTCCTCCACCAGAAACAGTTTTTACGTGTTACAATGCAACAGTAATAAGTAAAAATTTAATGATTAAATGAATTATGATTTAATTGCATTTTTTACTAGATCATGAGGGCAGAATAGTGGTGACTGAAGGATGCATGCCACGAGGAGGCTGCTCACTTGTAATACAAAGTTTTGAAGTATTCAACGTCTTGAATTTCACAAGAAGCACATGTCAGGAGATTCAAGGACAAAGCGCTAATTTAGCCGCCAAAAATTTTGGATTTGGATTAGCCATAGTAATGGTGGTTATAATTTTCAACTATTAATTCTAAAACCGGCGAAAATGTAGAAAAAAAAATGTAGAAATGTTAGTATAGACGATTATATGAAAAAAATTCAAAAATTTTCAACTCAAGTCTACAATTTTAATTTTTTGCACATTGAAAAAACACTCTAAACTTAGTAAGTATGGCAGATGTACAAATTATGGACCTACAGGCACCGAAATTATATTATTCAAGAAATAATTTAAATTTTTCGTTTCTACCAAAAAAAAAAAGTCAGAATCTAAAACAGTGTAAGCTTAGTAAGTGTGCCAAATATAAATATGTTTGTCCCATACATACTGAAGTTATACCATTCAGAAAAAAAATAGTCAAAATTTTTCGTTTATACAAATAGAAAAAAATTCTAAAGTCTACAATTTTTTTTTTGCACATTTAAAGAACTAAACTTTGCAAATATGACATTTATAAGCAGCCTTCGACTAGGAAACGTATCAGTAAAAAAATAATTAATCTGGAGTTATCCAAGTTACTCTGGAGTACAATAAACAATTTGCATTCTAATAAAAAATGTTCAATTTTGTGTATACAGATTTAAATTTCTACACAATTAATACACAGAGCAAACTTAGTAAGTACGCTTAATATAAAAATTACAGACCTAAAGACATCGGAGTTACTCATTCATTCACTTTTAAGCGCTACCAACATTGACTAAATTTCAGAGCCACTTATACGCTATTCCATACAATATTTTACTGCTTTTCAGTTAGATTACTGATAATAAAAGAAGCGAAACCATATTACATATACGTTTTCTCGATGGTGCATGTTTTTAAGAGAGCAGCACAATGCATCTCAAAACTTTGCAATTTCGCTCGCAAGCTGCATATCTATAAGCGGATTTGAATATAATTCAAAATACGTGTATGTAAATAATTTTTCATGTAACTAGAAAGTATATTGTATTATTCATGTTGTAAACGAAAGACGAATAATATCCGCAATGTTGAGATAAAATTTATTTATAACTATTGCAAGAAATCGGATCGTTGCTTATCAGAGGCGAGCTTACAGAGGTCATATTTTTGTTAGAGAAAACATGGATAAAGTTTTAATTACATTTTTTGTATGTTGTGATATTTAAGCCTGGTATGTAAATTTATGAATATTTTTACCAGCTTTTAGCTTATCCTAGCCAGGGAAACTCAGTTAACCAAATAAGTATTTTATGTTTTTACCAGCTCTGCTTCCAGAAAAACCGATGGAGCATAAAAATCTCATGGAGTAATTTTTTTGTTGTTATTTCTGATTTTGGTAGTTTATAAAAAAGAAAAGTGGTACTTCAACGTAAAACTCTCAGTATCATAAAAAGCTTTGATTTGTTTTTAACCTTACTTATTCAGGATGTCACAAATTCGGAGAACAACGTAGAAAAAAAATGAAATAGCAATGAGGATCATTCTGATCTTAAATTTTTAATGATTTTTGGACCAGTAGGTCTTACATTTTTTATTACTGTTGGTAGCCTTGCTATGTATCGAGTTTGACATTTCAGAACTGTCAAAAATCCGTTTTAACATAGTAAACAAAGGCACCAAGACATTTAAAATTTGAGAGGCTACTGAGACGCCGTTTTCCGTAATAAAAAAATGATTCTGGACGAGCGTTTTACGATCAGCATTATTAGTTAGCAATAATATTTTAACTACCACTAAATCCCTAATAAAACCGTCTTCATTGTAATATTTTATCGCCGTAAAAATTCAATATTTGATATCATCTTTCCTCTTCCGCCAGCTGCCCCAAGTAACACTAACCATTTGACCCCAAATTATCCGCAACCCCATTTCTTAAACAAAACTGCCAATGAAAGGGTTCACTCTTGCTTTATAATTTCCATTCGAAAAGAGCACTTTAAAAGCGCACCCCTGGTGTTTCCGCTTCCGGTTTTCGGCCAATTCGTAAAATGTGCGATTACAGAAAAAATATGGCTTGCACCCCATATCTCCTTTATTATATCATATCGTTGTATTAACATAAAAAAGAGATACGAAGACAGTAGAAGGCGGAATTAATTTCAGCGGAATTTGTCTTGTTTATGCATATGCAATGTGTCAACTAAACTGCAAATTGTGTGCAGTAAAGTTGTCAACGACGCTTGAAAAATTGTGTTTATGAAAAGTTATATCTTCGGAGGTAACTAGTTTCGTGCCTTAATCAAGTGTTTTTTATAGAAAACGCGCAGAAATATGTTTACGCACTGTTGGTTCGTCGAGGCGCGAAATTAAAGTTTTTGCTTTGACTTTGGGCTCCCATGAATAATTTATTTCTCATTAATATTCAGTTTTAATTAAATTAAAATAAATTCGTAAATTCTCGGTTATGCAACCAACATGACATATTGCTCGGTTTCTTGACAGGGGCTTCGGTGGAATAAAAATTGGAAGTTTTCAATATTTGCGCTTATCCCTTTTGATGAATTAAATCCGTGCGACATCGGCACAAATTCCATCAAAAACATCAATCCTGTTGAAAAGCATCGGTGGTGAAATATTACGTTTTCCCCTCTCTTTTGCGCGTTCTTGTGTCGGTAATCATTGTAAGCAGCCAAAAAGCGAAGATAAATGATTCTTGAACGTAATTTGTATTAGTTGGTAATTTAACAAAATCGTGTTTTTCTAGAATTGGAAGTTTGGACGTGTGGGATGTAACCAAACCGCTGTGACTAACTGACTGTCAGGGTTTAACGGCTTTGACTGACGTAGACACGATAAGGGTTGGTTTTGATGCGTGGATACGCTTCTGCTACTTCACCTATACATTTCAATTTATACCACGATATTTTAGAAGGAATTTCGCGTTATGTCCATTGGGAGAAATGCGATAGTGTGGCTCCAAGCGCTGCTTTAATAGACCTTTCATATCTCACGTCCGAAATGCAAGAAGTGACACTGACGGTCGGCTGGTCCTTGGAGGATGATAGCACAAGAGTGACGGCCCCGGAAGCGATCTGCACTTCATTGCATTGGATTTGCAAGCAGCAATTTATCAAAAAAGCGAATTGCCCCGGCGCATCCACCACCCCGCGTCGGTCAGCCTTTTTGTCTCAATAGATAAAAGAGCAACAAGGCAGTAATTGAAGCAGCGGGTGATTACCAGTCGCATAGTACAGAAAAGAGTATTTATAAGTTTTTCCCCCAACAGCTTAAAGGTAACGGCCCGAACTTTTCTAATTTGCAAACTTCACCCGGCAGATGTTTATAAAATAAACATGAACGGCTCTAAGTTGCGGCATTGAAACCGTTTGAATTCTGTACGCGTCTACATTCATACATATTGACAGCAGCCCCCTTCAGATATCGATGACATTTGGATTCTATTTGTGTAAAACATGAAATCTGGCCCTGCGATACACATCTATACGTTGCAAACGTGACTAAAATACGCATCCGAATTCTTTAAATATGATTTTTAAGGAAGCGACTAATCGTGGAGGTGTCGAAAATTTGATGGGAGCGATGTTGAAAAAATTAAATTGATTTATTTAAATTCGTAATGGTTTTATTTCGTGCATTATAGCAATATTTCCTACGTCTTTGATTTACACTGTAGCAGGTGTGCGGAACGAGTCCGGAGCTCCGGGACCTAGAATACATCGATCTTTTCCTATGTCTGGTTCGATGATAACTGTTGCTAGTTTGCCAGGACGCCGTTTTTCTATTGTACAAGTTTAATGACTTGTTGAGATTTTTAAGAAAGACGAATTTCCAAAGAGTTAACTAGATTTTGTTGCCTGACACGAAACGGGTTCTTTTATTTTGCTGCTTCTACATTTTTACGACTTCTGTAATTAAAGGTTGTCATAAAGACTCACTCGAATTCAATTTTTCTCCTACTACCAACCTCGTTTGACGGAAAATTAAATCCTAATCGGGGAAATAAAATCCTTGCAATCAATAGCAAGGAATTAGAGTGATGGGGCATAAAGGGGTGATTGTTTTAACGTGACGAAAATTCAAGCCATTTCAAACTTATTTCGTTCATTCCACAAATTGTATTGTCCTAAAATGGTAGTCACAAATTACCTATATCTCGGCGCGTTTTCTCTTTTAAATTGGTGTCTGAGCGCCCACAAATAAAATTTATTTATCAATATATCGGGTGTAAAAATGGTGGATTCGCCGGGTTCAATTAGAATCCGCTTTAATTGCTCGTCGTGAAATTGCATCTTTTTTTAGTGAATGCATTTAGGCCACAAATAACCAGACAAAAGTAATTTAGTGGCGATGAAAGAGCCGTTGCCAAGAACTTAATACCCCACTACTGTTATAGCTCGTTATCGATTAATAGCAAAGTTATTATTATATTCCGCATAATTCAAGTCCGCATTACAGTCATTAAGATTATAGACAGTGAATGCATTTAGCCTCATATCTGCTACCAAATTCAAGCGTCTACACTTTTTTAAACCGAAAGATTTGATGTTTTATGAGTTTAGTGGAGCCCCAGGGTGTACCCACTTCAAGTTTCGGCGCTATAAGAGCTTAGTGGATATTTTTTAGCGAGCGAAGCGAGATAATTACATACATCGAAGCTGCGCCCCGGTGCGAGAACATGAAGAAGCTCACAAGTTTTTTAGTACAGTGAGTCACTTTAGAGATTATTTTTCAACAATTTTGTGTAACACCAGCAGATAAGGAATTGCACAAAGCTCCAGAGCTCTAGCCCTGTTCTTATGAAGAAATAAAATAAACAACTTTAACGCAGAAGAAAACAAGGTGGAAAGCGAAGCGAGTTCTCCCACCTGCCACATAATAATTATCTTTAGACAATATTCACCGTTTTAAAGGATTAAATTTGGATCTTTTAAGGGCTTAATACACACTCTTTAACGAGCAAAGCTAGTTAATCTCTCGGGGCGCAGTCCGGGTTCGAAAACATGAACTAAACTGACAACATTTTATTCGTACTGTATGAGTTCAGAGAATGTTTTTCAAAGCATAAGCAACTGAAAATTTTAACGAAATCTATATCTTGCGAGAAAGCGAGCGCCATTTACATATCGGCGTCTCTTCCAAAGAAAAATTGTATTAAGCATCTGCATGAGAAAATAGTACAAGTTTAGTCTACATTTATTATGAGATAAAATGCAGTCATTGATTTTTATAAAACACAACAAAAACCATTAAAAGTCTCTAATTTCGCCAACTTGGCGGTAAAAAACATCGAAAGCCGGTCCTGCTGTGTAGATATTGGCGTTATATGATTTACTGTCTCCGCACGGAGTCATGATTGCTGCCCGCTGTTCCCAAATGAACACATCCATATTTTTTTCACACATGCTGGTGGCAGCCTGTTTGTTAATATGTCCCCTACGACAGAAATATCTATTCTAGGAAATAATAAAACTGATATCAAGGGATTTATTTACGTTGGAATGGTGATCAGTGAAAATACTGTTTTTCAGATTTTGGGCCTCCTGTTGCATATTTTGGTCGATGGAAATTCATACATGTGGCTATAAATAAATATTTGCTCATGTTTTTATGACAGTTTTATGACTAAGAATTCAGAGTAGTATTCGCAGAAAGTGATAAGAAATGTGATATTAAACGAGAGATTTCCGGTTTTTGCTAAACACTTGAATTTTTTTGTACCTTTTACTTTAGGAATGTGGAGGTTTTTTCAGCGTAAATGCGAAACTGTTTCTTTTCGACTGAAAGAAACTTTTAGAGCCATTTTTATGCAACATGTATGGCTGTCGTGTATTGTTGCTTGCATAACAACTTACATTGAATTTCTAGCGATAGAAATTATTTATGATTTCCTTTACGTCAAATTAGTAAATAAATTACACAAAGAAATAAAAAATGATGGTACTTCTTGTCGAATTCTAATCTTGATAAAGAACAAACCGTTAATTTTAGCAAGAAAATCAAATGTCGGTAAGAAAGGCACCTACTTTGCCGCGTAAACATCTGTCAAATTTCCAACTGAGTCACAAGATCAGTCAAGTCATAAACGTGCGAGTGTTCAGATAAGTCTGTAGAGTGCCTTATCACTTATAGATTCCCTTTGTATTCACTACGAACGATGTCTGAAGAAGTAAACGAGAACGGCAATTCGGAGAATGGAGATGTGCCCGAAATCGAACTCATCATCCGTGTAAGTATCCCTCGACTCTAAAATGGGGCGTGCCTAAAATTGCCACCTACATCTTGGAAAGTTACCGATTATAACTTTCTTTGCACACAAATCATACGTTGATTTCTGAACATAAAGCTCCGAAAAACCGATCGATAGGTCGTGTCCTTGGAAAAGCAATTGGCGCGAGGTTTGAAATTTTCAAAATCGTGAGCGATGGGAATCTTGAGTATGTCACGGCCTTCTAGTTCATGAGTCATTTTTAGACTTAAAGGAAGAATAGGTTTAGGTTGTCACTTTCTTAGAGCCTTGAGGCACTCCTTTGATGGTGTTAACACAGCGGCCTTATATGCCTAATTAACGATTGTCTGCGGTCGTGGGAATTTCGTTATTAATTTATAATAGAATTCGGTGACTTGAATGCATATCTTGCAGTGTTGGATAATGCAGCCATGATCTCTGACATGAAAGCCTACTTTACGTAATAAAATGTACAGTACTTTTTCCTACAAATCGTAGGAGTCACCTCTATTAAACTCAATTGCTTTAAATTTCACCTAAAATTTCGTATCAGGTCAAAGGCTCAAGTTTTTTCCAACCTTGACCGGTAACGCAGAGGAAAATAGCCATAGAAGGTCAACGAAAGCCTCTGTTATGTCAGGATTTTAGCAGCAGCAATTTTGGAACTTTCACGATAGCAACAAAATTTAGAAATTGGGACGTTAACCCGAAGAAAGTTTGACATTTACACCGTTAAAGTGATCCTTTCATTGATGTAAATGCTCGATGATGTGTAAAAATAATATAACTGGTTGGGTTTCACACGTTATGTATTCGAAGAACGAGATCGTTTATCATGGCATCAACTAATTTAGTAGCAATTTCTTAGGAGAGAGTGTAATGCTCAAATTTGGTCACAAATCTGCTCAAATAAGGATAAGAAAAAAAACTTTCTTTTGCAAATGTCACTGTTAGTCGCTTGCACTTTCTCGTTTTTTTTTATTCGTACACATCTGGTTGTAATTAATCAAAAAAACAAATAAACCAACTAGAAGTTTGAACCAGTAGTTGTAAAATTGAAATATCGATCGAAGTCTTGGAGGCTTTGAATTTTTTTTCTGTGTTGGCTGCTTTGTTACCCATCAGTTTGCAACACCAACAATAACATCTTTGCATAGGCACACATAAGTGTTTAACCTCGAATTAACAATAACGCATTAAAACGACAGAGCTACCAACATATTTTAAATTCAAAAACCTAATTCGACATAGATCTGTGTTATCTTTAGGGACTGTTTTCAAGGCCGTAGTTATCAAAAACCTCATCAACCAATTTCATTTTGCATCGATAAGCTCTTAATACGTAGGACCGTAATTCATTTTTATTACATTATCCCCCGCTTCAAAATTAATTGATCATAATCATCTGGAAAATTTCAATCATCCAATATCAGAATTACTCGAAACTAAAAGCGATTTATTTTTAAACTTGGCAAATAACATAAGATTGCATTTGCTTGTTTATTTCATCACATTCTTGATGCAAAAAAAACAATATTGTAACGCGGATGAAATCTAAAATTCTAGAAACCGGACATTTTTCCGCAGGATATGCAGTAATTTGATGTCAATGAAAGCTAGAAATTGTATCGCCATATCAGATTAATTAATCCTATAATTTATTTTATGGTTTTGTTGTAACAGATGGAAAATCAGACATGTGTTTGGGCGGAATTTTTACCTATTTTAGAAACAGAGACCTACATCCTGTCAATTTATACCATTTTGTCTTTTAGTATTTTGATAGCCAACGGTTTTATTCGGTCTTTGCTTTTTATGAGTCGCTGAAACAATAAAACAACAATAAAATTTTTCAAGAGACTGAAATGTACTCGGAAAAACTTGATTTATTTTATTATACCACGTTAGTCCATGTCAATGTCAAAACGTTTCCGTGACAGCTTAAGGTGAAACACTGATGTGCAAAAATGTTTCTGACCATAGATGACGCGGCTACCAACATAAAAAAAGCTAATGTTCGCTTATTTGCAGTAGGTGCAGTATTGATTCTAGAATGAAAATAGAAAACAATGCTATCAATAATCAGATTAATGTGGATTAGATATTTATCTCTACCTTGAAAAAAAGTGCACCATTCCAACTTGATTTAATATGAAAGATACCATGTGATTGAATAAAAAGAGCTTTTAAAATTTGAAGTTGGGGGGTGGCGGCACTGTCTATTATGTCAAAGCGTGTATTTGATGATTCGAGGTTAAAAATTAATTGATATCAGCGGCTGTCATTATTAACCGATTTCAAATCCTTAAGCCTGCTTCGATGCTGTTTTTATTCTATTATATGGTGTTTTTCGAGAACTTGATTGATTACCAACGTAATTATACAAAAACGAAAAAACTCCAAACATGTTATTTTTAACAATTTGACAAATTGGGGGCAATAATTTAGGAATTACGTGATATATCGGTAATTGATGCTATTGCTAAATTATCTTGATTGATTGCCTGATTACCTCATGAATCATTTTTTTCAGTTTAATTTTGTACATTTTGGTATTTCCACAGTTTGACATTTCGAATCTGTCATTCGGTGCTCAACTCGAGACTGTCAAAGAGACAGAGGTACCAACCTATTTCTGAATTTCATAGATGACTTTGACGTTTAGACCATGGTTCTTCTTGATTAAAAAAAAAACTGACAATAGCGAAAACAGTTCATTACTGATAAAAAAACTAAAAAAAAATAAACAAACTGAACCTTTTAAGTGATCGATCGCTTTAATCTCTAGAGAATTTTCCATTCACCTATCAGATATAAAAAAATCGATGACAGCTGCGGTTCCGTGAACGTTTTGTAATAATAACACTTTAGAAACATTATCCGAATTGAGTTCTTTCAATGTAAATTGTGAAAAAATACCTATACTACGTCTTTTTTTTAATGATTTTTATGTCTTTGAGCTTTTGTCTACCTCCTAACAAAATATTCAATGACGATCGTCGGGATCTCGACTAATTTGACTTTTAAATAACGATGACAAAGAAACAAACGATTGTTTCATATGATAAACATTTTTCTTTTCATTAAGGAGGAGGAAGTTGCGGCAGGAATAAAAACTCTCAAACACATGACTAATGTTGTTTCAACACTGACGTAAGCCGCATCTTTACGTAATCGTCTTTATATTTAGCATTTGAAAAATATCGAAAGTGTCACCTCCGTTTTTCCTTCCATATACGCTCCCAAACTTTCACAACTCATTTCCTTTTCCGCGATATCTTATCAAGCGCGAAATTTCCAAACATCCCCGATTTTCCTGAAACCAAAGCGCGAAAACGCGTTAATTGTTACTGTTATCTAACATCAGGATTAGAGAATATGACCTAGTTGGGTGTCGCGACGACCATACAAGTTTACCAACCTTGATGGAATGCGAAACGCGATCTAGTTTGTCGCTTTTTTAAATTCCCTGCTCAACTCGTAACGGTTTGCTATGCAAACTTATAAATTTTTTCACTTTGTTGCAAATAAATATTGAACAAATGACGCTACGAACACAGTGACCTTGTTTACTAATTGTTTCAGAAAAAACGGTGTTGGTTTGTTTATCAACGATAAGAGTTGACAAAGCGTTGGAAGAAATAATGTTATCTTTGGTTAATTAATTTTTTTGTGGATTATATGATGTGCATACTGAGAATGGAATTTACGAGATATTTCGTTAAAAATGTAATGACTTCATGTTTACGTAGGAAATGGATTCACTCTCGACGAAATGAATGTATCTAAATTAAGATACGGTGTGCAAAGACAAGTTATCGGTAATTGCGCCATTATGAACGTTGTATTGTTCTAATCGTTGGTTTTAAAACGCACGAATGTCTAATGATATCGAGTTTCATGCGATTTTCTGCATTAATTACACTAATTAAATGTACGGTGCACGTTCAACGTATCAGAGGCAGAATGTTTCACATTTTTTTTCAGTCCAACCGATCCAATTATAGGCTAATTTCCTTTAAATTTAGTTCAATTGATTTGATATTCTTTAGTTCATCAAATTCAACTTGGTTTTATAAAGTCTATTTTTAGTCCAGATTAGTCTATTTAACTCTGACTAGGCTAAGGTAATCCAGCTTAGTCCAACCTTATCCATAAATGAGTCTAATGTAGTACAATTTAGTGTGACTGAGTTTAATTTGCGTGAATCTACATAGACCACGTAGTTTAAATTTTACCTAGTTTTGTCCAAGTGATTGCTTAATGTTAGTAAACACCGATGCAAGTAACCACAAATTGGTTAAGTCTGACTAGGCTTCAATTAGTTTAAATTATACAAAAATACCTACATTGACTTATCTTATTATCACTGTTCTAATTTAATCATAAATAAATTTATTATCTGACCAAATTTAATTTGTATGAATCTGTTTCATGTAGTTTAGATTTTACCAAATTTTTTCAACATAGCTTAAAATGATGTTTAGTTGAAGAAAATATAGTCAGATTTAGTCTAATTTGTCCGACTGTCTGAATCATTTTGACTTTTTCGTTTAGTCTAATTAATTACTCCAACTGATTAGCCAGATTAAGTGCTGTCTAATTTAGTCAAAAGTAGTTTTTTTTATTTGATAATAAAGTTCAGTTTGATTGTATAATAATTTTTATTCTGACTTTATAGTCTAATTAAAAATTAGTCCAAGATAACTCAAATTTAATCCAGCTGTAAACATTTTGATTCTGGTTGTCCAAACGTACAACATTATAGCTTAATTTGAATTTAAATTAGGGCAGATTAATAATTAATAAGATTAATATTTAGTCTGACCCAGTACAAATTATAGCACTACATAGCCTAAATTAAGACGATGTGTTTTTGTTCATATAGTCTCATTAATTTGCTCTGCTTATTGAGGCTAAGCCCACGTTAATTTATATTGTTTAATTAGTTCATTAATTTCAATTATTAGTTCAAATTGCTCTTATGTGGTATATTTTGTAGCTAAGTCTAAAGTAGTCTAGTCAAGTCTGACTATTCTGGACCAGGAAACAATGTGGTCAGATTTTTTACATGATTTAGTCTGACCAAATCAAATTTGGCCTTATTTATCCCATAGTCTAGGTTACTAAAATTCTGCCAAAAAGAGTTGATGGTTTCTCTCCTGATTTGCTTTTATATGTATATATATATTTAACTTAATCTAAAATAGTTTAAGTAAATCTGATGGGATTTAAATTAATCTAAGGTACTCCAATCTTGTCTAGCTTTTAAATCTATTGTCCCTAATCACAACATTATAGTCTAATTTAGGTTTAAGTTAGTCCAGATTAATAGAATTTAGTCTGACCAAGTGTGACTTATAGTAATCTATTCCGCATAGTCGAAATGAATAAAATGGAGCACTGCATAGCCTAAATTGATCATAGGATAATCTGATTCAGTCTAAAATCAACTTCTTTTGTTCTTCGGTTAGTCTAATTAATTGCTCTGCTGAGTCAGACCAAGCCCAGTTAGTTTAATTTTGCCCAAATTAGTTTAGTTTCTGTGATTAGTTGATTTCCAATTATTTTCCAAATTGCTCTAGTGTGGACTATTTTAAGCGTAGCTTAGTCCAAAATAGTCTAGGGAAGTCAGGTCATGATATAATAGAATTAGCCCAAAGTAGTCAAATTCCGATTGATTTGGGTCGTCTTTACCAATATTAATTCTGTTTGCCCTCAATTAACCATTGTACTATAAATTTGTTTATATTAATGTAATTTAGTCTGACCACATTAGATTAGACTATTAAAATTTTACCGAAAAATCTTAATGGTTACTGCCCTGATTTACTTTGACTTGTTCATTTATTACCAATATTAATTAAAATTGAGTAATTCGTTTAAACCACGAAAACCATTGAACTAACAATTGTAATGAAGGAAATTCAGTATTACTTAATATTGAAAAAGGTCGATGCAAATCGCCATTAGTCTAATTAATTGACTAGCTCAGTAAGTCTAATTTGGTCTGATCGAGTTTTGCTTATTGTTGCTTAGGCATCGACGATAGACGGCCGCCGAAAGGGAGCTTGTCTTTTTTGCCAAGAATACTTCATGGAGCTCTACCTCTTGGCGGAACTAAAAACCATCAGTCTCAAAGTAACCACAGTGGACATGCAAAAACCCCCACCCGATTTCCGCACGAATTTCGAAGCGACTCCTCCCCCGATTTTAATCGACCGAGGAATGGCAATTCTAGAAAACGAAAAGATCGAAAGGCACATCATGAAGAACGTTCCAGGTGGTCATAATTTATTCGTACAGGTGCGTTGGAACATTATTAAAAAAATGTGTCGTTGACGGTTTTTTTCCAGGACAAAGAAGTCGCCACTTTAATCGAAAATCTTTACACCAAGTTCAAAATGTACGTAACAAAATTTGAATCAACGGACACGAAGGAAGCGAGTCAACCTCTTTATTCACATCTGGAGAGGATCAACGATTTCTTGGCGAAAAGGGGCACCCGTTTCCTTACCGGTGACACAATGTCCTGTTTCGACTGCGAATTGATGCCGAGACTTCAACATATCCGCATCGGTGCTAAAGCCTTCCGTAAATTTGAAATACCGACTACTTTTACGGCATTATGGACCTACATGGCCAACATGTACGAATTGGAAGCGTTCAGACAAAGTTGTCCCGCGGACCAAGACATCATTAGTCACATTAAAAATCAGTTGGGGCTCCGGACAACGGCTAGGATAGAACTCGAGACTCCAGTATTCACCACTTCCATTCCCATAGTTGCGGAAACATAATCACTGGAAGTTTTAATATCACTTTTAAGTGGAGAAACTTGCCGAGGTATGTCACAGTACAAAGTGTAACCGTCGTTAAGGTGATTTTACCTCGCGAGTTTCTCTAACACGCTTTTTTACGTTTTCAACTATACCATTTATAACATCCAGTGCTGACAATGTTATGAAATTTTTATACCAAGGCTTTTTCATGTTGAACAGTATTTCGTTAAGTTTTTACTAAATTTTTAAGCTGGACTTGAAAATCGTATCTTTAATCAGCAAGTTAGGTTTTTCGGAGGTCCGAATTCACGAAATTGTCGTGGCTTCGGGAATAAAGTTACTTAAAATGCTAGTTTTGTTTATCATTTATATCAATATAGGTAAGAAATAATTCATAATTACGTTGTATGTATTTTTACGTAATAAAGGTAACTGTGACGCAAGTCTCCAAGCTCGTTCTATTCCCAAATTTTTAACTGAACTTCATTTTTTCAGAAAAGAAGTTGCAGTCCTACCCTCAAGTTCCTACCCTTTGAGTGAAATGTAATTTTAGATTTGTTGGGGTTGGCAGCATTAAAAGTTGGCACGTCAAAAGTGGTTGAAAACCTAAAGAAAACTAGAAGAATTAAAGATCTTTGGAATAGGTTGGCAGCTCTGCTTGACACTTATTGCTATAAGATCATGTTAATAGTGCCATTTTTGCATAACAAATTTAAAATTCCAAAGGCCGCTTGGATGCTGCAGGTGACTACAAAAAATAGTATATTAAATAGTTTTCTAAAACGAGTTTTTTTTATGCTATTTTTTCTAATTTGCATATAAAATACTTATTTTTACAAATAACATCAAATTTGATGATTTGATTTTTTTGATAGTTGGTGTAACCTTTCAAAGTTTACATTATAGAATTAAATTAAGTAGACTAAACATTACTGTCATTGTTCCCAACTAAAACTGCAAACGTAGTATTCCAAGATGAATTCAGAAATAATCTGCACTTACGGTAAAATGCAGAAAATGCCACGATTAATTTGCTGTCGATAAAAATTTTCTGTATCTGCTTGAAGCTGCAACCTTAAACTAACACTGACATTTGACATTTCGTCCAATGTGTGTTACCAATCGAAAAAATGTTCCCAGATTTTAGGTTTGGTAATGGCTTATTAACGCACTTAAAATGAATACAAATTAGAAAAACAAAATTGTAATTTCAGCCTTTTATTTCTTTACTCCTGATATGCTTACAACAACCTGTACGGCAACGCCGCCTTCAGAGGCGGCACAAACTTCACATTATGACTATAAACATCCCGTGGAAACAACGACCTCAAAAACATGTGTGTAATTACAGCAGTCAACCCCCAAATCTTTTTTTTCCCATACAGAAAAACCGGCATTGAAAAGTTAGTCCGAAACTGCGTGTGCCTGAGATACCCTGGATCACACAACGCCTCCAACGGCACAGTAAAAACTTCCCCAACTTCACTCCTATTAAAGTTCAAATCCCTCCCAATATCCTCAATATCAAGAGTTCCAACAACAGGAAGAACACTCGTGTTATATCTGTCTACGATCGCACTACCTTTCCCCCAGATTTGAATCCGCTCCAGACCAATTCCTAATTCTTCCAGAGTCTCCCTCGTCGCAGTCTGCTCAGGAGTCAAATCTCCAGCGTCTTCCGTTCCTCCAGGAAAACTGATTTGTCCACGGTGACTTTTCAAATCTGCCGCGCGCACGGTGTACAACAGCGACACTTTGTTTTTGATGACACAAAGTGGAACTAATACTGCAGCGTGCTTGGTCGGTAACTTGGTTGCTGGTTTTAACGACTGGAATTTGGCAAATTTTGCGATGGTTTTCCTTTTATTTTCTTCATTAAAAATTGTTTCAGGAGCGAATGCACTGTAATTTCGATGCACCAAAGACTTACACAAAAACTTTCGCAGCGTAGAGAACATCGTGGCTTTTTTGTACTACTAGTTGCATCACAAGAATTTCGGATTAAGTGGAGCGTTTGACAGTCGACAGCAAATAATGCAATTTCGAATTTCGATAAAAAGAAATTCACGGAAATATTAAGAAATTCTTAAGTTTCACTAAATGAGCGTTAATAATTGCTTTTAGAATGACAGAGTTGGTTATTATCTTAATGACAGGTTTTTATCGATTTTGGCGGCAAATTTGAATTGTTACATAAGCGCTTTGATTCTAGTTTGAAAGTGCATCAGACAAAGTGAAATTAATACAAAAACACACGTTATAGTGGCACATTTCCCCACACACATGTTGTCGTGTTATCGTGTTATTACCATAATGCTGAGAAAGTCGCGAAGACTCGGAGGGAAGACACGTGGTCTTAAGTTCGCAGTGCAGTGATGGCCCCAGTGTCTACAGGCTGCGTTTCGACCACTGTTGTACTTGTGTTTACTCTCGTTGGTATGTAGTTAAATTTACCGCCACTTACCGGTTTTTGAAAATAAAGTTCCAAAACTTCCAAATTCGGAGCTGCTTTCTTTGTGCTTTGTGGGTTTGTAGAGCAATCATTCGGGTCAATTAGTTTTGTTTTGCGTGATAAGTCAAAGAGTCATGCAATGCCAAGGATGAATTTCACCAGCCAAGCCCATTTATTGTTTTTAGTCTAAAGTAAAGAAGGAAATGCATATTTCATGAAAGTGAATGGTGCATTCAAAGCGATTTTTTCTCAACACTCTCACGGATGATTGACGATTAACACTAGATTTACATATTTTGTAAATTAATCTTTAATTATATCATCCGATCACTGCGGAACTATTAGAACTGGTATTTTCGTAATAATCTCGAAACCTTCATCTTCAGGAAGACGCTTTTTTGCAGTTGCCGCAAACGCTCAGATTACATGCCTGGAAAACGGTCGCTTTTACCGCGACCCGGATCGTCCCCCTCAGAAAGTCTGGACTTCTTCCGAATGTTCCAAATACTTCCTTTGCCTAGAAGGCGAAGTCTTCGATTTTAAATGTTCCCCGGGGCTACTCTTTGACGTCCAAAAGCAGATTTGCGACTTCAAACAAAACGTTGATAACTGTGACATCACTTCAGGTACAACCCGATTGTAAATCCATGGTCTGATTTTTTTACTTTAGAGACCATCACTCCGTTGAACACCTGCCCAAAGAACGAAAGGTCTTGTGGAGATGGTTCCTGTCTTCCGCAACACTACTTCTGCGATGGTTCTTTGGATTGTATGGATGGAAGTGATGAAATGTTTTGTAACACGAAGAACGATCCGAATGCTGCGCTTCCATGTAACCAATCGACGTGTCTATTACCCAACTGTTTTTGTTCACCTGATGGGACTCAGATCCCAGGGAACTTGGTTCCTTCCCAGACTCCACAGATGGTCATTCTGGGGTTCGATGGTAGTATCAATTCCGAAAATTGGGAGCTTTACGATAGGATGGCTTTTGGTAACTGGAAGAACCCCAATGGGTGTCCTATCAAAGCCACCTTTTTTGTGAGCCACCAGTTTAACAACTACCATCAGACTCAAAAATTGTGGAACCGGGGGCACGAAATCGCCGTCCATTCCATAACGTAACTACCATCTCGAAAAGAGACTCAATCTGACTTAGTTTTGTAGCCAACGTCGCCCCGAACTCTGGTGGTCCACTAATGCCACTATCGAAGATTGGTTCGACGAAATGGTTGGACAGGCTAACATCCTCCACAAGTACTCAAAAATCCGTTTGAGCGAAATCCGAGGTTTGAGAGCCCCTTTTCTTCAAGTAGGATGGAACCGCCAGTTTTTGATGATGAAAGAGTTTGGGTTTGAGTATGACAGTTCCATCGTTGCCCCTTTTTCAAATCCACCTCTATGGCCGTACACTTTAGACCATAAAATCCCCCATGAATGTACTATTAAGCAAAATTGCCCATCCAGGTCCTACCCAGGTGTCTGGGAGATTGTAATCAACCAGCTTGAAGCTGATGGTTATTCTTGTGCCATGGTAGACTCCTGTCCGGACTTCTCCGGAGACGACGTTTACAGAGTCCTAATTAACAATTTTAATCGACATTACACCACAAATCGAGCACCCTTCGGGCTGTATTTCCATTCTGCTTGGTTCAAAAATGAAGAGTCTCTCGATGCGTTCCAGGTACAGAAGGACTGGGTTTTTATTTTGAGACTGAGGTTTTTTCTAGGACTTTATAGCAGAAGTGTCGCAGCTACCGGACGTGTGGTTTGTGACACACTCGGAGGCCATACGTTGGATAAAGAACCCGACACCTGTTAAAAACCTAAACTCGTTCAAAGCCTGGGACTGTAACAGGTTTTTCCTCCCGAAAGAGCTGGCCTGTACCGTTCCCAATATGTGTAAACTCCATTCCAGAGTTTTCCAACAGGACAGGTATTTGTATACTTGTTTTCAGTGCCCGATTCGGTACCCGTGGGTGAAAAACGAATTTGGGAGCGACAACAGTACAATTTAAAGCCTTTGAAGCTATATTTATTTGTTATCGTTGTAATAAAATCTAGTTAAAAAGTTGTTTAACGTTACTCTCCTAGAAACTTATACAACCAATAATACACCGAAAATACGGTTAAAATCAAATTGGCTAGTCTAACCTCGTTGTCACATCTATTTTATCGGTCCTTTAGTTCTCATTAAAAAAACGTGAAAGTCGTTCGTAACATTAGATTTGTGGTCCAAATGGTGCTTGAGTTCGTTTAACCGTTTGACTCACCCTACTTTTACCTGGATAATTTTGAAAATCGTTAACTGACCACACCGCTAAACTTGGCAACACTGCCACCGCCATATTGTTTTCATTACACGTCGTGAGCAGTGCTGTACAAATTTTCCCTTTTATTTATTAAAACTGTGCTAATTTCTTCAATTTCTCTCTCAAAATGAGTTACGGGCGGCCGCCCCCACGTATTGACGGTATGGTTTCCTTAAAAGTCGACAATCTAACATATCGCACCACCCCCGATGATCTCAGAAGGGTGTTCGAAAGATGCGGAGATGTTGGCGATATTTACATCCCCAGAGATCGCTTCACGCGTGAAAGTAGAGGCTTTGCATTTGTCAGGTACGTGGGGTTATTTATAATGCGGAAAATGACCCCCCATATTGTAGGTTCTATGACAAACGCGACGCTGAAGACGCCCTCGACGCTATGGACGGACGAATGCTTGATGGGAGGGAATTGAGAGTACAAATGGCGCGATATGGACGGCCGACGTCTCCACATCGAAGATACCGTGGCAGAAGAAGGTAATGGGGTTGTTTAATGATTTGTGGTAGTGAATGGGGCACATTTTAGATCACGTTCACGATCCAGGCATTCACGTTCACGTTCGAGATCACGTGGAAGAAGGAGTAGGTCGCGTTCCAGGAATCGGTCACGTAGTCGCTCCAATTCACGCTCTGATAGTAAGAGTTCAAGGGGACGATCTAGATCGGCGTCGAAATCGGATGGGAGAAGGTCCAAATCAAAGTCTAATAGTAAATCACGTTCTAGGTCGAGGTCTTAGGTAGGTTTATACAGTTTAGGTTTAGAAAAGGTTGGTTTTGGGGTTCTTTCTGTGTTACAGGTGCAGGGCTGTAGCAGAGCAGGCGCGAAAGCTGTTACAGGCGTTGCTCTCTTGAAAGGTATTTACCCTAGATATTATAATCACCTCAGACCTTAGCACTGAAATTTTTTGTTTTAAAAGGAACAGTTATGTAATAATTTTGAATGAAAGCAATTTTGAGTCCATCAGTTAAATGTTACTTTTTAGTTTTATTTCCGTTTTTTTTTTCGTTCAGATTCGTTATCATGTACGGTTTGATTTTTAGATTAAGTTTTGGTTGTTTGTAATAAATTTCCCCTATAAATTTACTTATAAACCAGTCATGGCTTGTTTTCTTGTAAGAAGTTACGTCACAATGCTTCCGCCGCTTTGTTAACAAACTCTGTCTGTAATGTACATACCAGTTAAGAAGGCGGCGCGAAGCCCTCCAGACAAAATCCCAATCTTCATGGAATAACTAACGTCTTTTATGTGAACAGCAGGCGCAGTGGTGCTGTGTAGCAGTCGAAAAAATGCTGTGTAGCTGTTGAAACGAGCGATCGAGAGAAAGAGCGGTGGTGGCAGTGTACCAGTCGGTCGTGAGCAAGGGGTGGCAGTGTCTTGAAAAAACTGGACCCTAGCCAGGCCCTCGTTGCTCGTTGGGGCTGTCCAGTGTCTTCCGCCGTTCACAGTCAACCCAGGGGCTGCCGTTCTTTAATTACTTCTAGCAGCTTTTTTTAAGGGTTTGGGGGGATTGGGTTGTGGTAAGTAATGGAAAAAACATCAGGCAGCCCCCATTTTTATCATTTCATGCAGTTTTCTGTGGGTGTGGTTTTTAAAGTTCATGGGTTGACAGGTAAGGGAAGGGTGGTCTTTTTTTTTGAACGTTGGGTGTGTTTAAAGTGAAGTATTTTCTATTTACAGGTTTGGATAATAAAGATCTGATCGCAGTCGGTTGTTTTATTCTGACTCCTTCAAAGTAGATGGTGGAATAGTGACACCAATGAAATTAGGTCATTTCTTGAGGTTTTGCTGGACGTATGTATGTTTTTGGGGGCGACTGTTTTACCTCTTTCACGTATGCTAATTTACGTAGGACTAAATAAAAACGTCTTGTGCAATCATTTCATGAAAGTCCTAAGATTTTTTTTAAGTTGACAAGATGGAGATTGGTAGAATATTTCGTTGTTTTTTTTAACCGGTGTTAATTAAATTTAAAGCTTTCTTTGGTGAATGATTAGAAACCACCGATAAACACTTCTAAATTTCGAAATTTGGGTTTTTTTCATGGGAAGTGTGTCAGTCAAAAATAGTGCCATTTCGGTGGCTGTAATTTATCTTCCGAAATGTAGACAACGAAACCAACGGTCACGCTGGGGTCATTGGTCGCTCAGATAACTGAAGAGAAATTGTTAATCATGCATTAAATTAAACAATTAGAGGAGAAAGTGGTATTCCAATCATTGCTCCCAAATTTGAAAGTCCCATTTAGAATTTAGGGACACGTCACGCTTAAGTTGGTAACCCTGCCATCTCCCATCAAGTTACAAAAAAGTGACAGATACAGTCAGATCCACCTTTCCGACCATTGTTTGTAAGAAAACTGGGTATATTTCCACTCGTAATTGCAACCAAAGTACAAATTCCCCAAAAAACTTATCAGTGAAAGTGCTAGACTGCCAAGTGCAAAGTTTGATAGTGTAAAAGTGTCCAAATCCACCATCTGTTTATTTACTTAAACCAACGACCTTGTCCAATAAAAATAAACGACAGCAAAGGAATTTGCATTTTTGAAGTGGAACAACTCAACTTTGTGAAATTCACCATCGCTTAAATGTGAGTTTGCTAAAGTGAAACGGAAATTCATTATTATGGTTAAAATCGGACCTACTCCACTGCTATGGCTGAGGATAGCGGAAAGCCGCCCCAAAAACCTTACGATTACCTTCTCAAGTTCCTTCTAGTGGGCGACAGCGACGTCGGGAAACAGGAAATCCTGTCTGAACTCGACGATGGTGCTGCAGAGTCTCCTTTCTGTAGCGGGAGCGGTAAGTCACTTCTTTGTTTTATACCTTATAAAACTTTTTTTTTTGTAGCCTATAAAACCACGACAATCCTTCTTGATGGTAAAAGAGTCCGATTGCAACTGTGGGACACGTCGGGACAAGGCCGATTTTGTACCATAATAAGGTCATATTCTAGAGGAGCACAGGGTGTTTTGTTAGTTTATGATATAACAAACCGGTGGTCTTTTGATGGGTTAGATAGGTGGCTTAAAGAAGTTGATGAACATGCTCCAGGGGTGCCTAAAGTTCTAGTAGGAAATAGGTTACATTTTGCCTTTAAGAGGAAGGTTGGGGAGAGGGATGCTCAGATGTATGCTAACAGGCACAGTATGGCATTTTTTGAGGTGTCTCCTTTGTGCAATTTTAACATACATGAGAGTTTTTGTGAGTTGTCCAGAATGGCACTGCAGAGGAATGGCATGGAAAGGCTGTGGCGTTCAAACAAAGGTATGTCGTTTTGTTTTTTGTTTTTTTTTTTTTTTTTTTTCAATTGGTGACACTTAATAATGCAGAGAGTTCATCCATGAATTTTACAATCTTCATATTTACTTTACTTTTATGTAACAGTTTTATTAAAGCGACAGAGATTCCCAAGCAATAAAAAGCCATACATCTGGCAAAGTTGAATAACAGATGTCATAAACGTTGAAAAAATAAACTGTTATTATATTTCGGGGAACAAGCGTGTTTTTGCCCATTTAATGGTCGCGTAAACCGTAAAATAAAAAACCTACTAGAATAGAAGATCAAAACAAATCGGGTTTGAGTAGGCTTTGATATTTAGAAGTGTGTTGGTAGCTCGTTATTTTAACAGTTTGCGGTTATGCGCTATTAAAATCCAGTGCCTACTAGACGCCTTCTTACATTTTTTGTTTCAGTGCTGAGCCTCCAAGAACTATGCTGTCGTGCCATCGTGGCAAGGACTACTGTGTACAGCATAGAACAGCTCCCCCTACCAACCTGTGTGAAATCCTATTTAAAGTCGTACGCATTAACCACAACCTCAACTCAGTTGAAGTACACACACAGTCAAAGAAAAAGTAATGGACGCAAGTTAAGGTTTATAAGTACCCCAACGTCGCCTGGAAGCGACACTAGAACGAGTTGTGTCCCTCGAAATTCATGTACTATATCCTGATACTTGTGTGTTTTTATTTAATTTTTGATTAGGTTTTTGTGATATTGTACAAAATTGTTGTAATATATGACATATCAAGATTAACTGTCGAACTAATCGTTTCATATTTTCTTCGTTGGAATGAGACAGTTGCGTAACCGTCCTAGTTCGGGTATAGTTGTATATGTAAATATGTCATTGTGTATCTATGTAACGGCCATTTTGAAAATGGCCGCCAAGATGTTTTTGACGTTACTTTAGTAAATAAGTCAGTATTGCACTTTTTAGTCATTGGATTTGTAAATAATTGACTTTGTGTTACCTTATTCGTGTACATAGCACTGCTTAATTTAACCTGTACTTTTTTTACTTTATTTATACTTTTTACTAACAGTTTTATGTTACGTAAACAGGTCACGTTATTTTCTTATAACAATGTATCTCAACCATAATTATATCTGGTACTGAATAAATTTCTACATTTTGGTTTTATTTATTAATAAAAACGCCAACATAAAAACAATTCAAAAAAATATATTCAATACATTTATACACAATATACATAACAATAATGACTTATTTTTCTACTTACGCTAACGAATTTTTACAAATAAAAACTTAAAGGTACCCAGTCAAATCTCAGTTCTTTAAACCAAAGCCAAACTACACAGAGTATGTACATAACAACGTAAATACTGCTTACTAGGACACCTATTTAAATACCAAAAAAAAATTACCAGAAATACTGTGAAAACCAATTTTGCGCTAAGAGAGCATGCGTGAGTTAAACGGACCAAAAATAACGGTTAGACTTGAAAAATTCACCTAAATTCATATATTTGTATACTATTTTCAGGCACATGTGTTAAATTTAAGGACTGAAACCATTCACTACTGCGGTGATAATAGTACCCTTCTATTGTAGCTTTCGATTTTTGAAAACATATATAGTAAAAACCAGCGAACGACGCTCCGCTGATATCCTTAATTGTGTGGTCAGGCACCAAAAAGTGCTCCTTCCACCGCATGAAGACATAGTCTGTGTCGGAGAGCGCCTTATAATCGAAATTGTCGGAATTGAACGTCTTTGCGTACTGGGAAAACGATGAAAATTTACTCTGAAAACAAAAAAAAAAGGTTCAGAGTGGAGCCCAACACGTGGCGAATGATGTTTACGACTGGCGCCCAACATGTGTCGGGAAACTGTTATAATTTAGTGATGTTAAACATCACGTAAAATAACTGATCATTTCCTTTTCTTTACTGTGCAAAATATAATATTTTATAGATCATTTTTAGTTTTTTAACGTGCAAAATTAATTAAATACTAGTCTATTTTTTAGTGAACAAAATCGAATTGAATGCTGACGCTTTACTACTTGTTACAATTGGCGCCCGACTTGTGGCTGCTTACCCAATGCTTCTTATCTACATCCTCGTCTGCGTCCCATTTCCGCGTCAGAAACGGGTACTTTTGACTGATTATCTCTCCGTCGAAGAACGTAGTAAGCGTCGGATACTCGTCCGTGAGTCCGTTTATTTGTAAGTATCCACACAAATAGGAGTTTTCTTCGTCTACGTGCTGAAAACAGACAATTTGAATTTCCCGCCTTTTTAAATGTCACATTAGCATATGTTGATATTTTTAGTTTTCTTTAAATAAATAGTGATTAATGCGAGTTCAGCTTACGAAACAACTACAAAACAGAAGTTGAGGTAATCAAGGAGGGTTAAAAAAGGTCAGGTTTGGTGATATTGGTCATCTTTCGACATTCTAACCTGCAAAACAACTTCCACTTCGTAAGAATTGCCTTTGGACTTTTGAAACCCTTGAAACTTCGACCCGTTGTATAAAAGTGACTTTGTTACACCCGGCTGTTTGGAATTAGCCGGTGGGGGAGGCGTTATGTCCACCCTAACCGGCATTTTGAACAAACTTTTATCGTTAACTGTCACCAATGTCACTTTTTAGAGTAAAATGGCGTTGGTGAGTCACGTAACCACCATTGCGCATGCTCGCAACTCTCACCAACCTCTAGATTCTTCATCGATCGCCGAAATTCAAAAAAAAAGCGGGTGCAAAAATAACAATTTATTGTACAAAATTAGTCTTGAGAAATAAACGGGTTCTGTATCGATTCCATGCCGTCCATGGGACATATGAGCACCACGCTGGTACCTCTACAAACCACCAAACCCAGCGCACGTGTGTCTTCCGTTAGTTTATATGGGTCATCTGGGTCCCTCAAATATTCAATTGTGTTGTCTAAAACTAGGTTCAGAAGAGGGTCATAGCCTTTAAGAATGCCGCTGGCTTCACGGCCACCGGCAAACTTCACTCTTATTGTTTTTTCGAGGTATTTTGAGAGGTCTAGAATCGATTCTTTGCGCTTTTTTTCTTTTTGCTCTCCAGCGGCTAACTGGAAAGAAAACGTCAGTAATTGTGGGGGGCTATAAATGGGGCCGCTCACCTTTGATTTGTCACCTGACGATGCCATTGTTGTGGTGTAGTAAGTTAATTTTTGGTCTCTTGACGAACTAACCTAAAAATTAAAAGCGGCATCCACTTTTGACATTTGACAGAAGGGACGCGGACGGCAATGAAATTTTTGGCGGGAAAAGTTGTTAAAATCAAACTGATAGTTTCCTCTCCTTATTTCAATCACTCAGTCTATTTTTATTTTATTTCCAAAAAAAAGGTGAAAAATGTTTCAGTTTTTAAAGATTAGGATCACTTTAAATAAATAACTATATTATCTTAAGAATTTTGAGCTCAGGCTTCATTTTGGCAACATTCCTCCTCACCATCTCCCATTTCACCATACGCAAAACCATCTCTCCGAAAACTGACCCCAATGGTACCCCTACAACCGACAATGATAACTTAAACCCACTACGTACCCCACTTACAAAACAATCAATATTTCGAGAGCGTAGAATCCAGCAGCCACGAAATAAACCATAGCCGGATTCGTGGAAATCGTAGTATTATAAATCGTTGTAAAAATAGGCGACCCGGCCATTCCAAACAGCGACTCGCTTATCACGAGTAGAGAAAAAATCTTCCCCAGTTCATCCCTAGCCACTAATTTTGACACTAACGAATGGATCATGGGGGTTAAAACCACGGAAAGAGAACAAAGAAAAGAGAAAGTGTAGACCTCCCAGTTATACCGCACAAAAGCCATGGTCAGCGTTCCGAAGAACGTAGAGATGCACCCCAGAAGCACCATAAAAGTTTCCGGGATCTTTAAGAGTTGGTGGAGGAAATAAGTACCGGTGATGGTACCAAGTACCCAGACAATGTTATGAGAAGCGCTGAAGATAGTGTATTCTTGTAAAGACCATTTGAGTTTATCTCGAAGATACATGAAAACTAATGATCCGTGACCGTTTGCCACAGCATTGATTGTTAGAATTAAAACGCAACAGAGGATGATCCCACGACTGTTTCGTCTTCTGAAGGTTGTTGTAAACAAGTCTTTAATGTTGGCAAGTTGTAGGAACCCACGGAGTCCGTTCTAAAAAGAGTCCTTAAGTAAAAAAGCTCCTTTAAAAACCAACTCCTAACTTCAGTTTCCAGGCTTGTTAACGACTCCGGAAGGAAAACCGTGGTGAAACTGAAGCTGATAAAGCAGAAGATTGCTGATAATCCAAAAACGAGTTCGTAACTTGAAGCTGCAAGGACGTAAGAACTTGAGATGCTCCCTAGAAAAGTAGCAGAATGCGATACTGCTAACAGTACCATCATTCTCATTCCTCTGTTATCTTCCGTGGTGATGTCGGTAATGTAGCATGCTAGAACAGTGTAATAGGCGGATGCTCCTCCTGTTAAGTACACCGGAACGGAGCTCAGCAAAGAGTACCAAGGGGATATGTTTTCAAGGATTGCGAAAACAACCAGAACAACGTACTGTAAAGTAAAACCTAGAAAAAGTGAGGTTCAAGCGACAGTTATTTTTGCATCAAGTACCTATAACGGTGACTATAAGCACTGATTTCCTCCCGTATTTATCCGAACCGGGTCCCAGGAACAAACACAGGATCGTCGCCAAACCAGCATCAGCTACAGAGTGAACCATGTTTAACACATTGACGTACGGTTCGATTAGTTCTTCCAAACGAGCAGTCTCGTTGTCTACATTTTCGCCACCTAGCAACGCACATTCGGATTTGTTGTAGCCCAGGCTTACGTAACACGCCCTGTATATAATTAGATTTGTTGTAATAGAACCTAGAAAGGTAAAAAACAAAAATAAAAAAAAGTGGAGTATTTTTTACCAGAGAGAGCAAAACTAAAAGTCAGAAAGAACGTCGGCACCTCTATGTAAATTTTCATGACAGTTTTTTGAGTTTGTACTAGATAACGGGATTACCTGTGGACTCACAGAACTACAACTAAACGAGATTCAAGTTCAAATTTATATAATAGCGATCTCAAGGTTACCGCATAATTACGTTGTCTAAATTGCAGAAATTAAAGTGAAATTTTTTATCTTTGAAATCACGTTTTGTTGTTCTTTTTAGAATCATAATTGATGTTAAGGTGGGTGTTGAAGCAGATCATTTGTTCGACGTTTAATTTTCGGTATTACATTAATGATAATTTGTAATTTTAGATTAAATGCACACGGGTCGTGCCGATAATTTCACTTATATAAAACAAGCCTTGCATTATTTTATGGTTTGTAGCACTGTTATCTTTCGACATGTCAACAACAACACGTCGTATTCAACTTCAAATTATCAGAGATGCTTTAAAATGATAAACAGAACTACCAACATTATTCTCATTCTAAAGCCAACTGCGAAGTTATTTTTCTTCGATCGTGTGGTAGATCTGAGTATTTCTATGCTAGTTATTCGCATATTAAATACTTGGCGGTCGTATTATCCCAAAACCGGCCAACATTTTTGCAACGTATTACAATTTTGCACATATTTGCGCATTCGCACATTCTCATCTGTTGTCTCGGATGGCGAGTTCAGTAGCATCGCGACGTCCTAAAGCGACGTCGCTCAACTTGCCAAGAATTCACGCACACGACCGAAATTCCGGGTAAGTTTTTAAGTTGCCTCTCGAGTAATTTACATGAGTTTAGAGGAAATTACTTCATTATACCGTACCCCAATTCTCTCGTATCCGGACCCTCATAAATCAACATGCGGTTCATTAAAACTGGATCAATTTTCAAGCGTTTTTTAAAAATTCGAATAAAATAAACACGCTCGTTTTTGCTCCAGGCATTCTTTCTTGTCCAAACATGAAAGGTTTTTTATCGACTCTTCTAAGATGATTTTTATCCAATTTATGTGTGTATCACGCTTTTACGCACCTGCGACCCATAAAAGCGTCAACGATGCAATTTTATGACGGAGAGGATCATAATGGGCTACGTCGACACGATACCACTTGAAATGACACATGACAGGTTCTTTAGGTTTAGGTTTTATCCGAACTGAACATCCGGCGGTATTGGGGTTTTATTGGATTTTTTCGTTTTTGATGGATGGGTGGGTTCTAGAGAATTTCCTTTGGAAAGAAACTCGCTAAAGAACATTTAGAGAACAATAGTCGTAATATTTTATTACCGCCTGAGGTTGTTAGAAGCACCGTGCTTTTTTTAATTGCTCATGCAACGTGTAGTTTTACCCGGCGCCTCCACCATTAAGTGCTGTTCAACGATCAATTAAAAATAAACCTGCTGAAAGTTTGCACAGAGATTAATTTTAAAGCAATAAATGTCTATAAATTTAATCACGGCACAGCCTGAATTGTGGTTGTTCACGGTAATGAAAAGTGACACTTAATTCTGCTCTAATATAACATAATTTCCCGACGATTTACCTCGTTATACACATTTTAATGCATTCTGATCACGCTTCGTGGAAAATAAATTATGACCAGAATCTCAAGTGGGAAAAAACGAAGCTTTGCTAAGTGTCGCTTTTGCTGCTTAATTCCACTTGGAATTGTAGGGATTTGCAGTTTGCTTTAAAGGTACAAATCACTGAGAGATTAGGTACTCAGAATTTGCTGACTCAACACTCTTATTATTTTAAAATGAAATTACTTCCTCATGTAATATAAACTCAGAGTTTCATTGCTTATTTTCCGCTGCGTGTTTTATCGTTATTTATTAAATCAAACAAGGAATGTTTACTCACTTTTAGTTCGCTCCAAATTTACAGGATTTTAATTAATTTAATTTAATTTTTAGTTGAACAGTTCGTTTAATTGCTGTCCCAGTAGATAATATTATACATAAAATGTTTATGCAACAACCAAGTCTGAACAATGAATCGTTTTTGACTTTTGGTAACAGGAGAGCAGTTTTACATTGATACTTGAGAAAGGCCGGAAATTAGACACGTAAATCAATAAAATGGAACTATTGCTCAAATGGGTGATTTACTGCCTTTATTCAAATACAAGAGAATTGAGAAAAATGTATGTGAAAATGGTGGATTTCAATAAAAGTCGATACATTTTCATTTTCCAAACATAATTCTACGTTCACTCACCCAAAAAATTACAATATTTTCCCCGTACTGTCTCAATACGGGTGTTTCGTAACCCCCTCCTCCTAACAAATGTTTTTCCTTTAATATAAAATCCTCTTTTCCACCGATCTTTGATAACTTTCATCATACTTCAAAACTCCACAAATTCCTCCTCAAAACATCCCATTCATTTTCCATCACTTGAAATCCAACGCCACTTATCGAAACGTTGAAAAACTCTATTTTATCATCATCACATTACAGAGGGTAACTTTTTCCAGAACATCCCACGGGAAAACTCGAACACGTACGTTTACATTTTTTGTTATCAAATCGTGTCTAGGGAATAAAACGAAGCTTGTCCTGGCATTTGTTATTTAATTAAGCCCACAAATTCACCAACAGGTGCATTTTACGCATTTTAAACACGATTTGGCCTGGATTTGTGGCCTCGTTATAATGTTTTATAAATGTAGTGAAAATCAAACCACGAGTGGTGATTCAATTCAACCTTCGCTAATGGGACACGAATTGGTCGATAATTAAATTGTTTTAAAAGCTTCGTCTGGTGAGGTCGTCGCCAGGAAGTTTATAGAAAGAGGAAATAAAAGAGTTTGATGCGAATCGAGATGAACAAAAGAATCGATGAGAAAACTTTTAAATTTCGCGCTAAAAAACATTAGACCGAGGCGCGAGATTTAAAATTACATTATTTTACTTATGATCAGGTAATTTCCCGTTTCCTTTCTTCTGTTAAAGGAAATAAAAAAGTTTAATGCAAACTGAGAAGATAAAAAAAAACATTGATAAGAAATTTTAAATTTCGCGCTAAAATGCATAAGATCAAGGCGCGAGATTTCAAATTAAGTCATTTTCCTAATGATCAGGTAATTTCCTGTTTCCTTTCTTCTGTTAAAGGAAATAAAAGGGTTTATTGTGAACTGAGAAGATAAATTAAAAAAATTGATGAGAAATTATAAATTTCGTGCTCAAATACATTAGTCAAAGGCACGAGATTTAAAATTTCATCATTTTCCTTATGATCAGGTAATTTCCCGTTTTCTTCCTTCCGTTAATTTCCTTTTAATTATTTTTAATGAGGTGTTGGCAATTACTTACGTCTATTTTCAGAATGGAACTGGCTTTCAACTCCTCCCTTTCCAACTCAACTTCTGAAGACTCCTTTCAAATATCAGACAACACAGTGACTTTCATCGTCGGTTTCGGCATTTTAATCCTCTTCGTAATTTTGGGAATGTTAGCAAGTGCTTTCTTGTGTATTACCCTTAAAAAAGACCCTTATTTATGGGAAGCTGAAAGAGAGCGTCAATTACAAGATAAAACCGAGTCCGACCCTGCCACTAATTCCAAGGAACGGGATAAAATGGCGATGATGGATGAACATAATCAAGAGAGTACACAAATTTGATTACTCTAGTGATTAAACCGATGACTTTTTATTGAATTCGTTTTATTCGTAACGACAGTAATTTGTTTACAACAACAACGAAACTAAACTAGTTTGAAGAAAAAAACCAACAGTTTACTATACTTAACACAATTTTTCCAGCACCTAAAATTTATTTTTTTTGGTAGGTAATCTTTGCGTTGACGAGATACAAAAATCGCCCAATTTGAACTTATCCTTATCGGAATTTTTTTCAACCTTATCTTTATCAATTTTTTAAATGATCACCGTCACCATCGAACAAACAATTTTTGAATTTCAATTTCCCCAATTTTTCGCCTCGGTGACCGCTGACGCCACTGAAGTCGTAATTGGGGAAGTACTCAGCAAGTAAAGTTTCCATTTTCTTAGAAAACAGTTTTATTTTGTCGTCAGTTTGCTCACACTTCTGAAATTTTTTTAAGTCAAAATGGGCTTTTTTTATTAAGACTGACCTTAAAGTGGTGACCAGCACTGCTGACCAAGAGCCGCAAATCTCTCACAAACTCGTTAATGTATCTGTAGCAGTCTCTATTGAGATTCTTGTGGATCATCTCCAGGTTGGGACCATCCTGGAATCAAACTTCCATAGTCATTGATCTATAAATTACTATTTTTTGTTACCATGACGCATTCTGATAGCAGTGCCGCCAGCTCCGTGGTCTTCAGATCAAAGATGATTTTCTCTAGAATGTTTTTGGCCTTCTTAGTGAGCCCTCCGCTCTTCATTTCATAAACCATAATGTTCAAAGTTTCCGGTTTTCTTCGGTAAGTGCGCGAGGGTATTTGTTCAACGAGCCCGTTTTTTGAACTCTTCTGTAGTTTCCTTTGTAAAACAGTAATCGAAGGTTTTACGGTATCTGACTCCAGATTGGAAGAGGCATCGTCTCGACTGTCCAAAATGTCCGGGAAGAATTGTGTAGGCTTCGGGGGAGTCGTCGACGTACTGGAACGATCCCCATAGTCCGAAAAATTGCTGTTGGATAACCACTCGTGTACGTTGAAGAAGACCTCGGAGTTCAGCTTGAGGAAATCCTCATGGTAAAATTAGTACAAAATTGTCTTAACTGTGAAGTTTTAAGTACCTCACTATCCAAAGGTTCCTCGGTCTCCGACTTGGGTTGCTCCAGTTTTTTGGCCACTGACGTCTTCACTTTGACCCAGTACTTGTCATTGGCAGCTTCCAGTCCTTTGGTTACGTTCTGCGCAGTTTCCAAAAACTCAATAACTCTAGGGCTGTTATTCTTATTGATAGTAATGGACACATCTTTGTTCTTGTACTTTTTGGGGACTCTGTAGCTTCCCGGTTTCATGTAAACCACCGAATTCTCTTCATCCGAGTCGTTTTCGTCTGACTTGGTGCAAAAATCTCCCGAACACGTCTGATTTCCTTGGTCCATAGTCTCGGCCGACATTGCCGAAGGTAAGTGTAGAATTCCTCTGACATTCTTACTAGAATTCGAGGTGTTGGTCAAAGTCGGCGTGGTCGTAGTGTCACTACTCGTCGTTTTCTTCATCTCCGTCTTCAATAAACTCACCTTCCAATCAAGGATCAAAGGACTAGGATAAGAAAAGAAGGATAAATACCTGAGGGGGAATCAAATTGTTGGCTGTGTGGACATTAACACTAGGTCCAGGGTTACTTTGGTTCACGTCTAGATTATAAAAAATCCGAGTCAGTTCCGTGGCCAACTCGACTGTCTCTTTTTCCCATCTTACATAGCACGCTTTGAAGCCAGGGGTCAACTCTTTCTCGATTTTTCCAAGCGCCGAGCCTTCGCGGTTTTCCCAGTAACCTTTCAGAATATGCCAGCAGTTGGTCAAACGAACGAAGGCGTATATAAAATCTTTCGTAGCCCAGGGAATCCCCTGGGAATGGATATTAGAGATAGTAGTACGAGGCTTTAGAATTTCTGATCTTGTTCGGATACACAAGTTTTGAATGTTACGGAAACAGGGACGATTGCGATTACGGTAAGCGATCTGTTCAGCTGTCAAGCAGCTCCTTTCTAGGAACTTGATAAAGCCATCAGTGTTCATTTGGAGGTCTTCGGCGTTATTCTAAGACATAGGAAGGTGAAGGTTTAAATGATAAAAGCACTTCTTTTACCACGAAAAACAGCTCGTTGACCGATGGAATAATCGGTCCAGCAGCAAACTCAAACTCCGGTGGTTCCGGTGGACTTCTTTCTTGCTGCTCCGGAACGCTCTCCTGGGAATCACCTCTTTCTCTCCGTTCGCGGGTTGGCAAAGCCACCGCAGAATCCGTCCCTTGGTGGTTTGGAGCCCCCCCAGGATAACTAGATGATAATGGTGTCATAGGCATGTTATATTGGCTACCAACGTTAAACTGTGTATATTGATAGTGTTGTAAATATGGTCGAGCAACTGTTTGTGGTGCGGCGTACGGGATCAAAGGAGTCCTGTAGCTAATAGGAGGGTAATAAGTTGTCGGGTACAGGCTTTGACAAGCACAAACGTGATGCATGTGTAAGTGAACGTTTTGTTGGTGATTCCCGTTGACGTCGGGACGGTTTTGTTCCATTATATGACTTCGGGAAAGTTCTGGAAGACAAAAGTTGATCGTTAGAGTAGGAAGTTGGCTTGTTACTGCTGAAGGACGCGTAGTTAATTAAATGTCGTAACGAAGACCTAGGAAGTTTGTTTTCACGTTGTTGTCAAAAATAAAGTTTGTCGTTAATAACGAGAGAACAAAACCGTGTTTTAGTTGAGCCCACTACTGTAAAATATAGATCTTAATACTCCAAATTTTAGCTGCACCATAAAAAAAATGACGTGTACTATCTAGAAACATCTCGTAAGAAGCTGATCCCCGCAATCAAATTTATTTCTTTTTCTTCTGACTTTTTTTATCGGAATTAACACCGGAAATGATGCCCAAGCGCTTTAATAAGCGAAACCAAAGCTATACTTACATAATACGGCACTAATTAAGTCTTACAACAACGTTTGTTTCACAACATTTCAAACACGGATTTGACGTACGAAAAAAAATTTGTTTGTTTTGATGGCTTCGGTTGTCATGGCAACGCCAACATGGCCTCTAATTTTTTGCTGAAATTAGTGAAACGCAAACATAAAAATCCTGAAGAACAAACATTTAAAAGAGCTACAGTGTACTTTAAAATGCAATTAAAAAGGGGTTAAAAAAAGTATCTTCAGGGGTGAATGGGTTGGTAGCTCGTTTTCCCCTAGACTATAGTTGGTGGTTCTGTCTGTCATTTTAAATTCAAAATTTACTTAAAGTGTGTGTGTTTCAGAGGTGAAAAAGCGCAGGTATGTTTCAAAATCAATGTTTTATTGTTCTCTTAAGATATAGATTGTGCATCTAAAAATAATATAACAGTAACGTTAGTCTATCATGATTAACAATCTCCTCAAATCATTTTTTGGCAGTAAATTATTTACATCTAACGTCCGTTGAAGCAACCGATTATAAACAAATCAGACTACTATATCTACGGAACCAAACCGATTCGGTTTCTCTAAACTGCTAATCCGGTTTACCATGTAAACCAAGCAGCAGTTGACTATCAACAAGATAATTACGACTACAGGACATGATATTGTTGCTTGTTAACATTGTGCCTATTGTAAGTAATCAACAGACCCCTATTAAAAATCCACACCGAAAACTCCATAGCAAACTGATACACTTATTATAAAAATTTGTTATTTTTAAGACCAATGAGCAAAAAAATTAACTTTCAACAACTACACCTCACAGATGAATAGCTAGTAGGCCTATTAATAACAAGAAAGAGGCGTAAATTGCACTGCTACTATTGCACCCGTCGGCTTCACAAGCGCATACTTCTTGGCGTCCGCCGAAGCCGGATCTTTGGTAGCAACGGTTCTTGTAAGTAGAGTCGTCCCAGCCACAAGTTCTTATGACTCGGCTCTCAGGTTGCACTGGAAAAAAATATGACACGGGTAATAAAAAGAGGTTTTTACATACGTCCGTTCACTTCGAAGTCGATGACTTGTTTGATTTTCCGGCAAAGTTTGTACTTCGTGCCGATTTCCGTTCCAGGGGGGCTAGTAGAGGGACATTCGGCTTCGAGTTCTTCTTTGTATTTCGTGATGTCGTCGCCGCTACATCGTTTGTCGTTGTAGCTGTTACATTGGTAGCATTTAATGGCGTTACCTGAAAGACAAATTTTGATTACTTTTCAAAGCATGCCGTGGAGTTTGAATTCTGTTGGTACCTCTGTCTACTAGTTCAAGATTGGAAAAATGTCACTGTTGACAGACATTGACTACAGATATCAGTGTTACCAATATGTGAAAAAATGCAACGTCTACTTCATTTTTTTTTCCATTATATATGTCGATTAACCACCCTGACCTATGTCTGTGAGTACTGGACCCCCGTTTCTTAACAGGCTGTAACTAATTTTTCTAACTTTGCTAGGCCAAGGTTAAAACTATTACATGCACGTCTGCTCCCTACAATTTACATTCGGAAATTTGATCGACCGACGGAAAGTTTCCAACAAAGAAGACATTGCACCATCGTAAACAAAAAGAATGATAACACAATTCTGATAGTTGGTTTATAAATAAACTCGATATCAAAATATGACGTGAGGTAAATACTACAAAACATAATTTCATGAAACTTCAAGTGATCTTCTTTATCCCCGAATGGTACAGCTTATTGATCTTCTAAAAGCAAATTGCGCAGGCGCATGCACCTTAATTTTAAATGAATTATAATTAAACTAGGTGAATTGGGATTAAAAGAAATTAACTAGATCTTGATTAATGCCAAAAAAAGAAAAAAACGGGGTGCTACGCATGGGCTTTTAAAAATGCATGCTTGAGCCACCCCCACATTTATTATGTAACAACAGCCCCAAAAACACCCCCAAAGCAACAATCCACCAAAAAGGGATTCGTTAGAATGAAAATCTCAAAAATAAACTTACTTGTTTTCAAACACACTACAACGATGAGTAAAGATCCTAAGATGTACTGCAACTGTCCCATTATTGTTTAATGTCAAAGAATGGGGATGAAATCTATGATTAAAATTTAATTAAAAAATCAGATTTGATGATCACGAAATGTGCCGTGTGAGTTCAATATGAAGACTGAATGCAGCTTCATTTAGGGCCTGCGCGAAACCTTGATCCTAACGGAAAGATTCATAAAGTGCGATTTACGTTTGAGGAAAATAGCTGGAGTGGCCTAATTTTCTATTAAATAAAAAAAATTAATGGATTCACTTATAAAGGGGTTAAGTGGTTGAAAAAAAAAGGGTGGTTCTAAAAGTATTCTCGTTTTACAAAACTAGATTCTTGCTTTTTTCAGTTGGTACTAGTTACACCACAATTGACAAGGAGTGGGTTTCTACCCCGTGTATCTAATTTACTAACCTAATTAGTATTACGAAACTAGTTCATACAATTGAATAATTCGTTGCATCCGTACGAATTTGTTGCAATTGATGAAATGACACATAGGACAACACGGTTTTGTTTTTCCGCTCCACAAAAGGTTTCTTGCGTTTTTAATCATGGAATCTTCAGATAATTATAATTCTGTTGTATAATTCATAATTCTTATGCAGGTTAATGTTCCTTAGATACTGTTATTAATAATGGGCAATGGTTTGTTAGGTGCGGTAATGATATAATAATTGCCCTTGATGATATTTTGTACATCCCCAATCTTTACGATTCGATGGGATTGGTGCGCCTAGTAGAATTCTGATTTTAAAAGATGTAGAAGAATGTTGACTCAAATGGTTTTGATAGGTTTTATACATTTAATTGATTGTAGGAACCAAAGTATGGAACTGTATGGACCAAAGTTTGAGCTTTGAACATTTAGGCTACGATCTAAATTTTTACATAACTCGTGATTGGGTTTTTTTATTATTTAGAGCCCAGAGATTTAAAAGAAGATAATTCGAAGTAAAATAAATTTTTGGAAGGTATTTAAGATTTAGATCTAATGACATTGTGTGAAGCTGTTGTCAGGATGCTCAGAAAAATCCTTGAAATTCTACTAATTTCAAAGTCCAGAGAAATTATAGCTATTTTAACAGTGTAAAACTATAAAGCAACTTCAGCAGTGTCGCAAAGTGTACATAGATAAAGCCGATATTTGATATTTAGCAAATAAGATTAGTTGTTAGGAATTTTCTTAGAACAGGCAACCAATTATACACCACTGCAATTGTAGCATACTTTACTAGATGGTGCGACCTTCGCAGCAAATGTCAAACGCCACTGACATGACGTCATTACATTTTCTGAAAATCCGTGAAAGGAATGAGTCATCGCCATTTATTACGTCGTATTTGTGAGTATTCGATAGAATTCCAAGAACAATACGAGAAGCCAGATTAAAACCTACATTCAAAAGAAGTTTCGGACCAGTGTAGTGCGAAAGATCAACAGTGTGAATCATCATAACATAAGCGAATTGCTTCTAAATCTCATTTTAACGTAAGTACCAACTTGTTTGTCACTTTCTTTTGGCACGCCTTACCTTCGCTCCTTATCACAAGCCTAGTTTTAACTCTTTGTTTCAAAAGCTTTAACCTCACTTTTTCTTCTAGATTTTATGGAAATTTCGGACCCTGTGTATTACAGTCTCTTAACGTTGGTCGTCGTTCCTGTTTATCTCTTTTTTAATCTTTGGTCTTGGTTGGGTTGGGAGTTATACAAAAACAATTAAAATGAGTGCGCCCAACTTCAACGAAAAACAAAAGGCGATCAACCATATGAAAAGGAATCTAACACTTGATCTTAATCAAACAAAGTTGACTATGAACAACCCAGGACTATCAGTGTTGTCGCCTGATATAACCTCAGTCCTCAAAGTTGATACTCCTGACCTCCTCAAAGTCGACACGCCCACCATTGAGAACATCATCTTGGCAAACAACATAACAAACACGCCGTCTCCTTCGTTGATATTTCCACGTGACGTCACCGTTGAGCAAGAAAAATTCGCCGGTGGTTTCGTGGAAGCGCTCAATTATTTACATAATGGTAATTCACAACAAGGATCTGACAGTAACGCCAGTTCAGCGTACAATGAACAAGGCAGTTTTATGTCAGTGATCAAAGAAGAACCTCAAACTGTGCCTAATGTTAACAACACACCACCAATGTCGCCAGTAGATATGGAATATCAAGAAAGAATGAAGTTGGAGAGAAAGAGACAGAGGAACAGACTTGCGGCGTCAAAGTGTAGATCAAGGAAGCTAGAGAGAATCTCTAAATTGGAAGATAAGGTCAAACAGTTGAAGAGTGAGAATGCAGACTTGGCTTCTGTTGTTAACCAGTTGAAGGAACATGTTGGGCTACTTAAAGTGGAGGTCATGCAGCATGTTAATGCCGGGTGTCCGATAATTGGGACCCAATATTAGATGTAAGCTGTATAGTATTTATATTTTTTTATAAAGAGATGTATAGTGATTTTTTATATACTGGTGCTGAGCTTAAAGCTCAAATTTAGAGCCTAAGTATATGCCATTAGTTGTATTATTTACAATAGCATGTTGCAGTTTACATGATTGTAGCAATAAAGTTCTTTTATTTTTTTTGACAGTATTTTGACTGTAGCTAAAAACCGCATTTTGCTGTTGGTATGACCAATGAAAACTGTCAACAATAACCTCAACCCTTTAACCATTAACCTCGACCAATAAAACATAGATCAAGTTATCAAAAATAGTTTAATTCACAACAATAAATAAACTTTTTAGTCAAAAATTACACCTAAATTTAATACTGGCAAACGTCAGATTTCTTTGGAAACTAACAATTCTTCTACTCCCATTCGTCCGCGATGTCTCCACACTCTATATCTAGCGAGGTCCTTCCTAGTCACCATTCCTATGACTTCATTGGTGTCGTTAACAATAGGTAAATGACGCAGACCAAGAGCTCTGAAGAGTCTGAACATCCTTGGCAACGATGCTGACTACAAATACAACACTATTTACCGTGCTTGTTACAAAAACGACTACTTACATGAAGCACCGTGTAAGGCGATGGGTTCATGAACGGTCTCAAATCAATTGAGTATGTCTTCTCAACCTCCGAAACGTTTACTTGCTCTATAGTCGGGTATCTAGGATACTCATCTCTGAATATCCCCACGTTGATATCTACCCAAAAATCGGAAGTCTCATTGAAGATTTTCTTTTTTAAAATCACAATTAATTGAGATCTAAGAATCAATCCTCGAATTCGTCCGTAAGTTGTCACTTCTGTTTGATCAGTCAGTGGTGGGTCAACCACCGGGAAACCATTATAGGTTGTCAATTTAAGTAATTCAACTATATGTCCGACATTTTCTACGCATTTTAGTGTGATTACAGGATGCGACATTACCTCACTTGCATAGATGTTATGAACTAACGGTGGAGGTTCCCACGGCAGCAAAGGGACGCCACTGAGTTGTATATGGGTATCGTAAATACCCTCGTTGAAGAAATCCCCTGTCCACTTGGCAGCGATAAGCGTGATAATAAGGGGAAGCGCAAAACTGATATTGCCCGTGGTTTCCATAATGATAACAGTGAGACTGATTGTCATTCGGACCACACCTCCGAGTTGAGCAGCAGCACCAATGAGGGCATATTTCCCAGGGTGAATGAGAATAGCGTCTGGAATGATCTTGTATAAACCGACGGAGATGAGGCGCCCCCAAGCTGCGCCTGTTAGTAACGTAGGGATGAAAAGACCGTTGGACGTAGCCATCCCAAATGTAACCGCAGCTAGGAGGTAGTAGACCATCACAAAGGTTAAGAGAGAACCAGCGTTGTGGGTGTCGGGGGGGTCATGGAAGAGGGAACGGACTGAGGCTTCCGGGGTTTGGAACCAGATACTAGCGAGGACGTTGTATTGGCCATCTTGACAGTACATCTATAAAGTAGTAGACAATAGAACTGATTATAATACAAGCGGCAACATTATAAAACCGAGGTGCGAAGCGCCGAGGATTGTAAGACGCGAGGGTTATATCTATCATCTAAACCAAGGTGTATATACTATTTTTTGACTAGTACGTGTTTTCTTCAATTGATGTCTTGTACATATTTATTTCGCATCATACAAACTAACTACTGTGCATAATAGGTGACCGCTATCCCAGTTGCACACCAGCATCTAAATCGCCCCTTTTTTCGCTATCTTTGTCGCACACTGACTAGTTTACACAACCAAGTTTGCATCATCTACATCACTGTTAAAACTAAGTTAGTTACCTGAGTTGGGTACTTCGTGGGGTCCTGCCCCAAAGGTTTGCAATCATTCAAGAAAAACATCATTAAAAACCCAGCGGTGGCGCTGACGGCTGCAATCATACAAGCCTCAATCACTTTCAGCCATCTTTTCCTAACATACCTACAAAATGAATGTTATTTCACGTCGAGTCAACTCAACAGATCGTACCTCATTCGAAAAACTGACAGTTTATAGTTAATATGGTTCCATAGGGCTCCCGATAACCCTCCAAACGCCCCCATAAGTAGAAAGATAGGTAGTTCATACACTTTGTAGCTGAAGTTTTCAAACTTCCCTAAATTTAAGAGACCTGGGTAACTCAAATCTCCGGGTACTCCGTGATACGTGGAAAGAACCACGTTAAGGGTGAAGGTGCTAACAACCGACGCGAAAAATGTGCGCCATGTTAAACTTTGGTTCCAAAAACTCGTCCCTTCTTCCAGACTGAAGAGCACACCACCTAGTCAAAGACATTAAGCTACCATTTAGCGCACTTGATACAAAAATTCCCTCTCGTTACTTACCAACTGGTGCCCCAAACGCGGCAGCGACTCCAGCGGCGGCGCCCCCAGATACAAAATCCCGTTTTTCATGATCTTCACGAAAATATTTCAGTATTTTGAAATCTCGACGGAACGTTGTACTTTTGCCTTGGGATATTCCAGCGGCGACCACAGCACCTGAATGTATCATAGGTCCTTCCTGTACGTGTCATATTAACAAATGAAGGTCAGTACGCGAAGACTTACTTTGCCGCCCGCGAGGCCTCCAACTACCGAACATACGACCCCCACACTTTTAACAATTAAGGTTTTTATTCGAACAACACGGGGGATCTTTACCCCGTTGAGATAACATTTGACTTGGGGTATACCACTGCCAGCAGCTATAGGCTCAATGTAAGCGACTAGAAATGAGCCTATAAGTACTGGGATCACATTGTATAATACCCAGAAAAAAAAGGGGATGTAGAGCTTTCCTTGTGTCACATAGGTGTCCACATCTAAGGTTAATTCAATCAGCAAAAAAAAAGTATTTGAGCAAAACTTACATTTACTAAGCGAAGCATATTTTAGTTGTGACAATTCTTCTATGGAAATGTCAATAGCACAGGCGATCAACGCGGTAATCATCCCAATAAGAAGAAAAATAAACCATCTTGCTATGCTCTTCCTTATTATAAATCTATATCCTTTCTTCCTTTCTTCATCTAATAGTAAGTAGTTCTCACAGGTATCATAATCGAGACTCTAAAAACACCCCTTAAATCTCACTATACCTTTTCTACCCTTACAAACCTCATATTTCGCAGACAACACATTTAAAGAGCCTGTTTCAATTTTCTCAGAGCTGATTTGCACCCTTCTTCTGATCGAAGACAATAAATCTGATTCGTCAGCATTGCTAGTGACGATCAACTCTTCTTGACTCAGGGAGACCGAGGGTAAGTTCTAATCCAGTTTACCAATTAAAAAAAAACAAACTTCAATAACAAACTCACCCTGAACCTGGTAGGTTTAACTTCCTGGTGATTTTGTTCTTCGGCCATTATATAATTACGTGCAATTTAAATCAAAGAAAGTGTCATTATTGTGCTCCAATTTGATTATAGATGAGTCATCAGCGATAAACATTTTTGGTGTAGGGTACAAAAACAGACGTCATTATTGTCCATGCAGCATACGCTGTCAAAATCATATGACTGCGAAGGGTGGGGAGCCAATCAGGGATGTCATTTAATATCGAAATTTTAGTATTTAAAAGTATGACGCCAAGATCTTTGTAGACGATATAAACTTAAAACAGTGGAACTGTATAAAATTATGATCTCTCTTTTTATTTTAATTCCTCAATTCACTTTTTGAAACAATTACAGCGCCCCCTTTACGTGGATCCTGGAACTGGATGACAGTTGAGGTTATGTCGTTCTGTTGACATGGTTAAAAACATCCTCGTTTTTGTTCCGAATTCCCTCAATTTTCATAAAAGTGGATATCTGGAAGGTGTTCGTAAAGACTACGATGAATGTGAGGCTTTCTACGTGACCAATGACGTCCCGGTGAAGGAAAATTCCAGCAACGTAATTGGATACTTAAGTAATGATATAACGAAAGTGAAGAAAGACTCTAAAGCTGTGCATATTGACGTCACGACGTTCAAACTTTCTCTAGTCAATTATGGACCTTCAACCCCAAATTTCGTTAGGATTATCTATGACTTTAGAGCCTTCAGAGACTGTGAGGAATTGACGACAGAGATTCAGTATGGGGTTCATTTCCGGTTCCTCAGTCAAAATGTCAAAAAACGCCGAGTTACTATAGATAACGGGCATACTAGTGTCACCACTAGGGTTCTAACAGTCTTGGACACAATAATCAATTGGTTATTGTTCGTTTTTAATAGAACGAAGATTGTTTGGGAGTATTCAGCGACGTTTTCTCATCTCCATAATGACATCACAGGGTTTCAGTTGTTTTTTAATGAATTAAAAAACAAGCGATTTTCTCCAAGGAGCGGCAACTTCTTCTTGTCACGCCTTCTTGATCTTTTCCTTGGAATCTTTTTACTTCGTCTGTTCATAAAAAATGAAAATTTTATAGTGAATTTTATTGAAGAAGTCAGGGAAACCATCATTCATAACTTTAGAGATTTGTTGATATACCTCATGGGGTCACCTATAGGATTGAAGTTGAATCATTCCTTCAATAAGTCGCTAGGGACTTTCTTTTTCTACCACATATCCCTGTGGAGAGTTTTTTTAATATCTATGCATCCATTTCTCGTAGATTATTTCAGGTTGTTGGTATTACCCGGAGCATTCGGATTTTCGTACCAAATCGCAATGTTGTCTGACCTGATTTCTATAGCTACTTTCCATGTGTATTGCATCTACGTTTATGCAGCTAGGTAGGTCTAATAAAGTAGATAACTGCAATGCTAACATGGTTGTAGGTTGTTGTTTTTGCAACTTAAAGGTTTATTATCGCTCTGGAGGTTGTTTATTGGACGGAAATACAATCCGCTTAGAGCTAGAGTGGACTCTTATCAGTACTCCCAACATCAATTGTTCATAGGGACTTTAGGTTTCACTATGTTGTTGTTCCTCTTACCGACCACGATGATGTACTACACCGTTTTTGTGACAGTAAGTCTCCAAAATCTAGTTCCATAACTGTTTTGTTTAGTTCAGATTGGCAATCCTGATCGTTGAAGAAATCCTAAGGAGCGCCCGCTATGTTCTTCAGAGCCTCCCAATGTATATAATCATCCTGTTCCTGTTGAAGTCGCCGTTACTAGCTGGTATATAGTTTTCTTCAAAGTAATGCCCGTGATTTTTTATTTTTTTAGGCCCTATATGTTTGAAGATGAAAAAGTCTAAAGATGGCATCGCGACGTTAGAAGCCCATTTAAAAATGTTGCCCTTCATAACGAGTGTTCGAACGTTCGCTCCTCAAAGATCAACATCAACTACCAATCCAAGCGTGGGTAAAATCTTCACTGGTGCGTTACTTTAAACGTTTATTTTCATCTATCATACAAGTAATAAATATTTGCACCTTAACTTATGGAATATGCTTTAAAAATATAAAATTTGTACCTAAATATTAGTGATAAATAAATTACAAAACGGCAAACTACGAAACGCAAAACCCGTTTATTATTAAATACGTGAAAAAATATATGAAATGAGGCATAAAAATCCTTAATTTGCGTCAGCTATCGACGCAAACAAGTTTCTCATGACGCGACCACTCACTCTTATTCACGATAATATTTATTTACACATATTAAAGGAATATTTTTGTTGTTTTAAGCTGAAAAAACAATCACCTATCTAGCAAATTATCACCAAACTTTATACAGAATGTTAAAGGAACTCCTGACTTAAAATAATATCACGAAATTGAGACATAAGATCACTTTTCACTGTAACACAAACTTAATACTGGAAACGAGAGAGTTTGTTTTTTAAGTCAGATGTACCTAAAACACCTATTTGCTACATGAAGTTCCCACAGATGTGTATTTAGCGGGAACTGACTTGTAGTTTTCATTTTGATAGACCTTGAATGCTTGGAGCTGGGCTGTTTTTGGCCGAATGCCGACTTCTAAAAGAAAGAAAATGGTTTCAAGAAGTTGGTGTCAAAATATTGTCACAGGACCTCTTGTGGTAAACATTGCTACTACTTAAAGTGGGAATTGAGAAATTTTCTTACCTCAAATCGTTAGAACCAATATCTCTATAATCGAAGCGGCTCTTTTCCATTCTACGTTCTAAACCCTAAAAAAAGATATTCAGTCAACATCTAAACTATACATTTTATAGCCCCACCCTTAAGCATCAACGCACCTCGGTATGTTATTGTTGGGATTAACGGCAGATGGCGGGCAAACTGTACATTTATATCGGCCGCATTGTGAACAAAGGAAACGAGACAACTGGAAGCAACACAGAAACGTGCAAACACATGCAAGCTACCAACAAAATCGAAAAAAACTTTCTAACCCTTTGGTTAAGCGAAAACTAAAACCCTTCTACGTGTGAACGAGAATGGTTTTAACTTACCCCGACTTTCCTTATAAGGTCGCTCACGATGTTTAGGGCCATGACACGAGATGCGGGTGTTATAGGGGCTTGATAGAGAACCTGGTCTTCTAAAAAAAAAAAAGTTTCAGTTAATCAATAACGCGCTAATTTCGTTTATCGTATCAAACCTTAAAGGACGGTTAAAATATCGTAACCTCGTGATAACTATCACATGTGCTACTTTCGACGATAAGTTTTTACAACAAAAAAGAGGATAAGGTCAACAACACAACAAATGCAACAAGACTCAAAAAAATGAAATGAAAGCCATGATCACACAGGAACATTTATTCTTACATCAAATTACAGTCAGTCCAAATATCCATCACAGCTTATCACTTCCGTTGAGTCTTGTTACTTAAATGAATGTGTTAGTACATGGTTCTAAGTGCACTTAACTTAAGGCCGTTATAATTTTGATTTACTCATACGCAAACGTCGTAGTATCAATCTAAAGGTTTTACGAAACCGATTGCTCTTACTTTTAGAGGGCGTCGTTTGGGTCTCTATTTCTCTAAGTCTGTTAGAATCGACGATGGACGCTTTGTACCCATTGACGGGTCTCTCGTTGTCTTGACACCTTTCTTTGACAAGCAGCTCTTGTTTTAGATCTAGAAAAAAATCATATAAAGACCACCCAACACATCTTGATGATCGAAAATGAGAGTTTTACCTCTAGTTTCATCGGCTAACCGTTGCAACTTCTCTTTTAGACTCTCCTTTTCGTCGACTTCAGATTCAAGAATTGCGTTTCTCTCAATTGCGTTATGAAACGCAGCTTCTATTCCTGCAATGCTTTCCTCTACGATTCGTCGAGATCTTTCAAGGTCATCGTTCTTTTGTTCGAGTTCGCGGATATATCTTGTCATGTCGGTTTTTTCTTTAGTTAAATTATCGATTTCAGTTTGGAGACACGAAGTTTGTTTATTGCTCTGGTCTAACTTCACTCTTATTGATTCCAGTTCATTGTAGGCTCTGTTGTTAGCTAGTGTCAGTTCTTTGATTTTCTTCTCATTCTGCTCAATTGTAGCTTCATATTCGCGCTCTAGTTGTTGGGACTCGTTAATGAACTCATCTGATTCCTTCTGTATTCGATCAATACTACAATTTTTAAGTAATAACAAAATAAAGAAAAAAAAATCGAACTTACTCCTCCAAATAGCGTGAAGCTAGATTTTTCCAGTACTGCAGCTCCTCTTCTTGGTTCTCAAAAGTAGGTTGGTCGTCGTTACTCATTTTTTCAATAACTTATCAACAAAAATGGGTATCACATCAAACAGTCATTGCCTAAAACTTAAAAATGAGGTAATTTGTGGTCCACTAATGATGTCATGCGTTGGTAAACAAGATTTTAAGGAAATTGTGGCCTTGTCAGGTTTTGGAAAATATGAGTCATCGTGCGCAACCACTCGATAATTCGACACAAAATGATCGCGAAGGGTAAATGCAACAACGTTTGGGGTAGTTTGGAAAGGTTTGGGAGAAAATAAATGAAAGTTCCACTTACAACGGCCACAACAATCGTAACAGATTTTTTTAAACTTCACAAAATTATTGACAAAATGGCGGACGGCCGTCGGTAAAGTAGGAATCGGCGCAGTTGATTGTCACTGGTGGGGGATTTAAATTCGAAATTTCAAAAATACGGAAATATTCAACGAAACCTAATAAACGCACGCATTGACTGAGTGAACATAAAAGAACAGATAACAAAAAAAGTACTTTTAAATTATAAAACCGAAGTCGGTAAAGTTGCTGTCTACATTGACGTTTGACTATCAGCAGAGCCTTTTTTGAAACTGTCCTAATAACCTAAAATGTTCCGAATTCGCCCCCAGATTCTAAAAACAAACTTCCAGGTGACACTAAATTACGTTGTTTTTTTTCGCTCAATAAGTTATTTTTAGATCCGTGGCTATAAGCCCAGAAGGGCTGTGTTATATTCGCCAGGCGATGATTCTAACAAATTGAAAAAAGCTCTAAATCTAGATGTTGACTGCGCAGTTTTAGACTGTGAAGATGGGGTTGCTATATCAAAAAAAGTATCACTTTCTAAACCTAAAACCTTTTGTCATGACGTCATTTTAAGGCTGAAGCCCGCAGAAACATACGATCGATCTTAGACAAAGGCAAACCTAAGAAACAACGACAATTCGATTTCGCTGTCCGTATAAGTCCCGTCACTTGTAAATTATGTATGGAGGACGTGAAAATCATTTTATCGGGAAAGAACTTACCAGACACTATATTTCTACCTAAGGTAGACACACCAGATGATGTCAAAATGGTAAATTTGGAACTAGACTGGAATTCTAACAAAAACTAGTTTTCAGACCTTCTAGACGTTTACATTAAAATCAAGTGTAAAATAGACTTGGTGATCTCGATCGAGTCTGCAACTTCTTTAATTAATTGCGTTGATATTTGTAAAACTGCCCAAAATCTGTCTGAAACATCTAAGCTCAAAGTAGTCGGGCTTCTTTTCGGGAGTGACGATTTCTGCGCCAGTATGGGCACTACCAGAAGTGAAACGTCACTAGAAGTGTCTTATGCCCGCCAGAAAATCGTCACAGTAGCTAAAGCCTTTAACTTACAAGCTATAGATATGGTCTATCTTAATTTCAACGACTCTGACGGACTCAGAAAACAAGCGGCGGAAGGAGTTGAATTAGGCTTTACTGGGAAACAAGTGATCCACCCAGATCAAGTGGGCATAGTTCAGGAAGCTTTCAAACCATCCAAAGAAAAAGTAGAGTGGGCAACTGCACTCATTGATGCCTTCCACAAACACCAAAAAGAAGGAAAAGTTGGGTAAAATATCTTAACCGTTTTGTTTTTATAGTGTACATTTAAGGGTGCTTTTTCTGTGGACGGGCGCATGATTGATATAGCTGTTGTAAAACAAGCCCAAAACATAGTCGACTTAATAAACGCGATCATGGTGTACGACAAATAGGTAATTTGAATTTAGGGTTTTTACGCTTTGAGGTTGGTGCTTTTCTTTGTTTTGATCAAAATTCTTTAACCTACAAATCTGACAAATCATGGAGAAACATCTAGATCGAGTGATGGACGAAGTGTGAGTGTCTTTTTGTCAGAATTTTCAAAACCTTGGCTCATTTTTTCTTAGTGTTAACAAGCCGGGGGTCTTCGGTTGTGTTTTCGTCGACCATCAAGGTTTGTGTCTTGGAACCAAAGGCAAAGCTTCTACTGAAAGCGCAGGACTCATTGCAGCGATCGCTGAACAAGCTGCTAAACTCGAGTCTCATAATGGAGCCCCTATCATCACTCTCGAGAATGATAACAAATCTTGTATAATTCAAAGGTCAGGAACAATAACTGGAGCTATATATAAGAACAAAAGTTAACTGTATTTAGTCTGTTTTTAATGACATTTTTCGTTTATATTTGTCGTAACCTAACCTCAAAATAGATTTATTTTCAATTGACCACACTAGTAGTGTTACTATAAAACAAATTCCCCCTACTAAAATGTGTAAAATCACAGATGTGATAAAAGTTTCTGATAGTTTTGTTACAACACCAGATATAAACAGTACTAGGACGAATTTCTGACTGGGTATCAACCCAGCAAGGGGTTCATAACCACTACCTTGGTACTTTTTATGAATGTAAATTAAACTATGGACGATACGAGCCAACATGTTTATACAGTTGGCTAGAATGAACCCTACAGGTCCTAGTATGTTTGTAAGCACGTACGATATGACTAGAAAACTCACTGAAAATATCACCATTATGTAGTTGTACCTAAAACAAAAGCATCATTCATGGATTCTTTTTTTTGGTTCATGTACCTATCTAGTTGTACGTTATTCATGGTGGCGAAAACATAGCCTTCTGTGACTCCATTTACAGCCAGTAGAACTATAGCAAAGCTATGGAATCTCAGCAAGGTCACTGGAAGGTTACTTTCTACCAACTTGGTGCCCCCATAGAGATACAGTAACGTGTGGCTGTAACTTTGGCCGAAGGTCACCACGACCAGCCCTATACTCGTGACGATCTTGCAAAGTTGGCTTAGAACCGTGGCCGACTCAGATATGTGTCTCTGTAAATAATTGGAACTAAAAGTTGTGCAGTGGTCAGGGTTTATATACTTTTAGGAAAAGTTAAACCACGCCCACTTTACCTGATCTTGTTTGGCCACAGGTTCATCCCTCTTTATCATCTGAGTGAAGTAGAAATACGCGCTCTCTTCTATTGGTCGGAAAATAAATCTAGCTGCCAAACTCCCCAGATTATTGACAATGTCATACATTGACTGTTGGCTGAATGTCATAACTGGAGAGATGGTCATAACGTAGCGTTCTCCCTCTGTCAAAATCTGCTTGATGAATGACTGTTTGGCAAAACTAATAGTCAAAACGCAGAGATCTTTATTAAGAATCCTTTCTTCATTATCCATAATCCCTGGGAAGAATTCGGTGATGGAAGTGAAAGGAAAATCGTCCATGTCTTTAAACATATTGGTCTTCTTCACTTTGCCCAACTTTATTAAGTTGAGACGGTTTATGTACCAGATGAAAAAACCGTAAAATAATAAGCACAGAATGACAGCTGACGCGATCTGGGCTATTGAAAATGCATTGATAGCCTCACTGGGGCTTTTTAAAACTAAATTAACAAAGATTAACGTGCGGCTAACGATATACACCGTCTCAAATATAATTTTTAACTTGATGAAACAGAAACTTTGGGCTACAAGGACCACGTTTTGGGTCATTTGCTCCACAATACAAGACAACGCGATGGCGTAGCAACCCAACTTGTACTGCTCCACGTAACTTGCATCAGTGGGACTCAAGACATTGATCCAAACATAGACTAAAACTACACTCAGAAGCCCAGTAAAAGGGACCCTTAAAAAAAACATATATACCTATGAATCGGGCCACAAAACTACTTACGAGAGCCATATCTGGTTAATAACTTGTGCCCAGTTGTGTGACTTAGTGTCACTTAAACATGCTTTAAGAATTGGTTCTTTCGAAAGGAATAGAATTGTTGACTCGAGGAGAAGGAGTCTGACGTTCATTATTCCGAGGATGTCCTGCCCCACAATTCGTATGATAAATGCATTCAAAATGAAAGTAATGCATCGGAAAAGTATCTACAAGAAGATGTCATTCGTTGTTTTGCCTATATTTGATATTTACTTGGAAGATAATGCTGAAGGAAGCGTTCTGAACGCTGCTTTTGAGGATATTTCGCGACATTTTCCTTAATGTTATCTCGATATGTCATGTCACCATCGTTTAGGGTTATGTTGTGAAACAGAGGTTATGTAACGCAAGTGTCAAAAAATTCCCACTGAAGTAAAAAAAGGGGCACGCGATTGTAGTTATTTTTTTAAACTTCACTCCGCTCGCTCTACTAGAGTTGTGAAGGAAGCGCACGCAATTGGAGACATTTCTTTCCGCTTCACAAGTTCCCTGGAATTCCGCTCGCATAGTTTTTAGGTTATATAAATTTTATGTGTCAAAAACAGAATTATGAAACATAAATAAATAATTATACGTGACTCCAGACAGTCGGGTCAAAGTTGTTCCGGATGTGACAAAAAAAAGACGTCCTACTTCATTCATAGTTATCTAACCTAACAAAAAGCGTCACAAATCTTTAAAAGGTGACATAACAATAAGACTGATAAAAAGTGCACAAAATGTGGAACAAAACTGAAAAAAACGTCTACTTTTCATCACTTTTCGTAAGTCCGGTTATGCAGCCAACAATACACCAACCCCTTAATTTTATATACAGGGTGGCGCAAGTGCAGGCCTCGCCGTCGATGTAGCCCTATTCCCACTCGATACACTCAAAACTCGCCTTCAATCAGCTCAAGGCTTTCTCAAAGCCGGGGGCTTCACTGGGATATACAAAGGGATAGGACCACAAGTCGTGGGGAGCGCGCCCCAAGCAGCCCTCTTCTTCCTCACTTATGAAAGCTTCAAATATTACGTGGAACCGAAAGTTGGGCCTTACGCCCCGTTGGTTCACATGGCGGGGGCTTCAGCGGGAGAAGTGGTACGTACTTCGTTAAAAAAAAGTCTGTGGTAACACATATACAATTTAAGGTAGCCTGTCTGATCAGAGTGCCCATGGAAGTGGTGAAACAACGCCGACAAACTTCCACGAGCCATAAACAGACTTCCATGAGAATTTTAAGACATGCTATAAAGTCTGAAGGACCAATCAAAGTATGCACTTAAGTTTGTTTGATTTTTGTGAATTTCTCTATGTTTGTAGGGCTTGTACAGAGGCTTCGGCTCCACGATAATCCGCGAAATTCCTTTTTCTTTCATCCAGTTTCCTGTATTGGAGTACCTGAAAAAGATATACAGACTGAATTTCAAAAATAACATTCCCTTGGAGTCCTGGGAGGTGGCAACTTGTGGGGCTGTAGCTGGAGGCTTCGCCGCGGCGATCACAACACCTTTAGACGTCGCCAAAACTCGAATCATGTTGGCCGAGAAAAACGCAGATTTGAAAGTCAGGTCTATACTTAGAGATGTTTATGGAAAAAAGGGGTTTAGAGGGTATTTTACAGACGAGTCGTGAGTTTTTGTTTATCGTTTTTTTGTAGGCTTTTCGCGGGGTTCACTCCCAGGGTGGTATGGATCACTGTAGGTGGCTATATTTTTTTTGGAATGTACGATTTATCCAAGAATTTTTGTACTGATTATTTGTTGAGTCCAGAGTTTGAAATAAACAGGTGATTATTAACATTTTTACTTCAGTCTGATATTTCATACATAACATTAATAGTAAAAATTGATATACACAATGTAAAGAATATCAAAATAAATACATCAGTGGATGGGTCCAATTGACATAGATTACAACACTTACAAGTAAAATTACACTTTTTATCCTACACACCCTATAAAGGTTTTCTTCACAGCGTCTCTTGCGTATGGTATATAAGACAATGAGTACCAAGTCATTGCCAATGATTGAATAATAATAAAAATTAGTGCCAGCAGTGCGTTGTGCAACTAAAAAAAATACAAGTCACTAGAGTCACTCCCAAATTGTCCAACCAACTTACCCAAAGTGCAGCCATCAGTGTCAAAGCAAACGACGCAATGACAAGACATGTTGCTATCGCTCTAGTAGAAGAAAACATTTTTTTGAACTGATTAAATGGCCCCATTAAGAAACACGTACTAGCCATAGATAAAATATTCCCTAGGGTATAAAAAGTAGCAAATATTGACAAACCTTTGCTAAAGAACAATGCAAAAGAGCCAAGAAATGAGAGAAGAATTCCTAAGATGAAACAAACAAGAAATGCTTTTAGTCTTGTTGACCAACTTAAAGTAGTTGTTTCGTTTAATTGCGACATTATTCCACTTTCTTCATCTGGAGAATCGTTGCCCCCAAGCACTCGTCGTAATTTATCCATGATGGGACCTTTGTTTATATCTGGGTTTTTGCAGATGGCGGAAAAAATAACAGGAAGATGCTGATGATGAGTCACCAATGAAGCACTGTCGTATAGAGATAAATGATATTTGAAAAATTATCTTTTGGAGAGATTTAAGATGCAACAGGTTAAACTTTTGTGATACGTCAAACTGTCACAATTGGAAGTCAATGTCAAAACATCGCGAGATGGCACTGTTAAGTTTCTGAACGAAAGACAGAAACACACTAAAAATTACCATTAATCGTTTTTTCAATGAATGTTTACTTTAGTCATTTTGATAAAATTATCAGAAATAAACAACTCAATATATTTATTTAGTGACGCATATCATTGAAAAAGTTGGCAACCCTGTTGACTTCCTTGCTAGGATGGTGGCCAGCTCACCACCCACATTCAAGCCCATCAAATTAAGCAGTTAAGAGTCCCACTTTTCTGATTCTTATCGCCACATTTTGTTAAATTCTACGAGTTTGGTAGCACTGATGACCAATTTTTAAATCCATATTGTGAACATTAACCACATTTTAATATTGCTATTGTGTTTGAATAGCAATTTACGACTATAATTATCATATTTTGTCATTATGACTGATTATATTCTATGATAACCTAATTCGTGGTAAAAATGTGAATTTTGTGTTCTAATGAGAAAAAACACGCGACGTGTAGAATGTATCCGATATATAATTCGGTGTTTTCTTGTTTGGTAAAAAACGTTATAGCAATTAAACAAAAGTTCGAAACCTGTCTAGGTTTTTACAAATTAGCTAGTTTTTAGGTTTTTAGGTTAGTTCTAAATGGGGAAAAACAATAAAAACAGATATCCATAAATACTTTGGTTTATAATATTTTTTTTAAATAATCCGGTTTCTAATCAAATTTGAATTAATTAACAACTAATTACGAAAATGGTAGGTCTAGTTGTATTCCGGTTCTGTTTTAAATTAATCAAATTTTAAGGTTCCTTGTGCCGAGTTTTATTGCATGCTTAGATTTACAGGATCTCTGAATACGTGAAATCGTCAATTTTCAGTTTTGAGTCCTTAACCTCAACTGAAGACCTTAGAATAAGATGTCGATTTTATCCAAACAATTCTTCTAATTTAAAAATTATTGGTTTCTGACAAACTTAATAAATATTCCCTTGATTTTCAAAGACATGTAGTTTTCAGATTTCTGAGTCATTAATCATTTAATTAAAACCGTAGGTTTTAGATTTTGTACATAAAAATGTGTGAAATTATTCCCAAGTTTTTTTTAGTCTCAAAATTTTTCATATTTATAAAACTCGAGTTTTTTTGAGTTTTTTACCCAATTTCAAAATTTGTAAGTATCAGGTTTAAAGCCACAGGGGTTAAGTTTTAGTTTCAAATTATAACCTATCTCAAAGTTTTCTAATGTTTGAGTCATTCATTTACAATTGGAAATTATTAGGTTTTCGGGCTCTCAATCGCAAAATTTATTATATTGCCTGCTTCTAAATTTTCAGGCTTCTGCGCCACTCAATTAGAACGCCTTAGCTTGAATTGAATGAATTTACAGTAAGGTAAAAAAAAAACTATAAATTAGAGTCAAAAACCTGAAAAATTCACTTGCCAAGTTTGTTCTATTAAATTTTAGAATTTTCGTTTCTGTGCTTATTAGAAAATTTGGCGGCACAAAACCTGAAAAAATAGTAAAAAAATGTTAGGTTTCCCGTTTCTTTCCAGAGGTCAAAAATTCGTAGGTTTCGGTAAATTAACCTAAAATTTTAATACAAGGTTTTTAACAAGTCCAAAACCTAAAGTTCCAAATATCTGAAGCCGCGTTTTAGGTTTTTCTTCTGAAATTTTAAGTTTAAGGTCTTCAAATTTTAAAATTTCTGGTTTTGTAGTTGAAATATCTTGAAAGTTTGTTTAGTTCAGTTTAGTCCCTGACGTCGGAAGTCTTCAGGTTTCTGAGAATTAATAAATTTTAATTTTAAGGCTTCCAAATTTTTTTTTTTTTAATTTTTGTTGTTGAAATAACTTGAAAATTTCTTTAGTTCAGTTCAGGTTAATTCCTGTTTGAAGTTTTCAGGCTTCAAGAATGAATTTAAACCTTTAATATAAAAACTGAGTTTTTAAAACCTCATTTTAAAAATTTGGCAATTTTTCAGGTTTCTGAGACATTTTGAATTTTAGGTTTAGACATTTTCCGAATGTTTCTCTGATTCCGTCATCAGATTTCTTTGAAGTTAAATAGAAAAATCTAAATGTTTAGAGCCTCCGTTTTGGGTTTTCTTCCTTATATTTTAAACTGTCCTAAATCATTCAGCTTTAGGTTTCTTAGTCATCAAATTTTAATTCGGCAGCTTTGGGTTCTTTCATGTCTCCCGAAACTCAAAATAATTATTTTTCATATTTATGAGTCTTCTGATTCTTAATTTTCAGGTACCTTAGACATGAACTAGAATTTAGGTATATCAAACCACAAAAAAAATTCAAAAAAATGTTAAATGTTTGAAGCCTAAGGTTTTAGTCATTAATCTAATCGTTTATTATAGAAACCTTAAGTTTTTAAAATCACATCTTAAAAATGTCATTTATTTAAACATTCAGTTTACTTTATTTTTGATTTCCAAAAATTTCAGGCTTTTTGGACACAAATTTTTATAGAAATTAAACCTGAAAACGGAAAAAGTACAGCAAATTTTTAGGTTCTGGTTGCTCTTTAAATTTTAAAAAGTCACCAGGTTTGATGGCCGTTCTATTAAAACACAAATTAAAAATTCTAGAGGGTCTATAATCCTGTAGTTCTCAGGTTACTGGGCCACAAATTTTCGTGGAAGTTCGTAATTTGAACTAACAAACCTGAATAGGTTTTAAAAACCGGAGCTAGGTACATGAAAAAATCTTCATGATTAAATAATAACCTAAACCTAAACCTGGTAAACGCAATTATAAAGTGTCCCTAACTAGCAAAACCAAAAACCCCATAAACCAATCAGACCCAACAATTTCCCATAAATGAAAACAAACGAGCTATATACCACATCTCCCGCTTTAGGAAATCAGTTGTTACTACATATTTGGAGCAAACAAAGAGTGTTTCAATGTTGCCAAAATAAAAAAAGAATACAATGATCTTCCATGAGAGATCCTTTTATAAGGTCTCTCCCATGTTAGAGACTATGTTTCCGCAATAAAAACCAACCACGAAGGATACGATTTTTCTAATCAACTTTATTTGCAAATTCCAGAATCCTTGTTAGTGTGAGAACGGAAAATAAATTCTTGACCAGTCCCATAATAATAAGTCGAAAAAATGCATAACCTCTGTCGCATTTCAAGGCAATTAACAAAGGCCATTTGAGAAAGTGTCAAAAATTTGAAAACAGTCTAACACGACCAATAAAATTTCCTTTTCTCTTACAAATCGAAAATGATCATTTTTCGGCATTGCAATTTTCGCACCCTCGCATTTTTCCTCTGACCTAAATTTCCTCGAGTTTTCGTCCGAAATTCTTGTATCTTACCCAAATTGTATACACATACTTGATTACCGACAGCTTTCTACCTCCGAGCCTTTTCAATAGTACAGGTGAGCGTGTGTTAGCAGAGAGCCGAAGACAGTTACTTGTTTCTTCAGTATTCAGCAAGACTCCGCGGTGTTAAAGTGAGTGACTCGAATGCAACGTCAAGCGCGAAAATATGAGAAAATTTAAGTGATTTTTACAATTTTGAAGTGAAACGAAAAGTGAAACATTCAGTGATTTTCAACAGTGAAAATGTTACAACCAAGGGGGAGGACCCTCTTTTTATTCACCCTGGTTTTTATTTTTAGTGAAGGTAAGTGACTTTTTAATCTAAAGAACACCTGCTTTGACAAAAAAAAGTGAAAGAAGTGAAGCGTTGCGATCTTCAATTTTTCGGAAAAACTAGCTACAAGAGAAAACCGTAACTCTTAATATCCCGCAATTATATTTAAATTAGGCACAAGTGAATTGGGGCTTCCGTGACGTCACTAATAAAGCACGACAAAAATATGAAAACCTGTGAACCAGAAATTATGGCAACTTGTTGCTAACCTCGTTTCGAACTTTGGTGCAATAATAGATATTGTTATGGTTTTTGAAACGGTTTCACGCCTTCAGAGTGACATTTATTTCTTTGGGTGCCAGATCTGATCAATTATCACTGGTACTATCTCTACCTTTTTTTTTTTCGTTGCTCAAGTCAAGGACGTACATTGACAGGGTTGTTTTCGAATAAATTATGCAGAAATTTCCAAGTGGGACGCGTTGATTCGGAGAAGAATACAGGAGTGTCTTCAAATCCACATTAAAGAGACATCGGCTTTTATAGAAATAACAAGATTTTTTTTTCAGTAGTGTGCCAGTTCTTTCAACTGGTCTGGCTTATGTAGGTACAGGTAGATCTGTAAATACGCGTACCTACGGACGACAGCAATTAGCGGAAATTATCTCTAGTAATTAAAATATAGTCTTAAAGTAATGCTGAGAAATTGGTTTATTTCCTTTAAGTGTGTTAAATAATCTCAGCATGACAGTTAAATAACTTTTTATTGTATAAGTTGTTTCGCAAATTGATATTTTGCGCCGGTGAAATGCCAGCATACATAAAATAAAAATTATATGTAAAAAAAAATTTCATTGGATATACTTCCTAGGCGTCAAAAAAACAAAATTCAGAATTTAATGCATAATGACAGATTTTATTGTTTATTTTTGGTAACAATATTGGGCTTTAAGCTTAAAGATCAAAGTCAAATTTATCGTAAAATTTGCCTGAAGCCCTCAAAGATATTGACATGATCTGGATAAAACACATATTTGATCGTTTTCTCGGAGCAAATAGAATTTAACTTTAGGACACTTTAGAAATCAAAAAATTAAAATTCTTTTTGAATGAGAGTGACTTTTGACATAAGAAGTCATTTTTGGAAAAACGGTCTTCAACTCATTCAAACTGACAGTACTTCGTTTAAATGACAGATTTTTGTCTCAAGATTTCAAATTGAATTTCTACTAAAATGTTATAAATTCTCTTTAAATTTAATTAAAGCTATGAACAAAATGTTAGATTTGACAATGGTCACATGTTTAGGCAAAGATAAAAGTTACGATCAGAAATGACGTTGCTTTTTGAAGAAAGTTGCGGTTTAACTAAATGTAAGCAAAAGCTGTCGGTCATTTTTCAAAAAATTGACTAACTAACCACAAAAAAACAACTTTCAGTGCAACCTGTTTCACACTATAACACTTTGATAATTGATCGCCAGTGTATACAAATTGTCTTTAGAAATTAACATAATATATATAACTTTGATAAAATGACTTTTATTACTTACGTTTTTGCAAATAGTAGTCATTTTTTTTGAAAATTCCATTAAATCGTAAAAAAATCAAAAAAACTTAACATAATTTTACATTAAATGACAGATTTTATCGTTTTCCTGTTGCAGTTAAAAACAGTTCCTTCCCAGACTCCTTAATAAAATAAAATTCTCTTTAAAAACTTGATATTAAATGTTATTATTATAAAAACCATCCTCGATTCAACCAAAAATTGCAAGATATTGACGGAATTTTGAGCATAAAATTCATCGTGTATTTTAAAGATTCAAATTAAATTTCTCGTAAAATCTGATCAAGTCATTCTAGACCGACACATATTGGCATAATTTCGATAAAATGACAGAAAGTATCATTTTTCTTGGAGTAGATATCAATATTGATTCTGCATTTTTAAACCTAACAATTTAAATGCTCTTAAATAATGACATTTTCAACATCTTAAATGTCATTTTTTAGAAACTATCGTTAATTTATTCGAATTTGGAGCCATTGATAGAACAGATCAAGTCATTTATCTAAATTTCGCGTGAAATTTCATCAGGTCAAATGACAAATTTTATTATTACCTTTTTGGCATGTAGTCATTTATTTTAATGATCCAGTTGAATTTTTTCAAAATTTCATCAAATCGTTCAAATTTAAAAAAAATAACTTAATTTGAATTGAATGACAGATTTTATCATTTTTCTGTTGTAGTTAAATGCTTCCTTCCTTCAGACGCCTTAAAAAAATAAAATTCTCTTTAAATATAACGACACTTTTGATATTAAATGTTATTGTTATAAAACCATTCGCAATTTATCAAAAAATTGCAACATATTGACAGAATTCTGAGCACAAACTTCATCGTTTAGTTCAAAGATTCGAGTTAGATTTCTCGAATTTAAATAAAATGACTGAAACTGTCGTTTTTGAAGTAGAAAACATTGATTCTGCATTTTCAATCAATTTTATTAGAATTTGGGAGATACTGACAGAAAAAATTCATTAGGTCACCAAAACTTTAAAGATATTTGACATAATTTAGTTAAATAACAGATTTTAACGTTTGCTTGGAGAAAATAAAATACTTTTATTTCATTTTATAATAATGACCTATTTGACATATAAAGCCTGCTCTTTTCTAAAAAAATACTCCAAACCATTCCAATTCCCATGCAGAATTTTGATAAAAGGACAGATTTTAATTCAAACAGATTGGATTTTAAAATAAAACCATCAAATAAACGGCTATTCTTGCTAAGGCCATGGTACTTATTATTTTTGTAAATATTAAGATAAAATGGCAGATTTTATAACTTCCTTGTGCAGATAAACTTGGATGTCAATGTCAGAGGTCTAATTAAAGCTGTCCTAAAATATAATGACACTTTTAACATCTATTTTTTTTGTGTTTTGGTAAAATGATAATGAAACACAATGAAGGGTTAATCACTTTTATCTATCCCACTTGGTACTTCAAAGCGATTTTTTTTAACACGTGCCAAGACGACGTCTGTTTTCAAACCTTTGATCTTCAGAAATTGGCAATATGATAAAATTTTACCACTTTCAATATCGAAATCGAATTGTGACATAGAATTTCGATAAAAAGTGTTTCAATTCATTCCAATCTAGTTCCATTGAAGAGCAAAACCACGTAAATGTCACTTGCTTGGATTTCGATATCCTCAGCTCAAGAAAAGAAAGTTAACCGGACAGTACTTTACACTTTTGCGGAAATTATGATCCCAGAAGAGAAATAATTTTCACAACATTAAGCAAGAACGAGATTAATTAAATCTACACGTTTAGAAATCACTATTGACAAGCATTGTAGTAAAATGTCAAAGTGAAATACTAAATCCGGCGCTACTAACAAAAAAAAACTGAAATGCTAATACGATTGAAAGTTGTATCAGTAGGCCATGGACAAAAATCAAGGACAGTCTTTTATATTTGCGCATCAACAGGAGAAAAATGCCACTTTCTACGAAATCAAAGAAAGTTTTCGGATTTTTCTGTGGAGTTATGTTTGCGTCAGAGTTTATATAACACATTTGTTCTTGTATTTCTGAAACATGCCACGTTGGTGACAACGTGTTATTGACACTCCCCGAGAATTTTTTGCCTATTTGCATTCTTACATTACATCCACAAGGTCGCTAATAACGCCCTGGAGAAGATGGCTGCTGTTGCATAAAATCTCAATATAAATCATGAGACTTTCGCTGATGTTTTTCAAGATGTTCACTTCCGATACGTAACTACGCATCGGCTGGAGGAAATTCAATGTCTTCACGTTGGTGTAACTGTATTAGAACAGGTGTTTACGGAACACTTCCGGTCAAGCCGAGTCAAAACATTCAGGGCTGTTGCTGACGACAAACTTTCCATATTTCGTTACTTTGTTGTGGCAACATTGACAAAAACGCTAGGGGTGAAATCTGTTAACAAAGCCTTCGGCCTAGTAATTATGATTTTTAAGCGTGTTTAACCAGAACAATTCATAATTTAGAAAGTAACCGAGGCTACACGAGTATGTCACAAATATTTCCGGAATTCTAGCAATTATGTTAATCGTGCATTATTGTTTTTATGATTTTTTCGATTATGCAAGAAGTCATTAAACTTCTGACATAAAAATCATTCTAATTTGAAATGATGATACTATAACTAGTGTGAGTCAAAAACAAAGCGCGCTTCTTCCCATTGCGTTACTTAATATTTTGTGGGAAGTTTTTGCGTTGAGAATACTCACGAACTAATTTTTTATACTTTACACAAATATTACGATGACTTTGTTACGATTCCACAATAATATTTCACATGGTTCATTTTGTTAGAAAGTTGGGGAGTGACATCGAATTTTTTTATCTTACATAAAGCGGCCTGATTTCCGACAATTTCAAAATAAACGTTCTATTCAATTTTGATGCTTTTTGTGACGACAGTGAATTTTACAAAAATTACTTTTGACAGGCGAAAAAAATTAATTGGATCGAGTTTCTTAACTTCACGGTTCGCACCTTGATCCGGCATTGAAATCTCCATTAAGTTACCCTTGTTAAAGAGATACGTGTTGGTTTTTACTCTCAAAACTGTTACAGGAGATAAAAATGAAAAAAAAAAAACAACAAAGCGATCTAAAAATAAAACGAGGTCTTAGTAGGACTTGCACTTTTTTACATGTTGGCAGTTCTAAATTTAACAGTAGTTATTCAAAGAAGTTTAGCAGTTTTTGACTGACACTGAGATAAGCACCATCAAATTGATAACTAATTATACAAGGTCTATGCAAATATTTTTAAAATTTGCAAGATAACAATTTCAGATTTAGAATTTCCTGCTGCAAAAGATGTAAATACTTTATAAATTTGTAAGATATTGACAGTTTGTATAAAATGACAGATTTTATTATTTACTGAAATTAACTAAAAATGACCGTTCAAATTTGTAAGATAATGAAAGAAATTTGATAAAACAAAAGATTTTTTCAATTGAATTGTGCAGATTTAAAAACAAAACACATTAAGTTGACAATAATTGTTACAAAACCTGTGTGAATATTTTAAAAGTCTCCAAGATAATGACAGTTTCGATCAACTAACAGATTTTATCATTTTCTTAAAAAGATAAAATTGAGCGTCTAGTTTGAATATATAAAGATTACAATTGCGACAAAATATAATCACATTTTTGACTATAGTCGCTTTTCCTTGAACTGTATTTTAGACCGTATAAATATAATGACAGATAATGACAATTCTGATGAAATGACAAATTTTATGATTGAGCTGAGTGGGTTTATAAAATAAAATAAGACTAAATCGACAAATATCCTTACAAATATGTAAAATATCAAATATTTTATAAATTCGCTAGATAATGACACAGTTTAGATAAAATGACAGATTTTATTATTTACTAAAATTAACTAAAACTGACTGTTAATTTTGAATATCCAACGATTAAAATTGTCTAAAAATATATTCGAATGATATCTTTTTAAAAATATACTTTATACCGTTCAAATTTTTAAGATAATGACAGAATTTTAATAAAGCAAAATTTTTTTCAACTGAAATATAATCAAATATAATAAAAAAAATCTGGGTAAATATTTTGTGAATTTGCAAGATTTTGACAGTCTGGATAAAATGACAGATTTTTATCTTTCTGCCCAGCCCTTAAAATTTTGAAAATCTGACGGTTAAAATTATTAAAAATTTCAATCTCTCTGCAGGCCACTACTCAATGAAAGTTATTGATAGAATTTTGAAAAAAATGACAGATTTTGTGACTGACCTGTGAAACATGAAACTGACAGAGACACAGTGACAAAAGATAAGAGCTCCCAACAGATTTCAAATAAAACACTCAATACAAAAACTATTACCAAAATTTGTACGTAATTATTCCAAAATGATAAATTAGTCGTATTTCAAATCGTGCCGCAATTTACAAACTAATTAGGAATTTTAATTAAAATTGGTAATTCGTGCTAGAGACTTCGTGTTAAGTAATGTTAGTAAACATTTCGCCACCGTTGTCTATCTCATTTTTAGTCTGTTTGGATCATTGAACTACATAATTGGTAATTTTGTTGATCTTGCATTTAACGAGTCGGTTGTTACTTTAATTATTAGACAGTTGCAAAACTGTGAAGTAAATTTTAATCTGTCAATCAAACCCTTCCGAGCATTACGGCTACATCTGGTAAAAAAATCTACAACTTTATTTATTAGTCAATAATTGCAGCATTTAACCAACAATGGTATTATTTTTTTCTTATTGCGTAAAAAACCGTCTTCAGCGATGAAACCAATAATTATAAATTCTCTATGTACAAATTTACGTAACGTTAACTGTCGCAACGTGCCGCATCTCGTAACTATTGCAACGGGAGTGCCTCAGGGACCTACAATTGCACCTATGCTGTTTCCGAACCGGTGCAGTCGGACGCATTAGAACGTGACAATATTCTCGACGAAACGTACGCCGAAGGTTCTTATAACGGATACATGAAGTCTCAATGAGTCATTATGACTGTTTTAAGTGTTTGCCGGACACACGATGTAGGCTAGTAGGAACGTAACCTGTGATCGATAGACGCGACGGTGGCCAGATCTGGGATCCATTGAAATGTTTTGGTTGGAGTATACGTAATATGTCGTGGAACAGGAAGTCGCGGTAATGAATGATATTTCACAAGCATGAGCGTGGTGGGCTTGTACTTTCTTTTAATCAGTACCTATGGATGGCGAGATCGTAGAGGGACTTTCACTAATACCCTTTCTAAATAATTGACAGTCGTTGGACCAGTGGTATTGTGGGAATGGTGATGACTACGGTGCGTACACCCACTAGATCTTGACCCATTAATTTTGCAGGGCTGTTTCGACAGGACTGTCAACATAAGCTATCAAAAATTTGAAAGCCTCCTAGATCATCACTGGTATTACGAACCAAGGCCGCTAAGCCGCCATCGACTCTCTTCTCATTACAATATCATCTTCACCATTACGCAACCCACATCCTTTCACTGGGAAAATTAGGGCCTCAGTATTGTTTCCGAAGAATCCACGGAAGTTTTCGATAGCATCTCCAAACTTTTGAAAGTGGGACAAAACAATAGACTTCTAATAAAACTCAATACAACCGCCAATGACATTATAAGTTAAATTACCATTATTTTATCTCGAAACCGTGACATTTACAATATCGTTAATATTTAAATTGGTTCGATTTCTCGATTAACCGGAAACTAGCTCGATTAAAACAATGTGGATTTTTTTCAATTCTCGGTATTCATGTTTCTATGCCGAAATTTGCATGGAAATCCGAACAAAACGTGCTTTTTATTATGTATGAGGGACCCATCAAAAGAAATTGTTCTAACCAATCACATGTGACATAGATTTGAAAAATTTTCATTAAAACCGTGTTATTGACATTGAAGGTGTAATCTTCGTTTTCAAGTTATGCTTGTGAGCATGACGAGCATTTGTTGAATCCTGATTAATTCCAAGCAGAAAATATATACAGTGTGAACGCCTACCAGCTTATCTCGTTCGATGTTGCAAATTGTTAATAACCGAGCTAGCGATGACTGTCAGTCATTCTAACTAGTCAACGGTTCAATTTGAAATAAAAATCGGTGTAACAACGAATTACGCAACATTGTATACGTTTCTTTCTTCAGACGGAACGAGGTTAGATAATACGAGTTTGTGGTCTAAGTTGGCGAGACGATGATCACTTAACGCACTTTATAAAATTTGGTATTAGAGTAAGCTGTGGAAACACAGAGTCCTTTGTGGTGAATGCTATCCCCTGAAACGAGATCCTTTCTTTGGGAACGTATCTTTGATTGTAGTTAAAAAAATAAACAGGAGACAGTAATGGCGTCTTTAAATTTGTAATCGAGTCATCATTGAAACCGAAAACCTATAGACGTATAGTATAGACAAAGTATTTTAGAAAAACAAATCTTGTTTTGTAATTAACATTTGTGAGTGTGAATCAAATATGGACATACGTTTTCGGTTTCAATGATAACTCGATTACAAATTATCTTGATCGCTGATAGTAGTGTTAACTAGCAGAGACCTACCTTCTCGATTCCACGGTCTGCTTCAACCCAAACTTTTCCTTCCCTCGTTAGTATTCTGTCTCGCAAGCTCATGAAGCGTTCCTCTTTCGATCTTGATACCACTTGTCACGGTACAAGGCCATTTGTTTAAACCGTCTCCTATCAGATCTTTCCTTGACATACGGTTTTTTCGACCCGGAAATGACGACAAATTTCCTTTTTACTTCCCGCTGCTCATCCAACAACTACTTTCCGGGTAATGCCCACACTGAGTATATTTTCATATAAACGTGTTATTTAATTGACCAGAGAAATGCAACAACAACTGCTAATAATTGCGAATTACCGTCATGTACAGTAAAAGTCATATGCGGACGCATTATCGTTATGAGCATCGTTCACGGAACAAATTTCATTATAGTAGCTGTAATCGATTATTTCATAATTGCGGTGTTAATAGCTTAATTGAAGTGGGTTTTAAGTGAAATAAAAAGTGGGGAGAAGACAATAAGGATCAGAGAAACGCATCGAGTGCAGTAGTGTACATTCCAACAAGCAATTTGCATAAATTAAGGACGGATTTTCTTCAGTGCCACTTGATGCCATGGTTCGTAAATGTGAAATCTGCTTTACTGCCATTTTAGTGGTAAGCATTATTTGGTTTCTTCTTTTCCTTTTCTTTTGATTTGCCACCAGAGGTCGCAAATCAATTTATATAAATTTAAGGGGTACCACTTGATACCATGGTGCATAAATGTGTCACCTGCTCATCTAAACATGTTTTGAGCATTATTTGGTTTTTTCTTTTCCTTCTGTTTTACATAAATTAAAGAGAGGTTTCTTTCGGTACCACTTGATGTGATACTTCATAAATGTGAATCCTGATTTACTACCACTTCAATGGTAATCTAAACATGATTAGAGCACTTTTGGTTTATTCCTTTAGTACTCTTTTATATGAATTAAAGGAGAGTTTTTTTCGGTACCACTTGATGCTATGGTTCGTAAATGTGACACCTGCTTTACCACCACTTTAGTGGTAATCTAAACATGACTGTAGCGTTATACTTTTTCTTCACTTTTGATTCACCACCAGAAGTCGACATAAATTAGGGGGTACCACTTGATGTCATGGTTCATAAATGTGAAACCTGTTTTATTACCTTTTTAGTACATGATTAGGACATAATTTGGTTTCTTTTTTCCTTCCTCTTTTGGTTCGCCACACAGATCGCAAACCTCCCTACATTTATCTAAATCATGTTCCGATTAATATCGACGTTACATAACTCGAGTATCACACCCGCCACAGTTACTCAACACCCATTATATAGTATCGTAGAGTTGTGTAATCATAATCAATCTCCGAATGAATAATTCCCGGTTTCCGAGCAGCAGCGCCACCACCTTTCGGATGTCTTGTTTTGGAGTTGTTAGTGTGTCAGTGGGATGTATCGACTGCAACGACACCCACAGAACCGACCTCTCCAAAGCACATCCTGCGGCCTCGGGCTCCTGTCGACCTACCGACGCATGTTGTACCGCTAACTGTTGACCCACACTCGATGCCGCTAACGGTTAGAATCTTAGATACACATACGCATAGGAAACATTGCTTTTCCGAAGAAAAACAAAAAGAAGATGTGGATTCTAGAGTATTAACCGAGATAGCTTTTTGTTTGTTGTTCTGCTTCTTCTTTTGGTTCTGCTATTCCGGTTGATGCAAGCAGTTCCTGTTATTAAAGGTCGTTGCTGATCCTGTTTTGCAGGAAATGAGCTTAGAATATTAAACGTACATGTTGAGGGAATTTTCTAGCTTGTGTCGTATTTACATTAGTCTCACTGTACATACAATCAGTGATAATTATTGGTGAAAATTGAGGACAAATATTTGCAGAACGAAGAACGTTGGTATGAATGCGTTGTTTAGTTAGGGAAGCCCCAGGCGGTTCTTGAGCAGTTAGAGAAATTTGCGTTTGGAAACTGGTCATGAAGTTGCACTAAATCAAACTGGGCGGATTTTAGTAGCACTAAAATCAGAGAGTCTAAAAAGACCCAGAAACGTGAGACCATAGACATGGTACCAGCAGGTAAAAAACCTAAAATATCAATAATGGAGACTCCAGTTATAGATACACACAGTCTGTTATTTATGCTAATCAGTCTTTGCCTGACTAATTTGATATCAGTTCAGAAACAAAGATAAATGTTAACTCGAGATCTGGATAATCAATTTTCCGGTCTATCGAATGTTACAGATACAGTTAAATAACCAACCACTGCTTCATCCTTTAACTTATGAATAATTTTGTTTTACACCAAGATGGTAAAAACTGAGCTTAAAATTGAATAAAGGTAATTTAAGTCAATTTCTAAATATTGTGGTTCGTTAAATTTAGTCCAATTTTGTAACTTTATTATCTTAATTTAATCCACTTTTGTGTTATGTAATTAAATTTAGATTAGACTAACAGGTCTGTAGTTTTATCATTTGGCTAAAATTTAGTATCTACTATTTGTTTGACCAGAATTTAATGCGACTTTTATTTTATTTATTCCGATCCAATCTACTTCCGCTTTTGTTATTTTATCAGATTTAGTTTAGGGCCAGATAAATTTAGTTTTATCGAGTCTGAAATGATTCCATTATTAATTATCTAGTCAAATTTGATTAAATTTATTCTGGATTTTAGTCCAATCTTGATTCGCTATTTACGTAAAATTTCATTCAATTTGGTGACAGCTTTATTGAACCCATTAACTTCTACTTTTGCATTATTCAGTCAAATTAAGATCTGTCTTACTCACGTTTCATTTCACTTAGTCCAAGATGATTTATTCCTAAATTTGGCTCAGTTTGGTTAAATTTAATCTAATTGCCAGCCTACTAAATATCCAATTTAAACTCACAGGGTAATTTTCCTGTCCATCTTTTCTAAACTATTAACCGTTGGTAAGATTACAAGATATGAGAGTGGACAAAATAAATAAAAACTTCTTGAGAAAAACAACAAATATGTTCGAAAGTTCAATTCTACGTTAAATTTTCTGTGTACTCACCTTAACCTCAAGTTAAACCAAGATCGTCATTTGTTTTCACAAAATCTCACTCTAACCACAATTTATCCTTAAAAACGGAATTGTCGGGCTGAAATGCAACGAATTTCTTGTCTCACGCCGTAAAGTAACCCCTGACTTGGGGAAATTGTCAATGAAAATGCGGAAAAATGGGAAAAGCTGTGAATTCCACACGGCACAAAACACAAACGAACGGAAAACTTCGTGAACTGTCAGAAATGATCGGAGGGCGCGAAGTTTGAAATTTAACGAACAAAGAAAACGCGTTGGACAAAAAAAAAGTGTCCAAACACGAGAACAATGTTCAAGATCAAGTCAAAATATTTTAAAGACGAAAATTGGAGGATTTAGGCCCCAAAAAGGAAAATGTGGGAGTTCCAAACCGGCACGAAATTTCGGGTAATATCGTCTAAAATCGTAGTAGCACGAAGAATTTTTAGGAATAAAGTTGTTTTTTAGATTTTGAGGTTTCTTCTCTACACGACCTCCGAGTGTAAAACTATTAAGTTATTTAATTACTAAGTGAAAACTTACCGTTACTTCACTGAAACGAAGAAACAGATGGAAGTCAGATTATGTAATCAAAATTAGAATTTTCATTACTTATTAATTTATTTTCTGCGGAAATTGTCGCGTTTTGTGTAGGAACATATAATTACTATGTCTCAATATGATGCTAATGAACGATTGCCTTGAGAACAGCATGCAATAAAATTTTAATATTAGAAATGCACCTAAATCTGTTATTTCTTATCACAAGAAGCAAGTTTCCATATTGATGTAATATATACGAGATACTTTAACATTTATTCTCCGAAGGTGAAAGATAAGAATAAAATTAGTCGACCGGTCCAAGCCGCATTTTTGCGGAAATAGTAAATAACTATAAATCTTGTTTTTCTTAGATCCTGAAATTCGCATACATAGCAATCACATTAAGTCGCCATCGAAGATAATTATCTAGAATACCTCCAGCGTGAAACATTTCATGACGTAACGATTTAATTTGCTAAATTTAAAAAGGTAGATTCTCACGAATGGGCCTGAAATAGAAATGGAATGTCATAGTTTTCAATGCGTAGCGTTTCATGCAGAGCCGCTTCTTGAATTTCAAGGTGTAGTGGTGAAACCGATTTTTAAATGACTAATGTCGCCCACTTTGTCCTTGCATGATTAGCTCAAAATTTCTCTATTCGTGTCTTCAAAATTAGGGGCCTCGAAACCTCCGCGGAACTCTTTCTTGATCGTGATACAAGAAAAGTGGCTGCAATATTATAAAAATCGGACGTGACCCATTTGGGAACGCCCCAGAAAGTAATTTATTAGCGCAGCCTCAACCTCAATCGAAGAAATTGGCTCTTTGTTGAGATTTTATAAAGTACTAAGTACTTTGGTTCATTCTTCAATGATGTAAGTGTTAGAAAGTGCGGTTTATGAAACTGGACTTGACGTGCGAGCCGCATGAACAAATGGAATTTATAGATATTTACAAATGTGACGTGGACGGAATTTATTTCTGCGTTGGGAATTTCTATTTCATATTTACAGTAATAAGGCACTAATATAGACCGTTGGAGTTCAAACTTCGCGCCTCGGAATCTTGACAGCGATTGACATGCGCTAACCTCACTTTTGAGTTGAACTGTCATTCAAGGCGCGAAATTTGAAATTTCAGTTACATCAAGACGAAGCTCATCAAAAAACCATTACTGTTCAATGTTTCTGTTCTATTTGTCATTCGTCCTACCGCAACCACACATTTTGTCATTACCAGTCAAAAGAAACGCTCCTCCTCGTTCCGTAACCGGAACAAAGAACAAAATTCTAACATTTACATTTGCCTTGAAAATATAAAGATGCGTTAGTGATTCTCTTTTAATTACATCTGAAATGTCAGAAAATATCACTGATTACATAAACCAAAGAAAGTCGCTAATAAGTATTTTAGTTACATCACTAGAAATGGGTCCGAAGCCCAAACCGTATTTTTTTTGAAAATTCAGTCGTGTAAACCTTGACTTTTTCCAAAGGTCAGAGTATCACTGACATTCTTATACTTGACTCATCCCAGAACGGAGAAAAATCAACAAATAACTGTACAATACAGCTTTCACTGTAGAATTTTCGCAACTCATCTTCATGATCAAAATGACATTGATTTTACGATATCGTTGTTATTTAGGGAATAAGAAAAAGCCGTCACTATATTCTTCAGTTTTCGGGTAATTGCTTCATTGCGTGCTACGTTCACTTGATACCCTAACACTCGCTTTTAAAACTTTCTATTTAGTCATCTTCGAGTTTCTACAGATAAATAAACGTCACGTCTTCCATTATAATTTGATCTAGTGAGCGCTTTTAGCTTTTTCATTCATTTATCTAAACAAGTTCAAGGTCTAGAAAATGAACGGGGCCAATCGTTCGAATTATATCTAACTACAATTAAGATGTAGATAGTTCGACGGGTTTGACCTAGATCATCTTCAGGTACTAATTGCGGAAACGTTAGAACAATTCGTAGTTTTATCACATAAAAATTGTACGTGTGAGAAGTTGGGGCACAAATGTGGGACACTATGTTGTAACCTTGAATTTATTCAGTTTAGCCCCGATTTCCGTTACATATTAATTACGTCAATCTATTGTTGCAACTGGGAATTGTGGAAACTTTATGTAACGTGAGATTCATGGAAAAGTGCCAAATTCTTTGAGTGACGTTTAAATATGCAGATGGTGATGGTCCGGTGGTCATCAACAACGTGAGAAAAACGGTTAAACGAACCATTGTTTTAATAGTGCGGTTCTTCGAGGAAAAAATGAGAAGACCCATTAAAAAGGAATTAAAAGACACTAAGAACTGCAGCGATTATTTTAAGAACTGGGAATTCACCAAAATTAAATGATACAACTGTCAATTCAAATTTCCCGCTTTTGACTCAAAAGTAAGGTTAAGTTATGTTAATGATAGAATGATAGTGACATATGTTAACCTCACTTTTGAGTAAGTGACATTAAGTCAAAATCAAACTGCCAGTAACGCCAAGGGACGAAATTCGAATTGTCCGTTTAAGGACAAGACCGTTTTGAAGAACGTGTTAAAAATCAGTAAGACAATAGACCAATAGATAGCAGTAAAAATGGTTAGAAACTTAAGTTAAAACCGAAACAATGAACTTTGTTTAGCAATTTCCAGAGGTCGTAGCCCCACATTATCACGTTTTTCTATTTAGTGAAACCCATTTTTCTATCTCAGATGAAACTTAAAAGAAAATAGTGAAAGTGAAGCAGACAAAACAAAATAATTTATTTATGGTTTTTAAATGGAGATACTTGTAATTATCCAGAGACCTACATCTATGTGAAACCATGTGAGGACAATTTCTGATAAGAGAAAGAAAGAGAAAGTGCCACAAAAACCAATAAAGGGACAGATAAAAACTGAGCTTAAGGCGGAGAGAAAAAAACGACAATCTTTTATTAGTAGCCGAATCGTGACAATGAAGAAAAGGAAAAACAAACAAAAAGATAGAACAAATAACAGCAAGCTATCAAAGCGTGAAGCAAATCCGCGCGAACACTGACCCAATAATAAGTAAATTAATAAAAGATGTAACCGGAAATACTGAAAAGGAAATGAGAACGGTCCTGTCAAAGGACGTCCATGTTGTGACGAAATTCGCTGCTGGCAGTGCAGTGGAATGTTGAATCTTTCTCTGTGGCGAAATACTAAACTGTGTTAATTACGACAAGTTTTCCGAAGACGAGTTCGAGCCCAAATGCGAAACTTCTGGAAGAAAAGCGTAGATCTTGCACAACGAGTTATATAAAGCACAAAGAATTCAAACTTGATGACCTTACTCTCTGTTGCATTGTAACAAAATGGATAATAAGCGACAACCTTGCTACAGTTACGCAGGAATTTCAAATAGTAATAGAACAAAACCGATATTGGGACGGAAAAAGGTAAACCTGTTCTTGCATTGATCGCAGAAATTACGAGATAACAGTGCGAATACAGTTAAATGTTTTTAATGTCCATTTCCGTTAAATTCGTCGCGAAACTAACGGCGTCCACAGATGTCCTTCCAAACTTCGAAAGTACCTACCTATAATTGAATTAGAGAAGAAATTAGAAAACGAAAACCAAACATCGAGTTCTAACTAGAGAAAGTACATGTGTTATCGACAGCTTTCATTCACCGGAGCCACATTTTTCCTGGATTTTTCCGGAATGACGCAATCGAAATACGCCCTTTAGTACCGTGATAGGTCGATGGAAAATACAATAGATTCCGGCTAACATACCATCACGATGTTACCTTCAAAATACGAAAGGTGGTAAATTTCATTTCGAATCGATGAGTGAAGGACAGTCTTTGCGTGTGTAAAAGATTGAGTGTTTACACAGACGATGAGTGCTTAAGAAGGCGGAAAATTGATGCGTGAGATGGGGAAATTATAGCTTTTCGGAGATGCAGAAAAGCACGTTTTGGTTTCAAAGTAAAACTTTGAAATAAAGAAATCATGAGAGAAACCGGAGCAGGACGTTTACCTCGAGTCGAAGAAAACAGATTTTTAAGAGAAAAGTCACGGAGTGTGACAAAGTGACGCTTGGTGTGTAAAGAATTCGGCAAAAGCTTCAACAATTAGAAGAATACTGTTAGAACTGTTTTCTTTTTCAGCCGAAAAAAAACAGTTTCAGCTTATTGTTAGATACAAAAAATATTTCAAATTTTGCGCTTTCGATTTTTAGTGGTAAAATAGAAACCACTGGAGATGACAGTTTGAGTTTGATTTAACGTCACATTGACTCAAAGTGAGGTTATCTCATGACAGTGACATGTGTTAACCTCACTTTTTTAAGTGACGTTAAGTCAAACTCGAATTGTTTTTCTGTCTCTTCTGAAAAAGTTCAATATACAATATAATTCGATGTCGCAATGTTTATAGGTAATAAAATAAAGCTTTCGATTTGAACACACAGGACATTAAAGTTATGAGTATGGCTTACAGATGACCATAATTACGCAATTCGTAGATGTGCATGACCCAAATGAAGGTCTATGCGCTCAACATCTCGCAAAAACTTCGGAGAGTTGAAACATTAGTTGAATGCACCCGTTACTACGAAAAAAACCAGTACCATCTGTAGTTCTCTTCGTAATTTTACACATGTTCTTCGGTCGGTACCTTCAGTACTCTTGACTCCTCATTAAATCATCGTCCCACATCACGTCGCTCTCAATAACCTGTTCAAGAAAGATTTAATTGCGGATTTGTCGAAGTTGATCGAAAGTGTGTCATAGAATCGACCTCGTCACCAACTATGCGGAATTTTATCCACCTTGTTCCTTCACGCACATTCTTTATCATCCCCGAAACTTTCCTTACGACCTAGAAAATCAAATGACAGGTGATTGGGCGTCGGGATCGCCCGAGGCTTGAAAGTAAATGTCCACACCCAAGAAACGAGAATTTCCACCCAGAAACCCGAATTCCGGGAAACTGTAGGGTGATAATGGTACTAGCGTGGATGTAGAGCAGGTCCTGGGAACTCGGCTTCGCGATGTGGGTCAGACACGGAGAGTCGGTCAGCTGAACTCGGCCCAAGGCAGTACAAGAGTAACGATGGCCTCTTTCGGCTTCACTTGCGCACCTGATCGAACCAATCCATGGTTGTCTTCCATATGGTCAACCACCATGTAATTATGTAATTTTTCTTCATAATCACTTTCTTTGATCATGTGGTTAGTTTTATATTGTTTTCTTAGAAACAGCTAATTATTCAATCGACTTTCTAGCAGCTATTGCTTATTGATGCAATGAGTTCGGACACGGGAAATATAACAATTCTGTTGTTAGCGTGTAATTAACTCAATTACTGCCAATCTTGTTCCCACCAACTTTCCATAGATGTATCGAAAAAGGTTAGAGAGTGCGTATCATGGTCGGAACGGCACCGATTAAATATTTGTTCTCTCCTTCCTCTCAGTAAACATGCGTAAAAGCGAGTTAAAGAAAGGTGAAAATCGAAAAGTATAACCGTGTCTTTCTTCGTCAAACACGCCCCTGTATATTCCGGTACTACTTACAGTACCGGCGGAAGTTTAAATAAGAAAATAAACATACAGGATTCCATGCACTACTTCATGAACCTAAATTCCACGCCAAATCTAGCTCCGGCTCTGCAAATGCGCACCAAATGTTAACAAGTTTTTTTTGTTTCAGGTTTAGACGACATAAATACATCGCCAAGGCGAAGAAGACAGGATTCCAATGGTACGTCTCTCAATTTAACAGTGCGACCAATTGAGTGAATAAAATACACTAACTCTGGTCATTGGTTGTAGTATTGTAAAAAAAAGTGTAAATTAAGTAGTACCTCCGGTGCATGACTGAGTCGTTTAGCTATTTTGTTTTTCTCTGGAAACCATAATGTCAAAAGGTGAAGTTTACATAACACCAAAGATAATCGGAATAAATAGAACTAAGGGTGATGAATCTCACTTTCTCTAGTCAAGGTCTTTCTAATTACCCGCGTTTTCTTTGTAAATACTCTTTGGTCCGTACTCTTTTAGTATGTGTAAAATACAACTACTGACTTTCTTCCTTCCTCGGCTATAGATGTCACCACAGTCTTGCTGGTGGACAGTCATGGACGATCTTCTTTCGGCAGATTCCTGAGCGTTAAACCGGATTTAGGTCTAATCACTTCTACCGCTCGTACTTTTATACAAGAGGGTGTTACTACCGAGTATGCTACTCAAGTAGTCGGTACTACCCTTGACAATGGACGCCTTTACGCCCATTTACTCACAAAAAGTTCGCGGGTTTTGTACGATGGCGACGCGCCCAAAGCCCATGAAACCAAAAAGTGGACACTCGATTTTAAACCCTCACAAAGTCAACCCATGCTCGTTTTTCCCACATCCCAAATTCCGGAAGCTCGACAACAAATCACCGAAGAAGAAATCCTAGAGGAAGAACCTTCTAATAACCCCAGAGTACCGTACGAAGGCGCAGTTCTCCCTCTTCAAAACAACGTCAAAGTTTTTAAAATAAACCCGCAGATGCGTGATATGACTAACGAGAACCTGATCAACCACAAAGAAGATGCGAAACCTGTGGTCGAAACGTTTGATCCTTCCAAGGTACGACCTTGGGATAACTTACCGACTTTCACTGTTCGCAACGAGTTTTCACCGAGCGGTTTTTCATACTTGGGAGATTTTCCAGAGTTTGATTCCAACACTGAACGCACCAAATCCACGACTGCTGCTGATCGTAAAGCCAAACTTCTTTTCCGAGCTGGATTGGTGAAGCCCCAACCTAAAGACTTTGAGACGATAACTTACAGTGGTTTTGCTGATTTCACGACCACGGTTGGCGACACTGTCATAGTTTTCACCCCTCACACAAACGCGCCGTCTCAGAAGGTTGCGGACGTCACGAAAATCTCAGTAGAACCCACGATAAGACCATCAGCGACTATAAAATCACCCACAATCGGTACCAGTACGGAAACATACACACAGCTTGAGATGGAAACATACGCACAGCCTGAGATGGAAACATACACACAGCCTGAGGTGGAAAGAACCAAAGTTGCTGATAAAGAACGCAGACCATCCATGGTCATCGATAAAACCGATCGTCAACGTAGACCCCAAGATGGTGCTACAGAAGTCCGTGAAGACATGGACGCTAAATCTGCGGTGTTGGCTCATGAGCAACATTTCGATGATGAGACCACCCAAGTTTTGAGTACCAGCAGCGGTTCGACTATCATTTTCAGTCCTGATGTTATTCAGCCGTCGGAAAGTCAGACTCCGATGTTATCGACACCTTCTGATGAGGATATTCGGAAGATCTTTGCGTCTTTGCAAGCTCAGGCCAAGTTGGCCACGCAGCCTTTGAACACACCCTCGACTATATTTTTAGAAGAGAGTAGTACCATTGAGAAGGCATCACCTACTGACATTTCCACCGGTGCTACGACTATCTTCTTTGAAGATGAGTTGCCGATAGAAAACACGGCTGTGGTTGAAGAACCCACAACTACAAAAGTACCAGAAGAGATAACCACGACTACGAAAGTACCAGAAGAGAAAACGACGACAGAACAACACATTATAACGACAGAACAAGTTCCGGAAACTACTACGACAGAGAAAGAACCGACTACCACAAATGCGGTCGAGACGACGTCCGAGCACATTAGTACCATTCCAACAACACCTGAGATTGTGTCTAATGAGATCGATACAGAAAAAGCACCAGAAGCTGATGTTGTTTGCACCGAAGGCAGTAGAATCCTCCCAACGACGGTGTATAAGACTTTGACTTATCTAACGACGTTCTTTATTCCTCTAGAAGAAAGTACTTCAACTTCGGTCAAATCAAACGAGGTTATTTCAACCGAAATTGGGTTCCAGACCGAAGCATGCACGGGTATAGAAGCAACACCGTCTTCGAGTGTTGACACTGTAGAACCCACCGTTACCACTACGACAGAAAAAGAAAAAACAACTACTCAAGAGATACCAACTACAACTCAACAGAATCATGAAACCACTGAGCCTTTAACTACGACGGAATTAGGTACCACCCCGGCTCTAGAAACTACTCCACAAGAAATAACAACAGAGAGACGACACGTGACTGAGTCAGAGCCGGAGACAACAGAAGTGACCACAGAAAGTGGTGAAGAAATAGAGTTGATCTTCAAGACTTTGTACACAACTTACACTTATCTTACGACGTACTTCCAAGACACAACGTCTTCTATTGCGAGCAAGATCGTGGTCACAACCAATGTTATAACGTCGACATTGGTACCTGGAAGCGAGGCTTCCGATGCCGCCGTCGCTGGGTTGTTCGAAAGAGACGACAGTCTCATCTACAAGTCACGAACTGTTTCTTTCGACGACCTCGAAATTGCACCTACGAAAATCACGCAAGATCTGCTTCCGACTCTAACGTACGAACCAGAAGAAGACCCTAAATCGACGCCTGTGTTGAACGATGCTAAGATACAACAAAACGGAGTTAAAACTTACTACACCACGTATACGTACTTCACGACAATCTTCGTTGACGGAGAGACAGAAATTTCCAGTCGTACTGAAGTATACACTAACTATGTAACGCCAAGTATCCAGGCGACTGGAGTTATAGAAGATATAGCTCCAACGAGAGTACCTTCACTAAACCAAGTTGAGGCTCCTACTACCGACGACGAAGGCAACAAAAAAAAGATACTGAGTTTAAACGTCACTCCTTCGAACTCTTACAACAGTACTATCAACAGACAAAAAACTGCGACTTCTAAAGATATCTATGCGTCGACGAAAGACAAACTCGACAACAATATCTTAGCCACAGGTGTCAACAAAGAACAGAACTACGTTACGCTGCAGAGAGGTACCACGACTGAGGATGCTCCTATTGAAAATAACGTCCTTAATTTGAGTGACTATGAGACTATAGCTACGATGGTCACTGATGTTCGAAGCAGTACCTCGGAAGGTGATAGAAGGATTATTGACAACGTTGATAAACGCAACGCTTTAGATGATCAAGTCGTGTCGGAATCAAACAATGACTCTGAGATTATACCATCGCCAACGTTGTTGCTACAAACTAGCTACACAACGTTCACGTACTTTACAACGATGTACCACGGTACCACCTCCAGCAATATCGTGAGTCGGTTAGAGACAGTAACCAACGTAGTGACCGAAACTTTGACTCCAACTCACACTTTAAGTCCAGAGGATCTCAGCTTACCTGTCACTTACTTCACCACATTCACGTACTGGACGACACTATACAAAGATGGTACTACCAAAACAACAAGTCGGGAAGAGACAGTTTCTAATGTGGTAACACCTACACCTTCGCTGCCGTCAGATTTACCGACGATAAGCATTACTGCTACAAAAGACGTGGTAGCTACCCCAAGTGAGACAATCCAGCCTTCGACAGTCGGTGATGACGATTTGACTACGTATTTCACTACGTACACTTATTATACAACTTCATACGTTGGAGACAGTACTGTTATTAATAGTCGTTTGGAAACGTCATCACGCGTCGTTAACAGTACTGCTGACATTGACTCGAACCAAATAGGGCGAGCTATTGGTACCGCCACACAAAACGCGCTCGATGCTTCTAAAGATAAGCCAACAGGGCTCTTGTCAACTATAGTTAACACTGTTGAGAACTCAGGAACCACGACGGTTTTGTCGACTGATGTTTTCGGTACTTATATAGATGGTGTGTACGCTAAAGTTCTTGAAAGCACATCTTCTGTAATCACTGGTTCTGTGACTAACCCCGAAAGTACCACCACTAGTGCTATAGCTCCATCTTCAGTTGAGAACTTAAAACCCACAGGCGTAGTGAGCATTAATAAAGGGAAGATTGTGGATGCTGAAGGCATCAGTACTTTATACTATACGACTCAAGCCGTGGGCACTTACATTGATAGCAAATACGCCCAAGTCATCGAAAGCACAAGTTCTCTTCAAGTAAATGAAGAACGTAAAGCGATTGCTACTGAAATCCCTCTTCACAAAACCGGTCTTGTACGCCTAATCGAAGGCTCGATTATTCAGAACGAAACGACAACTCTTTACCAGTCCAAAGTCGTAGGAACTATCATCGATGGTCGATACGCCCAAATCATAGAAAGCACGTCGAGTTTCTTGGTGGGTAAACCAAGTATTGTCCCTAGCGCAGTCAAAGAAATAGCCCCAACCCCCACTCAAGCTCCCGAGCAAGGAATCACCTCGACTTCAGTCCCAATCTCTCCATCACCAGTCGTAATTGAAGGCTCTCTTAGCGATTCGAGCAAAATTGACGATGAAACCTCCACCGAAGAACCTGAAGAAGAAGAAGAGGATGAGGATAACACCAGAACTAAATCGCGGCTGACTTTCCAATCACGTAAACGCACTTTCACACCTGTGATCAGACCTTTTGCTTCACGTCCTCGTCCGACGTTTGCACCAAAACGGAAGGGGGCAACGCAAGGAGCGACGACAGTTACAAGGAGTGATGTTACTCCAACTGTTACCGCAGTACCAGCGTCTAAAGGACGCTTCGGAAATAGAAGAACATCCTCGAGTGCAAACCATGTGGTACCTACTGCTTCAGGTTCGAGGAGGTTCTCACGACCTAAAGCGACGAGTGTTAGCGCAAGTTCAGGATTTGGTGGTGGTAGAAGGAGTTCTTCGAGGATTCAACCGACAGCGACAGGTTTTAGAGCGAGTTCGAGAGCTGGAGGATTTAGATCGTCCGTTGGTGGAAGTTCACAAAGAGCGAGCTCTTTGTTTGCTGGAAATTCGAGATTTAGGATACGACCAACAGCGTCGTTGACCCGTCCTTCCCCAACGTCAACACCAGCGAGTGTTGATGAAGAGAACGATTTGACTACTGTTGTTACCGACAGTACTGGAACGATAGAAGATGGTGCGGACACTACGTTACCTTTGTCTACAACAACAGAAGGTAGTTCTAGACGCAGTCAGAATCCTCTGCTGAAGTTTAGGCGACCACCGTTGTCGAGACCAGCAACGCCTAGACCTAAATCTAAAGCTAAGACTAAAGCGACAACCACCACGACGCCGAAACCTAGAGCTACATTCAGTAGATCCAATGCTATAAGTAGACCACGAACCAACTCTTTGTTCCCTAGGAGAAATCTTTTCACGACTACTACAACGGTGGCACCGGAAGAGGAAGAAGAAGAAGATTTAGAGGAAGAAGGAGAGAACGAAGATGAAGATACTGACTACGACAGCTCGCAGACTAACACCCAAACTGAGCCTGCTCCAACACAGGAAACCCGTCGAGGACGCTCTTTTAACGTCCAAATTAAACCGTTTGTCGGCTTCCGAAGGCGTTCTAAGAGAGAAGTCAACTACTCGAGATTCAGGAGACCAAGTAGTCGAACAACTGCAGCTCCTGAACCAGAGACTGAAGCTCCAAAACCTACAAGGGCCAAACCAGCGAGATTCTCTCCAAGATCGAGAAATAGCAAAACAACGCCGGGTACCACCTCAGCACCTGCTACGCGTAAAAGAATATCACCAACGAAGGCTTCAACCCAAGGAAGATCACAGTTTACTTTAAGAGAGAAGGACAGTAGTGGTAGATCAAATTTTAGAAGACCTTCTGTCTCGAGACCACGAACTACAGTTTCCTCCCGACCAAAGTCACCAAAATTGAGAACGACGTCACCGCCTGAGTCTCACACTCAGAGAAAACCAACGAGGGGTTCGTCACGGCGCAGAACCACCTCAAGACAAAGAGGATCACAAGAACAGATAGACGATAACTTTGTAATTCCTCAGTTTGATGGTACTATAACTGTGACCCATCAGATTCCCACTGAAGTAACAATTCCAGTAGTCAATGGGAAGATCACTGAGTACAAAAATGTGATCACTGCTAAATATAGTACCGAAGTCTTGAGTCCTAAGCAGTACTCAACTTCCTTAAACGCGTTCGGGAAAGACGTCACTGTTCTTCTGAGTGAAGCAACGTCTACCGCTGATAACGGAGCTACCCTTATCACACAGTTTGTACTTAATGAAACTCCAACCACGAGCATCATCTTCACTCCTACTTATATTAGAGGAAGAAAAACTTCTTTTAGTCACGTCATACCGAGCACGGCTTATGGAGTTGACACGGTGGTCAACACCATACAACCAGCGCTTGCTGCTCAAGCCCCTCTCGCTAACCTTCTCTTATCTCAATTATTGTTGGGCCAGAATCCTCTCTACCCCATTCAGAACCCAGCAGTCCAAGCCACCCCCACAACTGAATTCAAGACGAGAGCTACGACTTACGTCACTACTGTTACAAGTGTTACGTCAACAGTGATACCGTTGACATTCCGCGGGAAAGAGATCCTGACTACAATTATAGATAGTAGCGTTTCTGTTGTTACAGCAACTGAATTTTTGACTGATACCATAGTTGTAACGCCTACTGTTGGTTTCCCGGCGGCCGTTCCTCAATTTAACACACTGTTGTTGCCACTGCTACAACAGCAATTGGCGCAACAACAACAGCCAGCAGGAGTACTTAATCTGAACGGACCACAAGCTCAGGCTTTGTATCAAGCACCAGAAAAAGAAAACTTGGCGGAAGACAGCTCCCTTGAAGTCGACACAGCGCTTGTTGAGGAAGCCACTCAAGCCACCAGAAGGAAAAGCTCGAGAAAAAAGAACAAGAAACCTACTCCCGCTCCGACGGAACCACCCAAAGAAACGAGCGTCATTACTTTATATGTCTCTGGAAGAATTCCAGGAGAGTTTAGTACTGTTTTATCTACAGTAACTATCGGAGAAAACGACAGACGAAAGAGAGAAGCTCCTCCAGTTCGACCATCCAAAGGTTACGAAGACCTCGTGATCAGTACCTTGGACTACTACGACACTTATGTGACTCCCGCAACTAAAGAAGCAAGTTTAGACGCCACCGAGACGGTAGCCACAGAAAGTCTAGAAAGCATAATCGGTGATGTCAGTCGCCACATTACGGAAACTACTGGGTTCAATACTAAACCCACAAAATCAGCATCCCCATCCTCCAAAAAATATAAATACGTTAAAGCATCGGAAGAAGTAAAAAAATCTTCCGGTAATTTTTTAGCGTAACAGACCTTAATGAGAAAGCCCCCCTCATGCCAAAGGTCGAAACGTCACCAAGGGGCGACAAATCCAACAAAAACCTAAATTACGTTTCGAAACAAATTGGCCATGAAATTAGATTTAGAAGAGATGTAGATGATCCTAAACCAAAAAGACGAGTTGTTAAAAAATTAGTTAGAGTAGAACCAAGAAATGTAGAAGTCACGACGAAGAGGGCACGACGACGGATTGTCATAAAGAAGAAGAAAAAACGACGGTTGGTGAAAGTAGACGAGCCTGTGAAACCAAAACGGAGAGTTGTGGTGACCAGGAAGAGATTACTGCTGAGGACTGATACCGTGGTGGTACCACAGAGTGTGGAAAACGAAGACGATGTTGAAGATATCACTGAAAGTTCGGAAAACAAGATCGAAGATGAAAGCAACGAAGATCCGACTCCACATCACGTTCCTGATTACGAACCCTTCTTCCCTGAACTCTCTGAGAGTCTCGATGCTCCCGTCCTCCTGTTAAAAACCACAATTCTGTCTTCCGTTGAGCTCCAAACCAAAACTGTCGTACAAAGCCGATTGCGGACCTACACATTTATAGTAACCCGAGTAAATGGTGACGAACACGTTGTAACTTCTACTACAGAAGTTAGACCACAGACCAAAACGACTATTTTGACGGAACCACTGACGAAATTTACGACTTTGACATTACTGGACTTCGACGCTACTTCTACTCTCAACCCATTACCAATGACTCCATTTCCGGAATCCCTTCAACTAAAAAACACCAGAGGTGAGTTCTAACTTTTGTACTATATTTAGGATCTCCTCCCTTCTAATGTAAATAAATGTAAAAATGTAAAGATGTAGTAGACAATGGTAGGGTAGTAATTAACGAGTTGGTTGTCTAGAGCAAAGAGGGAGAGCCTTTGAGGAGGCTCGTTACAACCTCGCAACTAGAGTCATGTCAAATGGCGTCGAAGTCATTGTAGCAGGAGATAAAAGTACTCTACCAGGAGAACCAGACGTAAAAAGAATACTTCCGAGTACGATCTACAAACCTGTGACTCTTAAACCGAGTACCTTGAGCGACCACATGATGATGCTCCTTCCTCAAGATGCCTCAAATGTGAGTCAGTAATCACACTCGTGCGGTAATCAAAATCGTACTTTCAGATCAACAGTTTAGCATCGCTCTACCCCAATCAGTTTGTAACGAAAACTTGTCTCACGACGTTTACTTATCTGACCACGTACCTAGAAAGTGGTACCACAACGGTTTCTAGTCATGAACAAGTCGTTTCTAATATCGCTACCGAAGAAAGAAACACCGGGAAAATTTTACCAACGCCAGCCATGGGAATCACGCTAACACAGGTACTGATAATGCACCTTAAAACTGTTACTAATCTTGATTTTCAGTACCCTAATTTATCCGTGGGAGTCTTTCACACGACTTACACTTATCTTAATACGATCTTAGATGGAGAGCAGCCGTTGGTCGTAACATCAAAACATACAGTAACAAATACGGTGACGGCCCCTGATGATTATCTATCACTTCTGCAGCCGTCTGAGAGAGGGCCTGCTGTTAAAGATACCAACACGTACTACAGTACTGTAGCTTTGTCGAAGACTGTCTACGAAGGTGATAAGTCCCAGGTTGTCAGTACCAACGAAGTGGTGACTCAAGTAGTCATCACGGAATCAGTACCACCAAAAGCCACTTCGGTGATGACTTCTTACATTGCGTTGGACGTCGAAGACCCAGCGCCGGTGTCGGTTAACTACACCACCACTGACGTTGTAAAGACCTACTTTGTCACGTATACCTACTACAACACGATGATGGAAAATGGAAAGAAAGTTGTCAAAACGAACATCTCCACCTCCGCTGATGTCGTCACGGAAAAACTATTTTTGCACCCCAAGCGTACCGCTACCGTTAACGATGATAAAAAGAAGCAAAAGATCGACTTGTCTGGGGAGAACTTCCATATTATAGCCACCAAGACGTACCATACAACATTTACTTACTTTACCACTCTTCTGCAAAAAGGTGACAATGTGAGCCCTACCGTCATTAGTTCCCATTCTAAAGTCATAGAGAACGTGGTCACAGAAACAGTGAATCCTAGCCTCTTGGATAAAAAATACTTATCAAAAATTAAGAGCCAAATCCGTGATGGTACCCAAACCCTCACAAAGTCAGCAACGTTGAACGATGGTCAAAAACTCGAGATTACCGTGATCGCCGATCAAATAACACCAACAAAAGTCCTGCCCATCGAACGCACCAAGCTTCCTCAAATCAACGAAAGTAAGAAAGTTGACATTGAATCCTCGACACCGAACGTAGTTGTGGGTTCCACTATTATCTTCCTAGATGAGGAACCACCGGTCAAAACTCCTTCTCTGACGAGTTCCAAGGTCTTAAAGAAGACTAAAACTGTGACTTCCACAAGTAAGGTAAGACGTCCCACGAAGACCAAAGTCAAAAGTCATAGTTCCGTGGCTCCTACTAAATCTGGGCCTAAACCATCAACGAAAGTGGTAAAGACGCCCAACCAAGTACCAGACTTGTTAGGTTTGGGTTCCATTAACATAGATCGGTTGACTCCAGTGCTCAACGCTATGGCGGATTTGATTCAAACTAATCTGAAGAGCAACCGAAGGAATGATTCCATTATTCCTCCAACGACACCCAAAACCCATGAAGGCGAAGAAATTAACTCAAAGAACCGTGCTCCGGTTTATATCCCTGTGGGAGGATTAAACGACGATTTTGAAATGGCAGAAAGTCAAAATATTGCTACTTTTCATATTCAAGAGACCGTGGATTGGAATGGTCATAAAGATCTGAAACCAACTCATGAGAGTCCTTTGCTAAATGGTGGAATCCCTATCTCTCCCGGTGATGTAATCACAGCTAATTCTGACGTCATAGTTGGGAAACCTGGACGAGTAGGACCACGAGTACCAACAATACCACTGAACCAAGTCAAGGATGACGATGATGGCTATGGAATGAAGCCACCACCAGCGCCCCAGAAGTGGCCGAAGCGAAACCACGAATATAAGCATATCCCTGTAAAAGTGGAGAAGCCGATCATCCATGCGCCGAGTAAAGATGACTATGTCGGGCCTCCGCCTCCATTAAGGGGTGACAAACATAAACATATACCCCTGCAGGTGTATGCCCACGGCCAAAACAATTATGGAGTTAGTTTCGGGGTGAACGAAGTGAACCACGAGCTCAAAATCCCAAACATCCAAGAGGAAATTTTAAAGAACTACGAACAAGCTGCTCAGAACACGTTCCCCGTTTATGCAGATGGGCAGGCAGTGATCCATCCACCAAACAACCCCATCAATGATTTTAACCTCCAACCTTCTATCGTTCTCCCAGAAGTCGTTGAAAGATCAACCGGGCAACCACTATTGGTCAATATCCAGCCTAGTCAAGTGGCTTTTGTAAACATCCCCCATAATCGCACTACCGCTCTTATTTACGGAGGCTCTACGGAACCCCATCGCAACGGTCAGTATTTCGATGACCCCTCACCTTACCCTCAGCCAGAATTCTCAGCTATTGAAAATTATAATAACGGGGTCCCTAAATTCGCATCGGTCTACAATGAAGGCTCTAATCAAAAACAAGTCGTCGGAGTCATCAAAGTAGCCCCACAGCCTATTGATAAAGCTCAATTACAGATCAATATTAATCCATCCAGACCCAACATCATTCCATACCCGAACGAGGTTAATGTCAACGTTCCACCCATTTCCTTCGGAATGGTGGAAAAAGATAACGAGTTTAACGCTCATGTTATCAACCATGGTGAGTCTCACTTCAGACCACCTCCTATTTCTTACGAAGTCATCAAAGGTAATAATGATAATCGGTTTGTGGAAAATATTGGTACTGTTGAAGTCCCGGCACCACAAAACTCAAACAAGAACAATGACAACATTTATGTTGCCGGAATCGGTACCGTAGGAGATCCAGAGCCTGTGTCGTACGATGACAGTAGCAGATTCGGTAGTTCTTACTTTGACAAAAAGAAGGAACCCATCGACAGTTTCGTCAAACCTTTTGTTAACAACCTGACAATCTACGAAGGGTATAAAAAAGAGAATTCGCCTCAGCCTTCATTCAACATCATTCATCAAGCTCAAGACATCATTGATTTGAGACCACCAACTGAGTCGAAACCTGGAGCTCAAATTCTGAATCTCAAACCACCGTCCGCTGGAAAACCATTCACTAAAATTCCACCAAAGCACAACTATAGACCAAGTAAGCCCAAGGTGGAGCTCTCCGAGTTCATGGCACCACCTCCGTTGAACCGACCACAATATACTTCAAGACCCCAAAAACCAGTACCCATACCTCTTATACCAGAAAGTGAAGATTCCTCACCTGAGAAAATTTTAGAAGAAGATGATGAAGACCTTACGAACGAAGAAGGCGAAGTGGTTCAAGAAACCAACAGTCGGCCTCTACGACCGGGGCAAGTTCCTTTCGAAATTTTGAAGATTTCGACAACCACGCAGAAGCCTGTTAGAAATAATACCATTAAGTACCAGAAGGTAGACGATGGTGGAGTACCACCAAAGGTGAATTTACCTCGACCTTTCGTACGACCTGAGAACCAACTAAGTAATCAGATCAACAGCTACGATCAAGATCAGTATAATTACATCCCGACGAAGCCTGATTCTAGTTTTATTACTTACATCGGAAGCATCACAGCAAGACCTTTCCATTTAGATAAACACACTACTGAAAACTTTGTTCGTCAAACAACACGAAGGAGACCTACGAGTACCACCACGCGACCAATAACAACACGGAAAGTTGAAGTTACAAAACGCCCACATTTCAGGCAACCAATTCCTGTCTTCATTCCAACGACACCTAAGCCGATCGTTAATGAGGTTTTGCCCAGCAGACCTAAAGTGACTTCACTGCCTATAGACCAACCAACTCTAGCCCCACAAATTATTAAACCGTTCGGCTCACAAACTGAAAAACCGCGCAGAACTTCCAAACCTCTTTCCATTACTGATTTACTGAAGAGAGAAAGAGTGACCACGGTCTCGACAACCACCGTCAAAGAGTTTGTAACACCTGCTCTTAACACTGGGGAAGTAACCATTGACGACAGCGATATGGAAATAATGAAGCCTCCTCCTCCGGTCATCAACATTGACATGCAGCCACCAAAGATCGAAATTAACTCACCAAGTGGTGATATTCAGAGAGTTCCTAGCCTGGATGTTGATAGTACTGACTTGGAAGGACACGCCAGTACTTCGGTGCCGTATGTACCAAAACCTGCCGAAAATATAGTTCCTCCACCTCCAAGTCTAATCGTTGATGAAGTAGTGGGAATGAGTCCTCCTCCATTGGTTTCCACTCACAAACCCATTATTAGAACTGAAAGTACCACTGTGAAAGTCCCTTATACTCATGAAGTTCGTACGACAACCACAGAGAGTACCAGACCAAGGACGAGGAAACCATTCACGAGGAGACCTACCACGGTCAGAGTCACAACGCACAGACCGTCACGACCATATTTTGAAATCTATAACAGAAATAGAACAACCACGAAACCGGATGAGTCTAGAATTATAGTACCGACACCTACGGTGACCACGAGCTCGCCATCTTTGGAGGTCATCATTGGTAACCCGAATTCGGTTGTTGAGATTTCTTCTTCGGAGACAGAGCGGAAAATTGTCACCAAGACGACAAAAACAGAGGAGTTACCATCAGTGGTGACGACAGCTACCACAAAGAGTACGACCACGACTACTACAAAAGTACCTCAGGTGGTTAGTAGCACCAAAGACATTATTCCGACTGCAGTCCACCACGCCGGCAACGAAGTCAAAGTCGTCGACGAAACAACTAAGTTGCCAACAACTTTAAAACCAAGCAAAACTGTCATACCAACGCGTTATATCACACACACCAAGACTTCTACAGTGACCATTACTAAAACTACCGTGGTTAAAACGTTAGGAGGGCCTCCTTTCACTTCGACTCTCTTGGTGACGAAAACAGAGAAGTCTACTTTGGTTGATACCGTAACGGAATTCCATACTTTAGTCAAACCAACTAATATCGTAGAAACTGTGACTACGACAGTGAGTACTGGTAGTTCTTTGTATCCACCGGAAGTCTACAGTAGTACTTATCCATCAATCAAAGTACGACCTCTTCCAAGTAGTAGTACTTTACAACCTACTCCTACTAGCAGTACTGGTATGACCATACCTACTATAACCGTGGAGAATGTTGAAGACAGCGATGAGAGCTTGGAAGAGTTCATCATTACCGAAACCGACGCGCCTAACGTCCACGAAGAAGCTAACAACGAAAACGAATCTATTTTCGTTGTTATGACCGACAAAAACAAAGGTAGTGTCATCAAAGTACCGAATAACAGCTACGAAACGCAGGACCGAGACGAGATGTTGAACAACAACGAAGCGAATAACGTTATGCTTGGAGGAATCTTTATTGCTAGCCCTCCAAGTCTCGAAGTACCACGAATCCAAACAGATAAGTGTGAGCCTGAGTGTAAAGCCTCAAGGAATGAGCTATGTCAACGAGTTGATGGCGTCATGAGGTGTGTATGTAGACCAGGCTTCGCGAGAATGTTCCCGGACCGACCCTGTATTCGTAAGTATAAGTCATAGTACGACCATGGATCTAACTGTCTTTTCCAGCAACTTACACCTATAATCTTAAGGTGGATTTAGATCGTCTCGGTCGTGAAAACCTAAAATTCACGCAAGACTTAACAAATCCGAACTCAACGAAATTCACGAAGTTGACGGCTCTGACTCATGAAGCTCTAGATCGCATGGTCATGCAGTCAGATTTAAGAGACATCTATCATGGGGTTCATATCCACTCCTACGGACCTAGAATGACACCAAATGGTGTCACGACGAAGTTTTACCTCCAACTCTCGGACAACACCGACGAGAAGCGTTTGGAGGACGTCTTCAAGAAGTACTTACGAAATAATAACTACAGCCTTGGTGGTACCGAAGTTTTCGCGTCACGAGAAAGCTTAGAAGACCTGCGAGCTGTAGATTTCGATGAATGTACTAGTTCTAAATTCCACGATTGTTCAGAAAACGCGCAATGCTTCAATTTGAAAGGTACCTACACTTGTAGCTGTAAAGAAGGCTTCGCTGACTTGTCAGAGAACATACTGTATCCTGGACGAATCTGCTCCGCTGAGTTGATAGGTTGCGAACGGTGCAACTACCATGGAACATGCTATTCACGAGGAGACGAGCAAGTTTTCTGCGAATGCTTCCATTGGTATACCGGGGAGAGCTGTCACATCAATTTGAAAGGTACTACTCAACAAAAAAATGACCTTTTTTTACTATTCTTGGTTTCAGTGCTCTTGATCGCTTTGGTGACTCTTGGAGCAATCCTCTTCTCCTTACTTTTGATTTGTTTGATTATGACATGCTGTCGGAAGAAACCACGGAAAACTCGAGTCGCCACCGGGATGAGTTTCCTTCCCCAAAGAGTAGCAAACCGTGGGACTATGGACAGAAGAGCCATGATCCAAGACACAAGTTCTGAAGACAGCAGATCTGAGACCAACGCGGTACCACCGTACGTCCCGAAAAAGCAACAAAAACTCAAAGGAGCTCTAAAGAAGCCTGTACCACCCGACGTAGAAAACGGCGAGATGACTTTCCCGGACCAGAAAGACAGATCTTTGACAGTTATGATACCTCGAGCCAAGTACCACCCAGCACCACCAACCTCTCCTTTGAGTAACTACACTACTTTTGACGCCAGAAAGCCGTCGGTACCATCGATCAGTAATGAGGCTAAACTTCTCAGTTACCTAGACGCGGGACCTTCACCGAGCAAGGTAACTTTAACCAACTTCAAGATTGTTGTTAATCTTTGGGTTTTAGTCTGAAAATAAGAGGAAGTACAGCAATGCCCAAAGCGATTCCTACATTGAGGAAAAACCGTTGTCTAGAAAAACATCAGGAGCTTTGGTTTCCGCCGGTTTTGAGGTGTCGGCTACAGTTTTGGGTAACAACATGGGAACTTTGGGTACCACGTGTGGTACCGAGGCTGACAGAAGTGAAAATGCGACCTTGATACAAAAAATTAGTGCGGATTTGCTGTCGAGTACCGGGACGAGGTCTCAGTTCAACACTTTAAGGTTGGTACCACTTGGAAACCACTAATAATGCAGTTTAGCACCCTGAAAATGACAGTAGACAGTTTTGCTGGGCACTTGGTGAGATTAGGCTCGCACTGTTGCCAAATAGTTTGAATTTGAAAACAGGACGTACTGCATCATGGGTTGCCTGAAGACATCTCATTCTTGAAAATGCAGTTTTGAGACTGCGTTACCTTTCGGACACCTGTACATATTTTTTATGCTATATATTGAATAAATTCAATACATTTAATGTTTATAATAAAAATAAGTAGAGTCCATAATTATCACAAACTAACTTGTTACAGTAGGTACGTCTTTTTTGATGCGCGTTAATAAAAATATATCCCTATTTGAAATGCAGCTTGTTTCTATTGCAATGCATTTCAGCTATGGAAAGAGAAAAAGTAAATAAATAAATTGGGGCATTACCACTTAGGGTACTTATTCGTTGTTTTTATTTTAGGGATAATGACATTGACCCCATGACCAACTGGCTGGACATCACGCCCAGAATCAAGTAAGTCGCTCTTATAATTATAAGTACACAAATTACTGAGTGGATTTTAGTACCGTGTCGGAGGCAAGATCGTACGATGAAACGACAATTCCGCCCCCTATGAAATCGTTTAGGGGTGACTACGATTCGAAACCGTCATCGCAGCACCACAATGATGTAAGAGCCGCGATTTATTAACCCATGACTGGGCGTCTGTAGGAGGAATGTTCCGATTTTTTTTGTTTTTAGGAGGCGAATACAATGGCTGAACGCGATTTGGGCTCCACCTTCTTGCTCCCCCACACCCACTTATACAAGCCGGACAGGGTAAGAAAAAAACACTTTTGTTTCTAGTACTCACTTTTTTTCCAGGGTAGTGACATATCAGGTTTCGAGTCACTTTAGCACCAAACCCGAGTTTCCAGCTCATTATGTGCCTTAAAATTGAGTGCCTGTGTTATTCTGACTTTGTCAATATTTATGGAACGTGAGACTCCAGAATCAGCCATATTGTGTGTACATAAACAGATCGAAATTTTTGGTTTAGGACGTGTGAATGGATCATGTATATATGTATGTTAGGTATTTACTATTTATATTAATATATTCTGGTCGGGCAATAAGCAGAGTGCCAAAAAAAGACTTTTGTGTAAATGTTAATTAAAAAAGCATAATAACAATGTACAATGTAAACGTACTAATAATAAGTTTTATTGTATTTTTTTATGAATAAATTTTATTTAATTTATCACCAATCGCTCATTTTAAGATCTTCGACGATGTCTTTCTCCCCGTCGTCTTCCACAGGTCCGCTTTCATCTTTGATTCTTTTGTTTACGTTTTTACCACCTCTTTTGCCTCTTTTCCGTTTCTTTTCGTGGTCTTCATCGGACTCGTCGTCGTCGTCGCTCGGGAAGAGCTCGACTGGACCTTCCTGACGTGGCTTCGGCGACTTCTTTTTTAGAGTTGGTAGCTTGTAATCTCCTAGCTCTTCATTGTTAGTCAACTGTTTGTTCTTCTTAATAGTGTGAAGTTTGTTCCAATTGTCGAAGAACGTCCCTAGAGGAGTTCCTTTACTTTTAATCTGGGACTCCCACCCTTCAATTTGCTTGAAATCCGTTATGTTAAGAGTGACTTTACTTCGCTCGTTTTCAATAAATTGAGAGTTCTGTTCGATTTTTTCTAGCAATTGTTTGAGTTTTCTGTTGTAGTTGGCGTTGTTGCACGCCTTCAAAAACTGTTTTATCTAAAAAAAAAAAAACACTAAAGACGCTGTTGTAAGAAGGGGTAATTACCTGGGTCACGACTAGAAGACTTAAGTCTGGATAAGCGATACTGTTTGAGTATGTCGCTAAGTATTCCAGTAGCAATCCATATATGGTCTCCACAATGGCGTCCTTGAATCCATTTTCCATCATCTGGGATTTTGAAACTCTCAACAAACACGTGAACTGTAGCGGCTTCATGGAAACCTTCTGGTGCTTCTTATTGAAGTCGTAAGAAGTGAGAACTTCAAGAATAAAAGGTAGGATAGGAATAAACACACCACTATCACGTGACAAGTCCATTAAAATTTGCACCACATGGAACCGCAATGGGAAATACTGAGTCGTTGGTACCAACTTTAAGACACCCAAACAAACTTGCACGAATGGATAAATTAACGGTTGCAACTGCGGTTTATGATGGGTGACTCCCAAAAAGTTGCCCCATAACTTCAAAGAGTTTATATATTGCCAATTGTAGACCGCTTGGGTGTTTTCTTTTTTGTTAACAGTAATCGCGTTACGTAAATGAATAGCGAGTTGTCTTATATAGAGAAAAACGTGTTGGTAGGCCACTGCTGGGTCCAACGCGAACATTTCAACAAGCGAGCGCCGCATGAAGTTAATGGACGCTAAAGAGCCGACGCTTACAAATTTTGAGTTTTTAACGTACGTCATGTACATTGCTTTTAAGACTGTGTCTAAAAATTTGAGTTTTTGGCCGTTGGTGATGCGGAGGATACAGAGGAAAGCTAAGACGCGAACGCCTTCTTCGGCTGTGCCCCAAATGGAGATTAAGCGCTTTAAAATCGCTTTGGTAATATTAGGATAAGAGACAATGAAAGGAGACATGTAATGGAGGTGTTTTAAAAGAACTGTTTGAATGTTGCAGGATGTGACCCCACTTAGTAACTAGAAGAAATCGTAATTTTTTTTCTTGTCTCTGTTTTATTATCTTACCTTTGCGAGATCAAGGAAGTAGTCTTTTAAAGCCCTCTTAATCTTGATGAACTTCTTACATTTATGTGGGGGTTGCTTAGTTCCGTCTGCTAGTCCCAAAAAGCGCCTTAACGCAGGTCCTAGATGTATAACACACAACTGGATGACCCCATTGAAAGCCGCTGATCCTTCAACTTTAAACTGTGACGGTTCTTGATCTTCTGAAGTAACAGTCTGAAGAGCAGCATGAAAAGCTTGGATGACTGTGCTTATAGTCTTGTTAGAACTGTCTTTCTGAATAGCGCTCTCCCATTGTTTTAGCATTTTAAGAGTGACAACTCCCTTGTCTTTAGTTTTGTCTTCATCCTACAAGATAAGATCAAAACTGAGTTACATGAAATTTGGGCCTACCTCAAAATCGCTTTCATCACTCGCCACCTCCAACTGTTGGGGCAGCTCATAGGGAGCGTTATCTTCATCCTCGGCTTCCTCATCCCCTTCTTCATCAGACACGTTAAATTCTAGGAGTTTTTTGTCGTTTTCTTGCAAAAACTGGTAGAATTCAGGATCTGTTTCTTTTAGCTTGGAAAGGGCATGTTTGTGCTCTTGGACTTCGTCGCCTGAGTCGATTTCAGCTCCGGAACCATTCTCAGCTTCTGGGTTTTCGTCAGATGAGAGGGCTTCTTCAGGAGAGTTTTCGTCAGATGAAAGGGCTTGTTCCTCAGTGTCACTTTCTTCGAAATTTTGGTTTAGGAAATTGTCCACTGACATTGAACTATAATCCTCTTTTTTCTTCGTCTTCTTGATGTTAGGTTTGGTCGCTTTTGCAGACTTTGAAAGAGGTTTTTTCTTGATTTTCACCATTTTTGAACAAAAACACAAAACGTGCAAAAGTGAGGTTAGAACTGCCTGTAGTCTAACTTGAAGTTAGCAACGTTTCCACTTTCTACTTTTTTTTCAAATTTCACAATAAGATTTTAATCAAATCGTTAACCCAGTAATTTCAAGCATTACTCCTTATAATTTTAATAAATTCTCTCACACTCAACAGCGTACATTTTTTTTAGTCTACCTGCCACGTTGTGACAACTTCACTTTAGTTAAAATGTCAACTGCCAGAATCATCATTTAAACTCAAAATTGCAGCACATTACATCATTTTTTGGTCCATTTTCATTTAGTTTTCACCCAAATTCCATGTGTACTTGTGGTTTGCTACCTCTCAAACGTTGTTATGCGACCCTCGTGAATTCTAACCTAATCAACATCCTCAAGACCATGCCGAAAGAAAAGAAACACATTCCAGAGGCTCAAAAGCAACGCCGGAAAATCAAGGAAAAATTTAGCAAGTACAGCCCTGGAAAAGTTGCTCTGCAGGTTCTAGGGACGGGGGCTGAAGGAGCCCCACGGTCACTCTACGTGTTTTCTGATCAGTCAAGGTGGCAGCTTCCAAAGTCGAGTTAAACGTAATTTTTGTATTTGTAGATATTTATTTAATTGTTCTGAAGGCACGCAGCGCTTGGCCCATGAACATAAAATGAAGCTCGCGAAACTGGAACATATTTTTATAACGCAGCCCACATGGGCGAACATTGGGGGGCTGCCTGGAGCGGCACTCACGATACAGGATGTGGGAGTTCCTGAAATCACTCTCCATGGTCCAGAAGGCCTGGTACTAGTCCTTTAAGCTAGTTTTTGAAGTTAAAGTGTGATTTTAGGGAGAACTTTTTATAGCCACGCGACGATTTGTCGTGCTAAAAGATTTGGAAATACGTGTCGCGACCTGTAACGAAAACACGACGTTTGAAGACAACGTCTTGAGGGTGAAATACGTACCTATTGAACGCAGTTCTAAAAATTCACATGAATTGGAAGAGCAAAGCTCAAATTCTAACGTTCCAGAAGACGACGTGGATTACTACGCCCATGAATGTAAAATTTGCTTTTTTACATTAACGATATTCAATGGTTGTTTCAGGCAGTGGTAGGCGAAAGAGTCCCCCGAAAATTTCGGAAATGTCAAAGTTAAAGTTGCAACAAATCAAGGCAAAAGGTGTCAGCATGGCCTATGTTTGTCAACTCCAGCCGCGACCGGGCGCGCTCTGTTTAGATAAATGCGTGAAATTTGGAGTTCCCGCTGGTCCTCTTTTAGGACAGTTAAAATCTGGAAAGGACGTTACGTTGCGTAACGGGACCGTAGTCAAAGCTTCAGATGTCTGTGAACCTGATGACCCAGGTCCTGTCTTTATAGGTAGATCTTAGTAAATTTAGACAAAAAAGTCATTTTATTCTTCCAGTCTTGGAGTGTCCATCAGAAGACTATCTTGACTCTTTAGTTAATAATGACAGTTTTAAGAAACACCAAGTCACAGCTGATAGAGACGAAGATGTTGCTCACACCGTCGTTCATTTTACGCCTCAAAAAGTCATGGAGCATCCAAAGTAAGTAGTTGAGTTAAACACTGTGACATGGTAAACTCTAAGTATTTAAGGTACAAGGAATGGATGGATAGGTTTACCCCCAGCACCCATCATCTGGTCCTCAATGAGACGAACACGTGCATGGGAAGCGCAGCGGTCCATAGAATTCAATACAAATTGAACCTTCTTTCCGACGATTTCTTTCCTCTTCTGGGGGACCAAGGAACTGAGACTCTAGACGAGCCCCCTCCTGATATCCCCCAACCTAAGAAAATGAAATCTGATAGTCCGTCACTGCTTCTTGGAAAATTGTCAGTGAGGTCGCCAATTCCCAATAGTTGTACAAACACTCTTTTTAATTACCACCTAAGACCGAAAAAAGGCTGTGATAGATCGTTGGAGTTAAAGTTGACTCCGTCGCAGTTCATTGAAGAGACCATGGCTGTAGAGAATTTCCCTCAAGAGCTGCATGAAGTAACGCATCAGTTAGCACAGAGGCGGGCGCAATTGACCATCAGGGACTTCCCCAAATTGTTGTTTTTAGGGACTGGGTCATCTATACCTAACAAAACGCGGAATACCAGCGGCATGGTCCTAGAAATTGAGTACGAGTTGATTTACTAACCACCATAATACTAACTGTAGGTTTTCAGCGAAAAAACCGTGGTCATCTTAGACTGTGGCGAAGGAACGTATGGTCAGATCGTCAGATTTTATGGTCGCGACAAAGCTTGTGAAATTGTCTCCAAAACTAAAGCAATTTACATCTCCCATCTACACGCGGATCACCATTTGGGGCTCATCGGGTTGCTTCAGGGGCGCCGGAAATCCCTTCAAACTCTGGGTTTGCCTCCACAACCCTTGTTTCTAATAGCCCCCAGACAGATACTGTGGTGGCTCACCTTCTATGACAACTGTTTTGAGAACATCCAAGAAGAGTTCATTTTAGTTCCAAATTCAGATCTGGTGTTTGACCAGAAGGAACAAGAAGACAGAAATAATTTAGTTTTGGAGAAATTAGGACTCCGCGATATCAGCACGTGTCTTGTTAAACACTGTCCCAATGCTTTTGGGGTCAGTATGACCCTAGCCGATGGCTATAAAATCACGTATTCTGGAGACACAATGCCTGCAGACGCTCTAGTAGAACTAGGAAAAAACAGCGACTTGTTGATACACGAGGCGACTATGGAAGACGAGCTTGCCGATGAGGCCGTCATTAAAATGCACTCCACGACATCGCAAGCGATCGAAATTGGGCGGAGAATGGGAACGAAATACACTCTATTGACGCATTTCAGTCAGAGATATGCAAAGTTACCGCGGTTTAACGAGAATTTTAGCGAAAATGTAGGAATTGCTTTTGATAATATGAGAGTAAGAAAGATGTCGGGTTTGGAAACTGTTTAATTGTAGTTTTAAGGTGCGACTAGACGAACTGCCATTGATCCCACTTCTTTACCCGGCGTTGAAACTGATGTTCGTCGAGTATTACGAAGAAATGGAGCAAAAGGCGGTGAAACGACAGCTCAAAATAGAAAGAGAGAAAGAAGCGATGCAACAGAAAGCTTGTTAAGTTTTGAAATACAGAATGAAAAAATGCTGTGTTTATTTATTCATAGATAGACGGAGAAAATCGACTATCCATAATGACTTTTTTTTGAAATGTCAAATTCGAATTTCGCGCGTTGAGACTTCCGCTCAAGTCAATAACTAAAACGAAAATTCTTCATCTCTGGGAAGAGTTCTTGCGCCTTTGCTTTTTATTGTTGATTTTTCGTAGTCTTCGAGGTTTTTTACTGTTGTTGGTTTCGTGCCAAGGCGATGTTCTTCGCCTCAGTGTTGATGTTTTGCAGCATAATGACAGTCGGCCATTAGTTTCCGGTGGCAGAGAGTGAACGCACGCGGATATTTAGAGCAGCTGAAAGCTTTCGAGTTTTATTAATTTTTAAATAATTCGTTGAGTAATTAAACGAAATAAGTGCACAAAATGTCGAATAACACGGCCCCGGACAGTTGGGAATCTCAAGCTGACTCTACGTCGACAAATAATTCTCCAAGTCACAATGCAGATGTGACAGCTAAATTTTCCACGTTGAATGTGAATGCTGTTGAATTCGTGCCTTCATTTTCTTTCGCTAAGTCTGCAGTTAACGTCGACGAGACGTCACCGACGCAGTCCCAAGGCTCTGAAGCTTCGCCCCAGCACAGTAGCCCCATCCTCAATGGTGAGCGAAAATGACAGACTTTGACGTTTAGGTTAGGACTTTTTGGGGTATTTTCTACACCCCTTTGGTTTGTTCCTCTTCCATGAATCGTGCCCCTAAGACAGAGTTCGACGCATCGTGAAACACTTTGAAGTTTCATACAAAAAAACTGTAATTCTTGTTGGAATTTGAGGAAAAAAAATGATCCAGACTTTTCGAGTTTTTAGAATGTTACTAATAACGTAACGTAACGTAACAAACGGTATATTATCAAAATATTAGCAGGTTAAGTAATTTTGAACCGGTTTGTACCGGTTCAGGGTAGTTGTTCTCACTTTCTTTTTTTTAATTGTTTTCTGCCATGAAAGGGACGAACGCTGAATCCTCCGAACAAGTGGAAGTGAAGGAACCTCCTCCCATTCCTCCGGCAGACGGCGATGCATCTCCTGGCGATGGAGGAACCTGGGAGGACGTCGTAGTCGAAGATAACGACCCTCTCATCACTCCCGAAGGCGACGACGATGAACCCTCCTCTGAAGAAGCTCCCGTGAAAGTTCCAAAAAAGAAACTGGTGAAGGAAGAAGTTCTTAAAGACAAGAAAGAACACGTTAATGTAGTCTTCATCGGCCACGTGGACGCCGGGAAGTCTACGATCGGGGGGCAAATCATGGCTTTGACGGGAATGGTCGACAAAAGAACACTCGAGAAATACGAACGAGAGGCTAGGGAAAAGAGTCGAGAATCGTGGTATCTTTCATGGGCGCTGGACACGAACCAAGAAGGTAAACAGCTGTGAACACATTTCTTTGTAACTCACCGTTTTTCTGCAGAAAGAGACAAAGGAAAGACAGTGGAGGTCGGAAGGGCTTTCTTCGAAACCGATAAGAAACATTTCACGATCTTGGACGCCCCTGGTCACAAGAGTTTTGTACCAAACATGATCGGGGGCGCAGCGCAGGCTGATTTAGCTGTTTTGGTGATCTCGGCACGAAAAGGAGAGTTTGAAACCGGGTTCGATAGGGGTGGCCAAACTAGGGAACATGCGATGTTAGCTAAGACTGCCGGTGTTAAATATTTGGTTGTTCTTGTCAATAAAATGGACGATCCAACAGTGAATTGGGATGAAGCTAGATACAACGAATGCAGGGATAAGATTTTACCTTATCTTAAAAAACTTGGATTCAATTATAATAAAGATTTGTTCTTTTTGCCGTGTTCGGGGCAAACCGGACAAGGGTTAAAAGAACAACTGGAAGAATCTCTTTGCCCGTGGTATAGGTACGTTTACATGTCCACCATCGCCGAGTTGTGGAGTTACCGTTGTTTTTTCCAGGGGTCCGGCGTTCATCCCTTTCATCGACGACCTCCCATCGTTGAACAGGAAAATCGACGGTCCATTCATAATGCCAATAGTAGACAAATACAAGGATATGGGTACGGTCCTCATGGGAAAAGTGGAATCGGGCGAATGTCGAAAAGGTCAAAGTCTCGTCATAATGCCAAATAGGGTAATTTTGTGCACGCAATTCTCAGTTGTGAACAGGAAATTAATAAAATTGATTACAGACACCAGTCACTGTGGATATGTTGCTCTCTGATGACGACGAAGTCAGTCGTATAGTTCCTGGTGAAAATGTTAAGGTGAAAGTTAAGGGTGTTGAAGAAGAAGATGTCAGTCCGGGTTTCGTGCTTTGCGACGCTGTCAATCCGATCCATACTGGTAGAGTTTTCGACGCTCAACTCGTCATTTTGGAGCACAAGTCGATCATTTGCGCTGGGTATAGCGCGGTGATGCACATCCATTGCGCCGCCGAAGAAGTCACCGTTAAGGTAATTCGCTTACACAAAAGAATAAGGGAATGATTTGTTCACCTGCAAAAGCCTGCCACTGACCAATCATAAACAGCTGCATTCATTGTTTGGTATTAGTTTAAACTTGACCCAGATTGTTTAAAATGTTTTTCAAAAATTCTCACCATAGTATGGCTCCAATAATTGTTGATAAAGTGCTTTAAATACTTGAGATAAGATAGTAAATTCCAAATTTTGGCAAGAATCCACTTTATAATCCTCAAGTATTTGCTTACAATAAACAATTTCACGACAACGAGCCAGTCTCATTCGTAGCGGTTGTTTTTGGTTTGTACTCACTGCAGCATTCCTAATTTATCGCGATAGATGGCGCAAGGGTTCTAAAATTCCTTCCAACAAATTTTATTGTACCATCAAATTTTTAATGTGAGCGATCATAAAATCCCACTTCGGTTTCCAGGCCTTAATTTGTCTTGTTGATAAGAAGACTGGTGAGAAGAGCAAAACGCGGCCGAGGTTCGTCAAACAAGATCAAGTAGCTATAATGAGAATAGAATGCGCGGGCGTCATTTGCCTCGAACCATTCAAATCGTTCCCGCAAATGGGTCGTTTCACGCTCAGAGATGAAAGTAAGTTTAACGACATGTTTTGTTTATTTAACTAACCTTGTTTGTTTCAGATAAAACAATTGCCATCGGTAAGGTACTGAAATTAGTCGAGTAAAATCGTCGCTAGATTAGATTGTAACTTGATATTTTATCCAACTCGCAATCGACTGGTGGACATTTTCCGAGGTGACCACCACACAATGTTCATTTTGTATTGTGGGTGTCCACAGATGAGACTTGAATGGTGCTACACTCAGTAGCGAAATTGTGAAAATGATCAACTTTTTTTATTAACTTCTGTTTTTTTTCGTTGGTAATTATATTTAGTCTGGTGTAATGGTATATATTTTCTTTAGACATGTTTTGTACATTTCTAATTTTAATTTATTAAATTAAGGATGTCACTTTTATTATTTTAGCGATCGAAATTGTGTGGTGTACATCATTGTTATTAAAACGATTACTTTAAATGGATGTACTCCTTTCGTTTGACAGCCTGGTGCTTTATTTATGTTTTGAAAGAAGAGATGAAGGTATTTAGTCACCCGTTCTTTACTCACGGCCTACTGGTTCATTCGGAGATTCACGACTTGAAAGAAAATACAATATTCGAAGCCAAATACCTTCAAACTCCCGGTTTTATTTACTACACGCCTTTTTCAAGAGTTCTGCTCTAGCTTGACAGTTCCATTGTACATAAAGAGTTTATGAGGTCACCATGTGGCTGAAACATGATAAATTTATGCTTATGTTGTATTTTCTGCAAATTTTTTCTGTTAATTAAGTTGTGTTTTACTCTTTATTAATAATTATATAAGTAACCAAGAAATGTTGCTATCAATTTTATATATTCAATAAAATGTAAAATTGGCACGGGTTTTTTTAATCCCACGGCAGGTTACGCCACTGGTGATGATAAGTCAACAACATCAGCGCCATCTCAAGTGTCATTGCGCTTGCGTTGTCATATCAGGGGAGGTAACACCCACATTTTCGCCACTAAAAACGTAAAATCAAGCTTTAAACAATCAAATATCAAAAAGTTTGTGCTTTAGTAGTTGCAAATAAGCAAAGGTGAGTTTTTTTTGTGTTTTTTTACAACATTAGGTACACATGTGTAGACTGTCTACTTTGACTGGAAATTTCCGGTTGAATCGAAATAAACGATTGATAAGGAAATTGATATGTAAATAACGGTACATTAGGCGTTTTCAATCAGTTCCACGCTTCATCGCTTCATCGCTTGTCTCTTTTAGTCACGGTCTAAATTTAACCTCAAATTTCAGCAGCCGGGATGTCTGAAGGAGACGCAACAACTCCAGATGAGTTCGAGAACGAGCACGACTCAAACTACAAACCACCACCGGAGAAAACTATTGAAGAGATTCTACAAGCGGACCAAGAAGATGAGAGTCTCAGGAAATACAAAGAAACGTTGTTAGGGCAAGCGCAAACTGGCCCCGTTGTCGTGGGTACGTTCTCGTCGTTGTTCACCAACGTTTCTAACGTTATTTCTAGAACCCGACAACCCCAGGAAAGTCATCGTGAAGAGACTAGTTCTCGTTGTTGCGGACCGACCAGAGTTAGCTCTAGATCTCACAGGGGACATATCTAAACTCAAGAAAGAAACCTTTGTGATTAAAGAGGGTGTCTCGTATCGGATAAGAATCGAATTTATAGTCCAAAGGGAGATCGTCCACGGTCTGAAATACGTGCAAAAAACCAGCAAACTTGGGGTCACAGGTGAGTGCATTTTTGGGTGAGTTGGAAACTTATTATTTTGTTTGGATTGCTTGCGGGATTAGAGCCAGGTAATTTTGTTGGGATGTGTGGTTTAAATAGTTTTTAACACGAGGATTGTTGTAGTGGACAAAATGACTCATATGGTCGGGTCGTATGCCCCGAAAACTGAGATACAGTCGTACACAACGCCACCGGAGGACGCCCCCACGGGGATGCTAGCACGTGGGTCGTACACAGTTCATTCTCTCTTTACTGACGACGATAAAAATGAGCACCTTAAGTGGGAATGGAGCTTTGATATCAAAAAAGATTGGAAAGATTGAGCGCTTTTAATAGATAAGGCAGGAAAAAAGTATTAATGAAGTATTCCCTTGCCGCAATAAATTTATACCTACCTTTTATAAGTATGTTTAGATACCTTTTGGAACTTTTACAAGCCTTTACTGATCATCAATATGCCTTAACGTACAATTTGATATGTTTTGCTCATTAAATCAAAGCCTTGTTACCTAAAGTGTGCTATTGTATATTGCATTTACTCGTACGAGCTTAGGGTTTTAGTTGGTCAAGTGTGTTATTGGCTACTTTCAAATAAAAGTCGACCGAAAATGAGGATTTATTGCCCTTGTGATAACAAACACGTCCCTAATCCGATCCAAGTGGCCTGAAGGCCCCAACAGATTTCAAAATCCAAGGCCTTCACCCCCATTTTCGCTCTGAGGTTGTGGAGTAAGACAGAACAAAAGGCGATGAAAAAAGTACAAATTTATTGCTCCTCACAAAAAATCCAACTCCTCTTTTTGTTCTTTTAAAAGGCTCGAAACTCCGAACAGGCTCTTTTCTCGCACTTCCTTGATCACGGAGATTCCTTCATAGTTCCTAACTTCGCAACTAGCGCCACCCTCCAACAACATTTCCACGATCTTAACATCATTTTTGACACAGGCGTAGTACAAAGGAGTGTTCCCTTTATAATCTCGGGCGTCAACGTCACAGTTCTCGCAGCCCACGAGCTCCTTCACCGCTTGGAGTCTTTGGTTGATACAAGCCAAATGTAGTGGAGTCTGTAAAGTTTTGTATGTCTTCAAATTGGGGTGTGCTTGAGAATCCAACAGCACCCTCAAAAGTTCTGTTCGTCCAAACTTCGCGGCGAAATGTAAAGGAGTGAAACCGTCGATGTTACACGTATTGACATTAAGAGGGTCTGTAGTGACCGGGGGGCTTCCTTCTTTGTCATCGCATTTCTCGCAGTTACACAGAGGGTGACATTTCGAACGGAAATCATAGTTGGTAGCACTAGGAAATCCAAGATAGAAACATGTTAGCGGAAAATCATTGTTTTCTATAGCTTTTAAAAGAAGATCGATCTTTTTGAGTTGGTCCACCCCGTTGGGTTTGATTCCATGGTCTTTGCAGTGATGCGTTTTGGTGGAGGCGCTGGGACAAGTCACTTCAATAACGGCCTCACAGTCATGGAACTGCTTCAAGAGGCGCTCAGTATAGTAATTTTGAGCCAAGACCATAGCAGTTTGGTTCTTCTTATTAAGAACACTCGCAACAGCGTTGTTTTCAAGCAAACTTCTCACGATCCCCACGTAGTTCCATTTCATCGCCAAATGGAGAGGAGTATCCCCATGTTTGTTGACGCAATCAACCTCTAAATGTTCCGAAGTGTAGAACAAAGCTTTGACACAGTTTTCATGTCCGTTGTTACAAGCCAAATGTAAAGGACTGTTGCCATCGTTGTCTTTAACGTTACAATCCGCTTTGGAGTTCATTAGAATCAAAAGGACGTCTTGGTGGCCTTTCATACAAGCGTAATGCAACGCCGTTCTCCCGAAATAGTCAACCACATCAACCTCGGCCTCTATGCTTATTAAGAACTCTACCATTTCAGGACGGCCTAAGATCGTTGCAAAAGTCAGGAGGCTTTGCCCTTTTTCGTTGATAGTAACGTTGTGACTAGAATTTGAGCAGTTATCGCAATCACACAAAGGATGACACAATTCGACTGCATTTTCATGCTTTAACAACTCTCGTAATTGTGCCAGGTCATTGGAAACGATTGCTTGAAAATTCGGAGCTGTTTGAAGACTAGATTTGATTTTAAGCTCGTCGCTCTTGATGTATTCCAAAGCTGCTTCAAGCGAAGTGATAAGAAAATTCGTTTCGTTAGCAACATCAAGACAACTGAACTGGAAATGTGTCAGGTAAATCAAGTTTGAAGTCCAGTTACCAACGTTTAGTTTAACAATCAAAAATACAAGGATCTGGAGAAGATCGTCGGAAGTCAGAACAACGCTCGTGTTACATAGATGATTAAACGTTAATTTTAGACAATTAACCTTGTCTAAAACTGTTGTATAATTATTTATTTTAGAGAGTTCGCTTTTAGCACTGGTTATGATGTCACAGAACTTCAACGGAATATTTAAATCTTTTAATTGTAGATCGCTGGAGTTGCGCACGATCTTGTTTAAAGTTGCGTCGCTGAAGCACGTCACTGTGTTTACCGCATGGATCAAAGTTCGATCTAAACAACTTTGCATATAAGTTTCCACCGCGACTTTCACATTATCGCAGTTTTCTAAGTTTCTGGTTTTAAGCGCTAGCTGTAAACACTGGGAATACAAACTTCCGACTAAGTCTTTCTGGCTTTGTAAATTCTCTACACTTAGACCACGATTTTGCTCCACAAAACTCCCACACAACTTCTGGATCTTTATTAAAACATGACTTAAATTCTCGCTCCACAGAAAGTCAATACAATCGTCCAAAGTCTCAAGAACACTTATTTTATAGTCGTTGCAGATCGTGCGACTGCAGAATAAAGGTCTATCTATACAATACACTGAGTATTTTAAAGATTCAATGTAGAACGTCTCTTCAAAGAGGATTTTTGTTGTGACAGTAAGCTCGTCGATCGCCGTGATTTTTTTGTTTTGGATTGAAAGCCGCCTTTTGCTCAAGGTGTACCAAATACATTCTGACGAGCTGGGGACACATATGTGGTCTAGGATAGTCGATATGGTGATTTCGTCAGGTTCGAGGACCCCAACACGAGGAATACAAATTATCCAGGTTTCCTGCGACGCTTTGTAGAGTAAGTCGCTGTGATTTGTTAGAATCTCGACAAAAAAAGGGTTGTTGTGTAAGTTTTCGTCATACTGGGTGCCCCACATTTTGAGGTTAACTTTGAGACTGACGTATGTGACGTTTGAAGTGTCACACATGGAGAAGTACAGATTCCACTCGAGATGCCTGAAAAGGGCACGCGATTGGTTGAATTTCAAAAATTGGCGCGTAAAGGAAACGATTTGAGCTTAAACAACTCGAGTGGAAATTGCTTCTTAAGAACGAGGCGCCCTCTGTCGATCCCGCGTAAACACCCCAGAATTCAAAAACTTAAATTTTAACAACTTTTATTAAAAATTTACTTTTATACAGTTTAAAATATAATAATAATATACAGAGTGCTATTTATATGCTATCTACACAATATAGGCACATATTATCGCGAATAATATAATACAAAGTGATACATAACCGAATGTAATGTACACTAACCTTATTAAGGAATGAATTACTAATAAAACACAATTTCGACTATAAGTGTGCTAAGATCTCCATTTCTGACGGTATTTCAGTGATCTGCATGGTGTTCCCTTCAATCTGCGAGCTCCCGCTTACGGTGACAATAACCGGACTTTGGTCACTCGTTTGAACTATAGTGACCAAATTCCCGTCTTTACTACCTTCCAGATCACTAGAACTACCTTTGAGAAGCATCTTCAAAGGGTTAATATCACTTTCGGGTTCCATTTTAAGAGAATCTAAAGTTATGTTATCTAAAGCGATGTCTTCTTCTGTACTTCCTAAGATATTGACCACGTTAACAACAGATTCCTCTTGATTCGACTCCGACAAACTCAGTGACTGTTCACGACTATGCAACACCGAATTCTGGAGAGTTCCCGGTCGATTTGTGCTAGTTTGTGATCGGTATGACGGTGGACAGCTGTATTCCGATTGCGTGGCGTCTCTCCGACTCGATAACGGTGCCCTACAAATCATATTGTAGAAAAAATAGTGTTTAAAACACAACAAACCTGAGAAGGCTTCCAGCATGACTGCGATAAGTCGGAGGCGGCGACACGGCGTTCTGAATCCCGGCTTGAATTTGAGGGGTGTTTCCCCTGTCTAGAAGAAGAAGTCTCAGTCTATATTCTTGCATGGAGGCTTGGTAGCTCGGGGGCGGCGGCCTGTATTGGAACTCTGGGTACATCATCGCCGCGTAGGGATGATGCGGTCGTCCATACGATGGGGGTAGTCGAGGAACGAAACGCCTCGTGCAGACATCCACTGATTCAGTCGAGCCCAACCCCAACATGGAGCGACAAGTTGAAGAGTCGTGAGAAGTGAGTCTCCAAGCTACGCCACTAACAGTCACCAAGACGATTCCTACACCTGAAACAGCAAAGTGGGCGAGGTGAGAGGCGCAAATGCACCGTTAGCCGCACATATGGCGTATGCAGTCAGTGCGTATATTCAGCCAAGCCAAAGGAAAAAAAATACTCTAAATGACGTAACATTAACATGGAGGGTGTCCAGCTTCCGTTGTTCAAACAGCGGGAAATGGCTTATGCAAAACACGTTCCACTTGTATGTATAAAATGACCATCGGAGAGGGAATTCAATATGCAGATTGGTTTTAGTTGGGATTATTGGGTCAGTAGTGACGATTTTTTCACCGCTTCGGGATCCTGGTCATTTTATGGTCATTTAGAGCCCTAGTAACGAAACTGTGACGCCATCACTTGGCGGTCGTAAAATTTCGTTAAAACCGCATCGACACGCATACTCAACGAGGACAAAACAAAATGAAAAATAAACGTGGTGGGGACGAAGAAAATAATGACTTTGTGTCATTTTTTAAACTTTTTTTACTCTTCTCCAGCGCCAACGGAAATGTAGGTTAAATCAGAGATTGGAAGTTTCCACACTTTGGTTGCGAGTACTGTAAAATTCATGTACTCCGAGAATTTAAACTAGATTCAAAACAGTTGGCAATATTGAAACGTTGACCCGTGCTTCTGTGCATACAAAGTTCAGAAATGAAGTCAGCAGAGTAACCACGTAACGGTTAAAAAAGACAAAATTAGCGACTGGTAGAAAGGAGACAGTCACTGTTAAACAAATGAAGAAAGTTGCAAAGTTTTACAACTGAGGAAAACTTCGACGCAGGATTTATAATATAAAACGTGTTGGTAACTCTGCATGTCCAACTAATACAGGGTCCGCCAATATTTACGTCCCGGTCTATAAGTCCATTTAATTATTAAGTTATTAATACGATTTTTTTTTATGTATAAAAGAAATGTAACGCTACAAATTGACCCAATCAAATTTTTTCTATTGTTAACTATATGTGAGGTACAAATAAAAAATTCAAAGATAATAAAATGAAATTCAAACATAAATTTAAACATGTGCTGCCGATAAATTAATTAATTTTTTATAAAACATAAGCTGTTTCTAAATAATATGATACCCAATACTTCTACCCTCATTAGCACAAGTGGTCTCCGAAATACAGAACCGGGATGAAAACTTTTTTGGAGATGGTAATAGTTAAACACAGCCAATACCAAGAACCTAACTTAATAATAAAATGGGTTTACAGGTCGAGACGTAAGTGTTAGCGGACCCCTGTATGTCTTTTTCGCATCAATTGTATACCGAACGGTACTACGAAAATGTCAAAAACGCAGAGCAAGCAAGAAAGACTTAAATTAGGACACGTGAAGAAATAGCCAACGAACATAAAAATCTTAACGAATTTTACACTTTCACGACTTTGAAATAGTTGAAAGATTAGAAAACCGGGAAAGCCCGGCGTTTTATCCTGTCAAATTCTATTCCCAACTTGTCAGACCAACCACCCCACCAAAAATTAACTAACTTTGATCTATTATTAGAACACTCGCATACATCATATCATTTTCAAAGCCCCTCTGTATAATTATACGCATCTGGTGCAACGAGAAAGACGATACCAATAGCCAGTGTTGAGTTGTAATTCAACGCATGTTTGATTTAATGGACTGGAACAAAAAAGTGGAAAATGTAACAGAACAAGCAGACTTGGAAAAAAAAAACTCTTCCAAATTGTAAGAAAAGCATCAGAGCGGCAGAAGCATTTAAGCATAACATTGATCAAAAAACCGTGAGAATTAACAATTGCTACCAAGTCAGTGTTGTGGAAAAAAGTGTCCAAGAGAGAAATCACGATCAACAATGTATGGTGAAGAACAATGTAAATTTTACGAGGGCATGTTTGCGATTGGTGAATTTACAAAGCACTTCAAGTTGGCAGTCGTAAAATTTCATTAAATCCTCATCGACACATGCTTTATCGTGCGAATGAAATTAAATCTCCGTAAACACGGTAGTTCATAAAATTTGGGCGATGTATGATTGTGGGGCATTCATTTTGTTACTACTTAGTATTATCGTAAGAAGCGTTTTCTTTGAAATAGAACAGAACAAATATCTTCCACATCGATAAAACCGCCTAGCAAACTTTTAAATTAACTTTGAAAACTTGTAATTTTTCCGCCTTCGATGAGTGTTTGGAATGTTGCTCACCGACCAAAAAACAAAAGTGCGTGTTGAAGTTAGCTCAGATATTTTTCCCGCATTAATTTGCATATTCCAATGTCGAGTTTAACCTCGCGTTATAACCCCAGAGCCTGTTAAAAATTAATCTGTCTGTCTAGTAGCCGTCGTCAGAATATCACAATAATTCCCCTGATAAGCTTTGAGCCAAATTCGCATCTGTCACCATGGCTACGAGAGTAATCTCTAGTTTAATAATGCGATAATTAACTCTGCCCCCCGTGGCCCCAAAACAACAACATTGCATTGAGAGCTTCCCTCCGAAATCCCACGTTGCACAAACTACTCTCATCCTGTCCTCAAAAAAAAAACGGGGAATTACCTATCATGAGAAGGGATACAGTGAGGTGGTCCCGTCCCGCAGGTCTCATGGCACCCAGGGCTGTGCCTACCAAAACACAACACACCGCGATCAAGGCGATCACTGCAATGAACCACCTCAAGGATCCAGGTTTCCATGTCAGGAGGCCACAACAACCCTTCGGGGGCTCCTCGGAAAAGCGCCCTCTGAAAGAAAAAAAAAACGTTAATATATATTCGAGCGCCATGTTGGGCGACAAAATTATATAGCATGTTTGCACGTTGCCCCTCGTTTTCAATTGTTTCAGCGTCATCCAATGATTAATTAATATGTTTATAGCCCCCCGTTAATGTGCTCGCTTATCATGCTGCCTATTTGGAATTCATGAGCCACCCTTCATTGTCGATGCGAATCGCAGACCATCCCATCGCCGCCAACAATAACTGATAAATCTGCGGTTTCCCGCAAACAAATCCAATTAAAATGTGTGACGTCGTACGAACAATTACCACCTGATAAGGTACACACACACATTGTTCCATCGATGCCCAATCCGGTAACAAATGGTCGATAATCCATTACGACATCAAGCTGTACCTGTTCCCATGCATATGATTACTCAAGTAAAGTACCACATGTTCACAAGGCCGCTGGTACTCGGCCTTGACCGTTTAGAATATCGGTATTGTTAAACACTGTCTTTTTAAACGGAAAGGGCGCATAATTATCAATTAGCACATTAGCTCGCTGAATTCGATTATAGAGAATTCACAATGTCGTTAATAACGGTAATTAAGAGATAATTGCGCGTAGAGGACGCTAGCTTATGGCTGCTTTAAACTCTTCTATGCAGTCGCGTTGCGAGTTAATTAATAATTTAGGAAGCGCCCTTATAGGGGATTACTTGCGAATTTCGTGGATGCTCCTATTACGTGTTGATTGAATTTAATCGGTGGTTAACCCCCTTTTACTTCCAAGTTGTGAGACTATAAAACCGGTCGATAGACAGCTTGTGGCTACTTTTGGCGCCCAACGTGGGGCCACCGTCCATTTTTCTAGAATCTCGTGTGTCACTTCCCCAGTTGTCCGTTCGCTCATCCGAAGAAAATTTATCTTTAATTAACCCCCCTCGGGTGGATTTCGTAGCAACTATAAATATGAATAGCAATATATAATTTCTGGTCGAGTGGAAGTCGAGATAGGCTCCCGATCTCTGCGCAAAAAGTGAAACTGGCGTGTACGAGCTGCGTTTTTTCCGCAATGAGTGGGTGCTCCGAGAAAGTCGAATGATGAAAGTGGAACGTGAAGATTTGACCGGGTAACCTTAGACCCTCTCTAGTTTTCAAAATAGGGATTTTCTTGGGTATCCCTGGAGGTTGGCTGCTTGATCCGTTAGTATTCAGTGGTAATGAACGCGGTTTTTTCTACACCAAGGGAGAGAAATGGGAAAAAATTCCCACGTTCTGTATCTAGCTGATTTGGTTTTTAATTAGTTATAACAATGCGTGTGTTGTGGTTTGTGGCTTTTCAAGGTGGTTTTAACCCCAATATCGTATCAGCGTGTATGGTCCTTTTGTTGTGACTTATGTGGGTCTTGCGAAACTGTGATTACGCGGTATGTCACGTTTTTTCTGAACAGATCTGTGCCATTGACACCAAATTTCACGTCTCGCCCTTCAGCTCAATTTATCTGTTTATTTTCTATTTAAGTTGGTAACTCGCTAAAAACCGAGCGTCCGTCTCATGGCAATTCGTGTTCGAATCAACGTCCGACTCGAAAGTGAGGTTACTCTACGAGTTTAGTAATTTTAGTGATGCCACTCTAAAAATCTAAATTTACTGTTCCGTGTCCATTTTCGAAGCCTCTTTCGCAAATGTTGTTGCTCGCATTGTGCAAAAGTTAATTCTGCAACGAATAACACTAATGGCCGAATAAATTATGCTCTTTTGCCGACTCTTCCTTTTAGCAGAAATGGACTTGAATGGAATAAATAACAGAATAATGTTGACTTTTCAAAGTTGCGCTCTATACAAGAACTACTGAGCTAAATCCTGTTATGTGAAAGGAATAAAATAACAGAATCTGAGCATGTTTAAACGCGGAATTATGGAGCTACGCTTCTTATTTCAAGCCAAGGTAAACACACACAACTTGACCTAACATAATTTAGCATAATGTCAAATGTAAGCATTGTGTAACAATTGAGTAAGTATACATGACACGTCTCAGTTGATAAATCTTTTTTTCGGAGATTTTAACAGCCTTCGCGGTTTTTTTGGTGTTGAGCAGGACAAACTTTGGTTAATTAGTTTGCGAGCTTATACATGCGTTCATTAAAAAGAGAAATTTTTGTAATTAAACAAGACAAGACCGTAGATATTTGAAATTTGTGGATATGACTTCGCCGATTTTTTAACTAGCGTTCAATTAATGGAAACTTAGATTTCTTAAGATGCTCGAACTTTCACTTTACGAAGTAATTTCGCTGCACGAACTTTATATTGACAGTAATTAAATTAAACAACCAAAACCTTATGTTTGATTGAAATTCTCCGTAAAAGGACTGGAGAAATGGGGAAAAAGCCAAATCAAGCATTTAATTTTGTTGCTTGAGAACCAGAATTTTTTTTTTCGTGAGAAGGAAGCTCGCTTAACAACATTTCGTGATATATTAAAATTAAAAAAAAAAACAACAAAGAAATAAGCTGACTCAACGTATTATTATGACTACAGATTCAAGGTTTATGCGTACAATTGTAGATTCAGGTGTTTTATAAAGAACGAATTGAGACAAATTGATCTCTGGGAAACATGTACGTGTTCTTCTTGGTAATGCGATATGCTTGAGGACAAGTTTTATAATTTGTTTATTGTAAACAGCGTGAGATCAAAATTAGTCCTGTTTCGTTTGTCCATGATTTTTCATCTGCGCTGCAAACTTTGGTGTCATGTTTTAGTTTTTTGTACTCGGTCCGTAAATCGATCCTTTAGGGGCCGGAACTGAATCCGCAAAATGCCTCCTTAGACTGATTGATTTTAATGTTCTGGGAGGTAATGTAGCAACACTTTCAAGAACTGTTATTTTTTTATAGAAAAAGTATAAAGAACAAATCAAGTTAACCATCCACTTTGGCATATTATTATGACAGTTGGTGTATTTAAAACGGTTACAGAAGCGGAACAGCCATCTTTAGTATACTTTTTCAGACCTAAGTACTTGATCAAGCTGGAGCCGATTTTGTTGCAAACTATTCACTAAATTTTGTTTAACTGGTACCAAAAATTATGTATGCACCACGTACGCATATAGTTTTAGCGGACTCCGTCCATAAACATCGAGTCCGCTAAACTTTTCTTTTATGTACTGGTCACATAAAATACTGTCATGTTCTATTGTATTGGAGGAGTACTTTTGTATGTATTTTGGTGACAACAAGGATACAAATAAAAAAGAGAAGATCGAGATAATGAAAGAAAAACTCAAAAAATTAAGAGTATCCAAACGGAGATACCAAAAAGAGACTGATACAGTGGCCGGCAATACATTTTGTAGTCATTCGCCGAGTTCTGGACCCTACTTTCTAGTAAACTTGTCAAGGAATTCTAATGACAGAAATTAGTGTCATGCAGTTATTATAGGTTAAGAGCAGTTCACAATGGAGTAATTTTCACCGTGTCAAAAATGACATTGACGACCAAAATTTATTGCCGGTCACTGTACAAAACATGTAATAGAAAAGTGTTTTTTTTAAAAGAAGATGGTGTGAAAATTACAAGATTGTATTAAAGGAGTACTTCCTTATGACGTTTTAGCGGCCATAAAGTTGCACTTTACAGCAGTAATACAACAAAGTGATTTTATTTTATAGTTACTACAAAATATGAGTAACTTAGCTGTCAGTGTCGAAAAACCTCTTAAGAGCAATCGAATTTATAAACTCGGTTTGTTTATAGTTTCGCTACATCGGTGATGACGCTCTGTTGCGATTTTCTTAGTTTCGATGTCTTTGTGCGCTCTAAACAAATAAAATTTTAATTGTTTTACAGCACTAAGTCTGGAGGCCTACAAGTTTCTTAGTTGTTTGTTATTTGAAAAGTTCTTCAAATTTCTTGTGCCCCACAGTTGTTACTTTTTTGATGTAATGGTGGTGTTGTTTGACCTTGAAGATGACAGCGCTCGCTTCGCTCGCTAAAAAGTGTCATTAAGCACTTAAACCGCCGAAACTTTTTGTCACGAAACTGCGCTCCGATTTATGGCGGCACTTTCACATTCGTTTCCTCAAAAATTTACTCGAAGGAGCAAAAATGTAGCACACTTTGTTATCCGAACGTAAAAGATTGATTGTCGCATATTCCACATTTCCGAAGCACGTACATTTATTAAATATTTATGACACAAACCTGTCAAGTCACAGAAAAAATGAAATAAGCTCAACAAAGCGTCGGAGCTTTATATTCCACGTTGTTTTGTAGTTTCGTCAAATCGAGTAAGAACGTGACATTTGAGGGATGGTAAAAATAACCAATATTGGTGGTTAATTGGGTAAACGATTCCGTTACTATTTGCCCATATGTCACGCCCCCATATTTTCGCAATTTTTTCAAGTCACGTTTCTGTTCAAATTAGATGGACTCGTCGATAAGTCAGAGCTCGAAAAAAAGTACAAAGTCATGGGAATTTTGTAATCTATAATTTGGTATCTCCCGAGCGGTCGAGCAATGTTTACATCTTTTCGTTCGGCAGCCGAGATAATTAAAAGCGAGTGTATTAATAATGCGGCGTTAAACAAGGCTTTATTGTTTTATTGCACGGTGTCGACGAAGTGGATGGAAATGCGTGGTGGGTAAATTAAACACTTGTTTAAGTAAGACCGTAACTCGACTTGGTCTTACGGATAATAACTACATGAAACTTTGGAAAAGAGAGCAATCCCTATCTCGACGTTCCGTTCCAACGAGCTCTTAATTTACACCATCTTCTAAATCCGTTATTTATGAAGCTGACACATTATCCGGATTACATTGCTTCTACATTGACCAATTCCCTAAAGTTTTCATTACGGCACCGCAAAATGCAAATTTTTCTTGAAATCGCAAGTGGGTTGGTGGCTGTGACAAATTGATGCTTTAATATTTTATATGGAGTGTCATTGTTGACACGGCTGCCAGTTTGACAGGTTGAGATTAAGCATTGCAACGATGCCATTGTGTCGAATCGTACCAACACAATAACGATCATTTTTAAAAATTTGCCACCCTACTCCTAGTATAATAATCCAGACGTCATCCCGGACATTCCACAACTCCCCTTTCAAGCCCACTTCTCTGGAATTTCATATCTCAACTATTTCAAGCATTGCGAATTAGTTCGAGTGGGTAATTTTTCTCCAGTTTTTTCTGGTCATCGAAGGTCCGAAACCGCCCTCGTTCCTTCCTGACCGGTGTCATGTTGTAATTTAGGAATATGTGTCCCTCGGGTTACATGTTTCATCCACTAGCTAGTACTTGACACCGGAAGCGTGATCCCAGTGCGTCCCATTAACCGCTCGTATCAAAATCCAGGAAAACTCGGCCGTTTATAGCCCTTTTTTCTAATTTCGCTCTTTATTAAAAAAGTTGATTTCGCTAGAGGCTCCTCGGTCGTTGCCGACGGAAACGTTGGAGCGTTTCCAGGAATGAAATAATCTGCATTCGAGTTTGGGCCAGGTCAAGCGCACCAGACAGATCGCAAACATGCAATGAAAACAGAAATTTGCAACGATGGTCAAGAAGTTAGAACTACTGGGGTTTTTCGGGCTGGGAGGAAGGAAGAGGTGCGCCGGAATCGAAACCGATAACAGGGCCGGACTGGAATTTTAACGAGGTTGTTTACAAGGTGTCGGGCATGAACCCGAGGAAGTTTGAGCATCATTTCGGATACGCATTTTCACTGTCTATAAATTTCCAACTAGACTCAAATCGGGTGCGAACGGCGTTCGATCATTAAGTCATTACGCGTTCATTAACGATGGCGCTCACGAATACCTCATTCTTTGTCATTTCCATTAATCACAGCCGAGCTTACTAATTGTCAACTCGCGTGGAAAAATGACTGATTCGATCAGAATTACTCCGTCGATTACGAGCACTGTCGCTTCTCTGATCAGATTATTTCCCAAGTCCACTTTCCCATGGGATATAATCCCTTTCCATGACTCCTCGAAGTTCAAGGGTTATCCAACGTGCAATTACCCACCCACGCGTCGTTACCTCTTCAAAAGTGAACTTTTTTGTATCCCTCGTCCATTTTTCCATCAAGGGCGTCGATAAATCGTGCAAATGGCAATTTCCCATGACATAATTAAATTTGCAATCAGAATTCCGATGTAATTATAGAGGTAATGACCGAAAATTAATGTGAAATCGATGTGTTAATCAGGGCGCTCCGCCCCGCGTTTATTGAAAGGGGGCTGCATGTGCGATTTCGTCCTTCCGTTCTGCAGACTGCGGAAAATACGTGGACGGAATGAGAAAGACTTTTTCGGGAGAGCAATGACTAATCGAAATAAAAAAACTCAATTATCAAATCGTTCCGTCCTAGTGAAATTGTCAACAAAAAGACGATGTTTTTGTGACACACTGACACACTTGGTACTTTTCGGATGTACTAATCTACTTCCTTTTTTTTGTAAACTTTCGTTTTGAATATTTTAACAAGAAAATTAGATAAATCAACGCGTTGATACAGATATTATGCAAATTTGCTGCTATCGCACCATTTTTCTTTTGCAAGGGACATCCTCGACTTGAATCACTTTTGTTTGGCGAAACTTTGACCAGATAAAGGCTTAGTAGAAAGTTTCATCGGTCTGACATTTCGCAGATTACCTAACGTTTTAAATTAGTCATGGATATACAGAGCGGATATTTTTTAAATAAAAAATACTTCCTCGTTGGACACCCAATCACTCCCAACTTTTACCAATTTTTCAGCACAATTCGCTCACATTTAATCTAACTTGAACGAAGACTTCGTTTTTCCTTTTTAAGCCTTTCCTCTAAAATGTAATTTATGCATTAAGATGTCTTAATATAAAGTTTCCAGATTTATAATTATGATTGTGGGGTTGAGTAAGAGAGGACGTCATATTTTTAGCTTTTAACTCGCCTGTCACGCAGACAATGGTCCTAAACATGGTTTCAAACTTGGGAAAAGTTGATTATTCTTTTCTTTTTTCCCTTCATTTTTGTGATCTACGTTTGCTCCGGACAGGGAGCAACTTTATCGACTAAATATTCAAGAATTTTCTCTTTTTACGAAAAAATGTGATCTATGGATTTTAAGCGATTTTTCTAGTTTTGGGTCACGTTTGTGGAACATGCTTTTTAGTTTCTCCGCTTGATCTTTCTCTTCCGGCTGTTAGCATGTTTCCTTATATTTGTATAAATTATTCTAGAAACAAGTTGGTTTTTTACGTTTTGCCGATTTTAGTTTCTGTTTGACACATTTTCACTTTTACTGAATTCACCGACATTATTAGTTTTTTATAGGTTCTCACTAATTTTTTTTTTAAATGTTTGACCTGGTTTAAGCGTTAGATTAATATTAGAGTTAACAAGTTTAAATCACTAAATAATTAAGAACAATTAAGAATAATAAAATTACAAGGCTCGAAGGCTTTAAGACATAGCTGAGATTCTCGATTGACTTCCTGATCTCAGAATTTTGAATTTTGAATTTAGCCAGTCAAATTTACAACAGGTAAAATTTATAAGAGAAATTTGAGAAACTGAAATTTGTAAAACGGAAATTCAAAATTATTGAGTTTCTGACCTGAGAGTCTAATAATTTGAACTTAGGAAGTCAAACTGATAACTCAAAATTATCAAAATTATGGCATGAAAATAAAATAGTAACTAAAAATCTGCAATGCTAAAAACAGCTCAAATTTATACATTGAAACCTAAAAGCTTTAATACCTGAAGTTTATAAAGCTGAGATTTAAAATTATGGCACTTTTGGCAAATCTAAAATTTTGACTTGGGGAGTCAAACTTATGACTTGAACTATGACTAAAAACCTGCAATTTTAAAAACGGTAGAATTTACAAAAGTGAAAATTAAGAGATTCAAAAGCTGACATTTGGAAAATTGAGATTCAAAGTTATAGAAATTTGACTACCTAACTTGGAGAGCCAAAATTTATGACTGTAATTAGAAAATTTCTCCAACTTTTGAAAATTTGGCAACTGATTCTAAAATTTTGAACACAAGAAGTCAAATTTATGACTACAATTATAACTAGAAACCTATAATGATAAAAAAAAATGGTCAAATTTGAGAAAAAGGATCATAGAACCTGAGTTTAGAATCTAGAATTTTGTATCTAGAAAGTCAAATTTATGACTTCAATTATAACTAGAAACCTACACAGTTACAAATGTGTCAAATTTTTAAAAGAATAACTTAGCAGCTTAAAACGTAAAATCTGTATAGTTCTGAGTCTAGTATAGAAGAATTTAAACTTTTGGACGCTAGAATTTGGAATTTTATACTTAGGGAGTCAAATTCACGACAAGCGTGACCTGAAACCCACAATGTTAAAAATTAAAATTAATTTGTAAAAGTTAAAGTTGAAACAAAGCTAAACCAAAATTTGTCAAACCAAGATCAAAATTACTGAACTTTTGATGTTAGATTTTGTTCTTAAGGAGTCAAATTTATGACTAGAAATCTGTCACTCTGAGAAATTAGTCAAATTCATAAAAAAGAACCAAAAAAGCTGAAATTCATATAGTGAGACCCAAAATTTTTGCCGCTAAGTTTAGAATCTAGAAAGTCAAATTTATGACTTCAAAAATAACTAGAAAGCTATAATGCCAACAAATGTTCAAAAATGTAACGAAATCCGTAAAGCTGAGATTCAAAGTTGAACTCCTGGAGTTAAAATCTACTATTTTGACTTTGGGTAGTCAAATTTATGACTAAACTAGAAGCCTATATTGAATTCAATATAATTGCACCTCATAAAATTTTACAATCTTATTTTTTAGGTAGCGATCTAAGCTGCACTCAAACCGTAAATCTATGAACAATAACATGTTTTTCCATTTTGTACTCCGTCATAACGCTTCGCATTATTAGCAATAAAATTTAATGAGGCACAAATGTAAACAATTCAATAGATTTCTAAAACTGGGCCTCCAGAATTTTGAACTTGAGAAGTCAAATTTATGACTACACCTAAGTCAAATTTGCAAAAATTTTGCCGTTTGAGCAAGAAAGCCGAAAAACTTGTGAGGATTTAAAAAACCAAAGAAATTGTACCGAATTTCACGGATATTTCCGAGGGGAGATATTGGGCAAACAAACTAAAAATAACCTTCTACCTGCTCCCAAATTGTCACCCTCATCCATTTCAAGGACACGCATCCCAGCCCCAAACTAACTATTGAAACCAGTCGTATTCTAAAAAGAAACAAGTTTTCACTGTGTATATTGTTTGAAATGTTAAACGTGAATAATTTACGTTTTTCATCTGATGCAACTTTAAGTATCTTTGTCACAAGTGATGAAACCACGATCGCATAATCTTCGCATTAACATTAGCTGCAATTTAGTTCGTCGTCGCTTGCTCAAATTAGTATTCGTGACGTTATCTAGGGTCGTCGCAAAGTTTTTACCCTCTCTATATGACGTTAATGCCAAGTCACCACGACTTCATCCTTTATCTATTGAATTGAAGTTGCTAAAAAACCGCGCACTTAAAATTCATGACATCGCCATCTCCAAGAAAGGGTTGTTTATACCCCCATAAACAATTTTACGGCAATTTTTTCACGCTACACTAAAACACCGTTTAGTTAGTCTCAGTCCACGCCATAAAAGTTCCTATTTATTAACTTCTTGCTCACAGATGCGAAAAAAATCATTAGGACGATCATCGATCGGATTTCTCGCTTCACCGGCGAAGCAAAAATATACATCCACTCGTGCTGAGATTATCACTTTCTCCAATAAATAAAATTCATGTATCTGTCGAGACTGCGGGCCTGTGGACATTTTTTTAAAAGGAAAATGCCACCGTTGCGCGAAATATCCAATGAAAAATGCATCACGAGTCGTAATTACGGACCCATTAGCGTTTGCCTGGGAGTGGAAAAAATTCGCTAGCGGTGAAAATGTTTCGCGTGAGAAATATACGTGGTGGTTCTCCAGGTACTGTCATTAAACCCACGTCAATCAAAATATTTTCGTTGTTACAGCGGAGCGGATCGAGTGTCAGAGGGGAAGAAAATGTAATTGAAAAGGAAAAATGGGGAGACTAGTAAGCCGCGCATTTTTTACATAGTAGCTCTGACAACTTTGCATGTTAATTAACCGTCACAGACAGGGATACCAACAGATTTCAAACTCTAGAGCTTCCTTACGGTTTACTTGATATTGTACGCCACTGGCTTAAAAGCGACAGAATGCACTTTTTGGCCGTGTTCCGTTCAAAATTTAAAACCCGGAACGGCAATAACAATAACTTTAACGGCGTTGAATAAACCGGAGTGGAATCCAGATCCAGATGTTCCGGATAGTTAGAAATGGACGCCAAATAAGAGACGACTTAGATTTTATAGGGTTTTTTTTCAATTTTACTGCTTCGGCCGGTTCCGTTGTCAGCGCCATCTCCAAACTTCAATAAAATAAGATTGCATCTACGAATTTAATTAAAAAAAATAATAACATCGGAGGAGGACGAAGGACTTTTTCTTAATTGAGCCGTCGAGAGTGCGCGGAAATGGAGATTTATGAGGTTTTTATTGCGAATTAAAACCACCCCATCATGATGTTTGGACGAGAAATAAAATATAATTTTTAATTAAAGAGAGGAAAGTGAAACGAAGGGTACGATGGAATTACCGTCGTTATCTGTTTCTAAACCTATGAAAAATGCAGATGGATATCTAGAGGTATCTCCGCCATTTATTTCCCGATTCAAAAGATACACAGAACAGGACATTCTTTATTCTGGTGCACGTTGCCCTTTTCAATGATCAGTTAAGCCCCCATCCCCCGGTTACAAATCCCTCACGATGACATCAGAGATCCCCTACCATTATTGCTGGTTTCTACAAAACGTCGTTCGGTCTGTTCTTTCACACTTCACAGGAAATTGTATTTACTTCGACGCAGTGTTTGCTTTTTTAAACCAACTCAAGATCGATTTCCTTTGGGTTAGGAATTGGGACGAAATCTTAGTCTATGGGTGGATTATACTAATGGGGGGCGGTTGTTCCCATGGAATTTGAGACACACCCATCCTGTGCGACTGTTTTGTTATGGTAATGTAGACAATGTTTTTATAAGGATTGGAAAGATTGGTCGTGACGCGGCTGGGACTAGAATTAATAGAAGAAAAAAATGAAGGATTCGGTCTGGCGGAGGCTTTATATTTATAGAACACTTTCTCTGACTTGATTTCCACACGAGGTTAAGTTTCGTGGGTTATATTTCCCTCTGGGGGTGGCGGGAGGCAAATAAGAAAGGATGTTAAAAGAAAAACGGAGTACTAAAAAAACTAACTATTCCCAGAAATGAAAATAAGTGGAAGAATATAAGAAAAACAAAAAGTCGAAGAGACTAAAATTGACAAATGTTTTGGTTGCTTTGTCTGATAAATGAAACTATGAATTTGAAAATTTGCATTGTTAAGACCGAAATAACTTCAAATATATTATTCTGACTGCTATAATTCTGGCATTTATAGATCTAGAATTAGAAAATTCCAGCTTCTAATTGCTACCGAATTCACAGACGACAGAGTTATGAAGGTTAAGTTTACTAACTAATTTTTTAACACCCTTTCAGTTTCAAGGACTGCAAACTATTTTAGCTCGCAAACTTAATTTTGGCATACTCATGTTCATATCTATAGTTGCCAAAGATACTAAGATTCCTATATTGGTTATCTTCATATAGTTATATAGTATAGTTAGAGATATTTTGTTCATAATTTCAGTCTGACTACTATGAATTTTGGCACATTTAGTGAGCGTACTGAAGTTAGCAAACGCGCCAAAATTTATTGTTGTAAACCCATAGATGCCAGAGTTATGGCACTCAGATTAATATATGGGCAATTTTTTCATTTCAACTAAAAGTCAAGCGTTGCAAAATCTATAATTTTAGCTTTATAGAATTGAAATTTGGCACGTTTAGTAAGCATGCCAAAGTTTATACAAGTGCCAAATTTTATACTTATAGATTCACAGTTGCCAGAATTATGGCACTCAGATTCATGTACGGGCGATTTTTGCATTTCATTAAAAGGAAAGCGTTACAAAATCTATAATTTTAGCTTTATTAAATTGAAATTTGGCACGCTTAGTAATCATATCAAAGTTTATACAAATGCCAAATTTTATGGTTATATATCCACGGTTGCCAAAGTTATAGCACTAAGAGTGATGTAGTGGAATTTTTTTGTTTATACAAAAGTCAAGTGTTGCAAAATTTATAATTTCAGCCCGACTATCATGAATTTTGACATATTTAGTAAGCGTATTAAAATTAGCAAACCTGCCAAAATTTATTGTTATAAATGTGTAGATGCCAGAGTTATGGCACTCTGATTCATGTACGGGAGATTTTTGCATTTCAACTAAAAGTGTTACAAAATCTATAATTTTAGTTTTATAGAATTGAAATTTGGCACGTTTAGTAAGCATGCCAAAGTTTATACAAGTGCCAAATTTTATACTTATAGATTCACAGTTGCCAGAGTTACGCCACTCAAATTCATGTACGGGCAATTTTTGAATTTCAATTAAAAGGAAAGCGTTACAAAATCTATAATCTTAGCTTTATAAAATTGAAATTTGGCACTTTTAGTAAGCATGGCAAAGTTTATAAAAGTGGCAAATTCTATAGTTATAGAACCATAGTTGCCAAAGTTATAGTACTAAGAGCCACGTAGTGGAATTTTTTGTTTGTACCAAAAGTCAAGTGTTGCAAAATTTATAATACCAACCTGACTAACATGAATTTTGGCACATTTAATAAACGTGCAGAAGTTAGTAGATGTTCTAAAATTTATTGTTATAGATATATAGATGCCAGAGTTATGGCACTCAGATTCATGTACGGGCAATTTTTTCACTTCAACTAAAAGTCAAGTGTGGCAAAATCTATAATTTTAGCTTTATAAAATTGAAATTTGGCACGTTTAGTAATCATGCCAAAGTTTATAAAAATTCCAAATTTTATGGTTATAGATCCACGGTTGCCAAAGTTATAGCACCAAGAGTGATGTAGTGGAATTTTTTTGTTTATATAAAAGTCAAGTGTTGCAAAATTTATCATTTCAGCCCGACTATCATGAATTTTGACATATTTAGTAAGTCTATTAAAATTAGCAAACGTGCCAAAATTTATTGTTACAAATGCGTAGATGCCAGAGTTATGGCACTCTGATTCATGTACGGGAGATTTTTGCATTTCAACTAAAAGTGTTACAAAATCTATAATTTTAGTTTTATAGAATTGAAATTTGGCACGTTTAGTAAGCATGCCAAAGTTTATAAAAGTGGCAAATTTTATAGTTATAAATCCACAGTTGCTAAAATTATAGCACTAAGAGTCATGTTGTGGAATATTTTGTTTGTACCAAAAGTCAAGTGTGGCAAAATCTATAAATTTAGCCAGATTAACCTGAATTTTGGCATATTTAGTGAGGGTACTAAAGTTAGCAAACGTGCCAAACTTTATCGTTAGAAATAGATAGATTCCAGAGTTATGGAAATATTATTGGAATTTTTTGTTTATATTAAAAGTCAAGAGTTACAAAATTTGTGCCCGGTTAGTGGACGTGCCAGATTTTTCGTTCGTTCAAAATCTGAAATTTAGTTCAATAAACTTAGTAAACATGCTGGATTTAAAATAGTAATTGTGGCAAATTTTATAGTCATAAACGCATAATTGCCAAAGTTATGGCGTAGAGACTAATATGATGGAGTTAAAAATTTCCTTTGGCAACCGCGGACTTTCCTTTTATTATAAAAGCGGTTTTCGCTTTTCTGACCGCTGCAAAAAATCGTCACAACGAGCTTTCCCCTTCTCGCTTTAATTTGTTTTGTATACTTTGGCTCAGGGTTGTTTTAAGTGTTTTTTCGGCTGAAAGTATGGAAATGAGCATACATTTTAATATGTTGTGCTTTATGGCTCAATAAATTTAAGTGCGGCTGAAACAAGTCAAGTTCTTTTTCTTGAGCTCTTTTATTGGTAGTAAATTTGGTCAAATTATAATGAGCTACCGACAAGAAATTGGTCCACGTTTAATTTATAGGCTTAGCGGAAGAGACAGTGTTCGCGAAATGTTGCAACATAAAGTTGTAACCTAATTTCCATTGTAGTTCATTAATTAGTTCGATTAAATACCTGTCAAGACAAATTAAAAGCATGTCAACTGCTGTTTCTTGTCGGAAGTAAATCACACTTCGTTTTACTTGAGTTATCACGCGTTATCAAAGTCTCTTGAGAAGTGGTAATTGTGAAGTAGCGTACTTGGCTTGAAAAATTTCACAAATTAACGTTCTTTTTACATCCCTACTTTCTGTGCCTCTTTCAAATATTTGCTCCGGTTTGCGCTTAAATCCGGTGAACATTAAAGTACAGTATTTGCGATCCTCAATTACGATTACGCAATTCAAAAGACTCGAAGCTACATAAATAGTAGCACGTCCATATCTAAACATTTGATGGAACCACAAATATGGACTAATATCCGGACGTGAATCTAAATTTAACCAAATTACAGACTCATCGTATTCGCAAAATACAGAGCTGAAGAATACCGGCGGTCACACTATAAATTCTCGGTCTAATTCATGAAGGTCGTTTAAACTTTACAGTTTCTAGCTGCGATAACCGAATTAGATAATATTTTATGTAAAAAGCTTCAGTTATTGTTTCATGAAATGTGATATGAAAATACGATAGTAAATTAAAGGACGATAAAATCGATCATTTTCCAGGTATTAACTGCTTTTATGGGCTGTATTGTGACGAGTATTTCTAATCAAAAATTTGTGGAATGGGAAACTCTGAAATTTACTCACAGGTTGGTAGTTCTGTATTTATCAATCTTTGATTTTGAGAGTTCACTATAATTGTTAATTCTTAGTTGTGAAATAGACGTTTTGAGGCACGAGACAAACAACATATTTCTAAGGTTGATAATTATAGAGCTGGTATGACAGATTGTGCAACCTTTGACTTTTATAGAGCTGAAATTACAGATTTTGCAAGCCCTGACTTCTACTAAGAACTAAAAAAGTAAAAAAATTAATCATAGTACCATAACTCTGACAACTATAAGTCTACAACTACAAAACTTGGCACGTATACAAGCTGTGAAATGCTAAGCTTATTAATCTGAGTGGGATAACTTTGATATTTTTGCTTCCAAAACCATAAAATTTGGCATGTTTTCTCATTGAGGTATACTTACTTAAGCTGCCAGAAATTTAATCTATAGAGCTGAAACCGCAGATTGTGCGGTCATGAAATTTTAATAGAAACCAAAATTCTCTTTTGTATGACTTAGGTGCCATAATTTTGTATCATGGGCTTACAACGATAAAATTTGGCACGCCTATGAACTTTGAAATGTCTATGTGTGTCAAAATTATAGTTCACAAACCTGAAATTATATAATTTGCAACGTGCCGTAACTTCTAGACGTATAGATTTAGAACTAAAATTTGTTACGTATGCTAACTTTGGCATGAATACTAATCGTGCCTACTAATATTCATATTTATTCTGCGCGTTGACTTCTAGTAGAAGCAAAAAAAATTACCATTATGTAAATCTGGGTGTTCTTGTTCTAGCAACTACAAAATTTGGTATTTTACTTTGACGTAATTCTAAAGGGTGCCAAATTTTAAAACTTTATAGGGTTGAATGACAAAATGTCTAAATAGCTATTAAGTGTCATAACTGCGATTTTTTGATCTATATCTATAAAATTTAAAATTTTCGTCACTTTATCATGCCTAGACGGGGGGAAAAATAAAACTTTATAGGGCTCAAATAGCAAATTAGCAAAATTTCCATCATTAGAATCTGAGTACCATAATTCTGAAATTTTTGGGTCTATAGTCATTAAATTTGCCACGTCTACTAACATCCCGTGCTTATTCAGGTGGCAAAATGCCAATTCTGACTTTTGATAAGAACAAAAAATCTCCATGATACGAATCTGAGGTTCATACTCAAAGCATCTATAAGCTTAAAACCATAAAATTTGGCATGCCTACTCAGTGTGCCAAAATTCGAATCTAAGACAAAAATTCTAATTTTACAACTCTGATTTTCAGTCGGACCACAAATTCTCGTGCCATCACTCTGGCATCTGCATGTTTATACCTATAAAATTTGACACACGTTCTAACATTGGCATGCTTACTAAGTGTGCCAAAATTCTAGTCCCATCTATGGGTCTAGAATTATAAAATTTGGCACAACTACTGACCCTGCGAATCAGGGGTGCCAAAACTCAACCTTATAGAACTAAAATTGCATATGTTGCAATATTTTAACTTTTTCATACGATTGACAAATCTCGAACATATTTGGCACGTTTACTGACTATGGCACGCTTAGTAAGCATAGCAAAATTCATATTTGTAAAGCTGAAATTACCAATTCTTCATGTTGACTTCCAGTAGAATAGCAATCTGAGTGCTCTAACTCTGGCAAGTATAGCTCTATAACTATAAAATTTGGCATATCATTTTACATTAATATAGTTCCTAAGGATGCAAGTTCATAAAGCTGAGATTACAGATATTACAAAGCTGGATTTCTATAAGAAAAAAATGTATAAATAGCTATTAATCTGGCATTTTTGATAATTATAAAATTTCGAATTTTCCTCACTTTAATATGTCTGGTGAGAGCTTCAAACAACAATTTTATAGATAAATAACAGATTTCGCAAGTTTTGACTTTTAGAAGAAACGAAAAATTTCCATCATTTGAATCGAAGTGCCATAATTCTGGAATTCTTGGGTCCGCAGTCATTAAATTTGCCACGTCTACTAACATTCCGTGCTTACTCAGGTGGCAAAATGCCAATTCTGACTTCTGATAAGAACAAAAAATCTCTATGATTCCAATCTGAGGTTCATACCTAAAGCATCTATAAGTTTAAAACCATAAAATTTGGCATGCCTACTCAGTGTGCCAAAATTCGAATCTAAGACAAAAATTCTAATTTTACAACTCTGATTTTCAGTCGGACCACAAATTCTCGTTAACATAATTCTAAGTGCCATGACTCTGGCATCTGCATGTTTATAAATATAAAATTTGACACACGTTCCAACTTTGGCATGCTTACTACAAAATTTGGTATTTTACTTTGACGTAATTCTAAAGGGTGCCAAATTTTAAAACTTTATAAGGTTGAATGGCAAATATTGCAAAGCTTGATCTCTAGAAGAAAATAAAAATGTCTAAATAGCTATTAAGTGTGATAACTGCAATTTTGGGATTTATATCTATAAAATTTAAAATTTTCGTCATTTTATCATGCCTAGAAGGGGGGAAAAATCAACTTTATAGGGCTCAAATAGCAAATTAGCAAAATTTCCATCATTAGAATCTGAGTACTATAATTCTGAAATTTTTGGGTCTATAGTCATTAAATTTGCCACGTCTACTAATATTCCGTGCTTACTCAGGTGGCAAAATGCAATTCTGACTTTTGATAAGAACAAAAAATCTCCATGATATCAATCTGAGGTTCATACCTAAAGCATCTATAAGTTTACAACCACAAAATTTGGCATGCCTACTCAGTGTGCCAAAATTCGAGTCTAAGACAAAAATTCTAATTTTACAACTGTGATTTTCAGTCGGACCATAAATTCTCATTATCATAATTCTAAGGGCCATAACTCTGGCATCTGCATGTTTATACCTATAAAATTTGACACACGTTATAACTTTGGCATGCTTACTAAGAGTGCCAAAATTATAGTCCCATCTATGGGTCTAGAATTATAAAATTTGGCACAACTACTGACCTTTGAGTGCGAATCAGGGGTGCCAAAACTCAAGATTATAGAACCAAAATATGCATATGTTACAATGTTTTAACTTTTTCATACGATTGACAAATCTTGAACATATCTAGCTGAGTGCCACAAGTCTACGGATCTAAAATTGAAAAATTGGCACGTTTACTGACTATGGCACGCTTAGTAAGCATAGCAAAACCCATGATTGTAAAGCCGAAATTACCAATTCTTCATGTTGACTTCCAGTAGAAACAGAAAAATCTCTATTAAGGCAATCTGAGTGTTCTAACTCTGGCAAGTATAGGTCTATAACTATAAAATTTGGCATATCATTTTACATTAGTATAGTTCCTAAGGGTGCCAAAATGTAAATTCAAAGAAATATTACAAAGCTGGATTTCTACAAGAAAAAAATGTCTAAATAGCTATTAATCTGGCATTTTTGATCATTTGAATCTGAGTGCCATAATTCTAGAATTTTTGTGTCTACAGTCATTAAATTTGGTATGTCTACTAAGATTTCCATGCTTATTACGTGTGCCAAAATTCAAGTTTCTCGGACTAAAGTTATAGATTTTGCAAAGCTGACTTGATAAAAACGAAAAATCTCCATTATATCAATCTGAGGGCCATAATTCTAAAATCTATGAGTCTAAGATTATAAAATTTGGCACATCTACTAACTTTTTCATGGAAACCAAGTGTGCAAAATCTCAAGTTTTTAGAACTAAAATTACTTTGACTTTTAATATGAATGATAAATCTCAAACTTATTAAACTAAGTCCACGGATCTAGAACTTAACATTTGGTACGTTTACTGCGTATGGCATGCTTACTGAGCATACCGAAATTCAAGTTTATTGAGCTGAAATTAGAGATTTTACGCCTCTTGGAAGTTGTAATGAAAGTGCGGCTCGCGATTGCGGGAGAACTTAACCTTTAGCACAAAATCTCTGGAAATAGTTAAAGTTTCCCAGTTAATTATTGTGTTTACACCTCGCATTATGTCGGCTCAATTCCCTTCACGACCCTCATGTAAAGGTGCTTGAGCAGGAACTTCACGCTTTTTCGTCGATTCTAATTAATTAAGACGGCCTTTAAAACCCGATTCGTTGCACGTAAATCACTAATTGAAACAGATTGGAGCCCCTCTACTTAAACTAATGACAAAAAAGCGTTTGTCGCAATTTATGCGAAAAACTTTCAAATTGCTAAACCTGTTTCCTGTGTCTTCACGTTGACCGGAACACTTTTTAATGGGACTACTTTAGAAATTAAGTAACAATCGATATTCAGGTTGTTTACCCGGAATTTGACGAATTATGATAATTTTAGATTCTATCATTGTATAATCTCTTTTGTTTTCGAGATTCTAATCAAATTGCATAAAATCTAATTGGGAACGAGTTTTGCATCGAATTATACAACGAAACTTTCACACCTCTCGCTTTTTCTTGTCGAATTCGTAAGAATTAGACAATAAAAGACGAAGATTTGAATTTTTTAATTGCTATGAAGTGGAGAAACAGTTTCGATTCTCCACACTTCAACGACGGACACTTTTCCTTTTATTTCACGTTCCGCTGGACGTAGAAAAATCCAAGGCGAATATAATTAAAATTTGATCCTGAAAACGGCCCGGTCACAAACGGGCAGGATGTGAATACAATGGACGGGCCAAGGATCATCACCCTAGGACATCTCAGCAGGAAAATGTAATAACAGCAGAATTTAAGATCAGGGTTCCACCCACGCTCACCAACTGAAATTTCAACAAATCGAAAAACACCACAATCTTGCCCTAAATCGCCTTCTGTAATCACAATTTCGCCGACTAATTCAATTAAGCGTTACATCATCGAAACAAAAAATTCCATGCTTCGTCGATAAGATCATTCTTTTTTGTCCCAGATAGAATCCAAGAGTATCGAAGAAGCGATGCGTTGAAAATTCGACCACAAAAACCTTCCTGTCGTGATTTCATCGAATACGAAGGACGGAAGTCTCACAATAGAGCCATGTCAATTCTGCGATAATTATGACGAGTGCAGGTATTTCATGATAGTCTTATCAACATTCTTAGCAATTTCATAAATTGGAAGCGATAAGACAGGACGTGGGACGATATTGCCACTTTTTGATGACTAGAGACCAGGACGTGGGAATCTGCTTTAATTATATCGATATCTTGTGAAAGCGGATGACGCTCTTTTGGAACATTTCGATTTTACAGCGTCGTAAAAATGAAGAACTTGAGTGGGTCATATTTTAGAACGAGCCTAAAACTTATTATTTTTGTTTTAGTAATTACACTGGTTAACACCGGATCTCTAACTTCAGAAAATTAGTTCAATCTTATTTTGTGATTTTAAATGACTCTAGAAACTTCTAAAGAAACTTACATTTAAATACTTATACTTAATTTCTGATTAACTACAACAATTGAGATTTTCGTATTTTCACTATTACTCTTTTAGAATTTTTAAGATATAAATTTTGAGATTTTGAGTCTTTGGATTCTAAAATATTCTCCGAAGATTATAAATTATAAGATTATGTTCCAAATTTAGCAATATCTGAGAAGCTAAGAAAGTGAAGAAGTCGCAGATTTTTGATTCTAAAACCTAAAGTTCCCAGATCATCTATTTTTAACCCTGAGACTTTTATAGGGCCGGTTGCTCAGTTCAAGCATAAGTCGGGATTAACTAAGCAGAGGATAAATGTTGTTTACTCAAACAACTTAACTAACTCATTAACTCAAGTTAATATAGTTTTAAAACTACTGAACAAAGTTCACCGACCGCTTAAGTTAAGCCCAACTTCTGCTCCCACTGAGCAACCGATCAAAAATGTAAAAGTAAAATAAGAAAAAAATAAATTATTTGAAGTTTTTAAAAGTTCTGTAATTTGTTCAGGTTTTAAAAACTTGTTAAAAATTTGAATTTTCTAGGACTTTGTGTTTGATTTATTAACTTCGATATACAGTAGAACTTCTTTATAACGAGACTGGTTATAACGAGAAATCGGTTATAACGAATAACTTACTTGGACCCTTGTTTTCCCTATTAAGTTCTTAAGAAAAAGTTCTGTTCATAACGAGCAAATTTTTATAAATGGCCGGATATAACGAAGTTTCAGTTTGGGGACAGATCGGCAATAACGAGCAAAGTGTATTGCAGGACATCCTCTTTACAAAACTGGCATTTGCCAGTAAGTGACTTATCAAACAAAACAAAAGAAAATAACCGATTTCTTTAATGTAACTTCTTAAATTTCGTAAAATTACATATGAACTTTTTTATGACACTTTATATATCAATAGATTTACGTTAATAATAAACATTTCTAATTTTGTTGTTATACAAGTGTCCCAGAACTGCCTCTCCATAAGAAACGGGCATGTGCCGACGACAATGGACTATCAAAAAATCCAAGAAAAACAGTCGTTGCTACCTGCATAACAGAGTTATTAACTTTTTGAATTCACCAATCCCGAAAGCTCATCACGAGGTCCGATTACATAGTAAGCCCGGTTGCTAGGTTTTAAAAATAGTCTCAGTCGTGTGCCTATTTAAAAAAGTTTTGATTTTAGGATGTCATTTCCTTTGAAGCTAGAATTTTTTTCTTTAAAATTACACATCCGAATGCCGTCTTTTCTTTCGCCACTTTTTCTGGGTAGGCAGTTCTGGGACAGCCTGTATATATTAATTTTTCAATAGTTTTGTTTACAACGAAAATCGCCTATAACGAGCATTTCTACTGGTCCCTTGAGTTCTCGCTATAAGGGGGTTCTACTGTATTTATGTTTTTTACATTTTTAAAAGATTCTTAAATGAAATTTACAAAAATTCTAAGATTTTCGACTATTAATTTTATTTATAATTCCAAAATTTTTGTTAAAGTTCTGATTTTTGATCCTTGAGAGTAAACTTCAAAGAAATTAGAAATTGTTGATTCATTTAAAATGCAACTTTGTTTTAAGATTTTGCAATTTTGTTGCCAATTTTTTAGTGTTTAAATTAAAAGTTTCTTAAATCTGAATTTTGACGATTTTTCAGATATTTTCGTCCTTAATTTACAAAAAAAAATGGTGAACTTTTACGTGATTTTATAATTATTTTTGGGCCTTTGCGTCATTTTTGCGCTTGAATTTTTCAGAATAATAAAAGCGTTTGAAGAATTTTTAAAATTTCTAACTTTTAGGAATTTGAATGTCACGATTTCCAAATTTTCTTAGACACAATTTGCTCTCAAAATTTAAAAATGGCTTAAATGTTAGAATTCTTAAATGAACAATTCTTAAAATAGTTAGGAAAATCTAAAATATCTAGAATTCCTGAAATTTCTATTCAAAAAATGGTTAAAATAAAATTTTCGTTTTTTTTGTAGAAAATTGAAGGCTAAAATTCCTAACTTTAGGATTATTCTGAATTCTTTATAATTAGAACATGCATGTAATAGATTTTTTTTTTTCATTCTCTTTGATAGCCAGACATTTATAAAATTCAATAAATGTATAAAATATAAAATACAATCTGTGTGGGCCGATTCACTAAAGTCTACAAAATTACAAAAATCTCTATAATTTGCCCTAAAAAATTTCATTTTTTTTTGGAAAAACAGTCTGGCGTGCTTTTGGGCTTTTTTTTAATTTTTATATGCTGACTTGAGTTTTTCTCCAGAAATAGGCTATTTGAGCTAACTAAAGTTAAAAAAAAAAACAATCTGTCTGCGTCTTCTCGAGGAACTTTTAATTTACAATAAAAACGCGGTTGAAATTTTACGTGATTATATGATTATTTTTGGTCTTGTTCGTCATTTTTACGCTTGGAATTTTCAGAATAATAAAAGCGTTTAAATTTAAGAATCTTAAAAATTTCACCCTTAGGAATTGAATGTTGTCACGGTTTCCAAATTTTGTTAGACACAATTTGCTCTCAAAATTTAAAAATGGCTTAAATTTTAGAATCTATGAATGAACAATTCTTAAAATTCTTAGGAAAATCTTCAATTTCTAGAAGTCCTCGAACTTCTATTTGAAAAATGGTAAAAATAAAATTTTCGTTTATTTGAGAAAAATTGAAGGCTTCTAAAAGCTCTAATTCCTGACTTAAGGATTCTTGAATTCTTTATAATTAGAACATGCATGTAATAGAATTTAAATTTTTTATATAAAATCTGTGTGGGCAGATTCTCTAAAATCTACAAAATTGCAAAAATCTCTATAATTTATCTTCATTTTTTTTTCAGAAAAAAACTGTCTGATGTGCTTTGAGCTTTTTGTTTTTAATTCTTATATGTTGACTTGAGTTTTTCTCCAGAAATTGGCTATTTGAGCTAAATTTCAAGATTAAATTTACCAAAGTTGAAAAAGTAATCTCTCTGCATGTTCTCGAGTAAATTTACAAAATTCGGATCGAACAATAAATGGGTCGCCAGAAGACGTCCCCTTGAGAATAAACCGTAAACTAAAACAAAAACAATTTGGAGAGAAGTTTTCAGGCATAAAGTGCCATAAGAAAACCGAGTTTATTAGGAAAGAAGTTGTTCCTCATAACAATCACAAGTCCTAATCCCAGCTACTATTGTTAAAGATAAATCTTGAATTTTGGAACAGAGGCGTCACCTCGATGTTGTAAAAACAACCAAAGTCAAGAAAATGTAATTAAAGCGACTAAAAATTTCATTTTTTCCTTTCAAAATGAGTGCTCCCTTTTGTGTCCAATCGTTAGTGATGACGCGACAAGTTGACAGCTGCAATCCACCAAGTGCAGCCGAGTAAAAAATTGAGTATCCCCGAAATAAATTGTGTGGAGCCGAAACAGCAATTCGAGTTCCCTAAACAGCCATGTAAGAATCTAACCACAGGATTTATATTGGGACATGGGAAACAATTTTCGAAGGACGATCGATAAAGAAGGACCTGGACGCAGGACCGGCCTCGAGAGTTTTAACTTGATCATTTAACCGCAGCTGTGTACCTTGTTAAACAACTAGTAAAATTCCTTCAGATTGAGCTAGTGTATCTCGTCTCCGGTTGGTACCCGTGTACAAAAATAACTCGTTCCGCGTCGTGGCTCTCTGAAAAATCCGGTCTTGAAAAGTAATTTACCCTTTCTATTGAAAAGAGATGAGCCTAAAAGAGCTCTTAACTGAACAGAAAAATTAAATTCCCCTAGTTAAGTGTCATCTGGTTCTCGACCCTTTTCTATCCGGAATCGCTCAACCTGTTCCAACTTGCACAGTTCACTTTCGAATAATTGCAAGATTTTAAAGTTCAAGGAGCGGGCAGTGACGGAACCGCATTCTATTAAAGCTCTAGGGAAAAAAGTTGGGCATCCCTCGATGAGAACTTGAGACTTTCACGTCAAATGAATTTATATTGTTGGCGTTTTGTTCTCGTTGTGTAATGGCAATTAAATTAGCGCTTTCTAGAATTAATTCAGCGCGAACAATAAGTTGGAAAGTTCACCGCTACGAAGGGAACGCGAGCTGCAATCAGGACAGACCTTAAGGGCAAGAAAAATAAAGCGTAGGTGAGAATTGTGATTTGTGTACGAAAGACTCCTCGAGGGCATTAATACAAACAATGGACGATTTTTTGGGGTTTGTAGGGAACAATGGGAGGAAATGGCCTTTGAAAGGGTCGATAATATCGGAATGTCGGACATCATCGATTCGAATTAATTCAATGAGGTTATAAACGACGTCGGGGTCCACGTGATCTCAAGTAGCTGCAGTGATTGGCGCGTTTTACATTTCGAGACGGATGATTGGACAACGACGTTGCAGTTCGTAATGGATCTAAAAATCCCTCCGTCTACAGGAAGCTCCACTATTTTTAGCAAGCGCAGACAGTATTGTCAAGCAATGCCATTGACATACATTCATTCAACGATCAATCCCAAAACACAAACCGAGATCCCATAACCTGTCATATAAAAGTTGAAATTCCACAGTTCCAATAAATCAAAAAAGTAGAACCGGGCGTTTGAACGAAAAACCGAAGAAAGCTTTAGGCGTACACAGCGCGCTATAAATTGCTTAAATCTATTCTAGAATTTGTAATGAGGAGGCTTAAATAACTTAGCCGCCAACACGCTTTGACGCGACAGATGTGCGATATTTACAGCTTTTTTCCCCCGACCGGTATCAACTCATTACTACGATTTCGAGTGTTTATCCAAGTAACGAAACGAAGAGAAAACAAAGTCAACACTTTTCAGGTCCTCCCCGACGCGATTATTTAAGTCCACGACTTATGAATCGTGACAACGGAGGTCAACTTTTATTCAAGTCTGGACTTTCTTTCAAAATGTCTTTCCCTCGACCGGATTTATCACAAAAGATTCCTAGCCCCGCAACGACCACTGGAAGGGACCGGACCGAGGATTTAGGGGCGAGAATTTGGCAGACAAAAATAGAAGCAATCAACAGTTGATGTAATCCACAATTAAAAATAACAATTCGAGGGAACCGCATCTTAAATGTTTTTTAATTGTTCTCACTCGTTAAGTGTGACTTTCATTTTTTATTTCAACGGTCATTTAAAACAATTAAGTCATGTGGTTAAAGCAGTTTCTCTCTGATTAGTTACGAATTTTCTCTCCTACATTTTAAGTTAAGATTACGTTAATGCGTTACGTACAATTAAAGAGAAATTCTCACAAATTCACGTGCCCAAATCAAATAAACACCCGCATTTGTTCTTTTGAAAAAGACAACGAAATTGTTTTAAAAGGAGCAGAAGATTAACTCAAACAATTCGTCAGATCCGTTGCGTGCAAAAATGTTTGTGAAAGTTTTAAAATTCCTCTTAAATGATATGTAAATTCAACTGCCCTTATTAAGCAGAGTCGTCTCTTTGTTCTTTTCGAGTAAATAAGTGCAAATTAGCTCCGGGGGAGTTCTTAATTAGAGGTGGAGCGTAAACATTGAAAAGTATAATAACGTGATCTCTGAGGAATATTCCCTAGAATTTAACCACGGTTCTTTTTGCCTCGCCTCGCCTCGTGTGACAGTTTCGATGTTCGCCTGGCTTGGTCGGCTCGCTTTAGGCACATTTCCTCTATCAGCTCGTCCGCTCTTGCTATTGTGTGTCGGCTTTTATCTTTTAAGTGAATGAAAGATGCGGCCCCAGCTGCCACATTAAGAATTAACAGCGCTGTTGTATCAACAAAGAAAAAGAACATTTGAAGACGATCTCGAAGTTTGGTATCGATTCGACTCCCATGGAGCCTTTTAAAATTTAATCCCCTAATGGCATTAGTGTTTATAAAATATTAATCATCTCGGCGAAGTTTGCACGTCAAGAAATCGCGGTCGGCTGTGTTTAATTTGACAAATGACAGCGCCTCGCCCCGGCCTACTCCGAAAGCGGTGTCAGAATGCAGCTCCTTAAGAATTCACACGGCAATCCCATTGTCTGGGCTAATTAAGTACATGCATTAGTAAAGAGGGTGTTCGTGGAATCCGTCTGAAAGCGCCATCTATATGTGAATACGTTCATTACGCGTCGGCATTGTTAGCTTAAATGGGGACCTTGGAAGGAAAAAAAATTAATAGCGAGTCTAATTGTCGGCCTTCTTCGCGCATTTTCCGATTTGATTGAACGCTTTTCGGAAATTTCTCAATCCAATCAGTAGAAGGCGAAAAAAACGTGAAACCAATCGGATTGGTGGTACTGGGAAACAAAAGGTTGACGCACTCGGACAAAGCGAAAAATTGATGTTCGGTGGTAAATGGAGGCATTTTTGCTTGATTGAGGCCATTTCTCAATTCGATTGTGGATTAACAACGTGCTCTCGAGCGAAAAATTACCAATTGGGCAATTCGGTGAAACGTGCACCGTGTAGCGCCTTGAGAAAAAAACACGGTTTTTCAGCTTTGCTCCACAAATTACCATTGTCTCTGTCAACATGACCCTACAGATCTAATCACACTAAAGTAGTACAAACGGTTAGATGTAAATGTCTTCCATAAATGTAGTACTCGTTCTCGGTGTTAAAACACCTGCTTATCTTTCCATTCGTGGTATTTCAAAAGTAGCAACTTGTTATTGGAAAATTATCACATTCTTCATGATTACGTTAAAAACCGAAACAATTTATTTCATTTCCAATTTTGTCGGAATTAATCTTTTATAAACTGTTCCATTTGTCACGTCGCGTGTCAGCCTGTAGGACAAGACAGTCAAGGTCGGAAAAATGGGTTACAAACTCGAGAAATTTAATCGGTAGTGAAAGTGGAATACGCATCACGCGTAGAAAAAATTGTTAAAATTGAAATCTTGAAAGAAATCAGTAACTAGGGCACGTGATGGTAGAACACGAGCCGCGGACGTTTATTGTCCCAGATATTTCCAGTATAGAGTTGTTACCGAAAATTCTTCCCGGTTACTCCTCAACAATTTTGTTGTTTCCTCTGTAAAACTGAAAATTGGCCACTCCACCGTTTCCCCAGCATCTGTTGGAGATTCCACGAATCCCGCCGCAACTCTGGTCACTTAAGGGCGGTTTTATACAGGATGAACCCCAATTCTAGCCCCTATTAACCGATGAGTGTTGCATCTGTGGCCGTGACACGAAGTGAGGGTGTGATTTATGGTTCTCCACAGAAAAAGACGGTCGAAGCCTGTTTTGTTGGATGTTTGTCACTTGTGTATTATTAATTCCATAACGGTGGGGCTGCTTTCCACAAAAAAAAAAAAACATAGTAGAGTCGAACAGATGTTCGATCTATCCGGAAGTTGTCATCATAAAACACGCAATACTTTAACAACTACCGGTTAAATTCAGCCGAGTGAATAATTAATCAAAAATTGCACAAAACGACTACTCGTTTTAATCCCCGATTTTTTTATGTGAATAGGGAGCTGAAAATTGCAGCGGAGTTGGACGTTGCTGTTTTGTAATTTTATTTTGCGACACCTGCACAGCACGGCGGGTAATTAGTAATCTTCTTTTTTTTCTCAATTGCAATTAGTTTGTTAATTAAAGTGAGAAATGTCTAATGCGTTCTCGAGCTGTGATATACTGGGTGGTCCTTTAAACAGAGAATTATTGTCAAACAACGTAAAGTTGCCCCGCTCCGTCCAGATCTAATACCAATTTCAGCAACATAAAGTGAAAGGAATCCGCTGAACTTTCCACAAGAAAAATCCCGTTCTCACATCTAAGCCTGCTCTCTCTCCCACCAACAACGAAAATCGGGCGGTCCTCGTCGGGCACACCGAAGAATTTACATAACCACTCTTTGTCTGGTTAATTCTAGGGTCTGTGGTTTTTTGCCCCACTAATTTATTGTTTGGAGTTCGTGATAGGCGACGGCGAAGAAATCTAATACCTGTTTCGGATTTTTTATCCTGAAGTCGGATTAACTAATTAAAGAAGATGAATGAAAAGCTCCACATGGTAGAACCAGTTCGATATATGGGTGAACCCAGAACTCACTGTTACGAAAACTTATTGTTCTGTAAATTAGAAAGGCAACATGATGACTCTGGTTCTTGGTAATAATGGTAGATCCAAGGTGATACTCCCACGAAGCAGGTACCACAATGGCGTGCTTAATCCTTCGTAAAAACAGCGTGAACAATGCGCACTTGATTTTCCTCGCCAGAAAACGAAAACAGCTGAATATCGACCGTTAGATGCAAGAACTGTCAATTATATTAACTGTTGAGCGTAGACAATACGCGGTAATTAAAAAATGTCGCGTTATTCTTATCTTCATTTTCAATTGTGTGACGACTGTATCAAACAGTAAAACGAGGATTTCGTTAATTATTGTAGTTCCTTTTAACACCACGCTGTGAGGTTTAGTACCACCTATAAACTCTGAGAATGTGCATCCTTTCTAATGGCTCCAGGTATAACCGATTTCTCGAAGACGAGGATCCCCATAAAACGGTTTATAGCAACTGGATCGATTGAAGAGGATTTCAATTAAATTGTGGAAACAAATCTGAAGCAGTGACATAAGGAATCGATGGGAATTTATTGGACAATAAATTACGGCGGATTCCTCTGTAATTACATTCTTAATTTCTGATTCCGAAAAAATAGAAAAAGTGACAGACAGATGTATCGCGTCAGAAAGAGGAAAAGGAAGTGGAACACGCTTTGATCTTATGATCTCTTTGTTTCATTATAATATGGTGTAATAATACATTATAAGTTTCTATCTTTGCGTTTTCGCACACTTGTAAAAAGAAAGAAAAGTTGAGAGTTATGAATGACTTGGAAAATGTAGAGTTCTTTAATGAAAATTTCATGACTTTTCTATTGTTGAACGTTTCACTTTAGCGCTGTGGGCAAATGAGTCGATAAGAAAGCGAAAATTTTTTTAATGTAAAATTTCAAATTTCAAGTTACTTGAAGTTAGTCCCAAGGCGAATTCTTGTACGTCGGCGGTGATTTTTCTACGTATTATTACCCTAAAAATGTAAGAGCTAAATTCAGATATTAAATTTGGGCCGGATCGTGGACACTGGAGAATTTCCATCTCTACGAGGACATTTCCATAAACGATTACACAAACTAATGCCAACCTTAAAACATTAGGACAGCGGAATACCCTTATCACTTATTGAGCCTCAATTATTACAAATCCTCCTTCGTGACCAATGTTAATTAAAATCTGCCGCCTCCATTAACTCAGAAACTCTAGTTTAGGATTAATGCGGGAATAAACTTTACTTTTCGCTCCAACAACCCCAAAATTTTTAACAACTCAACTTTAAAAATTCTTTATCGTTGTTGCTTAAGTAGTTTACGGAAGTGCGGTTTAATTAGGATCTTCAAAGCTTTAAAGGTAAACAATTTGTTTTCTTTGACGATAAAAACAAAGAGACCGTTGTCGGGAATCACCCACGAAATTGATATCCCCGTTTATGTACTCAATTTCCGAATGATGAATGGTCGACATTGAGAGAAAAACCAGATTTTTAATCTAACAGTAAACTGATCCATTAACAGAGTCCTGTTTGGACACGGGTGATGAGTGTCGGTGTGGGTTTTATAAAATGTACAAAGCTTTGATGAGTTGTCCCACAACTGGACGTATGTCATTGATGCAAACTCGTGAAAACATCAAACAATAACGTTTTACTGTGCAATTTTCCACGTTTCGAATCGCGGCAGGAGAAATTTCAATTTATTTCCTGCCGCAATGTCATTCACACGCATCGATCTCACCTTCGAAATCCTCCAGCAGGAAACGGGAACCTGAATCCTGACGGGGGTGGCACTGGTACCGCCACCGGTCCGTTTCCTTGCACCAGGGGCACTTGACCACCGACAACTTGCGGCGGCGGAAACGCCACTAAACCACTAGGCACTACATTGTTAGGTACTACACTTTGAATAGGATGCGGCGGCGGCACGATCATCGGACTGGGGAGGACGACGTTCGGAGGCGGCACGTTGTTGGGCAGGGGCGAATACGGAGGCGGCATATGGCTGTTGAGCAAATCCGGTAGTCTGTCATTTTGATTTTGAACAAGAGTGTTGGCTTGTGTGCCGCTGTCGACGGTGTGGCGGTGAGTAGCGGTGGTTCGTCGTTGGTGGCGGCGTTCTCGACGCTCTTTGCGGCGTTGTTCGCGAGTTGGAGCGTCGGGGACGGGAGGTGGACACACGGAAATTTCGTCCGTTTGTGCTTCAGTGGACGTGAAGGTTCGGGTACGATTTTGGACCACGTTGACGGTGGTTGGGGTGTTATGTACCGTGACTTGTGTGGTGCCGGTGACAGCTGCGCTGTGAGTAGTGCCCAGAGGCATGATTTGCACGTTTGACACGTTGTTGCCTTCGTCCAACGTGTTTAAACATTGTATTGTTGGTACTGCAGAAACGACGTTGACAGGTACTGCTCGGTAAAAGTTCACGTTGACGTTGCTGACGTTGAGAGGGGTGACTTTTTTCGCGTCCGAATGATTGGGGGCTGTCGTCGGCATTTGTTTGGGTACCGAAGCGCTCCGTAGATGCGTTATCGCTTGATGTACCGCCGGTACCACGTATCTCTGGGTGCTGGGTTCAGAGATATTACGTGGATGGTTAGGAAAGACGGTGGTTGTCGGGTTGGTTCTGTTCGTCGACGGCACCGAGGCGCGTCTCGGGTTTTCTGGTAAACCGACGACATTGGCACTGCTTAGCGAACTGGGTCTGATGGTACCGTTGCGGTTCAACCCATCGCTACCGGTAGAAATGTTCAAAATGTTATTCGGAAGAGTACTAGCGTCGTTTGCAGTAACTTCCAATTGCATATCACTGTTTTTACAAGGAAACACATCACAGTCACTGACACTATCACCAGCGGTACCACTCTCGAGCAACTCCAACAAACTGGCCTCACTGTTCAACCTACTTGTGGCACAACAAGAGAGCGGGTCACGTGACTTGTTGCTCTGTCGGCATTGGTTCGACGGCGGCTTCAGGTTGTTAACCATTTCTGTACGAAGATTTAGGTCTTGCGATGAACGCAAAGGGCCTTTGTTTGGTGGATCATCAAGGTCGCTGAATGTTCCGCTGCTGGCGCAAGAGCTGCAACTCGATGACGGCGTATTTTGTTTGTTTTGATATTCGTACGGTTGCCATAACAAAGAACTGAGCGCTTCTTCAACATCCTGATGGAACGAATTCCTGTTCCTGTCTTTCACCGTTGAACACGACGGATTATTATCACAAACGCTTTTTGAGGCACTTGTACAATTATCACTCAATGCGTTCACGTTCAGTATATTCAAAGTCTTCCTTTTGTTCTCGTCGAGGGGTTTCTTGATACAAAACAACTTATTTTTAAGGCTGTGGCTCTTTTTGTTATCCTGACCGTTACGATTGATATCCAGGCTCAATAAATTATTATTGACGATATTATCGGGGGCATTGGGGTAGATTAAGCTGTTAGGGTGACTCCACGAGTTATTTCGCGGTTGGAAATGCTTCCGGTCTTTGTATTTCCGGTTCGACGGCGAGTCCGGAGGCCGACCTTCTTCCGGGAAATTATTGTAAGTGGCCATAACGTCCGATTTTTCCAGGCATGATTACAAGGGACCTGAAACAAAAAAGCGATTAGCGGAGGAAACGCGCTATACAATTGTTTCACGCAATACCAAATAGACAATTAACTAGCCCTTTTCACGGAGGAAGCGTGGTAGTTTCCCCATGTAGTAAGCTCAGCGTTGTTTTAAAATGTTGGTAGCATTGTCATTTATTGACAGTGCAATTCTCGAGATGACAGACAGAGCTACCAACAAAATTCAAATTCCAAAGCCTCCTTCGACGCCGCTTTTTTCAATATTATAATGAATCATAAAAATCAACCCAAAAATGTATACATTATTCCCCAACTTGTTTGTTGGAATTCAATTATTTATTCACCGTGCGTGTGCCGGTTGCGTTTGATTTAATCAAATTTTGCAGGTCAACATTACACGTTCTTGTATTGTCGCCACGTTTTATGGTTTTGTTTCCTATTTAAATTGTTTGAGCAACATCGGACACGTTTTACCTAGTAATTGCATCTAAATTTGAAACGCATTGCGTAAAGTTAGTACGTGAGGACGTCGTTTTTTCCAAATCGTTTTTTAATGCTTTTCGGGCCTACTATAGGCAACCAATATTATCGACATCGAGGTAATTGTTTCTATTTGCATGTCAACTCTCACTTCAAGTACAATGAGATGAAAGTGTTGAGAATTTTCGATGATTTTCACCGAGTGATTTGAATTCGTTGGAAAGTCGGAAAATTAAACGAGCAAGTCGCCGAAAGAAAGCGTTCTTTGTGTGGGAATGACCACATCAATAACGACATGGTCAGAGAAGAAAAATAACGCACTCGATTCGTCTTTGTCGTATTAATGCGACCCCGAGTTGTTATTACAAGTAAACAAGCTTCTAAAGGAGGCTGCATTTTATATGGCGCAAGCAAATTATGGCAGAAACTTATAGAAAACGTTGGATATTTGCAACATCCAGTAAGCCTTGCATTATTTGGCATGTTGGTAACACTAGTGACATTCATGTCAACAATGAGATTAACGACAAGCAGAGTTACCAACACAATTTAAATCGAGAAGCTTTCTTCGCCGCCTTTTTGACTCGTAACATCGTCCCGATTTTAAGCTCTGAAACGGATAGTCGGCCTGAATTCGTCGATAACAACGTCATTATCTCTTCAAAGCATAACGACATTATAATAATGTTTGTACATTTTGACTCAGTACCGTAATAACAATCTCGAAAATTTCTCCAACGAATTTTGTTGTTTGTTTCTTTGTTTGACAACCCGTTTCAACGTTCATTGGTCTGACCTCTATCGTTAGATAATAAAGAGATTTTCTCTTTGTTGTAACACATTAGAGAGAGACAACAATTACCACCTGCTTGAAATTTAATTACGAAGCAGCAGCATGGGCGGGATTAATATCAGTGATTTATGGTATTTTTGAAAGCACAAGGAAACATGAGTAATATTTGGGTCATTTTAAAAGAAAACACATTAACGTGGTGAAATCCGCTTGAGGAACTTAACTCGTCTAATTTCCGAGTTTATTACGTATAAATAGAAGATAAAGAAACGTAAATTGGAGTAATAGAGTGATAAAAATACACTAGGTGCAAATAAAGTTTCTCGCTCCTGTTGCAGTTTCAGAAATGTTCTCTTTCACGTCTGCTCAAAAAAACTCACCAAAGAATGTACTGTGGATTCCACGGTATGCTAATTAAATAATCGTTGATTAAGTCAACCACAGGCTTTGACACCAACTGTTATTGTCTTGGGTTATTAGTAGCAGAGACATTGGCATCTGTACAAGTATAGTTGCCAAGATTTCATTTTTAACACATACTTGATCTCGAAATGGTGTTTAAATCGCCGGTTGGTCACACATTTAACATTTTGGTGACAAAAAACTTAATTGAGGACTAATTCTATTTAACTGTGGCGGTACGGTCCCGTGGCGTCAACCCAAATACAAATGAATGCCAACGTTCTCTATTATCAATTTACCCAAAATGCATAAAATATCATCACGCTGACTCGATTATAATTTGAAAACGTCCCGGCTTTTAATGCTCCCATCCCTTCTCATTTACATATCAGGACGATATGTTCACAAATAAATTATTAATAACAGATTGGTAAGGGCGAGCTTTCCACTTTAATTGTTGAGTTGAATAATTTATAAGAAACGATGATAATCTGTGTAACACGAGACATTTTCCTTTCATTATCAACGTGAAAATTAATTACAAATTCCTCTGGAAAAACGTTTCATGTTTGTCAGGGATGTAATGAAATTACGTTTGCATTTTTAGGCAACCAGACAAACGAAAATTTGTGTAATTCGTGACCGTAAATTAGAACGGCGATTAAAATGTAAAAGAGCGTCTTAGTAATCTTTTAGTGATAATTTATTTGGGTATGGTAATGTGGTCGTAACATATGCGGACGACGAAAAGGTATAAAAAGGTGGAGAGGATATTCCCACTTTTATAATCGAATCAACACGGGCTTTTCTTTGGGGGTTTAATGACTGCGGGGAAATGTGGGATGTGACTAAAATTTCAACGTTTTTGGAGTAGGCAACCAACGGGACGTCATCGAGTAATATCTTGCCTACGACTCCAACAGACCTTGAAATTTTTTATATGTTGGCAGCTCGGTTATCTGCCAAACATGAAACTGTCACAACTATCAACCTACTCGTAGTATATAGTAAAAATCTTCTTATTTTAAGGGCATTTTCGCGTAAAATTTTGCCCGCTCGATAGAACTTTATTAGGACGGCGTCATTTTACCTCCAAAGCGTCATGCTTTCGAGTCAATATACTTAAACGTAAAAGTATCAAGCTAACACAAATAAACTTCGTTCCCACACCCCACCTACTTAAATTATCGCATTCTCTTTGCCCTTTTTCGCGAAGTTTCATATTCAATATTAAAATGGCAACACTCGAGGTTTGTGATAAAATTTTATCATGTGATATTTCAGGAAAAAAAATTATTTGTGCCTTGATATTGGGTGGGATTTCCATAAATCTAAGCATGCTTCAATTTTGATTAAAGTGATAATGTAAATCAAATATTTAACATTTTGAGACGGCCAAAATGGACTCGCCTTGTGTACGTCGCCCGTGGCCACAATCCTGAGTACACCGCAACTTTCAGACAACAAAATTATAAAGTTCTCTGAATTCTGGGTTCGTGAAATTTTTCAGGTGTTTGCAGTGCTACCAACCACAACAGACGCCATGACAGTGTCTATAAATGTAAAGCCGCCTAACGCAGTATTTGTTATATTGATTAGCACACTAAACAGACGACTATTTGTTTTCCTCCCCAAAACATGAACTGATGTTAGCAAGTAATCGAGAACTGAGGTTATATTACAATCCCCCACCACTTGCATCTAAATATTATTAAACGTATCGAATAACGCCTCCGCATTTTATAATCGAGTAAATTTGAACGTATCAATAAATCCGGAAGTGATTTATTATGCAGCATACCCACCAATTCAATATAAATTTTAACAATTTATGGTCTCTGCGGCGGCCATTTTTCAACATATATCACATCACACGAATGCACAATGCGGGGAGGTACACACTGTGAAAAAAGGCACAATCGCGACCTCGAGTCCTTTAATTTTATAAAACTGTTTTCTCCGCAAGTCGAGCGAGACATGTCAGATTTTCAAAACCCCTCGGGGATTCTACCTCGTGTCATTTCGTTCCCTTGCCGCCCAAGGGTAAGAACATACAAAATTCAACCCCTCGATACACCCTGTCAGTTTTCTCGAGCTCACTGCTGGATTTAGTTATGGAGAACAAGAGGGGGCGAGAAATTGCATCATCATTGTAGATTTGTGACGATGGTGGTGGAGTTATGAATAAAATTACGGGTGGGGGAAAATAAAATAAAAGTAAATAGGGAAAAGAAGTGAAATTTTGTCGGTTTGATAGTCTACTCTGGCATTTGCACAAAGCCAAGTAAACTAACTATTTCAATGTGTGCAAAATACAACGCTCATTTCGTGGACAAATAGAACCAACAATATAGAGCTTTCTATTGTTCTGAACAGAAGCGGTACACAAAAGGACAATTACATAACAAAATTCAGCATTGTTGCAACCTTCGTCGTTTTTTAACTAAACAGCGCCCATAAAACGAACGAAGAATTCTTGTAAAAACGAGCTGAAACAAGATTTAAAGTGGATAATCTTCCAAGCTATTTTTTCCGAATCCCTGCTCCTCCTACATCCTTGTTTGGAGCTTTCGTCGCATGTTCGATGCTCTCTGACACTTGGCACGATAAATAATCGAGGATGGCGTGTTTACAAATTGGCTCAAGACGTTCCTCTGGATGCGTAAAGAAAAAACACACCATCTGACGTGTACAAATTCCAGACGTAAATAAATCGGAGTTGATATTTGCCTTATGCAAATGGAGATCCGTAAGTAAAACCGAGTGCCGACATCAATCAAAACGGAATAAACATGTTTGCTGAAAGTCACGGTGGAGCAAAGCTCGTTCATTGAAATCGTTACTTCTGAAATTGGTGAACACGCGACAGAGATTCTGGACAATTACTCGCGGATTTGCGAGACGGAAAGTGTAGATAAACTTCGGAATTAGATATGTGAATACGATCTCGACGTTTGTCGGTTCCAGATGTTGCAGCTTAAGGTGCATTCCGACTAAACTGATAGCTTTCAGTAGCTGAAAAAACTCTCGTGGTGATAAGAAAACATTTTCTTTGCCAGCAGATAAATTAACCCGGCGCGTCCGCCAGATTTTGGCCAAAAACCCGGCGCAGCCACCAAAAAGCTTTCGGTCACATCGAGAAACTCCTTCAATGATAAGAAAAACATATTTTTAGAGAAGGCGCACCCTCTAATAGGCACCGAAGTGCTTATTTTCGACTTGTTCGCCACTCATATATCACGGATAAAAGCTTTCGTGTTGTTGGTGGCATTTCAAGCTCAAAAAATAACCAACAAATACTCATTCGTTGGTGTGTGCTCAACACACTCCAGTTTTTACGTTTTATTTTATACGGCAATGAAATTAATCTTCTCTGGTACAGAAAAAGACAGAACAATACAAGTTAATAGAAGGCTACATCTAGATCTTATATCATTTCGGTTACGGTGCTATAAACTATTAAACGCATAAAAGTGTCATCAAGGTATAAAAGCGCCATTTTTCACCGCAGTCGTAAGAATCGCAAAGTGCGGGGAACTTTATTCATAAAACGTTTTATTCCCAGTCCAACCTAAAATAAATCGAATTACACGAAAATCTCGCCCGGCGCATCCACCATTCCGGCTACCTATAGAGTCTCGAAAAATTACTCTCTGTTTACCACTCTGTGGTCCGGATTTGCGCGATCCTAGAGAATTAATTGCTAGGAAACCTCAAAACTAATATCGCTACAATCCAAACTTCTAACAGACGCTGTACATAAATCACGACAATCGATCGTGGCGCCAACTTCGGGTTCGCCTAACACGTCGTATTTACCCACAAAATTTCACAGACGAGGGTCTACCAACTGTCTGCCAGTCAAATCCGATCGATCTGTGAGTAATTCCGGCCATTTTTCCAAAATTAAAGCTCCATTTTGGTGGGAAACTGACGTTAAGCCGATTTTGTCCCAACACGTTACAACAGACGTGCTTAGACTGAGCTTAGGGGTGTTTAGAGGTGAAGTACATTTTGGAGCCGGGATAGCTTACGGACTTTCTAAACTGTTAGCGAGTGATTCTTGGCATAAAAGGAGGAGATGGTGTTATCTCGGGGCGAAAATGTTCGACACCGCTGATTGAAGCCCCCTGAATGTCGTTACATTTAATGAAAGGCGAACCGTAAAAGGTTTAACAACCACGATATGAGCTTCATTTTTAATCCGCTGATGCATCATTAACTCACCCCGTGTAATTATTTCCATGGACAAAAGCGGAGAGGGTAAAATTCCGCCATTAAAACCATCTGATTCTACTTTGTGTATTTAACAGATTTTCTCTTAAATTTCGGTTTGAATTAATACGAATTCATTATTTCAAAACAAAGGTGATTAAAGTCTGTCTTTTTTGGGATCGAAAACAGATGTCTCTGAAAAACAAACTTGTCAACGGGAGGTAATCTCGTTGGTAAGTAAGAAGTCTCGGTATTATGTGCCTACCTACGCCTGCCACTCAAGTCTCGACGTTTCCTTGACGATAACATGTAATTTCCCGTCGTGGAATCATTACGCATAAGCAAATAGAAGGAGGAATGTGTAGGGAAAAGTATCTTTTGAATTGATTGCGAAGAGAGTGAAGGGCTCAAGGTTAGTGGGCGTGGCTTCCCGCTAATTGGTATGGTGGGGAGCAGATGTGTATATAAACCGCAGGTTGACCACTTCGGTTTAGTGCAGCGCTTGCCGCTGCTGTCAACACTCGACTTAATGTAAGCTTACTTTTAGAGGATGATCGATACGATCCATTCTCCATCAACACGTCATTTTCGTTCCACTTCCCATTGAAATTCTAATGAAAGCATCTGGATTGAGCTTCTCCAAAATCGAGTTTAATATTTTTTGCGTTGATTATCCGCCTTCCAATATCCGTTGATTTGTTTTTGCTTCTTCTATCGTTTGAATATCGATTCTCAATTTCCGCAAGATATCATAGCGCAAAGTGTTTTTGTAACACTGTTGATTTTAATTTGAAATACGAATAAGAAGGCAAACTTGCCAAATGGTCTGTGACGGCAAAATTCTTCAATTTTTCCCCTTTGAACTTGAGACGTGATCGATTTCCTTCTAAATCCGGTTCATCGGGGGAGGCGTTCCTTCTTAATAGAATTACAAGAGAACAACGTTTATTCCCGGTAATACATTCGATCAGACTTTGAAATGTTAAATAATTAATCAATCCAAAGGGAACCCTTTGCTTGTATAAACAGTAGTCCCCTAACAATCAAGGTGTACGTACCAACTAAAGCAATTTGCTCCCGGAGGATTATTATGATATTCAAATCGAGTAAGACCATCCCCTTCAAGTTTCTAGGACAGCAGGTGCGCTAAATTAACTGGCGAACCACTGCAAGGTCAGATTAAAAGGGTTTTCCACCCTAATAAATGAGCCTGCATGTAGCTATGTGATAGCTTTTCCACAGGACAGAACGCCCTAATGTGTTGTAATTAAGCCTTCGTGCTCCTTCGACAAACTTCCCTTATTAGACGGGACACGCTTACTGCGCTCCCAAAGCAATGGGAAGAAAAATGTCAACGGTGTAACGATAAATTACGAATCAGAACACCACAATTTCTGGATCGCTGGAAGAGGGTCCTGTAATTCCTCTGCGACAATCCGATTTTTGTTTGAGTCTTCGCTCGGATGGCTCTAGGGAATGCCGCCGTACGCACAGACGTGGACAGAATTATGTCCGAAGCAGCCGAAGCAAAACGAGGGAAAAATTCCAAAAATGCAAAAATGTATCAATTAAGACTTTACACGCTGGGACCGGCGCATCCACCCTCACAAACCAACAAACCTCTAAGAAGCAGTAATCAGACTAAGATTAATAAACCCTGAAGATGGCAATAAAATCACGGAAACATCGAATGTTTTATAGCATTTTCCCAATTTCCTGTTATCTTCTTTCTGGCGCACATAAAAAGGATGCTAAACATAATCAAAAGTAAATCAATATATTGAACGAAATGTTCCCGTGAACGTCGAGTTTCTTTAAATGAGACATCATAATGCGTTTTATAACCCGATACTTGAAAGAAAAGAGTTAATTGGCGTCGCGTCTGGAGATAACGCAGTCAGTCACTCCAGACTTGGTAATAATCCATTTGAAACCGCATCCTTTTTCTCGGGGGGTTTTTATTTCAGCCGGAAGCAAGGCGAAACCGCTACCACTCTTTTCAGTTCGTAAACTACGAACAGCAATAAAAAAGCATTAATCCCTCATTGTAACTAATTGTATACCCCTATACCTCGTTTCGACGTCATGATTACACCTTGAAATAAAACCGTAGTCAAATTGCGAAGCTATTAAAACTCGCAGAATGTAGGTCGCACTTTCGTGTTTATTATTTGGAACTTCCTTTTGATATTTTCGGAATTAAGAAGCCAGTTTCGCAAATGACATTTCCGAAGATTTCCGATATTACGACCTTAATAAGATTATGTTAGATGAAAAATTAATTATGTTTCCTGACGTTTGCGAATTTTGCTCGGGACCAAATTGATCACTTTTTAATACCTGCTATTAGCATAGACTTCATTTCATGTCAAGTGCTTTTTTTATAACAGAATGAACCTCCTACGACTTGGCAACATAAATGTTTTCGCAACAAATCCAATTACCTCCTGAAAAAATCTAATTTCGTCAGAATCGGTTTTTTTTTAAATGACGCAAATAATCTGGGGAAGTTTTTTGATAAAATGACTCTTAATGACGTGGAGGCTTGGTCGCGATCACTTTAAATAATTGTTTTCGGAGACTGTCAACTGAAAGACGAATTTGTGTCGTTTTTCATCTTTATAAGCCTATTTCACGGGAATTACTAGGGGAGAAAACAAATATTTCTTTTGTAATCTTCGAAGGCGGAGTATCGGTTTTAAATTTGTGACCAAAAATTTACTTGGAATTCTCTGTGAGTGATTGCAAAAACAAAATATAAATTTTGATGATGGCCGCATTCACCAATTTTGTGCAGTATCAGAATTGCCAATTAATTTTAATATTTTAGATGTATAATTCTAAAACTTTACAAGCTTTGATGTGCTCATTAATTAAATTTATAGATCCGATATCAAGGAATGCTGGATTATTATGAATATTGTAATGTTTGATTTTCAGCAGGAATTCCTCCTCATCATTTTGAGTGTCATAAATTTGACATTTTCTCGTTTGTCATTATAAAGTTTTGCACAATTGCAACATATATATTTGCTCTAAAAGTAGATTATATTATTATCTAATTCTCATCATTCGAAGTGCCACAACTTTGCGTATAAACGTGAAATTAAAAAAAAAAAAAACAAGTTTCTGACTCTAATTGGGGACGAAAATTCTTCTTCATACCGTACCACATTAAGTGCCATAAATAGGACACCTACAGGTTTAGTCAAATTAATTGTATTAACTCTGCCAAGTTTCGAATTTTCTCGCTCTCGTCACCATAAAACTTCACTCTGATATCGTCTAATACCATTTGTTGGATTATTATCACATGTACAAAAAAGAGGACTTTTCCAGAACCGAGTTTTGTGTCATTTTGACAGGTGCTAATGTGGTTTGTCAAAGGAGACAAAAAAAAACTGTGTTCTAAAAACATTGATCTGGTTGACATTCAAGTGACCAACAAGAGTTTTTTTCCGTGCAAATTTTTGGGTTGAAAGAATCTCCGGATTTTATGTATGTATATTTTACTAAGAGATTTCCTCTGTATCAGGCCATTGGGTCATTGAGAGGATGAACTCTATTGAGTTTACAGCGTACTTCAGAAAACAAGTTTATTATAAAACCAACAAAGATATTATGAGACCTGAGAAGATCGTCTCGAAGAAGATCACTCTCCGACATGTAATCAGAGCTTTCCTGGAATTTCTAGGAGGATTTATTGTCGAGAATATTGTGTTTTTGATAAAGGATTTAAAATGGTGGATGCGCCAAAACGTCAAATTAATATTTAACTTATGACTTACCTTGGTATATTCTGGTTTAAAATTTTAAAATGAGTTTCAAATTAAATTTCAATGTTGTCGGCATCACTAAAACGTTGCATTTTTCGAAGGCGTTTATTTTTGATATTTCTGATAAATACGGATTGATTTATTAATGCTAATAAAAATAACGTAAAAATCAAATAGAAAGCCAGAAATTTTGGATTTTCAATTTTTCCATTATTTCTCCAGATTGTAATTTATCGAACCATTACAACTTGCTTTAAATCCTTTGGTTTTTACAAAACTAAGCAGAATAGTTTTATGGGTTTTCGAACTGTTCTGGTAAAGAACACTCCCATTACTATTATTATCATTTTTTTTAGGTACTAATTTAATATCTAAAAGTGTACAGGCTTAAAAATGTAGCATTCTTACAACGTTTGACTTTCTCATTAGCATGTCAAGTTTCAAGATTACAAACGTTAAAACTGCATATTTCATTTTTGGTAAAAACAATTTTTTTTTATTACTTTAGATAACTTTGATATGCTGGCGCATCCACCATTTTTATTACCACTAACTCAATTTAAATAAGCATAACTATAGTTTTATACCTCTGTAACTTTAAAATCAATCGTAAGCTCATGGAGTCTGGCATGTTTATTAAGTGTGCAGAAACTGAGGATTGTCCATTCGAAGTTATATATTTTTAGTGCTTTATTGTAAAGAGGAACAAAAAAAATTGTATTATATAGTTTTAATCATAGTACCATAACTCTGGCAGCTAGAGATCAATAATTATAAAATTTGGCACGTCTACTGACTTAAGCGGGCGCAGTAAGTGTCCAACAATTCAAGTGTACAAAACTAAAGTTACGGAGTTTGCAACCCTTGGCCTTTCATAGAAACATTTTTTGAAAATAATCTGAGTGCCACAATTTGCGCATCAATGCGTTTAGAGCTGCAAAATTTGGTACGTCTACTAATTTTAGCAAGATTAATAAGTGACAAAAAACTCAAATTTAGAGACCTAAAATCACAGATTTTACAACCCTTGGTCTTATGAAGAAACTAAAAATTTCTATTAGGATGGTCTTAGTGCCACAACTTGGGTATCTATAGGTTTAGAACCGAAAAATATGGTACATCTACTAACTTTATCATACTTAATAAGTGACCACAAACTCAAATTTCTAAAACTAAAATTAATTTTTTTACATTCCTTGGTCTTTTGTGAAAACGAAAAATTTCTAATAAAATAATCTGAGTGCCACAACTTGAGTACCTATGCGTTTAGAACTGTAAGATTTGGTACGTCTAATAATTTTAGCAAGATTAATAAGTGACAAAAAACTCAAATTTAGAGACCTAAAATTACAGATTTTACAAATCTTGATCTCTTGTGGAAACGAAAAATTTCCATTAGGATGGCCTTAGTGCCACAACTTGGGTATCTATAAGTTTAGACCTGTAAAATTTAGTACGTCTACTAAATTTAGCATGCTTATTAAGTAGCCCAAAATCCAAATTTGTAAAACTAAATTTACAGATTTTATAACCCTTGGTCTTATGTGGAAACGAAAAATTTCTATTAAGATAGTCTTAGTGCCACAACTTTGGTATCTATGAGTTTAGAACCGAAAAATTTGGTACACCTACTAACCTTAGCATGTTTAATAAGCGATCAAAAACTCAAATTTATTGAACTAATATTACAGATTTTACATTTCTTGGTCTTTTGTGGAAACGAAAAATTTCTATTGTGATAGTCTTAGTGCCGAAACTTCGGTATCTAAGGGTTTAGAACCGAAAAATTTGGTACATCTACTAACTTTATCATACTTAATAAGTGACCACAAACTAAAATTTCTAGAACTAAAATTAAATTTTTTTACATTCCTGGGTCTTTTGTGAAAACGAAAAATTTCTAATAAAATAATCTGAGTGCCACAACTTGAGTATCTATGCGTTTAGAACTGTAAGATTTGGTACGTCTAGTAATTTTAGCAAGATTAATAAGTGACAAAAAACTCAAATTTAGAGACCTAAAATTACAGATTTTACAAACCTTGATCTCTTGTGGAAACGAAAAATTTCCATTAGGATGGCCTTAGTGCCACAACTTGGGTATCTATAAGTTTAGACTGTAAAATTTAGTACGTCTACTAAATTTAGCATGCTTATTAAGTAGCCCAAAATCCAAATTTGTAAAACTAAATTTACAGATTTTACAACCCTTGGTCTTATGTAGAAACGAAAAATTTCTATTAAGATAGCCTTAGTGCCACAACTTTGGTATCTATGAGTTTAGAACCGAAAAATATGGTACATCTACTAATCTTAGCGTGTTTAATAAGCGATCAAAAACTCAAATTTATTGAACTAATATTACAGATTTTACATTCCTTGGTCTTTTGTGGAAACGAAAAATTTCTATTAGGATGGCCTTAGTGCCACAACTTGGGTATCTATAAGTTTAGAACTATAAAATTTGGCACGTCTACTAAATTTAGCATGCTTATTAAGTGGCCCAGAGTTCAAATTCATAAAACTGAAATTACTGATTTTACATCCCTTGACTTTATGTAGAATCGAAAAATTTCTATAAAAGTAATCTGAGTGCCACATCTTGAGCATCTTTGCGTTTAGAACAGTAAAATTTATAACGTCTACTGACTATAAGTGCCCTGAAACTAATTACGCATGCCAAGTTTCAAGATTACCGATGTATTTTCATTCAATCTACTCATCGAAAATGGTGGATGCGCCGGTCAACATTTGAGCATTTTATACTTCCGCTTTTTGGTAACAAATTTCCTTTTAAACCTTGCTAATGTGGACATCCTGTCCTACCGCCGGCCCTGCCGGATTACCCCCCGGATTAGCAAAAATGGCCATAAAAACCATGAAACTCCACCGCATGTGAAACAACACCTGAGGTTGTAAGCTCTCATGGAGCTTTATTAAAAGCGATATCAGTTGGCACGAGGCTTAAGTATAATACCAACAGTAGTCCTCGTTAGTTACGGTCATTATCAGGACTTTATCGCGCATCGGATAAGAAGAATTGCAGCGTGTGACCGGAACAGATGACCCACCACATTAATGGGATTTTTTAACTAGGTCGCTAATACTGCAGCAAGATCCCTGAGGAGGCGATTACGTTGCTGAAACGGTGTGTTAAATGCGACTCCACCCTCCAACGAACATGCTAATTACTTCCGAGTTAGTCTCGGTAAGATTTATCGTTGCTGTTTTATATTAATTTAGTTAATAGATCCGCAAGAAAGGACGAACAAATGAGGGGGTTTTATGCGAACTTGGGAAATCCAGTTGGGCTGAAAATTGAATTAGTCTGAATAGTAGAGGTGTTAAACTGTGGCAAAGATAATAAAACTGAGGACATTTAAGTTAAAGAGATGTTAAATGAAAAGTTAATGCTTTAACGTTTGAATAACGTGGCAAAAATGAGGATAAATACATACAGCGGTTTTATTTTTGGTGGAGGCGCCGGGTAAAAGCTCCCTTGTGCATTTTTACGTTTATCCTTTGAACTAGTTGCTTTCATATTCCTTTAAAATAAAAGCACGGTGTTTTTATTGACTTCACATTGCTGGGAATGCAAATTTAAGGCACGTTTATCTTGTACGCTTCATTGAAATAAATGTAAACCGGAATAAATTTCTTTTTGAAATTTGCCAGCACAAACGAAACGATGATGTATTATAAAGACTTGCTATATTGGCTCAAAGCTATTTTTATTGATTTCAATTAATTCTCAAGAAGGTATGTCCCTTGTAAGAGCTGAAATTCTCCGAGTCCTTGAATTTGTGTCACTTTCTTGCAAGCAAATTATCCTTATCCTACCTTTCCTCATCCTTTATCGTAACAAATCCCTTCTCACGATGACAAGTGCCTCATTATGCCACACCGAAGCAACATGGCGCCAGCCGCCATTGTAGTTACGTCTACAAGTCTGAAAAATTGGTTTAATCACAGCCCAAAAATGCATATACCCTGTGTAAAATTACATTGCAATAATTGTGATGAATGCCCTTGCCGGGTTTCATAACGTAGTAGAAGCATGTTTTTAAAAGCTCGAGCTTGCCGGCAGCTTATTAAACACCGGCGTATATTTCAGAAGGTTTCCGCTTTCGCCGGAGCCCCCAATTTGCATAATTGTTATTGAATTTTGATTGTAGCGCAAAAGGGGGCGAGCTTTCACGTTAAAATTGACCAAGTCGAAATGTTTTACATTGCAAATTGGCGATTTTCTGTTAAGGTTTCGTTAATACAACGCACGTCCTCTGCTACAAATCCCATGATGCTGGATGATTCTTGCAAGCTGGCTCGAACATCCTGAGTATCGCCATTATAATTTAATAGATCCTCTTCCGATTGCCAAATCTAGCGGAATCGCGCACACTGAATAAATCCGAGCCGAGTTGGCCATAAAACGTTTGTAGATCCAGGAAACGTTACTTCGTAGTCGAGGTTCGTTCCTTCAACCGTGGTTAACACGATGGAAGGAGGTTTATTATACTCACGACGTCGTTCATATTCAAACCTTACTGTTGGTTTATAATTTTGGAAAAGTGAGCACTTGTGGGAGTTGAATTTCGTTGATTCTAAAGCTCCAAGATGTTTTAAAGGCTTTATTTGAATACGTTACGTGAAACGGGAAAGTTAAGTTATTAACTTCACTTGGATTTGCTTGGGTGCTTTAATGAACTTTTACTCGTTATTCCACTTTTTGCTTCACAATAAACCTCTTTAAACTTATGTACCACGACAATCTCATTCTAACCCGGCGCATCCACCATTATTATCACAAATATCTAAACTTAAACAGGCAAGTTTATATAACAAATCTAGGGAGTTTGCAACCCTTGGTCTTACACAAAAAACAAAAAATTTCAATTAAATTATTGTGAGCGCCACATCTCGGGCATCTATAGGCATAAAATTGTAAACAAAAGGAAAATCTCCGATCTAATAATATTCTGAGTGCTGTAACTCTGACATCTAAAAGTCTATAGCTATAAAATTTTGCACGTTTAGTAACTTTAGCAAGCTGACTAAGTGACCCAAAACTCGAATTCATAAAACTCAAATTACAGATTTTACAACCCTTGGTCCTACGTAGATACGAAAATTTTCTATTAAGAAAGTCTTAATGCCACAACTTGGGTATCTATGAGTTTAGAACTTTAAAATTTGGCACACCTATTCACTTTAGTACGCTTAATAAGTGATCGAAAACTCAAATTTATAAAACTAAAATTACAGATTTTACAACCCTTGGTTTTATGTAGAAACGAAAAATTTCTATTAAGATAGTCTTAGTACCACAACTTGGGTATCGATGAGTCTAGAACCGTAAAATTTGGCACACCTACTGATCTTAGCATGCTTAATAAGTAGTCGAAAACTCAAATTTATAGAGCTAGAATTACAGATTTTACAACCCTTGATCTTATGTAGAAACAAAAAATTTCCATTAAGAGAGTCTCAGTGCCACAGCTTGAGTATCAATGAGTTTAGAACCGTAAAATTTGGTACACCTACTAACCTTAGCATGGTTAATAAGCGATCAAAAACTCAAATTTATAGAGATAAAATTACAGATTTTACCACCCTTGGTCCTATGTAGAAAGGAAAAATTTCTATTAAGGTAGTCTTAGTGCCACAACTTTGGTATCTATGAGTTTAGAACCGAAAAATTTGGTACACCTACTAACCTTAGCATGCTTAATAAGTAGTCAAAAACTCAAATTTATAGAGCTAAAATTACAGATTTTACAGCCCTTGGTCTTAAGTAGCAACAATTTTTTTTTACTAAGGTAGTTTTGGTGCCATAACTTGGGTATTTATGAGTTTAGAACCGTAAAATTTGGTACACCTTATAACTTTGGCATGCTTAATAAGTGATCAAAAACTCAAATTTATAAAACTTAAATTACAGATTTTACAACCCTTGGTCTTATGTAGAAACAAAAAATTTCTATCAAGATAATCTAAGTGCCACAATTTGGGCATCAGTGAGTCTATACCTATAAAATTTAGAATGTCTCTTACTTTTGAAGCGCTTATTAATTGTTTCCCAAATTCAGGACTATAAAGCTAAATTTACAGATTTTGTGAACCTTGATGTTCCGTCGGATCGAAAAATCTCCACTGTTTTAAACATTGTGCCATAACTTTGTAATTAATGAATCTATAAGAGCCAAATTCGGTGCGTCCATTAAACTTGACAGGTTTATTAAGTTTACCAAAAATGAAAGTCATAGGACCAATATTGAAAACCTTGCAACCTTCGATCTTTCATAACAACGAAAACATCTCTTTATATTGATCCGAGTGCTATATTTTTAGCATCTAACATCTAATGCACTACAAACATATACATGTTCTGTATGTATATTCAAAAATTCCTACATTAGCCCGGCGCATCCACCACCTCCCCGCGATGCTGTATAATAAAACTAATCAGCTACTGAAATTTTAGACAGTTGCTATATTAATTTCGCGTGAAAGAAAAAAAGAATCTCTACCTCAAACAACGAAATTTTTATTAACTTCTTATTTTGATAAAGCCTTTTGTATTTTACTTTTATTACTTCAGGAAAACGAGCGTTCGAGAATGAATTTCGTCCGCTTTGAGCGAAAAATGAGAAATGTTAATACTTTCAAGAACTGAAAATTCATAAGGTAAAACAGAATGAAACATCCCTCTCTATAAAATTATTAAAAATTCTCTTTATTTCAATGGAGATCGAGAAGCAAAGCTCCTAAGACTTAAAAACCAACCAAAAATGTCCCAGATATTTCCTCTCGGTTACCTACAATATAAAATTGTAGGAAGAGTAGGAATAAAGAACTAATCTCAATATACGTTCATTGTAATTTGGAAACGGATTTTATTATTCTGTTGGAATCTCCAAAGAGGATAAGGGAATAAATTGATGTTTCTTTTGGTTCCATATCTGATTTTTTTTTATGTTTCTATGTTTTGTGATGAGGGTGGATATCCAGGGTAGAACTAAAACTAGAAAAAAATATTTTTCAAATCTATGGTGTGACCGAGTTTAGAAAATGATGTACCAACATTAGAAAAAAAATTACCCCATTGTCATCGCACAGCTTCATCGATCCGGTAAAGCTATAATTGCTTCGACTTAACAAAAACTGAAACTCTCGCAAAAATTGAGTGAAAATCATTAAAAAACGTCCTCAACTTAACAGAATTACCCAACTGAGTTGAAATTGCCACGTTCTTCACACCATTTGCAGAAAAAAACTGAAACTTACCTCACTTCCTTCGTTTGCAGTGATCCACAACATTCTAACGTTCCCAGTTTCACAAATTGTTACTTTATTTTTGTAAAAAAATTGCACAAAACACAAAAAAAGCACATACGGTTAGAAATTTCAAAATGACAGCTGTCAAAATTCTACTGAAGTCGTCTTACCGGTTTGATAAAGTTGTGGCCTATATGCAAGGATCAGTAGTTTGAAGTGAAGTTAGGTACAAATCAATACAGAGGTTCTCAAACAAAATTAAACGGACTTTATAAAGTTCCAAGCGCCTAGACTTTGCAACGTACGTAAAAATGGATCCGACCCTGTCCAGAAGAGTCCTGCGGCTTGTTTGAATACGTGTGTTAGCCTGAGCTCCGTTTCATATCCCCAGAGATCATCGAGTAGGGTCGAACCCAACGCCTCCCTTGCTACGTTGTTTAGCATTTCAATAATGTTCTACTTAGGCCTCTATTATAACTGAGTACGTGCCCAGAATGATTCCAGTGAATGATGATGTTAACAATCCGAAGCAGTCATCCACTATTATCGGGCGCTTTTTTGTCTCCGATCCCAATCTCGATGACGAAACTCGAAGACAAAGACCAGCTAACAACTTTGACCTAGTAGATATTATCGGAAAACCATTAAATCGGAGAAGAGATTGGTTAAATGCATCCTGACCCTGGATAAATACCCAAGAAAAAGTAGAGGGATCTCCACGCAGCCTCATCTGAATAACATCCGTGAGGAGGTGATGAATCATTTTTATCGGTGTTTATCTGTATTTTGTATCAAACTGTCATCATATATCACAGAGGATGATGGAACGAAACTCTGCACTGAATTGATTATCTGCTACATCCACGTGATGCTGAAATACATTTGGCACTCAATCATACAGCAGGTTAGCCAATTTAGCAGCTTTGTATGGATGCGGGGGCGGCATGAGGGCAAATTAAGCGTGTGAAAGACCAAACGATTTAGTGGCGGCGTTATCGGATTTGCCAGCTAAATTTTTGACAGTGATCATGGCGCAGCTGGTAGGATCAAATAATCAAACACAGATCAAAAATGAGCTTTTATTCATTTTTTAACAAGTGTAAAACACGTTCAACAGATGACGCAGTCTCACCTTTGATTCCGGTCGTGTATTGACGTTCAAGTCGCTTTATGCTGAAACTTCTACTAAACTTTGAAAGGGGCTGAAAGTTCTACAGAAACTTTAGTTTTTGTCATTTATTGTTGTTTCTTTCGATAATGGTGACGACGGCTTTTTAGCTCCCATTCTCTTATTCTCGAACTAATTAAAATAGACGCCGATTCCACTAAATGAAGTTAAGTTATAAACCCGTTCGCCTACGAATCACGTAGAACTATACAAATCAACCGTAATTTGATAAAAGAATTCCAATTCTTTCTACCATCCGGATACATTTAAATTTCAAATTAAACGTCCATTTTCCTGCACTAAATTCCGAATACGTTGAATGTGGAAGTATGTTTTATTAGCGGAAACAAGGATATCACTTAACAATTTCATGTTTCGTGTCAGAAATTTCAGCGTTAAACAGATCTTTGGAGTAGTTCTCATTTGATAATTCCTCTTTGTAACTAAAATCTTGTTTTTTAAACTCGTAATTAATTATTTAACATCAATTTTAATTTGCTGCTGAAAAGCGTTGCGTTTTTTCTTGTAATAAACTATTAACACGTTCGATCGTTAAATGAAATGGTAGCGTGCTAGGTTCATTTAACATTTAAGCGTGTTGCAGAACATGATTTATGTTTTAATCTAAAAATGTTGGTGGAGAAATAACGAAAAAGTGGCTTGCAACAATATTTGAAACGGAATTGCGGCGGCTGGAAATGTTTCTTTCAAGTTTAGGTTTCCGTTTTCCGCGTTACTTCTTGAGTTAACTGCAATAAGATTTGCAAGATACTAAATTTTAAGTTGTTCCCGAAATTTCAGATTATCAGACAGATTTGCAACTTCAACTTTGTCAGAGTATTAGCATGCTTCAAAAGGCTTGTCACGCTATCAAGCGTTAAGGTCAGATTTGGTCAAATATTAGATGCCCTTTTCATATTTAGTTTTAGATTAGATTTGTCATGTTGCAAAAAACAGAATTTTAAGGTGGGTTCTTATGCTTATTCTAGACGCTTGAGATTTTCAGATAACACTCTTGTTAGATTATCAGAATTTTCAAAATAGTAGAAATCAAAAATTTTAAAGGTATGAGATTTATTAGATTTTCAAATATCAGATGATTTTGACATGTTCAGTGTTCAAATATTACTTTCGAAATTATCAGAGATTTTCAGGTTTTCATTCAAGAACATATTCTCCAGAAAATTTTCAGGTTCCAAATTTTGTAATTAGAAAACAAATTCAAGTAGTTCAGACAGATTTTCAGATTTGATGCCATCAGATATATCAGATGTTCATTTAGTAACTATCAGATTGACAGGTGCTAAATTCTTCCATTTCTTGATATTTTTTTCATGGTTTATAATTTTAGTTTATAAGAAATTTTCTTTTGATTATCTGATCAGAAACCATCAAATGTCAGATGATTAAATTCTTTTGCATTTTTTTAATTATGGATGAAATTTTCAATGTATAAATTTCTCTACTGTGTCAGTCTATCAGGTAAATTTTCTAGTCAGAAATTAGCAGATTTTCAAGATTTGCATTTTCTAGTTTATGACAAATTGTCAGACAGATTTTCACAGACAGAAACTATTAAATTTTACTTCGCAATTTCAGTTTCAGATTTATCAAATATTCCTTAAAACTATTAAATTTCCAGGTCCTCAATTCGTCAATTTCTTGTTTTTTTTTTTTTGTAAATTACACTGGTTTATGAGAAACTATGATTAATATGATCAAACAGATTTTCCAGTTAGAACTTATCTTCAAGTTCTAAATCTAAATTTCTTAAATTATGAGAGAAATATTTAAAGCGTAGCTTCCTAACTTTTCCTATCAGAAATTGTCAGATTTTAAAGTTCCAAATTCTTTCATTTTTTCATGATTTGCAATTTCTACAGATTAGGATTCAGATCATCAGACAGATTTCCTAGTCAGAATCCAAAACTTGTTTCACATTTCTAGGTTCTAAATCCAAATTAACAATTTCTAAGTTCTAAGTTCTAAATTCTTTCGTTTCTTGATGATTTCCAAGACTGACAGATTTTCTGTGAGCACCCATCAATTGTGCCAGATTTTCAAATTCTACATTAAATGAACTAGATTTTTAAATGCATGCTTACCAACTTTGGCAGATTCAGACAGATTTTTGCAAACAGAATTTGTTTTTTTTCATTTCAACTTAATTTTTTTCAACCAATTTTTAATTAAATTAAACAGATTTTTTAGTCAAGAACTTTCAGGTACGTCAAATCTTTCATTTTTCGTTTTTTTTTTATGGTTGCAGTTTGTTATTAAAAACAGATTATCAAATAGTTTTCGCTCAAAAACTATCAGATTTTTCTGAACTAAAATTGCTAATTTCTTGATGGTTTCTACAATATTTACAATTTCTAGTTTCTCAATTCTCAATTTTCTCTCCAAGTTCGCAATTCTTTAATTAAAAATACAATTCTTGAACGGATTACCTCGCACCTGTATTCGATTGTCAGAAAAATATTTAGTTTGAAACCATCAAGTTTTTTTGCAGTTTTTTTTTTTAAATCTACAGTTTTCAGTGAAAATTCCAAGTTGCTGGGTTTTCCTTGACCCGCGTCTAATTTTAGTGAGAAAAACCCGTCGTTGCCTTGAAAAACCTCCTACAGATATCCTGAAAAACCCACCAACTCGGAAAATTTCCCCACAAAAAAATTCAATCAACATTTTACATGAAAGGTCATCGCCAACATCCAGTTTAATGTGCTTTTACCAAGAGCAAACAAATCAGAAAACTCTGAATAATTAAAAACAGATCAAACTCGCTGATGCAATAAATGACATTTATAAACAATTCATGTCACAGATACCGTTACCAGCAAAAAAAAGAGCGTTCATTAAATTTTCACTCTTACATTCCCTCAAAAACCGAAGTGCGTCCATACACGCTTCCAATTATTCCGTTGAAACCGTGCGTAAATTCTCTCGCCCAACTTAATTTCTTGCATCGTTCATTATTTTTGTCATCAGCACAACAAAGCCGTTATAACAAAACATTAATTATCCTCCGGTAATCTTTCCCGGAAATGTCAAGGCCAGATTTATGAATTTTTTTATAATGTCGTTCGCTAACGATTATTTCCAACAATGCATCGACACGTTTCTCTTTTAATAATAACAGTTTCTGCTATCAACGGTCTCACTTTCATCTCCGACGCCTTACAAGTAAGTGAGATTATATTTCTGCCGTTTTGACGTCTTTTTATTGCAGAATTCCTCTTTGCAAATCCAATTACCAGATGGAGTCATCCAAGGTAGACTCAAACACACCGTTGACGCTGGCTCACCTTATTATTCTTATGAGGGGATCCCTTATGCAGAACCACCTGTTGGCGAACTTCGCTTTGAAGTAATTTCACTTAGAGAGGAAAAAACTTGCAATCATCTGCTAATTTCAGCCGCCACAGCCGCCGCGGAAATGGGACGGTGTCCTTGACGCCAACGGTGACGTTCCTTCGTGTTTACAAATTCCACCTAACGGCTATGAAGACGAAGATTGTTTGTATCTTAATGTCTATGTTCCCAAGGTGAGTGAGGCGCTTTTCCTTCCGGGTTTTAATTCTGTGTTTCTAATAGGTAGGGCCGGAAAGTGAACCTAAAGCTGTCATGGTTTGGATTTATGGCGGCGGTTTCATATTGGGGACGGCGAACTCGAACATTTACGGACCAGATTATTTGTTGGAGAAGAACGTGATCGTGGTCCATTTCAATTACAGGCTGAATGTTTTTGGTACGAGATAAAATATTGTTCGAAGCATAATTACGATTTTCAGAGAGTTCAACCTGAAAGTGCCAGATTTTTAGATTCAAGTCTTCAGAATATTAGGAAGATTCTCCAACTTAATTTATAAAGTTACTTATTATCAGATTATCGAGAATTTCCTTAAATTTTCCATTTTCCAGATTATCGTATTTAGGCTGAGATCTGTTCTGTACTGATTAGATCTATCAATTGTTAATCCATCAAAATTTTGTTTCCTGTTTCTCAAATTTTTGTCAGATTCTCAGATAAATGTTCTACTTTTCAAATTATCGCATTTTCAAAAGTTTTAGAAAGTCTTCAGATTATCGGGAAAATCGTCAAATTGCATATTTTTAGCTTCTTAAATTTCTTAAGTTGTCCAATTTTTTTCTACTCAGATTTTTGTGCTTCCATCTTGTAGTTTCCTAAATTTAGTCCTTCAGGAGTTTCAGATCCTTTGTCCACCTACAAATTGTTAAATTTGAAAAGCACTCAAATCTTCACATCCATCACAGTCCAATTTTCCTTCCATTCTCAACTTCTCAAAATTTTTATGTTTTAAATTTTATAGTGCTCAAGACTCAAGACAATTTTTTACTTAGACAACTTTCCCTTTCATTTTGAGAAGTTGTCTAGTTTTCAGATCATCACAAGTTTCTGATTGATTAAATCTGATAGCATTTTCATAAAGTTTCTATTTTATTATTTTTTTTGTTATCAGTTGATCAGATCAGCTCAGGCCTTATCCTTCCACATTTTAGATTTTCAGACAACTATCGGCTTCAGATGTCCTCCCCTTTCGTATTTTTAGGTTCAAAAACGACAAACTTCTTTGTTTTCAGTTTAACGATTCTGAAGCTGCATTTTCTAGAACTATAACAGTTATTTTCCATTTTTTAAGGTTTTTTCGCCACGAACGACATGGCCTCTCCCGGCAATTACGGCTTAAAAGACCAACAAGCAGCCCTAAAATGGGTCCAGTCCAACATCCCCTTCTTTGGTGGAGACTCCAACAGAGTCACAATCTTTGGAGAAAGCGCAGGCGCTGCTTCAGTTTCCTACTTACTACTCTCTCCTAAAAGTCGAGGACTCTTTCAAGGAGCGATCTCCCAAAGTGGCAGCACTCTATGTCCTTGGGCTCTCCAAAAAGATCCTTTGAACATAGCTCGCATCGTCGCTGCGTCCGCCGATTTCTACTACTTCGCTAACACTGCCAGCATCCTCCAACATTTGAAAAGAATGAACGCGACATTTTTAAGAACAGCAGCAGTTAATGCACTTCTTGCTGATGGTATCAAAAGAGAACAAGGTTTGACGTTTGCACCGGTTTTGGAGCCGGAACACGAAGATGCTTTTATTACTAAAAGTACTTACGAGAAGCTCAAAAATGGGGAGTTTGAAAGAGTTCCTTACATCGTTGGATTTAACTCCCAGGAGTCTGCTATGGTTCAAAAAGCTGTGGAGATTGTGAAGCCTCTTCTTAGAATATTACCCGACGATATTCTCATACCTTCGAGTTTGAATAACTGGGATTGGAACATTGGTACCGACATTAAAAAACACTACTTCAGAGATGACAAGTCTAGAATTAGGCAGTACGTTGGGGTAAGTCTTCAAGAGTCAGAGTGTGGTAACGTAGAGGTAGTTCTTCAGCGATACTGTTTTTAACCGGCCCATTGTGGAAACAGCTCGGTTGTACTCCCTCCATGCTCCGACTTACATGTATAGGTTTTCTTACGAAGGCTACTTCTTGGGGAAAAAAGCGTTTCTAATGAATCAGAACCATGACATCCAAGGTGAGAGTGATACTAACCCCTTGAAAACTAAACCAAACCTTTAGGAGTCTCCCACGCCGAGGAACTATGGTACCTCTTTTCCCGACAAGACCTCCACCGAGCCAACACCACCGATAAACTCATGCGAGAACGGATGGTCCAACTGTGGTCAAATTTCGCCAAATCTGGGTAATTTCTCCAAGGGAAGTGTTCTTTCATCATTGTTAAATCGTAGCAATCCCACTCCTGATGACGATTTATTACTGAACGTAACGTGGCCCCAATATGAAAAAGACGATTATCCCTACTTGAATATCGATATTGATTTGAGTGTTGAGTCTAACTTCGAAGGGGAAACAATGAAGTTCTGGAGGCAGCTTTTCGCGAAATACGGACGTCCACCTTTTAATACGTATTAGTGTTAATTAAATTTTAAAAGAGCAATAAATGGAGATAATGAAGTGGAAAGGGAGCGAGTTTTTAAGTTTCATTTTGTTAGTTTGTTTAATTAACTGGGTGAGTTACAAGCGCAAGTTTTGATATTTGTACCGAATCGACAAACAAAGTGGCAGAAGTAACATCATTATAAAAACGAGTTTTGATCTTTTCCGCGTGGCGCTTTTTCATCGCACGGTGTTAATAATAGGTAAAACGTTAAAATTAGCCGAGCACAAACTAATGTACCTGGAATTTATCAGTACGAGAATAGACGGTAGCAGCGTCCAAAGTGCATACCTCGCGTATATTTCGCATTTTTAGCATATCTTTGCGTCGTTAATGCAGTAGCGTTGTTCGCTATGGCCCTACAAGTTTTCCCTTGAAAATATCTCGCATTTTCATCGCTGCCGTTACGAAAATAGCTATTTTTCGTGTTAGAGGACGTTACCGACCGCTTAATCAAACCAACTTCTGGAATTTAATTAATCGGTTTCGAGTCGATTAATTTCAAATTGGAATTGAGCCACCCTCATCCTGTTCTACATACAATTATTGTAAAAGCTTCTCAAGGCTGTGGAAGTTATCCATAAACTTCGTTTATGTATTTTCCGGAAAGGAAATTGACGGGGAATTCTGTGCCACGGTTTACTGAGAAAAACTTCCTTGCGCTTTTATTAGATTTCATTTTTCAGAGAGTCAAATGAGCTTTTATACGAGAGATTTTCTATATACAGGGACATTCTTTTATGTGCGTGTGTTTATACGGGGTAATTTCTTACGGGCAATTTGCAATGTGGGACGTCAGATGGGAAATACAAACATGGCCATTACCTCAGGGACTTGATGGGCTGTGTGACGATGCGAATTCGACGCTCCAATTTCGACGAAAATACTAAATTCTAACTATGGTTAGACTGTTTCGAATTTACTACCTCATTATTGTTCCAGACGGACACAGCCAATTAAACTTGATTCCCGGACGACACGCCATTTTGAATTCTAATGGCTTTTAGAACGTACTATTCGTCCAGAAATTATGACTATCGCGAAGCAGTAAACCTCGTTACATTCACAGTAACACAATAATTGTACAACCCTCGAATATAATCAGTCTTATAATGATTGCTACTAGTCAAAACTAGGAGCACTGAAACCGCTTAGGCTATCTTAATCTTCTATATGTTAATTTTACACCTGTAAAATTTCAATTTAGAACAGTTCTAACTTTCTCGCTGCTTTAAAGAGATCAGATATGAAATTAGCCATCCTGAAATCAATGCAAATTCCGGCGTAACAAAATTCTCGCTAGTTCCGTAATTTCGTGCGCTCAACGAACCTTTAGTTTATTCTGGTACATTTTAATCTAATAAAATAAGTAATGCCGGAATATATTGCTCATTTTATCCTGAGATGAGATGAAAGTTCGCTCTCAAAATGAAATTTCGCACTTGGCAAATTACACGAAACGAGTTCAAATAAGGTTACGACGATACACTTTATTAAAAAAATTTCCTCCTGCGAGACCGTCTTAATTATCAAGAAAATCACGTCTCTAGCTCTACGTCTCTTTATTTTCAAAGAAAGAAGCGGCAAACAACTACAACCTAAAATGTGATTAGTGGATATAAAACAAATTAAAAACGCTAGTGAACATTCAATACTTTCTAACTGAACTGCTCGTGTAATGATCGCGCTTGTTGAACTCTCGTTGCGTTGACGAGTAACTAGGTTTATTAGACCCCGTGGAGTTGTACTCGGACTGTCGTTGGTAGGAGGACTGGCTTGAAGAAAAAGGGGTGCTGCTGGTGGCACCGGGCGGCATTCTCCACACTTCTTGGTGGAACGAAGGCCAGATGTTTCTAGGGGCTGCAGGAGCGGAAGGTTTTGCTGGCAACACCATGGAGCTGCCGTGACGACCCACTTCTTCTCTATCGGACATGTTGTAGTGATGGGAAGGACCCCGGCGATCTTTTTCCACTGAAAAAGAGTTAACTGGGGACCTTTTGGACCTGGAGGAGAGTTTCGGGGGCGATGGAGGTGTTCGAGTGCGTTCTTCGACATATTTGGAGCTCTTGTCGCCACCGGACGACTCGCGGAACCTCTTGGAGGAGTAGGCGTAGGGAGAAGTGGCTCGCGGTCTTCTCTCCACGGTCCTGGACTGCTCTTCCTCCAGTTTTCTCTTGAGGTACTCGCGGAGTTTCTTCACTTCTTCGAGTTCTTTCTTGATCATTGAACGGTCGTTCTCTAGCTTCACCCTGTCGGTTCTTTGGTTCTTCTCAAACATCTCGCGTTCGCGGTCCATTTTTCTTCGTTCTTCGCGGAGTTTGGCTTCTGCTTCTTGGAGCTCTCTTCCCAAAGTGCGACTTTTTTGTTGTTCGATGCGCATACGTCTTTGTTCGTCGTTGAGGTAGCGTTTTAGACGAGCCACCTCGCGTTTCAAGTAGTCGACTTCCCGCCTCAAACGATCTTCTGAACGTTTAGCAGCGGCGAGAGCATCGTCTTTTTTGGAGTCGCCACTTTTTTCTTTCTTCTCTTTGTCGTCGGATTTCTTGTCACTTTTCTTGTCACCCTTGACGGGCTTGACCGTGGGCTTGCGCTCTGATACGACTCGTCGTTGATCTGGCCTTTGTCTGCTGACTGTGATTTTACGGCCATCGAGACTGGACCCGTGGAGACTTCGGACACATTTATTAGCGACGTCGGAGCTCTCCATGAGGATGTAGCCGAAGAACGATTTACCATTAGTAACGATCTTGGCGGTGAGCACTTTCCCATGACGCGAGAAGTGCTTCTTGAGATCGGTCGCTTTAACATGGCGTGTGATATTCGAGACCCAAACATCGCCTTGTTTTCTTTTATCGGGTTTATCTTTTTCTTTCTCCTTTTCTTTGTCGTCTTTCTTGGATTTGGCCTCTGCTTCTTCCTTAGGATCGGCTTCGCTTTTCTTGTCTTTTTCGGTTAGATCGAGATCTTCCTCCGTGGTGATGAGGAGAGCGTCACTTTTAGGATCGTGACCGTTGACAACTTTGGTGGAGTCCTCTTTAGGAGAATTTTCTTCTTTCGGTGGGTCATCTTTTTCTTTCTTCGGTTCTGATTTCTTCTCCTTTTCTTTGTCGGGTTTAGAAGGGGATTTCTTTTTGGAGTCGCCGTCGGTGGCTCCGTCGCCCTTGGTGCTGTCCACTATGGAGAAACCGTCTCCAAGGAGCAGCTCGTCGACGACGCCATCCACCTTGGACTCGGCCATTAATTAAACTAAACTGTGCAGGTAAATCCTAATTTATTACCTGTACGCAAAATCAGAGTTGTTAGAACACAGTTAAAAGCGATGTAGCAGAATATTGTGCCCCAAATCGGTACAGAATTATGCTACAACAACAACAAAATACGTGCTTATAGATAAAAATGTCTTCAGTTTCCTTTTATAGTGACGATAAGACTCAACAATGCCTAAAATTGTAAGTTTCGTTTTGTTGGTTATCTGCCAAGCGCTGCTAGCAACACATACACACAACACACATTCAGGATCCTGGGGATAAACCGAATTGTAGTCCAGATAAGAGCTCGCTACACTTTGCAGTTATTTCCTTTCGTCGTTGCTATCTTGGAACGTCGTCTTCCCCACCGGCAATTTGCAGCGATAACAACTTTGAGAAGTAAAAAACGAAAGCTTCATATTAAATTCATCGTTGAAGTTTCGCTGGTTGTTTAGTAATTTAGTTGATTGGCATCGGAAGTTGTACACGTCGGCGGCGACGGCGTATAAATGAAACATGGCGAACGCTGCCACCGGTCTAATTATTATTCAACGGTAGAGACGCGTCGACCCTGCATATTTATGGCGCCAAGTGAAAAACGGCCGTTGCACACTAATCTCTGCATGCAAATGACCCAGTTTAGCGCAAACAAAATAAAAGACTATGTATCCCAGACGTTCAAATATGAATCCTCTGCCTCCGGAAAAGGGACATGGGGGCAATACTAATTGCGGCTTAGCGAATTAAGAGCTTTGTTGACTGTCCTAACCTCCTGCCTTCATGTCCTCACTTCCCTCTTCCTCCTCGCTCTTCATCTAAATCGCCATTATAAGACTCCAACCGTTTCGATCGTCACCACCGCCACGTTTGCTCGTTTCCCCCAGGAGTTGCGGAAATGTACGCCCATAAGTCACCGGGTCCACGATGGTGTGTCTGGTGCAGCCGCAGACGCTCAGCGCTCCTAATTATGCGGGTTCCCGGGGTGGTTCCTGACAGAAGCTCCCCCGACGGAAAACAAAGAGCCACGCTGGATATTTATGCGCCATTAATGTCGAAACGGAACCGAAAGTATACCTCATGCCATCTTCACTCTATTGCATCTAACTTATCATGTTAAAAGGGAGCGTGTCAATGCGTGTTTGTGTTTTTCCTCCCTCGACAAAAGGGGCGCGGTGGTAATCTCCATTTCAATGGCGGTTTTTGGATAAATCAATTACTGACTAGAAAGGAGAGGGTGGTGTTGCTAGCAGGTCGGTACACGTGGAATGTTGCTGTACTTAAATATTTCAGCTGCCTTCCAAACGAAAGAAATCGTTCAGAAAGTAAATAAAGTTAAATAAACAACGGTTGCAATATAAGAAATAAGGCAATGACACGAGCACACAAGCCGGCTGCAACAAAATTGACTCCTGAGCAAATAACTGGATGTATAGCGGCAAAATGGAAAATAACTTATTAGTCTCAATTATTAATTCAACTATATAATTTGGCCATTATAGCTGTTGCTATCTATTGATTTCCAATTCCATTTCTGATAAGTTTTATCACAATCCAACCTGAACATTGTTTCTCGCATGTTCAAGTCCATTTGTTTTTTTATTCGATATATAAATCTTATATTCAAACTTCGCGCCTTACATGTGACAATTTGCTTAAGACTATATGTCACACCAACCCAAGAATGAGGTTAAAAGATACAGTGTTGTGACTGGCTAGCGATATTAAAAATAGAAGGCGCAAAATTTAAAATTCAAAACTAAAGCTGACTTTTTAATGTTGCGGATAAAAAGACAGCGACCGCGTAGATATAAACTGTTTTACCGCCCTAATATTTATCAAGCGCCTTTGAACTACTCCAAAAAACTGGTTAATAATGCAATTCTTCCTTAATCATTTGCAGCTGTTAAGTTATGAAAGAGACGCCTTCGTATGCACGTCATTTGCACGAATCTGTTAATTTTGATGCTAAATCTGCACGAAATGGCGTCATTTCGACTCTTCTGTCGCAAAGAATTATTTTTAAATTTCGATAACACGTTCGAAGCAGTTTGAACTAATGCAAATTAATTTTTCTAGAACTACAAAAAAGCTATTATTTCGTAACAAAAGCGCATTGCAAAATCCGGAAAAAGGTTCGATCCAAGTTATTAATTATTAAGGCGATCAGTTCCAGTGAACTGAAAAATACAAAGCCGCTTCGTAGAATTTACAACATATAGTCTCGGACGCAAGATTAATTTCGGTTCTTTATCCCTGACACCTCCCCTTTGAGATTCGTTTGTGTACCTTGGGGTAAAAAAAAAATACATCGATCCCTTGCACTTCCACAATGCTGACCCTGCGGAAATAAAGGCCGTAAACTTTCAACCCCCTAAAAACGTACGACTGCTTTTAGCGCCTCGGCGGCTTTGCGGGTGTAATTCACCCCTGCTAACGGGGTTAGTACGGGAGCGCGTCTCGGGGCATATTGAAAACATTCTCTTACAGAGCGAAAGGGATGAAGATTATCGGAGAATTCACTTTCCATATTCCAAAGAAACGACTTGAGGCAACAAGATAAAAACTCGAGCTACTTTCAACGAGTAATTAATCCGATCACGTGGTAAAAATACAAAAAACGGAGGCTTTAACAAGATTTCCAGAGGTCGGACACCAGTAATCAACTTTTTGACAGATTGGTCTGTCGAGTCTTTAAACAACTTGGCAAAGTTGTAAGTGGATTTTCAAAGACGTGACGTGGTTCCGCGGGGCTTCGCTAATTTACATTCATATCGATATTAAACTCCTAGAGAGCCCCGGAATTAATTCTTCAGCGTAGGCTCAACTTAAACAATTAGCACTTCAGGGTGTTTTGGTGTTTTGCTAATACTAACTCTTTTAGGTGAAGTTACGTTCCGGACATCCCGGATACTGCTCCGTTAATTAAATCCTACATCAAAATTGTATGTGGTCGAACCCTCAGCTTCAATTACTAATCAATATTTAAACCTCATTGGCCTAGTTAACAACACATGGTCCTCACCCTGTCAGGTTCAATTTTGCAATCTTAATCATCTTAATTCCAAACAATAACAAAACTTGTTGCAACAACGCCGAACTTTGCTTTGTTTGTCAACACAAACAAACTTTATTGAACAGTAGTAACCTGGAATGCCAAACATGAGCGCTGACACGAAAAAAAAAAAATTTGGCCAAAAAAAATGTCAACATAACCTCAAAATTTCATTTCAAGTTAGTGACTTTTGGTACACTTACCCGAGCGAAAAATGCAACTCTGCGCAACCACCGACTTAGAAATCTTCAAATTTTCTTGAATTTCTCTAAAATTTCTCTCAAATTCACGAAAAAAATCAAAAAGTGCCACTCACGTCAATTGTTTACCGCGAGAGGTCGCCACCATCACACGCCTGCTTCTTCCAACAGAACCGCGGAAACTGTTTAATTTTCCGAGAAACACCGTCGCGACGCTTTCATCCCTACCAAACCACGCGTCCCTATGACAACGACGCGCGCGTCGCGGCGTTTACCCAGAATTAAATTTGAAACAGTTAGCTTAGCGCCACCTCTGTGAGCTAGAACGGGATCTATGTTACCGACATGCCGCCATTACCGAAAGAAATTTGTTAAAAAGATGGAAAAAACATGCATAATTTGTAAGAGTGACGGTAAATATAAATGTCCGACTTGTTTGGTTTTCTAGTAAGTATATATAGATGTAGGATTATGGAATTAACCTTACTTTTTCTAGTTGTTCCGTGCAGTGTTGTAAGAGGCACAGAGAGAAGGGTTGTGATGTTTGGGTAAAAAACGATGAAAAGACACTTGTAGAAACGGCGTCTAAGCCGAGATACACAACTGCTGATACCGTACCTGTGGAAAAATTGATGCTGTTGAGTAAGTTGATTGATTTGGGATGCGACGTTGTGACTGCGGTTACGACGCCATCTATAAAAAGCTTGGAAGTGGCTAAAGTCACTATTTTAGGAAATGATGAAAGTTTGAAATATATTCTGGATAATCCACACTTAAGAGAGTTATTAGTGACTATAAACAATTCAAAGGAGCCCGAGAAGATTATGCAAGTGGCGATGCAGGAACCTCTTTTTCTGGAATTTGCTGATGCATGTCTAAGACTGGTGGAGCCACCTAGGAGTAACTAAGGGAAAGTTGCATGAAAGGTAGTGTACCTGATTTATTGCAGTATTTACTTTAATTATTCAATTAATAAAAGTTTCGTAAGGTTTGGAGAAATTAGTAATCTTACCTGGCTCTTGGATGACCTGAAAATTCCTTGTTTCCTCTAATTAAAGCTAGAGTCCTACTGAACGCATATCGCAGTTTTTGCTAAAAGGTTGTAGGTATATTTACATTTATATTGATTTTTAATTGTTGAATAAGATGAGCGAAGGCGTGCGTTAAACAAAATTAGCTACGTGACTTGTTTAGGTGGTCATGGATTGTTTAGAGGTCATGTTAATAAACACCGTATTAGTAGACTGTGAAATTTGAATTGTGTTGGTAGCTCTGCCTATTAAATCAAAGCGTTTCTCCTCATAATTCTACCAACGTGTCAATATATCTCAAAAACAAATCTCCACTTTAGTTCAGAGTACTGATATGTTTATTTGGTATTATTCCGTTACGAAAACTGATACAATCTTATTCTCTAAAATTAAACTCTTTTAAATTTGAACAAAACACTTTACAATTCATCTTTTGATTTTTTCGTGATAACGTAGTCATTTAAATCATCTGGTGCTTCCACGCCATCTAAATCTTGAGCTAAAGCCCAGTACCGCTTTCTCAACAAATGAGCACTAGCCTTAGGTTGTCGGTTCCTGGTAAAAACTCCTTTTTTATTTCCTCCGACTCGTGTATAGGCTGAAACCAAAATTGAATCTCTCAACGTAAAGAATCATACGTACTTTGAGCAGTCTTGAAATCGGCAAAATTCCAGATCATCTCTCCTATAAAGAACCCCTCGTCTCTCATTTCATCGAAAGCTTCAAAGTACCGACTTAGCAACGCGTCTTGGTATTCTTCGGACCATATGAACGACGGCAACTAATTTAGGACTTAGTATGAATACCTATAGAGAAAAAACATGCAACTCACGATGTGTAAACCTTCCTGGGTATCAGCTCCATATTCTGTCATTAGTACTGGAATGTTGTGTTTTTCGTTCCATCTTTTGGCGGCTGTAACAACCTTGGAGACTAAGACATCAAGATCTCCACCGGAGGAGTACCATCCCTCGTAAACATTACAAGAAGCGATGTCAAGAAATTCACCGGAATACTCAGAATCCGCGCCTTGGTTATTAACTACGGTCACGGGGCGAGTAGAATCTAAACTTTTGATATGTGCTACTACTTCTTTGTAGTAGGCTTTTGACGCTTCGTATTGCGTCCTGGGTTCGTTGGCTGCTGACCAGATGATAACCCCAGGACGATTTTTGTCTCTTTGTATCAACTCAGAGATAGACTGCTTATGGTTCTCTAACAGCTCGTCGGAGAAATTTTCAGTGTTAACGGCAGGAGACTCGTCTATGATCATAATTCCGAATTCGTCAGCCAAATCCATGATCTCTTCAGCATAGGGATAGTGAGACGTACGATAAGAGTTAGCACCTATCCATCGAATCAAATTATAGTCTCTGATGATGAGAGGAAGATCCAAGCCTTTGCCTCTGATATCAGAATCTTCGTGGCGTCCAAAACCTCGCAGATAAATGGGTTTGTTGTTGATTTTAACACTCTTGGAATCCCATGAAATAGTACGGATTCCTACTGGTAGGACGTACTTATCGACGAGAGTACCATCGCTATCGAAGAGTTGAATTTGGAGAGAGTAGAGATAGCCAGGGTTGGGGTCCATCAAGTAGGGCCACCAAAAATTGGCATCTTGGATAAAGAGAGTGCCTTCTAGAACAGTATCAGAGACTACTTCTTCTCCGTTCTTTTCTAGGAGGCTGACTTTGGCGGTCACCGTATCAGACCCTTCCACGGAAACCGAGTAGTTGACGAAACCATTAGTACCATCAATATCGGTGGTGACGTTAATATCATCAATGTAAGTTGCCGGAGTAGTGTAAAGTACCACCGGACGATCTATACCAGCATAGTTAAAGAAGTCAAAAGTATAACTCTGTTTGATGCGCCCACTGAAACAAGACAGTTATTGAAAATCAAGGTGGTACCAATCTTACCTAGCGAGTTCTGCAACGGAACCCTGAGGAATTGAAGTTTTGGTAAGAGTGTTATCTACAGCCACAGTAATAGTATTGCTGCTTCCGAAGTTGAGAAGAGACGAGATTTCTGCTTGGAATGGCAGATGACCAATCGTATGACTCACAGCCCACTCTCCATTGACCCACTACATCAACAACCACCATCATGTATTCCACAAAACCATAATACTTACAACTTCTGCAGCATAACACACTGAAGCAAACCGTATCCAAACTTTCTCTCCACTCCATGACTTCGGGATGAAGAAGTTGCGTTGGTACCACACCGGCCCAACGTGATCTCTAAGAGCAGAATCAGTACCTATATCATTATAACTTGCCGGAACCGGCATGAGTTGAATATCAAGTTCATCTGTGGCAGCAAAGTTAATTTTGTACCAAGTGTCGATTTGGCCCCGGACCGGATCAGTACTGTTAGTTAAAGCAAAGTTCCACAGTCCATCTAAAGAGAGAAGTTCACGGGTTTCAGAAGCACGAGGGTACAAGATTCCAGCAGCTTGGATGTTGGTTACCGGAAGAAAGAAATAAAGGAGTAAAAAGAACATGGCTGGAAATAAAGTTCACCGACCAATACTATTGTTATTATGAATTGTGTTGTATTTATAAGAAAAATTGTTCTAAATTGGTTTCGTGACGTTTATCTGCAGCAAGCACGAATAAACACTCGAGTCTTTTGTTGCTTTACATTTTGCGGATGCATGGTTTGAAGAAGATAAATGGGTGATAAGGAGATAAGAAAATTCCGTTAAGTGGTGATACTGAAAAAGATATCCTTCATGAATCTCGTTGAACAGTACCACCGGTGTATTTTTCCCATATCAAGTCTCCGATTATCTGGATATTCAGTTTGAATTGCCACGACCACATCCGCAATAATCGCATGAAAAAATACAACAAAAGCTAACAACTGTCTTAAAAGAGAAAGTATTACGTGTCTGTATCGAATATGAATATTCATTATGCATAATTTGACTGGTTTCTGCTGACGTCACATTACCATAATGTGTTTTTTCTCCAATGCAGCAATTTTTTGTCATTGAAGAATTTGTGGTACCGGACCATATATCTCGGTCAACCTTGGATTTCACTTAGTATGCAGCAAACAAAATCCGTATTTTCTTTGTTTTTATTACAAACGAATCACAATTCATCATGAACAACAGGTCTAGCTACATATCTGTAGAGATCATTTGGTAAAGTGGCATTGTACAATTGACTAGCCAAAGCCCAGTAACGTTTCCGTAAATGATGGGCGCTGGCTTTCGGTTGGCGATTTCTCGTGAAGATACCTTTCTTGTTCCCCCCAACTCTTGTGTACGCTAAAAAAGGTGATAAATCCACCTGTTGTGATAGTAACCACACTTACTCTGCGCCGTCTTGAAATCGGCGAAATTCCAGATAAATTCTCCGATAAAGAAACCTTTCGATCGCAATTCATCAAAGGCTTGGAAATGTTTCGACATCAGATTTACCTGGTACTCCTCTGACCAAATAAAGTCAGGAGTCTACAAGAAAAAGAGTTAAAAGACTATAAGTATGCAGGTAGTTTCTTACGAAATGAAGGCCTTCAAGAGTATCACCTCCGTACTCTTGCATTATCACCGGTTTGTTGAATTTATCATGCCAAGCGGTGGCTTCTGCGATCACATTTGCTTGTACGACATCTAAATTCCCGGCATTGTGGTACCAACCATTATAGCGGTTAAAACTGACAATATCCACAAACTCCGACTAAAAAAATAAGAAAGATAGGACCACGAATGGTGCCTTGGGGAACTCACCGAGTATACAACATTGACAGATTGAGCTTCCACGATGGTGGTAGGTCGTGTCACGTCTAAGCTCTTGATGTGGCTAATAACAGCCTGGAAGTAAGTCTTAGCGACGGGATATTGGGTCCTTGGTTCGTTCGCAGCAGACCACATGATCACACTAGGTCTGTTTTTATCCCTGTTGATCAATTCCGTTAGAGACTGCTTATGTTTGGCCAGTAGCGTGTCAAAAAAGAACTCTGTATTGACACTAGGACACTCATCAATGATCATGATCCCGAACTCGTCAGCTAAATCCATGATTTCTTCGGCGTAGGGGTAATGGGAGGTTCGATAAGCGTTGGCTCCCACCCATCTGATCAAATTGTAGTCGCGGATGATCAAGGGTAGATCCAACCCTTTGCCTCTGATGTCAGAGTCTTCGTGGCGCCCAAAACCATGAAGATACACAGGCTGATTGTTAATAAACAATGATGTGTTGCTCCACGTCACTGTTCGAATCCCGATCGGTTGACTGTACTTATCGATCACATCGCCGCGATCACTTAACAGTTCAACTTGTAAAGTGTAGAGATACCCAGGGTCGGAGTTCATCAAATAAGGCCACCAGAAGTGGGCATTGGGGACTTCAAGAACCCCATAGGGCTCCCCATACTCGTCACTTACGGCGCACACATTGCCCTTTTTGTCAATGAGGCTGACACGACAAGTTACGTTGACGTCGCTCTCATAATTTATCTTGTAGTCTACAAAACCTGGAACCTACGTCAGTACCAAGGTGGTCTTGGTAAAGACGAACTTACCAACATCACCGTTTACGTCCGTGGCAACGGTAATATCATCGATGTAGTTCTTTGGCGTGGTGTAGAGAAACACAGGACGGTCGATTCCCGCATAGTTGAAAAAGTCAAAAGTGTAGCTTTGGACCAACCTTCCGTTTTCGAGCTCATCAACTTTGCCCTGGGGGACTGTATCAGAGAGAAGTGTGTTGTCGCACGCTACTGTGATTAAATTCTCTTTGCCGTACTTGAGGAAGTTAGTCACTTCTGCCAGAAATGGTAAGTGTCCGATTTCGTGGCTCATCACCAACTGACCGTTGACCCACTACAACAACTCATGAGACACTTTAAGACACTTTTGATATAATTACCACTTGGGAAGCATAGGAAACTGAACCAAACCTCAACCAGACTCTCCCGATTTGGTACCATGATTTTGGTACGAAGAACTTGCGGTCGTACCAAACTAACCCAACGTGGTCTCTGATCTTCCAATTTGTGGTAACGTCGTTGTAGCTACTAGGAACTGGCATCAAGTGGACTTCCACGTCAGTCAACTAGAAATGATGTGTTTAAAAAGAAAATTTGAAAGTGTGTGTACCTCTTTGAGATGTTTTTTGTACCAGTGTTCTTCAAAGCCTTGCAGCGGGTAGTTTTCTTGGGGCACCACGAAATTCCAAAGACCATCTAAGGAAAAAACTTGACGAGTCTCTGACTGACGAGGGTATAGAATACCACCATGGTATGTTTCTGAGTTGACGTGGAGTAAAAAGGAGAGGATCAAAAGTTTTTGGGCCATTTGCTATCTGGGAATTATAATTTTAATGTCAGTAATGTGGTCAAGGTAAGAATATTAAAAGAAACAACAATGGACTAAAAGTGAACCCTTGGGGAACTCCCACCAAGTCAATAATATCTGCACAATTCGATGAAAAGTAGAACTGTTTGGGATACTGTCAAAGCGTAAAAACGCGATTTCCTCGCCATTGTTACGCAAACATGTTTTCTTCGCGCACTTAATTACCAAGTCCTCGTTTCAGCTGACCATTGCAGAATCTGTTATCGTGTTACCGCAAACCAAACAGCAAACGAAGGGCGCAAATTTTGGCCAAGGGTATATCTCGTAATCACAATCTTATCTTTTTTTGTGGTTTAACGAGTTTTACGATGCAATGAACAACTTTTGCTCTTGCACTTTTCTCGCTAGGACGCACCGTTTTCGAGAATCATCAAAATTTTTAACATTGAGTGGTTTGTTCCCTATGGCAACACTCGATTATACTATAGATGAACTAGAATCCATATTTGGAAGCGATTTTCGGCATTTTCGATATAGTTAAGTCGTAATACTTTTTTTGTGGTTTAACGAGTTTTACGATGCAATTTTACAAGGTGCATCCTGGATCATTTTCCTTTATAATTCGTCTTTAAAATGTCAAGCAGGTGATCAACCTTGGGTCATAAAAAATCAAGTTCGAGGTCATGTCGAAAACAGCCATTGCAAAAAACATCAGTTCATTGAATTGTTGATAATTTTATGACATCATGAGTTGATCATCTCAAGCTTTTGAAGTAGGGCCCGGTGTGATTTAAAGTTCAGACACCCAAGTGTTGAGAATTCGATGAGATCATTATTCTTATGTAAAAGAAAATTATAGACTGACAAGGCAATTAATCGTACAGTGATCCTAATTGGCGAGGATGGTCGGTGCTCCCTTAAAAAGACAGAAAATTTGAAGAAAAACTTAATAACTTAAAAAAAAATCCCGGGTGTACAATTTTCGACATTTACGGCATCAATAATTCACTTTTGACACGCTTTCTGAAGCCATAAAGGCCTTATTTAGCTTCGCTTAACACTAACATGTAATAGTTACCTAATTTTGACTTTTTCAACTTTGAGCCCTCCGGTCACAATATCTTGTCACCATCAACAATTCGTATGTTAATTAAGCACGAGACACACTCAACACCTGATCTTCTACTAACCAAGAGTGCTTAACAAAATGCCTTTCTAATCGTAAACCACTGCTTATTTATATTCCCGCCGAAGTCGCGAAACATGAAGTGCCATTGATAAGTTGACGATGAGCTTTTATTGGGTTCCTAGTTAAAAATTGGTACAATCGGATGTTTCCAATACATTGTTCCGCTTAGAAGGTGTGTTTTGATGTTGCCGCTTTCTAGGGTTCATTATTCCCATACACACCTCTTATCTTCACTTGTATGTGAAAAATAGGTACTGAATGTAAAGTTGAGAAATGTGTCAATAGGCACGTTGATTGTTACGGTTGAATTAGGTACGTGAACGTTTATCGTTGTCGTTCTGATTTGATTGCAATGACACTCGGAAGTAAACACGATGTTATATTCATTTTGGGGTCAAAATTTCAACCACGACTGGGGCATGGTAAATACCGCGTTTTTTTAAATCTTAAGTGCCAAGAATCCGGTTTTACAGCAGTTGGGATAAAATTTCGAATTCTTACAGTTTCGATGCTCTTTACACAGAATTTCACCAAAATTAGCGTATGAGGTTGCAGAGAGAGTTGCACTTTGTGTCGAAACGACAATTTTTTTCACTTCCAGCTATTTTGGGGGTTTAATGTATCTCCGAAACTAGGACGGATATCGCGAAGCGGTAAACACGAACGTTTCCTTGATGATGCTAAGAATCCAGAATTTAACTAAAAGTGTCAAAAAAAATAATAATTTTTTACCACAGGTTTGGAAAATGTATTAACTACTACTAGTATTTTCCAAAGACCTTGGATTTTTTAACCAGCAAAAACTAACGACCAAATAATTCCAATAAATAATTTTTATTTGACTGGTTGTAAAATTGAAATTTTTCCAAGGGATTTCCACACGAAGTTGATTTTGTGGTTTACAGAACATCGGACAAAGAATAATGACAGTAAAACAGTTACAAAATTTGTACTTTACCTTGGATTAGTGTCTCTACAAGAATCTAGCGCTATCTCGTTTACCTACTCCTATCAAGATTTTTTTCACATTTGTTGATATTCGGGCGCTCCTGCATTCCCACACTATCAATTTATCAACATAATAACAAGTCATTTGAATGCTTAATTTACCGTAAATTGTAACACAGACAGAGACAAAACAAGTACAAAAAGAAGCTGTATGTTAAAAGGGTCAACATCTACGTAATTAAAATAAATTAAGAAAAAAAAGCAAGAAAAATAATAAATAATAGAATTAATTCTAACTTAGTAAATTCTAACAAGAAGAAAAACAAAAGTGCGCTACTTCAAGTGGCAATGTTTGTGTATACTACTGATATCGATAAAAAAAATTATAAAAGTAAACAAACGAAATTTATTATTTAAATAGTTACTCACTCAGCCTATTGTCCTCACATTCACAGTTCGCTTACGTTTATTTCAAATTGATATGAAAGCGCTTCAAAACACGTTTTATTGTTGCCTCTGATAACATCTTTCAGTCGTTATCATTTAATTGAGCGTTGGTTGAAACTACCAAAAAATTCCGGTTTTGAAATCGCTTACAGTTTCCTTTCTCAGCTTCACGCATTATTCCCACAGATGCCGCCATAGTGTAGATCTCCTGACTGTTTTTTTTTTCTCCTTAGTAGAAAAAAGTGCACTTTCTGCGACCCAGACGTGGGCGTTCTTCATTCCGTCGTGAAAAACTATCAATTTGAACTTGAACGGAAGTTGCGGATGTAGATGGGAGTCATTTCCGCTCGGTCATTGCTCTAAGAACTCGTGCGATATTTTTTTGGCCTTCGCGTTTTTTTCGAAATTTTTCAAAGATAATTTATTTTTAGTCACGGCGCCTTGCATGCTAGTTCTCAAACAAATGTATATTCATGTTTAGGTTACCGCCCCCGTCTAGAGCACAGACCGTTTCGGTTGTTTAGTAGCAGACGTCACAGAGATGTAAACAAATTAAATTGCACTTTCTGTTTCATTAGAGAGAAGGCTGATTTGCATGCGCTTTGACCGGAGGCGGGAGTTTAGGGGAGGCGGGAACGAAAACGCATTTTGATCGTTAATCATTATTTCGTCAATTGTGGTGGCATGTTGACAGATAGGGGAGGGACCAGACGGACGGGAACCGTACTATGAATAGGTTTTTTTTAAAGATGTTCTAAGCGCTCAAGTTGTTGTGGGGGGCATAGAGAAAGACTAAATTAAGATAAATTGTTACGAAAAAAATAAGATATTTATTTCTGTCGGACCTGTTGAGGCTAGGAACAGGCTCTGGAACTTGAAATTCGTTGGTAACCCTGCCTGTCAAAATCAATAGATCGCAGTGCTTCCAACGTAGAATAAAATGTAAGGCCTCTTGATGTTGATTTTTTCTCCGAAACAAATCTACGGAATATCCATTTAAATCCGGCAAACACAAAGCGAATATTTCCACGTTATTGCCTCTTAAAAATATTCCCAACTTTCTTTCCCGAGTTCCAGTTACTGATAAAACTTTACATAAAGAACCCGAGAAGAATGAAATCGGAAGTTGCAAATTCCACAAATTACCAACATCAGTAATCTCAAGTATTTACACCTAAACCAAGAATTAATAAAACTGCTTCCCCTGAGAATTCCAATGTAAAATTGCGTTAATTCCACCGAAATAAATCACTAGCATACATTTGTCGTCTTTACCATCTCCAGGTCGTAAATCTTCGACTGGATGGTGATGCCGTTAAAGGAAATGTCTTCTTCTATATCAAATGAAAGTCCTTTCCGACTTTCCTTCATTACTCCCTAAAAACTGGCGACATGGTCTGAAATCCCACACTTCCTAAGATGATGTGTGGAAAGAATCAAAAGAGATTTCAACTGGTGGTGGAACGCAGCTTCGCAAACAAGAAGAGGTATTATTGCTTTGTTTTAAATTAATCGGACATTGGCTCCGGTTCTTGAGAAAATAAACTGGTAACACAGTGATCGAAAAATTTTATTACTTCACTTCTAAGAGGATGTACTCTGGTAAATAAGATAACGGTTGCAATTAGTAGCGTGGAATATCCTGCGAAATCTATGCAACGATATGTGTCATTTTTAAGGTCAATTGAGTCAGCTTTTATATCGGACGTTGATAATTGCAGAACAAATACAGACTATTAACGTGTAATAGTATTGTTTAAGCGATAAATAAAGACGCCGGACTCGAGCCAATATGAAAAGGAAAGTCTGGCCTTTGGTAGCTGCCTTTTACGGAATTATTGCATAAAGTAATTGCAATATGGGAGGTGCTGCGTAATTATCACACACAAAGTATTTAATTGACGCTGGGAAAAGATTTTGTAACTCCTCGTAAAGTATCCGTTTCAATTTCGCGCGTAAACATGACAATTTATATTTTCTAACCTCGCTTGTCATAAATTTGAAGCGGGAAGTTCAAATTTTTCTACGGCTAGAAATACATCCATCTCACTGAACCTTTCAAATCTTCCCCTGTTTATTCAACGCCTTCGAAAATAGACAATGCATCAATTTCCCTTCTAAAAAAAGAAGTTCTCACCGCAAATCAAATTTAAACTCGCTCCAAGCTCGTGCGTCCATTTTTCCTTTTAATGTTCATATAATGGCGTTGTAGTCACGCGAAAAGTCTCGTTATCTCATCTCAATCGCATAAATTTACGGAGATAACAAGATAATGATACAGTTAAGCCACAACACCTCGTTGAAGCAAAACCTGAAGCTTCTTTTCAATTACCTGACTGACGTTTCGGTCATTTATCAGTCACATCTTCCAATTAATATTTATAAGGGTTGAAGGAGGGTAGGAGCGGCCCGAGAAAGAATCATGGCAATGTACACCATAAAACGTCGGATAAACGCACTCTTGTTCCTTTTAAGGAACTTAGTAATAAAATTTTAAAATGTGAATAAGTGGCATTAAATTCTTTACAACATGGAAGCACACGTGCAAAGTCGAACAAAAGCGTTCTTATGTTGTGAGTGTGTTGGGACAATGTTAGGGAAACAGCCGAAAATCTCTTGCACAATATTAGCTTTGTAATTTTAATTTCTAGTATGGAAATGAGAGAACGTTGTTTCCGTCGATTGTAAACAGCGGCGAAGGCTCTAACCAATGAAAGGTATAAATGATTAAGATAAATGAAAACAGTTTATCATCCTCTTTCTCTCCATTTATCTTCATTACAAGAGAAGGAGTGCCGATTTCGACGACACTCTGTATATATTGGACTTCTACAGGAACAATCTCTTCAATTGCGATTCAATGGTTTCTTTGAATATTAACCTTGATATTTGATTAGATCCCATTCAGTTGATGAAAATGAGAACATTGATCGCGAAATTATTAATAAATTTGATCAGTTCGCAATTTTAAATTGATATTAATTGGCTCGTCTCGTAATTTTCAGCTAGCTGTTTAAATTTCGCGACAAATTTTACTGTTAACGCGTAACAATTTGCAGTTGTTCACCTCACTTTTTGGTTACAACAAAAATTATTTTTAAAAGGTTCTCAGGTTTTCCAGGTTTGCAAATTTTTAGGTTTTAAGTGCTCATATCTTTATTTCCTTATGATCTTTAAGATACATTTTAGATCTTTCTTTATTTACTTGCTCTAAGTTTTTGAGAACCTATTGCTCAGGTTATTGTTAGTTTACATTCATAAATCTTACGACCCTCAGGTTTTTAGGTTTTACTGTTCTTAGTTTCCTGGTTCCTCAGGTTTTTAAGTTTTCAGGATTGATATTTTAAGTTTCAGCCTATCGGACTTCCTGATCTTCAAATTTATAAATTTCTAGTTTCTCAGAATTTAACCTCTGGAAATTCTCAAGTTTTTAAAATCTTAAATTTTGGTTCCCAAATTTTTATATCTTTAGTTCCTTAAGTTTTTACCCAAGTTCTTTAAGGTCCCAGTGTTTTTTGGTTTTTAAGTTTCCTGTTCCTGTGATTTAAAATTTTCAAAGTTACGAGTTCTAATTAACATTAGAAGTTTCTATAGTTTTTAGTTTCTGAAATATTCAGCTTTTACATACATCACATCCGTTCACACCTTGTTCTGGTTTTTAGGTTTTCACAGTTTCAGTTATCATTTTCAGTGCATCATCTCAAATTATAAGTTTTTTGGTTCATTAGGTTTTATGATGATTTTTAGCTTTTTATGTCGAAATTTTCATTGGTTTTATTTTATTTTAGTTTTCAAATGTTACATTTCCAAAATTTTTAAGTTTCTGAAATTCTCAGACTGTAAGTTCTCATGTTTCAGTTTTATTCCTGTCCCCAATTATTTTCTTTTTTTTGTTTTTTTTTGTGTTATTATTCTGAATTTACAGTTCCCAGATCTCTTGGGCATCGTTGACAACTAACGTTGGTCCTGGATTTTTAGGTTTTGAGCGTTTCAGATTTTAAAAAATCTATGGATCTAAAAACGGGCAAAATCAATAAATTTACAACCTAAAAATTGGAAACTTTAAGAATCTTAAGAAACAACAACCTGAGCGCAAAATGGTTCTCAGAAACTAGAGGCCTAAAAACTGAGAATTTTAAACTCTAGACATGTAGAATTGTTAAAGTTGATAAACTCAAAAGCAAATAAATTTCTAAATTTGGAAAACTTTAGCTTGGAAACCTAAGAACTTAGGAGACTGAGAAGTATTTGAGGATCTAAGAACCTGAAAACGTGCAAATCTGAAAATCTGAAACTTCGAAAACTTGCGAACCTGAAAAACTGAAAAGCTGAAGACCTCAGAATCTGAAAATTTGAGAATTCGAAACAAAGTTTTACGTTTCGAATTTCGCGCCTTGCTAAAAACAACAGTGATATTTGTTTTAACCGAAAAGTGAGGTTAACCCGTGTAAATTGTCACGTGTCAGTAATAAATTTAGTAACTTTGCATTTCCTAAGGGCTTGGGGGTTTAAGAATTTGCGAACTAAAAAATTTAAAAAATATCTAAGGCGCGAAATTAGAATTTTGAGGACAAAACTTTCCTCGACATCACTAATACCGCTTTCCATATTTGCACGAATATTAAACTTGACATTCAAAATAGGGAATAACCCGGTTTGTCGCCAGCAAAACAGGCTATTTATTTTCAAAACAAATAAGTTGCAGTGTGATTCATCCGTTTTTCTCCTTTTAAAACAAGTACTTGTCGCTGTAATCTCGTTTTGCTTTCGTTTTTTAATTCCAAAACCATAAAAGTGAATTAAGTGCCTTGCTTTATGACTTGCATAATTATAACAGACTACCAAGAGATCATTAAAATAAGAGTTAAAAATGTTACAGTAAGTAAGGTAAATTAGGGCCATTAAAAAATAAACTTTTTTCGACTGGGACAAATTGTACTTTCTTTGTGGGTCATACGGTGATAGCAGCAATTTCCAATTATCTCTTGAACTAATAATAATTACTACCTTACTCACAAGCCTACGTCAATTATCTATAATAGACTTGGCGCATAAACTATAATTTCCTTTATTAATGCAAGTTTTTATGGAAATTTACTGTCACACTATCGGCCGGGAAATTACTATAATTTCCAATTATTCTAAGCGTGCCGTTCGGAGGTTACTATAAAAATAAATTAACAATATTCTGATATTCTTCCTGACTTACCAGAATGCTGCTTGACCTCTGTCTGAGGTCTGAGGTTCTCATAACAACATTGCAAAAAATATCAACGTGGAACAATTTTTTTCAAGAACGATGTTGTGACATGCGTCAAACAAAATAAAAATCATATAAGAATGCAGTTTGCACTTCAACCGCTTCATTAACAATGTAAATTGTATGACAAAGTTATGACTTAAGTCGTTGTTGTGAAAACACGATTGGTTAAATTATAATTTAAACCACTTCGCCTTAATTATATCAAATTCAATATCTTTTATTGTCAGATTAAATGAAGTTAACAAAAGCAGGACTTGAGGTTAATGATCTATTTTAGAGCAGGACCGGGGCGGCCCTTTCTCCAATTAAGGCCACCGATCAATATTTTGCAAGTGTAACTTAATCGTAATTGGATTAAAACCGCCACCCGCTTCGTTTGTTTATACAATGTCATTAACACTATTAACAATACATTTTTTCTGGAAGCAGCTGCGGAGAACTACAAACGACCTAAATTTTATCGTTCAAGAGGGTAACCAATAATAGTGATCGAGTTTTTTTCACACCTTAACGGATGGAAGAAGCTTTCGTGACACATTTTGTTAGTGTCGAAATGATTGGAACGAGGCGCCAACACCCATAATCGCCAAATTAGAAATAGATGTCTGTATTGTGGTTTTCAACACTTGGAACGAAAATAGGTGGGAGCGGCCAGGTTGGATTATGTGTGTCTGTTTTTGGTATATATTAATTTTTTTTCATAGTGTCTGAAATGGGTTCTTTGTCGCGGATCATAAAAAATGTCATTGGCATCTGCAAGACAATTGCAATTTTATCGTCCTTGACTCTTTTCAATAACCCTCGCTAAAAATATACAGAGTGTGTCATCATACTCACCAGACTCGATCATATTGAAAACATCTGGCGTCCACTTTCCCATGAAATGAAAATTCGATCAACGTGCCGCCGCTGCTTTTTCATGCCTTTGTCCCTTCGTTTATCACTTCCTTCTCCTTTATCCTTCTCGTCTAAATTGGCGGAAGTGCGCTAATCAAAAGCGAAAAGAATTATCAGCGGTCGGATTGGTAATGAAATAATCCGTTAATTGCTTCAATTCGCGAATTCTTGTTTATTAAAGAACGGCGGCGACTAAGGACCGAAATGAGCGTTTTTGTGTTGAGTCGGAGCGGTAGTTGTACGCTTTCAGCACTAACAACTCTCCATTCTAGTGTAGTCCACTGTTCGTGTTGGTTGGGTTCACTCTGGTTCTCTTGCCTTCTATTTTCGCCGTCGTGACGGAAATAAACTATCGGAGAGACAGTGAAAAGTCCCCGAAAACTCCTTTCCGCGAAACTCAACAAAATGAATATCGCCAGGGATTTCCGAACCTTGGTTTATCTGAAAACCTTACGTTGTAATTGTGGTTGTTGTATTTCCTAAATTCATTCATCACTCCACGATATGTATTCCAAATAAAACTCGCTGCAACGGTAGTGTCAAACATTTTCCGAAATGTGCAAGTGCTGTGCTCTCCAAATGTTCTCTTTTCGAACCTTTAGTGTGTTTTTTTTCGTGTTGTGCATGTTCACCTCCACACTCCCCGAACGGATTAGAAAACGCGAAATATTGGACGACTCAGTGGTAAGTTGTCACGTGTCTAACAACCCTCACTGATCGATAAAACTCGCAAGAAAAACGTGACGTTTCCACGTTAGTTTTCGTTAAACCGCGACATATGCAAAGGGTGCGCTGGCGATAAGGGTAATTAAATAAATGAGCTTTCGGAAATATGGAGCCCACACACACAACAAGCTAAATCAGCTGTGACCGAAGCAAAAGCCAGTTTTTGTTATCACCAATTATGTAATGTGAAAACATGACCGCGAGCTTGGCGAAAGCGAAAGCGATGCACTTTGGACACCTGTGTTGCCCCAAAAAGGGGCGGCGGATAGGGTGGGCCATTGTTCGAGCCGACTGGCGCCCTACCCAGAGAATCGCGGAAAAGAAACAAAGAAAACAAAGTTGGCGCCAGGGGGCGGTGACACGCAAGGAGCAGCTTTGGGGCCACTCTTTTTCACACTATATTCAATAAACCTACCCACATTTTTACTTCCTGGTCATCATTGAATTGAAAATTGAATTCATTATCGATTATCACGCTCAGGAAAACCAATAACATGAGAATTTCGCAATTATTCTCCATTTCCGCAACGATAAGTTGTAATATCTATGATTATTTATAAATGTCCTTTACATTTGCATCTTTGGCTTGTCACGAAAATACATCTCCATTCCATACAATCACCATTCAATTTCTGTTGTTTGTTATTAAAGTCATATTATGACGAGCCGATGATCTAGGATTATTTGTTCTATTATCAAAGAGGTGTGCCAGAGATATATGTCAATGTTTTGAGAAAAAACTTTCATAATGTACCGACAGAAGTAATAAATCAATAACGAGAGTTGTTATCTTGAACATACACTGATGAAAGAAGGATGTAAAGTTTTTAGCACCGTTACTCACCCTCAATGTTTCTGAGAAATCTAAAACGAATTTTCCTGTTGAAACATCTTCAAACTTCTACCAATAAAAAAATCACATTGAATTAAACGTCAAATCACTCTGACATCTACCAACGATAACGTTAGAGATTTTTTTTTAATGAAACTTGATAATCAAATCCATAGAAGTAATCTCAGAAAACTTTAATGCTGTAACTGAAAAAATAACATAGTTACAAGCAAACGTCAAATTATTTATATATTTAAAAAAAAACTCTTATGGCTTCATTTTAATAAGCTCCCTAAATTCTAAGATTATACTCCTAAAAAAAAATACAATTTATTTCAGAAGCCAGTTGGGCAGTTTGTAATTTGACGGTGGTACCAAAAACCAAATATTATAAAATGTCTTGATTTATCTATAATTTTTCAACTTAACACATATAGTTAAGAAGTCTAAAGAAGTCTTCTCAGAAAATTTTACAAATGCAACTTTAAAAATTACAGTTGCAGAACTTATATTTAGCAAATATCAAATAATTTCATCTCTAAAAATTTTTATATTTTCAAAATTTGTCTCATTCTATTTGGGGCTTTGTAGATTGGTACACTTAAGAAAAAGATCTATTACTGTAACCTAAATTTTAAGGTTATATTCCTAAAAACAGAAGAATTACAATTTTTCTGTTGGCAAATTTTAATGTGACGGTGGTACCAAAAATCAAGTTTTGTAAAATGTCTCCTGTACCAATTTTTTTGTAATTTGGTGTATGCAATAAAGAAAGCCAAAGAAATCGTCTAAGCAAATTTCAAAGTTGTATCCTTAAAAGTAGCAGAGTTACAGTTTCTTATGTTAGCAACTATCAAATATTTGTTTGTCCAAAAATGACCAAAATTGGTGTTACTTGGATGTGTAATTTGGTACACATTTTACTTTCTGAAAAACAACAGAATTATATTTATCAAAAATCTGTAAATTTCAGTGGTCCCACAAACCAAATTCAGCAAAATTTGGAAAAAGTGCAAAAAAGTTTCAAGACTTATAAAATTATGCTAGTAAATGTCAAACTAATTGATCATCCAATAAATTAATTAAAGTTCCTTAAATTTGTTTTGCTCCATTTATTACTTTACAGTTTATAGTCCTAAAATTTAAGTACTAATTTATTAAATCATTAACGGCATGTTTGTCGTCACGGAGAACAAATATATCCCAAGCAATATGTGCAAAATTTGGTGGATAAGTCGGTCAAAATTTTGTTTCATTGCTTGCTAACTTCAACCCGTTCTTATGACCTCTGGAACACTCGTTGCACAAGTATTTTTGGAGTCTTTATAGATCTACGAATAAAATTTTCTTACACAACATTCCAGAAACTTTAAAAATCATTTTTGCGTAATGTTCCATGAAATTTCAGTGCCAAATGACAAACAAAATCGGAACCACGTCAGGTGTTTAGACACTTCCTCTTCTGAATCATCTTGTAACATTTGGTCGTTCCTCTGACATTTCGTGAAAACAGCCACTAATGTAATAACTACAGGAAATCAGTCATCCACCAGATAAGACGACGAATGTAAACAAGCTGAAGGTAGTTTAGTATCTTCGTCACGTTTGAGGTCTTGGTGCCATATCCGACAAGGAGGACACATGTCTGAAGAACTGCGTGTGGCCTCCCATCTTCCACAAATTTCATGACAATGAACTTAGTCAAGCGATAACATGATGATAACTTTTTCACTTTCTTGCTAGCTTTCCAGAGGTGTCTCCGACCTCTGAATTCGTACTATTAAAACAGTTATTTCCGGTTCGAAGTGCGTCTATTTTAGTGTGTTTAAGTAAATGCAGTTGTTTATGTCTATAAAATCCATATTTGCATTGGTTTGTTAACCTTGGTCAGGTTTTACACTGGTTTGTTCCAAACAAAAAACTATGAAAATGTGGACAATAATAGAATAATTTGCACTTCCCGTCCAGTGGGCGGTTAAATAAAGACAACCTTGACAATTGTCCGCTATTCCGGCCCTGATAGGAGTGAATAACCCGTTGCAACCCATATCAAAATGCAATTACATTATCGTGGTTTTGTTTGCGACGTACTACTATTTAAGAGGGTATACGTTTTGGTCCGTGGAGCCGGATCGGCACTATATTTGCTATGCACATAACCCCATTTTTCCGTCTCTGCCGCACCTGGCACGTTGCCAGCGTCTCGGGGTGTTTATAAATAATGAAAGAATGCTGAGGTTACTGCTTCTATTTTATAATTGTTGCATTGATTTATTTAAGAATGTGCGTCGTCAGCGCAGCTTTCGTTGGTCATCCTGACGTCACGCTGCACTTTTCGCGCCTAAATTTAGGAAATTTTGCCACAATAACAGATGCTAGTCCGCGTAGGTGTTATCTCTAAGTGGCGCCCAGAGTCCGAAGGCATTTCCGGTGCTCGATTATCCTTCAACATGAAAACTAGAACATAAATAGCTAGAGTGTTTGGTTTACGTGAATCGAATGCCTTGTAATTAGTCACCTGGATAAACTAGTAACATTTTTCGAATGTCAGGCCACCAAGCTTGCCGGATTTGTTCATGGTGATTTTTCTTCTGTCGTTTCAGCGAACGAAGGAGTAGTCACAAAGGATTCCCTCGGAAAAGTCGCTGTCATAAATTTCCTTTTTTCCGTTTGTAAGATTAGCCTTGAATGGAATAGGTACTAGAAAGCGATAAATATTCAAGAACATGTATGCGGCCTTTCTAACGGAAAGTAACAATGCTCTACGTTTTGCTTTGAAGGAGTAAAACGCATCCTACACATGTGTCTGTCCGATGTCTGCTTTGTTATATGCATGATATCGATAAATTATTAACCAGACTAGGTCACTGCACTGGATCTTTCAACAAGTGGGTGCCGACCTGCAAGGTTGTCCTTTTTATTTGCTCGAGAAGACGACGAGGACTTTAATTATCGGCTATTCACACTCGGCGCATCAATATTTACCGAAAAACACGACAGAGGAGACAAATTGTGGTCCATCGAGCCGGATGATTAATTCAGAAAAGATGTAAATATGGTTTGCAAAATGACATATTTAGTAGTTTAGTAGGTCATAAACTGTAAACTCCTATATAGCAGTCGTTATTTATTGATTTTCTCGTGTATTCTGATGGAAATTCGATCCAATTAATGATAATAAACGTTCGAAATTACTTTTTATTGTATATATTTGTCTATCATACTGAACGCCATTAATCAGTCCAGTTTTAAGGTTAAGTGCTAAAATAACAGAATTATGTGGTTTTTAGGGAATTGCTGACATTTTTGTAATAGTATGGTTGTGGTAATAATTAAATTTTGGAATTTTTATAATTTTCAATTTTATTGATTGGATTTATTAATAATATATTAATTTTAGACATTTAAAAACGCCCAGTTATAAAAAAAAAATAAAGTCCTAAAAAATTCAAGTGACTGAGCCGAAAATAATAACCTCCCAAGTCTTAAAAATATAAAAATGTTATAAATTTTATTCGATTTGCAAATGTTGCGTTCCTGCCAAATACACCTTAAAATTTGAAAATGAAGTTCGCCTACTCTATAAAACTTCTCATAGATCCTCGATTTATTCACAAGACGTCCATTGTGCGTTAATTTTAGATAACATAATTTTAAATACTCGGAATAAACATAAAACGTCCGAATCAATTAACTTTATTTTGAATTAAAATTGAGGACATCTGAAGATTTTTAAATAAATTTTATTATGTTTATTACGCTGGAGATCGCTTTAACGTAAATGTTTAAAACAATAGTTGGCTCCGCTTTTAAAGCAATTTTATTCTCGTGCATAAATCGTGGTCCTTGGAGCCGGATTTTTCGACTATATTCTAGCGGCTTTGTTTAAAGTTCCGACATGACATTTCGAAAGGTTACGACTCGTGTTATCGGATGCCCCGCAGTTAAATTTCTAAATAGTGTAAATAGAGGGAATTTCATTTCAGCTTTTTGTTTGAATATTTCTCTCATCCCGTACCTCCTCAAATCCTCAAATATCCTCTCATAAACCCCCATTTGTTTTTAGAAGTCATCATCATATAATTTTATCTGGCACTAAAGGATTTATGTGTGGATATTTGATGAAATTAGAACCTCTTCATCTTTTAGGGTACGTCGCCCATAAACCAGACCTCTGTTCTGCCAAACTCGAAAAAGTTGTTGACTGCAACTCTAAACATCCGTTTCAAGATCACAGAACCGTTTAGTGTCAATTTAGACCCAGTAATCATCTTTTTAATCCTATTTTTCGTGCACCCATCCGCCTCCACCACCATTTTTTGTTAAATTTTGCTTGTGGTAAATAAATTACAGAGTGAGTCATCAGCCAGAGACCCTAAAAATTGTTCCGTTACCATCGACATAACAAAAAACGTGATTCATGGTAATTTGGATGGATTATTATGCGAAAAGCATCGTGGAGTTCCCGTTTTTTATCATTGAATATCCGGACGTAAACGTGGAGGTGGGAATTGTTTCCTCCGGTTTGTCTACCTGCGGTTTCTTTCATTGATGTCATATCCTTAGGTTGGCAGTTCCGAAGAAACAAAGACGGTGGGAAACGTTACTCTTTGTTTTATTAATAAGTAACCTTGTTATTAGCCTATTTATACTTGTAACGAGATAAAAATGAAATTAATTGCAAACATTAATAACGCAAACATGCTAATTGTTGACTGTAAAATTTATTAACGGGTTTCTTCGCGATTGACAGATAGGAAACAGTACATTGCATTTTTCTTTGTTTCTGCTTGTTTTATGTTGCATCAACACCAACTGTCTTTGTGGTGTAATAATGATGATAACAGATAGGAATTCTTGTAATTTAGATTTTGTGCAAACAGCTGCACTTAGTCTTTGTGTTGACAAAAAGTTATCATGCCAATTTTTTTTGCAAGCAGTGTGACGCGATTTATTTATGTTAATTAAATCTTTATGTTCTGTCAACAATAATGCACTTTTAGATAAAAAAATGTGCAGAAATTTTCCAAAAATGGGTGTTGATTTTCCGTTGAAGAACTTCCAGGTTTGAACCCCATTTTCCGTAGTTCCAATAGATAAACCCATGCACAAAGAGCTCGTGTCTTAATTTTTCCCAACCTCCTAATTACGAAACTTCTTTCTCGTGAATGCACTGCATTTATAACGCTTATTTATGATAATTTTATACTTCTCGGCGCCACTCTATTGATTTCTCGAGAGGACAAATAATCTCGTCCGATTTTTCCTCCTGATCCAACATTATTGTAATTGTTTCCGTCAACACAAACACACATGTTCTCGTACTCAAATAAATCGTTCAGTTCGAGGTTGATGTACTTGAATGTTACAACCGTTGAAAAAACATAAACAAAGTAAAAGAAGCGATGTCGAAACAAATTCAAGTCGTGTCAAGTCGGCTCAATAAAGTGTCTATCCAATTTAGAAATTCGTACCTAGAAGCAACCGCTTTGACTCACTCCAGGATATGTGGTTTTCATAGTTATGATGTAATTTAAGGGTGATTCACCCTGTTTCGAATTAGCATTATTATTTTCGTCTGGCTACATTTATTTCGGTGCCATCCAGACGAGAGCTCTCCTGGACTGATCACAACGATGCGTTTATGTTGTTTCAATATGATGATGGTCTCCTCTTTATCAACTACTTCTGCATGTGCGTCCAATCGGTTCATTCATAAGCTACAAATGGAGTTTCTTGAGTGATTGTGCCATTACCTCCAATAAAGAGATCTGTTGTGTTTGTGGAGTGACCACGAGGTCTTATCTGACCTCGACCAAAATGTTGACAGCTGATGGCTGATGGTATTGGGAAGATGGTGGTGCTAGGGTCAATAGATAACAAAACAATTAATAATTGAAAGATATAAATGTACTGACGTGGAAGGCATTTTTTAGCTGTCACGTAGAGATTTATATTATTAGTACCACTATTCTTTATTCAGTCATATTGTTTTGTGGTTTCAAAATTTGAATTTCAAATTTCGCGTGTTGGATTTGAAGGGTGAAACTGAACAACAGGAAATTAGTACTTTTCCTTTATTATGCGAGACAACAGGACACAAGTTCAAATTTTAGAGTGATTTTGACATACTTATTGTCATTCTAATTGAAAAGTGAGGTTAACACGTGACATTTGCAATTTAATAGTTTTGCTTCAAGCTTAACTTATGAAACATTTTATTTAATAGTAACAAAAATATTTACGAAATTTTGCTTGAAGTGATGAATCGGGCGCCAGTATGTCGGATATTTGAATAACACATATTGTTGTACAAAAAATATGTATTACAAGCAAAAAGTTGCTTTATTGCTCACGCATACGCTCGGGTGTTAGTTGGCGTGATTGTACAATAAAACATAACTTTTTACTCGTAATATATAAATAACAGTTACTGTAAAATTAAATAAGGAAACATTGAAAAAATCCTTGGAATTCAAGAAAATATATAAAAGTCATCTAATGTAATAATAGTAAGAATTAGACTCGTAGGTTTTAAAATTCTTGAATTCTGAGATTACAAAAATCAAATGCTAAACTTCTCAGTCTCAGATTCTTATTTGAATTTAAGACGCTAGAGTTCCGACACTATTAGTTTCTCAGGTTTTCAGCTTCTCGAGCTCTTGATTATGTGACATTTGAAGTTCTCAAGTTCTCACATTTCCGATTTCTCCGTTTTCAAGTTCTTGAGCTTGAACAAGTTTGTGAATTTTTAACTTTTCAGATACTTTGGTCTTAAATCCCCCGGCCCAAATTCTTCAAATTTTAAATCCTGAAATTGCTATTTTCTAAAATAAAAAGATGCCCAAGTTTTTGTATTTGGAGATTTCTAAATCCTTTTAGAATCTTCTGGAGTCTGAGAGTCTGAGGTTCTCATGGTCTCATTTTCTCAGTTTTTCAGGTTCTCTCGGTTTGTCGGCTCTTAAGTTCTCGGAGTTTGGATTTCGTAGTTTTCAAGTTCTTGAGTTCTTTCTTCAGATCTTTAGAGTCTCGGGTAGTCAAATGTCTTCAAGATTCCTGCTCAGATTATTCAATTCTTGAATCATGATTTTTTTAATTTTGTGATTCTTAGATTTCCAGCATCTTAGAATCTCAGATCTTTGAAGTTTTGGCTTTTGGTTTCTTAAGTTTATGGTTCAAAATGTAAACGTTCTTAGATTTCCAAGTTTTTAAATATTTAAATTCTTAGAGTGTCAACCTCTAAGGTTTTTAGGTTCTTGATCTTTGAAAATTAGTTTTTTCCAATTTTTAGATTCTCAAATTTTTAAGGTTCTTACATTCTTAGCGTCTCACTTAGATGCTTCTTAGATTAAATGGTTCCAAAATGCAAATTTCACTCAAATTTTCAGGTTATCAAAACAAAACTTAAATTTTTGGGTTCTCACTTTTGATAGTCTCGGGTTGTCGGTTGTTAAGTGTCTTAAAGTCTCCGGCTCAGATCCTACGATTCATAGAACGTAACACTTTTTAGTTCTGTGATTCTTAGCTTCTCATCATCTCAGAGTCTCAGATTCTAAGATTCTTACATTTAAGGTTTTGACATTTAGACTTGTTTTGGACGAGTTTTTAGATGATTAAATTCTTAGAATCTGTCCTTTAGGGTCTTAAGTTCTTAAACTTTTGTCTGAAAATTAGTTTTTCCGTATTTTTAGATTCTTAAATTGTCTTCCGTTGGTTAGACAGTTCCAAAATGTAAAATTCACTATCAAAATCAAAATTTTTGGTTTCTTAAATTTTTCAGTTCTTTGCCTTCATTGTAGTCAAGTTGTGGCCCTTTCACTTTTTCAAATTCCAAATTAAATACAAAGCTGAAAATCTTCTCTCCGATTTCAGAGAGACGTGAAGTTATTTTCTTTTGATCCAGAAACGGCGCTCGGATCAGACAGTCGGGGTGCTTTTCAAACGCCGGAGCTTACTTTGGCCGCGCCTTAGTAAAACAAAGAATTTCTGTTAAGCTCTTGAAAGAGTGGGGTTTAATGTATGTACTTTATCAGACCCTTCGCCCGTATTTCTGCACCCGGACTACGCCCCGCCAAATTGAATTAGCTCGCTTCTTTCGCCAATCTCTGTTAAGTTCTTAAAACGACGAGGAATGATGAAGGTACTCTAATTCAAGCTGGCCCATGGTAGATTGCACTCGATTTAACATCAGTCTGAGTTAAACGTAAAGTTAACAACAGTAGTGGATTTACTTACGACGCTCGCTTCGCCCGCTCTTAGGACGACGAGATTTTGTGTGATGACTCAAATTTCACGTGACAGATTGCGCTTGATTTAAAGTGAAACTGACACCAACGCGCAGTTAGAAAATTTAACTTTGGAACCTGTTGAGATAAAAATACCTTCAAAGAGTAATTCCTGACTTAGTATATTCAGTTTTTTGTCTGTTCATCGCCCAGAAAATCGAGCTCTATTCTACATAACTTCACGTACCTAACTGTTCTTTTAATGAAAACTTCTAATCCACGTTTGTAATTCCAACTCATGTAAACTAGCGACATAAAATTGCTCTTCTCGGTATCGCATTTCTGATTAAGTAGACATTGAAACGTACAACACGAGGGTTTTAAAAATTTTAAAACATTGTTTTCAGTTCGTGTTTTATGATCAATTAATTATATTCAAGGGTAGAACACGCAAATGACAACACGTAGCAACCAGAGGCGTCGCCTGTCTGACCACAATTAAAAAAAAGTACGAAAATGCCACCACTTCCTTGAATTGTGGTTAACAAATTTAACGAGATAAGTGCAGCTGCATCCGAATTCGCGTTTTCGGTTTGTTTTTCTAATTCTTGAAAGCATGACATGCCTATTTCTATTTTAAAACGCATTATGTTAATGCAGCATCGACCGGCTTATTATTTCTAACAATAGTAAGGCAGGAGGTCCAAATTACCATAAAACATTCAGCTGAAGAAAAGCCATTGACTTATCTTCTGAACCAATAATCTGAGTATGACAGGATGATAAGAAAAGTGTTTGTTGAGTTATCTTAGGTAGTCTTGACATGTTTCCACTAACCCATAAAAATGCACTTTGTCTTTTGTTCTTCTCTGTGCCACGTTACGGGTTTCTAATCAACAACAGGAAACGCATCATCATCGACGAATTAAATGAAAGCGGCGATTATGACATAACTGGAAGGAGCCTTGACTTGTTAACCCGAAGAACCGTCAAATCGCCGATGAAAGAAGAAACAATACGTGATCATATGAATCATTCCAATTGTGAGCAATTAGATAAAACCACGCACTTAGAAACCAGGGTGGATTTTCACCCTCTATTTATTTACGGAACGAATTTTCAGTAGACTAAACATATGGCACGAGACAAAAAGTGACATAATCAGCTCCATTATCGAGTTTACTGCTGCTACTTACGAGGGCTCAAAGCTTTGATTTATTTAAATTTGATAAGAAATATCGCGACATTTCAGATCAAAGGTGAGATTTAAATTTGACGCAACAAAACGGAAGAATAAACTCTCTTCGAAGAAGCTTGCATTTTCTGTCGTTTATACAATGGAAACGGCGGTTTAAGGATGTCCTAACCGCAAACCATTTTCATCAGAAAATTGAGACACGTAAATACTTTCTGTAATGATAATTGTTTGTTATAGTGCTCATGTTTCTGCCCCACTGTAATTTGTTCCGATAATTGGGTTTACGGTTTACATTCTACTACGCCTTTAAATAATTAATAGGTAATAAATTTCTAAAAATACGTCCCTGGAGTGTTATTTGGTCAAGGTGTTACATAAAAAGGGAAAAATTTCACAAATCCAAAAACTGTGAGGTTTGTTGTGGTAATATTTGAAACACCGACAACAAAATCTTATGAAATTTCAAATTTCGCGCCTTTCAGGGCCAAGAAGCTGACGTAATAATTCGCAGTCATTTTAACATCAAACTGACTTAAAATTCCAAAGTGAGGTTTCACACACGAGTTACGTCACATGTCACTTTAATAACTTTAATTTATCACTATAAAATTGAGGCAGAAAATTCGAAACATTCATCACAAAAGTAGAATTTTGAGTAGCCTTTTTCAAGGTCATCGCTGTCACATGATAATTTTAAAACTTAATACCAGTTTTAGTAACTTGAGTTCTATCGCTTTTATCATCCTAACAAAGGGAACAAATATTTTACTGGTCGTTAAGAGCAGAAAGAAAAATTGTTGGCCAGACTGTATCTGTATCAAAAATTAGATTTCGAATTTCGCGCTTTGAACACTTAAAATTACAAAAAAATACATAATAAAACTGCTAACAACGCATTAATACTTATTACATGTAATTGTTGAATACTAAATTAAATGTCAAATAAAATTTAAAATTGAAATAGTAATGGAATGTAGCAGTACCAACCTTACTTTTTATCGAATGGACCGATACAGATGAATTCACCCATATCTTCTATCGTTTTCACAAAAACTAAACACTTAAATTTTGACAGGTGAATTGGACTAAATAAAAATGTCAGATAAGACGTCACTGATTCGACTTAGAATTCAATGTTAACGTAAAATTATGAATCTCAAATATGCTAAAATTAAATAACTTTCAAAATGCAATTATCAAGATTTGTTCTGTTAGATTTTTAAATACTTTTTGCTTACATTTCCTTAGGTTTTTAGATTCTCAAGTTTTTGGTTTTGTGGCATTTTAGGTTTTTCAGCTCCAAAGTTGTCATTTCTTTAAAATTTCTAGATTCTTAAGGTGTCAGAATTTTTTGAAATCTGAAAATCTGAGGTTCTTTTGATTCTTTAGGTCTTAAGTTCTCAGAGTTTTAATTTCTTAGTTTTCTTGAGCTCCCAGAAAACAAGCTGCTAGTTGTGTGATTTTAGGTTTGTTTGCTCTCAAGTTCTCACATTTCCGATTTCTGTTTTCAGGTCTTTAGATGTTTTTTCAAATTTTCGGATACTCTGCTCGTTATGTGTCTTAAATTCTCGAGCCCAGATTCTTCAATTTTTAGATCCTAAGATTGTTATTTTCTTAGATTAAAAGATGCTAAAGTTTTTGTATTTTTGAGATTTCTAAATTTTCTAAGTTTTAGAATCTTGTGGAATCTGAGAGCCTGAGGTTCTCTTGGCCTCATTTTCTCAGTTTTTCAGGTTCTCTCGGTTTGTAGGCTTTTAAGCTCAGAGTTTTGATTTCTTAGTTTTCAAGTTCTTGAGCTCCTAAAATCACAAGTTTTCAAATTTCTTCAGATTTTTGGAGTCTCAGGTTGTCGGTGGTTGAGTCTCTTAAACCTTCCGGCTCAGATTCTTCAAATCTTAGATCATTATTAGATTCCCAGCATCCTAGAGTCTCAGATCTTTAAAGTTTTGGCCTATAGGTTCTTAGGTTTAAGGTTCAAAATGTAAACGTTCTTAGATTTCCAAGTTTTTGAACATTTAAATTCTTAGAGTGTCAACCGTTCAGGTTTTTAGGTTCTTGATATTCGAAAATTAGTTTTTTCCATATTTTAGATTCTAAAATTTTTAAGGTTCTGGCATTCTAAGCGTCTTACTTAGGTGCCAAAGTTTTTGGATTAAATAGTTCCAAAATGCAAATTTCACTCAAATTTTCAGGCTATCAAAACAAAAACTTATATTTTTGGATTCTTATATTCTTTAGTTCTTAGTTTACACGGTTCTCAATTTGTGAGCTAACTTTGATCAAAATTAAATTCTGTATAAATTTTACTCTCGGCATTTAAGACTGCTTTAAAAAAAAATTGAAAAATTGTTGTTAGCTCCTTTACTTTCATCATCCTAGAGAATTCTGTTTTCAAATTTATAAAAATAACATCAAAATTCTAAATTTAAATTTTGCGCCTTACATTTTAAGGTCACCAATGACATCTGACAATTTTTGTTTGTTTCAGCATCATCTAATTACTTTAGTAACCTTAATTTTATCACCTTAAAAACTAAAGCCGCAAAATTTAAAATTTAAGAATAAGAGAACAAATATTTTATTGGTCATACAAGAAAAAATTGAGTCGGATGTAAAATTTTAGGCGTTAGTCCGATGGGTTGTCAAACTGTCACAAAAGTGAGGTTAACACATGACATTTATAACTTAGCTTAAAACGACGTAGTATTTTAATTTTTGTTTAGTTATTTGATTTTTAACTCCTTAAAAACTTCAGCGCGACGATTAGGACAGGAAGAATCAAAAATTGTTTCCCTAGCGTGGGGGAACGTCGGGAAAAAAATCAATGAAGTTTCGAATTTCGCGCCTAATTCGCACTTGTTTTTTTACGTCAAACTGATGTAAAAGAGCGAAATTTGAAACAAAAAAGTTATTCTGACAATTCGAGAAATTAAGAAAATTACATCTATAGTTGTTATCCTTCGTTTTACAGAAATAGTAGAACATTGTAAATTACATATTTGGAAAAGGTCTAATAATAAACGAAACCTTGTCTAAATATGGAAAAACCGTGTGACATTTTCTCCTCATTTCTTCATCCGAAAATTCTTATATATCACCCTTTTGTTCCAGCTTCCTAAATCTTTCGTCGCTCGCTCCATAAATCCCATTTAACAATAAATCGAGCATGTTATATATACAATTACATTAGTTTCGGTGTCAGGTGTGGGGTTCCCACCTACACTCTCGAATTTATCGTGCACTTCCACGTATAGTTCACAGCCGTAGCCATTTCATCTTTTACAACCATAATTGACACATTTATTATAAGCATCTGTATCTATTTACACGTTTTTTAGCCGATTGTTCATTGAGATTTTAAAATAGAATGACCACACAGAGCGCCATTGATACTTTTTTACGTTAAGAAACAGCCATGGTCATTCACTAATGCACCTTTTTGTTTATTGTTCTAAATGTTGGTTTTCTTTCCAGCATCGCTATCTAATGCAGTTCGGCTACATGAAAAAGGCAGCAGATGGCGCATTCGCACTCCGAACGGAGGAATCTGTTCGGGACGCCATCAAGGAAATGCAGGAGTTCGCGGGAATTCCCGTAACGGGGCGCCTCGATCCACAAACAATAAAATTACTTCAGACACCTCGTTGTGGTCTCCCCGATAAAAATATTCAGACGTCGGGAAGGAGGAAAAGATTCACGCTGCATGGGCAGAAGTGGCCAAAAACGGATTTAACTTGGAGGTAAGGAAGGGGGAACTTTGCGCGCTAAGGCGACAATTTCGTGTAATTAAGAGAGATTGGTTATTAAGCGGGGGACTTTTAATGTCTCGAGGGCCGCAGGCGGTGATTAGAAAGGAAATGAGTTCGATTTTGATTGAAGTATGCAACTAACCATACACGCGTGTTCGGAACTGGAGGGGTTGAGATGATAGGCGCGTAGGAGACTGGATAGAAATAGCCTTGGAAGTAATTTGATCGGCGATTTTTTAAAACATTTGACTTCTTGTCGCGCGTCTAAATTTTTAATGAAATAGCATAAGACAACAGCACAATGGAGTGTCCTTGTTAGTTTTCACTGTGTGTGACGTCACAGCTATCTAGAGCCCTTGTTCGGACTCTCACGTTGAGTGGAGCCTCTTCCCAGTCCCCTCTGGCAATTGTCGATGACACGTATACCCGCCATTGTCAAAGGGGTTCCCTTATCCAATAATACTACAGATTTTCAAACAATATGCAGATTTAAATTGGTTTCGGTGATTTAATTGGACGGATTTCGATTTAATTTTTATTGAAAGCAAGTAGTTGTATAACAGTGCGCCACGCTCGATCGAAGGACTTTAACCTTAGGGGAAGCAATTGACATTTTGCGGAAATACCAACGTCTAAAGGGCAATAAGTCCCGAAGGAACGAACTCGAGCCCTCAGCTGATACTAAACAATTTATCTGCATAGCGTTGTTATTGTCACAAGTAGATGACATCACGCAAAAATAATTAGCGTCCAGACCACATAAACTTCTAGTAAACATCTTTGTTGTGTTGACTCGCCGGGAAAGTGCCGAAATTTTAGCTTGACTTGGTTTAAAGAGCGAAGTTTTACTAGCGATTTAGTCGGAAAGGATTATTTGATTTGGGGGAGCAAATGACGGATTGTTTGGAGTCATTTTAGTGTGTTCCAGTATTAAATTTAATTGGTATATCGATTAGGACGGTGGGATTTGAAAAATAAGGCAATAATTAGTCAGGAAAGCAACCATACGTACACGTGTGGATTCGGAAAAATTATCTGAACTACTGTTTTGCAGTGAACGAGGGTAGTTATGACAACATCTCATTAAATCTACCGAAAAAAGAACCGCTGGGAAAATTGTGCATAGAACTATTTCCTGGAATTTCAAATAATTTATTTAACGAGTTTAATAAATTAGACACAGAGCCGTAACAGAAAAATTGAACGGATGTTATACTTCAGCGTTTTTACCAATCTGTTTGTTTTGATTTTGGGAGCCATATTTATTTTTTTTTGTTCAGGCCACTAAGGTATATAAGAAAATAGATTAATAACACAAAGTTTGAGCTTTTTATAATAACATAATGTTGAAAATATTTTTTTTGATTTTTGTGGATTTTTGAAAAATCTTTTTTTTTGGTTTATAAAGAGATGTAATTTACAAGAAACTGGCCACTTCAAGTGAAACTAGAGCTTTTGCTTACACAAAATTTTTACAGAATATTTAAATTTTATTTGCGGATAATAGATTTGGCGCATCCACCATTTTTTCAAGTTGTTAATCTGTTAACGAAATGTAGAAATTATACTTGGAAATAGCAAATTTACCAAGTTTTGATTTTTGTGGAATTTTGAAAAATGTATGAATATTTTTTTATGTTTATAGATATGAATTGTAGAAGGAAAAAAATAAATTTTTTATGATAAAATTATTTGAAAATAGCAGATCTAGCACAATTTTGAACATTCGTATTTTTTCTTAGTTCTGTGGATTTTTTGAAAAAAAAAATCCTTTTTTTTTGTTCACAAAGATAAGTTCTACAAGAGAAAAAGTAAATTACATAAAATTTAAGCTTTTTATAAATACTAGAAATTTTTTTCAGAAACTAAATATACCAATTTTTGAATTTTTTATTTCTCTGTTCATTAGAATTTTGAAAAATGTGGGAGCACTTTTTTCTGTTTATACAGATGAATTTTAGAAGGGAAGATTTACATTTTATAAAATTGAATTTTTTATGATAAAATTATTTGAAAATAGCGGATTTAGCACAATTTTGAACATTCGTATTTTTTCTTAGTCCTGTGGATTTTTTGAAAAAAAAAATCTTTTTTTTTTGTTTACAGAGATAAGTTCTACAAGAGAAAAAGTAAATTACATAAAATTTAGGCTTTATATAAGTAGTAGAAAAAATTTTCAGAAACTAAATATACCAATTTTTGAATTTTTTATTCCTTTTATAAAATTAATTTTTTATTATAAACTGAAAATAGCAGATGTGGCATAATTTTGAACATTCGTACTTTTTCTTGGTTCTGTGGATATTTTGAATTTTTTTTTTTGTTCACAAAGATAAATTCTACAAGAAAATTAGTGGATTACATAAAATTTAAGCTTTTTATAAATAGTAGATTTTTTTTTTCAGAAACTAGATATACCAATTTTTGAATTTTTTATTTTTCTGGTCTAGAATTCTTTCTAGAATTCTTCTTCTTTTCATAAAAAATTGTTGCATAAATTTGCAAAAAAGTAGATTTTTTTTGGGCAATAACCAATTTGGCGCATCCACCATTTTTGAAAGTTTTTTTTTTTCGATAAATTCAAAATAACTGTTTTTTCCTGGGTTTAGACAGTTTGCAAGAAAAAATCCACATCTAAAATTTGAAGCTTTTGAAAATTATCTTAAATTATCGAGCGTTTCTTATTTTTGTGGATTTAAAAAAAAATCGTTTCTGTCATTGGACAAGCTAAATACACAAGAAAATAGCATTAATATACGAAATTAAATCTTTGATTAAAAATCGATATTTTATTGAGCATTAAAGTAGACTTGGCACAAATTTGCCAATGAAATTTTGTATTTTTTCGTAATTCTGTGGATTTATTTTTTCGCATATTTTGATAGATAAACTGCAAAAAAGCACACTTCTTGTGTATGACTTAACAAGCTACGAAGCTAAGAAAAGCCGATCGAACTTTATTAGTCGTTTTATTTTCATTGTTGCTCCCTCTTTTGCTCCGTCACAGAATTTTTTTTGCTTTCAGTAATCGCCGTCGGAAGCATGCAAAAATTTGAGATAAGTTCCACAGGAATTTACGTGAAATTAAAGCGTTTTATAAAACGATGAAATTTTATTCTTTCTTTGTGTTTAGACATAAATTCTAAAAAAAAATTAGAAAATTTGGAAACTTCACCAATTTCTTCGATCTGAAAAGTTTTAGCTACAATTCTTGAAAAAATCCTCGCTGAAATTGCCGAGTGTATAAATATTTGATGTTCCACTATTTCATGGAGATATGAACTCGTTGCTTTTAAACTTATTGTAGAAAAACCATTTACCAATTTACGACGATGTTTTCCGCTTCTACCGCCATATATTTCCATAGACGTTAAAAAAATGTAGTTGGCAAAATTCACTTATTGTACGTCGTAAATCTTTCCTGTAAAATGGAATAGCTCCTGAAAGGCAACACAAAAAACTACCTTTAGATATCTAACAATGTTAATAAAGACGGTTCTGCTTTGTCTTATAGTTAATTAGATTAAAACGCACTTAGCACATTAGATTTTCAATTAAGCGTATTAATTTGATCCAGAGAAGAAAGCGTCCTTTCCTTTGTGTGAATTAAAACGTCGCAATTTTTAGATATGAAGAGTGAATAAACAAATCGAATTAATTTTGTAAAGTTGAAATAATAACGTTGACATGTGAAGGACTCGCATTGATTGCTTGTAGGTGTACATGACAGTCGGAAGTTAAGCACTTCGATTGTTGAAACCGGGAACAATTAATTTTAATTAAAATTTTTCAGTTATTACAAATTGCCGTGTTAGTGTCACTAACAGATCACAAAAATCCATCACCATCGATTTGGGATGATTTTTCTGATTTTGTTTCGTCTCCATCGACCTCGACGTGTTTACTTAAATATTCAGTGCACCCTCCAGAGACTGCAATCCCCAAATGAGGAGGCGTTGAACGTATTAAATATCATTTCCTCTTAAATAATGCTAAAACTCGAGGCCGACGATTTCTGATAAAAATTTATCGTGCTTGTCCCGGAAAACAGGCAATGAAGTAAATTCCTCCTAGAAAAAGAAATGATTTGATTTCATGCAAGTTGACAAATTTATCGAGAAATTGAGTTAAAAGTCGATGAATCAATGTGTCGATTCTGCTGTTTGAGGTTGTAAAACTCTCATATTTTTGAATTGTATGCTTCCGATGACGGTTATTGGAAGTAAGAAAAAATAAAGTGTGGAAAGGACCAGAACAGGGAGAAAGAGTGAAAATGAAACGGATAACAAAGTCAGATCGGGTCTGTTTGCTTTGATTTTTTGTAAAATTTTATCTACTGAAACAGATAGAAAATTTGTGGAACGAATTTTCAAAATTGTGCAAAAATTTACATTTCTAATTTTAATTTTTGTAGAAAGATTACATTTGAAGTGAAGTGACTTTTTTCTTGTAGAATTTTTCTGTCTAAATAAACAAAAGCGAAATTTCTTACAAATCCACAGAATTATAAAAAAATAGAAATCTCAAAGATTTTAAACAAAATGGATTTTTATATGATTATTTTGCTTTTTTATAAAAAATTTAAATTACATGTGTCATTTCATAGAACAAAAAAAAAGATATTTCAAAATTTCCTTCAATTTTCTTTCTAAATGAAGGTTTTGCTTTTTGGAAAAGCTAGAATTTCACTTACCAAAATTAGATTTTTGTAAATTTATTGAGATTTCTAAAATTATTCGTAACATAAATGATCTTATACTTTTTTAAAAATTTGGAAATTTCAAATATAAGGATAAGAAAAAACTATTGCTGAAAATTTTTAATAACAAATTCATAACATTGAAAAGTAAAAATAAAATAAAAACTTAAAAAAAATTAAGATTTGAAGTATTCATTCAAGCGCTAAAGATTGTAAAGAAATAAAAAAAAAAAAACATGCGAATTCTAGCAAAAAAGTCCAAGATCCAAAGCATGCCAAATATTGTAGCAAAAACAAAATTGCAAAAGAAAAATTCAGAAATTTGAGAAACTAATGAAAATAAACAAAATAAAAATATAAAAGGAATATAAAAAAATCAAAACGTTTAAACAATAGACAGACAAAAATTGAAATTGGGAGAATCTGGAAGTCTAATAAAATGAAAGCGTTTCGAAAACTAAAAGAAAATGACGAATAAAAAAATCCAATTTATTGGAAAAATCTGAAGATATCAAAATCCGTAGCGGTTAAAAGGTCTAAAAGATCTCAAGCAACTGAAGAAAGTTAAAGTTGGATTTTCTAATATTTTGGAAATTATTCCCAACATAATAAATAATCTTAAACGCATTAAAAACCTTGAAAATTCATAATATACCAAACGTTTTTATTTCAAATATCCTAGAAATGCAAAGATTCTAGAGCAACCATAAAGTGAAAAATTTATGGTTTTTCACATAAAGTGAAAAAGAAGAATAAAAAAAAAATGCAAATTTTTAAAATTGCTTCCAATCTGTTATTCATAAATAAAATGTGTATGTTTTCTAATGTTCTAATCTTTTTCTTGTATTTTTTTTTGTGTGAACAGAAAAATAAGAAAATTTAAAAAAAAAACCGAATTTTTAAATTACACTAAATCTTTTGATTTTAATATTAATTTTTGTAGAAAGATTACATTTGAAGTGAAGTGACTGTTCTCTTATAGTATTTATCTGTCTAAACAGATAAAAGCGAGATTTTTTTTTAAATCCACAGAATTATAAATAAATGGGAAATCTCAAAAAATTGTTCTATTTTCAAACAAAATTGTGGTAAATGAATTTTGCTTGATTTATCAAATTAAAAAAATATGGATTTTTACAATATGCGGAAAAATAGTGTGCTCGATTAGCTATTTCTATAAAATTATTTTTCTTTTTTATAAAAAACCTAATTTTTATGCGCAGTTTCACAGAACAATTTTTTTTTTCTAAAATTACCTTCAATTTTTTTTCCAAATGAAACGTTTGCTTTTTGGAAAAGCTTGAATTTTATGTAGTGTGGCTATTTTCTTGTATAATTTATTTTTTGTCAACAGAGAAAAAAATAAAATAAAAAACACGAATTTTCAAAATTGCGCTAAATTCGTCATTTTTTATTAATTTATTATTTTTTGTAAAAAGCTTACATTTTAAGTGAAGTGACTTTTTTCTTGTAGAATTTATCTGTATATATAACAGATATTAGCGAATTTTTTTAGAAATTACAGAATTATAAAAAAAAATTAAATCGGAAAATTTTGCTTTATTTTCAAAAAAAGAAATTGACTTTTGTAAAAGCTTCAATTTTATGAATTTGACATTATTTATCAAATTAAAAAAATGTATTTTTCCAATATCTTCAAAAATTGTACTCTAGATTTGCTATTTCAAGTTTTTTTTTAAGTTTAAATTTTATGTAGAATTTTACAGAACAAATAAATAGATTTTCCTAAATTACCTTAAATTTTCTTTTTAAATGAAGCTTCTGATTTCTGAAAAAAAGCTTGAATTTCACGTAATGTGGTTACTTTCTTATAGAAATTATTTACATGAACAGAAAATAAAATCTATTCTAATTCTATTTTTACGTAATTTATCTTTTTCTTGTATAATTTATTTGTGTAAAAAACTCGAAAATAAAAAAAAAATCAAAATTTATCATTTTTAATTTTAATTTTTGTAAAAAGCTCACATTTTAAGTGAAGTGGCTTTTTTTTGTAGAATTTATCTCTGTAAAATACAAAATCTCAGAAATTTGCTTCACTTCAAAATAAAATTTTGACTTGTAAAAGCTTCAGTGTCATGAATTTTACTTCATATATCAAAATAAAAAATATGGAATTTTACAATATCCGCAAAAATCGTGCGCTAGGTTTGCTATCTCCAAATAATTTTTTCTTTTTCCCAAAAAGTTTAAATTTTATGTACAATTTCACAGAACAAAAAAAATGAATTTCAAATTTGCTCTCAATTTGATATCTAAATGCAGCTTCTGTTTTTTGTGAAGAGCTTGAATTTTACGTAATGTGGCTATTTTCCCGTACAATTTATTTGCATAAAAAAAATTAATTTACAAAACTACGTCCAATCTGCTATTGATTAATAAAATTTGTATATTCTCAGATATTCTATTTTTGCGTAATCTTACTTTTTCTTTATCATTTTTCTGTCTAAAAAAAGATAAGCAGAAAGAAAAAATACTTTTAAATTTGATATTTTCAAGAAAATTTTAAGTTTTTTTAGAAGCTTCAATTTTATGTGACTGTTTTTTATACATTTTGTTTTTCTAAACTTAAACGCTTTTTTTTAAATTGCAAAAGTAAGAAAATTTCACTTTTATCACATGTAGCTTTGAAGATTTTAACACAAAAATTTTAAGTTTTTACAAAACTGACAAGTTTTTACAATGGACAGTTTTTTCTCTGAATTTATGTTAACGTAAAATTGTAGAATTTGTGTCTCTTATACGGAAAAAAAATCCAAGATCGATTGCTTTAAATTTGTAATTTCATTTAGTGTGGTTTTCTCAGAATTATGGCTTGGAATGATGTGGTCAAGCATTGTAAAAATTTATACATACGTAGGGTGAATATTTTCACTTTCCCTGCTCGAGCGGACTAATAGTGCACACCGAACGAATTCACCGTTTTCAAAAATTTTCTATTAAATCGAGATTGAATAACATTTGCCACAACATAAACTAGTTGGTAGTAAAATTCATTTTTATTGTAATGCTTGTTTTTAACTGTCCACGATTATTTACGATTATTGTCAATTTGTGATTGTGTCTGGACTTCTTCTTAACGCCCTTTTAATCACAGAGATTAATGACTCAAGACGAGCCACAATACCACATTCCACTCTATCATAAATTCTTTAATTATTTCCAACATCCCACATTATTTTCCACAGTGAATAGTTGACAAAATTCGGTGACATCTGGTAAACGCTCTGTTTTTTCATCCCTCTATTATCGAAGTTTTTGAAATGTGGAGGGATAGTACAGACCGACGTATTGATAGCTCGATTGACGTTACAGATACTTGATATGGCAAAGCACTTTGCATTAAACCACAAGGCACTTAGGTATGGTTTTTGAAGGTATTACTTATGGCGCCTTTCAATCATCCTTCCATCGCGCCCATTTCCTACGGGTTTTATTAGATTATAAGGGAATCTCGGCGAAAATTATCGTGACAAAAATCAATCATGCAATTAGCTAGAGTCAAAGGCAACTGGTTTGAACTACAAGTTTTTATAGATGACGTGCAGAATTTACTTGTATGTTGACTCAATTACCGGGATAATAGCTTATATAGTAGATGTAATTGCGTCGTTAGAGCTTCACCTAGATCTAGAGACAAACATGAGGCACAAGTTTCAAAGTGCAATTAGGTGGAGAACAGGAACGTCTTCTTCCTGCGTAAACAAGGAAGTGGAATGTGTTTTTACAGACGATAAAAAAGCTTTAGAATTTTAAGTCTGTTGGTAACACTGCCTGTCAGTTTTTAAGGTTAAAAGCTTCACGATTTTGACTAGAGAAGTGAGTTTTCAAACTAATCCTTGAATCCTTCACTTATTCTTTGGGACCCCTCATATTGTCTCCTTTACTGCGTCTTGACCTTATCACAAGCGCCACTATTAAATGCGCCCTTTTCTTTATCTCCCACTTTAAATCATATTTCTCCATGAATAAAACGAATCGATCATTCGCGGCTGCATGGAAACTAAAGATATTAAATTTATATGAAATTCGACTCCTGCCACGAAGACCAACCTTTTATCAATCACATTACATTTCGGGAAAAAAACTCATAACAGACACAACAATTTATCTAAATAATAATGATGTTAGGGGCGTCAATATCACATTTCCTAGTTGCATTATATATGTCATTATACACTCCATTCGATTATGATCTATTTTTTTTATTCACTCAATAGATGGGTGTTTTGCGCGCGCATCCTTCATTCCTGAGCTTATAAAAGTACGTTATTCGAAAAGCGCCGTCAGTCGAAAGCTCGCCATCGAAGGTTGAGTAGTGTTGCCACCATCAAAAACTCGTGCTTTCGTGGTGATCGTGATGGTATGTGACCTTTCTATTTTATTTATTTTCATAACCCCTGACAACTCGAGATTTTCCTTCCACGAATTTCCATCAAAAAACATGATTTTCCCAAATTGGTGTAATTAATTTTTTATTACATCGACTTTAAGTGGTAGTGGAAATTGTGGGGAAAATCTAATTCCACTGTTCCCTCTTCTCTTAATTTCCCAATCTTAATCCCTCGCTCCATCAATTTTCCCCGATAAACTTCGGTGACGCGAAAAATATTTATATTGCGCCCTTAACTTTTTTTTTGGATTGATTCCGTTATTTAATCGTCAATTAAATCGTTTAGCTGCGGTAATGACGTGTCGGTAACAAAAGGAAATCCGATCTTAAATGCTAGAATAATATTCCAACGGGTTTGTGTCTTGATGGTTAAATAAGACTTAATTGAGTTGATCGAGAAGTCATTAAAGACTTTATTAAAGGCGAAATTAAACTTCATTATTGATCGGAGGAAAAAACGTGGAAATTGAAAAAATCAGATTGCGCTACATTAGAACCTTTCCTTTGTTTTAGTCTTATTTTTGTTTGTTAAATTTTGACGCACTAAGTTAGCACGGCAAAGTTTATAATTATAGACTCATTTAAACAACTAAAAAGGGTAAAATTTGTATTATCAAACCTCTTTAATATTTTCGAATTGTGGCGCATTTAGTAAACCTGTTTTCATATCAAGTTGTATGGTGATAAATCTACAGATATCGGAATTATGGCTCCTTTGGGTGGAAAAGATTTTTTGTTCCCACTAACTGTGAAATATTACAAATTCTGCATTTTTCTGCTTTTAGCATATTTAATATTAACATCAAACTTACTAAACATGTTTATTTTTGTGATTGTAGAGTTATAGATAATCGAGTTATGGCACCTAAATTGAAATTGATAAGACCTTCGATCCCTCAAAAAATTGAACAGTGAAAAATCTACATTAGATTTTTAACTTCGAATATTCTTAATAAACACGCCAAATTTTTAATTTTTTTAATTGACGTATGGCACTTAGAATTACTTAGAAAAATCAAGTATTGCCATATTTACACTATTAGATCTCTAATTTGGAATATTTGGTTACTTAATAATTTCACAATTAGTAAGCGTGCCAAATTTCATAGTTCTAAACCTACAGATGTCGGAATTATGGCACTTAATGCGAACAAGATTTTTTGTTTCTGTTAAAAATCACATGTTGCAAAATCTTTAATATCACTCTTAATACACAAGACAAAGTTAGTAATCGTACAAAATTTTATGGCTATAGATCCAAAGATACCCGAGTTTTGGCACTCTGATTTTTCTTTTGTAATAAAAACAATTCTAAATTTTAGCACAGTTTATAAGCCTTCTAATTTTAGAAAACGTGCCAAATTTTATGGTTATAAATCCAACGGTACCAGAGTTTTGGCACGAATATTTAACCTCGTACTAAAAGTTAGATACATGTACCAAAACTGTAACATTAGTTCTGTATTCTGGCTGGTTTACCTAATCATGTTAAAATTATTAAGAATGGTATTCTGGCTGGTTTACCTAATCATGTTAAAATTATTAAGAATGGTGAGTTTTGGGTTGTTAATCTACCGATGCCGGAATTATGGCATATTCTGTAATGTGTACAAGGATTTTCGTCTACTTGGTTGTCGTGTCAAATTTTATGGTGATACTTAAAGATACCCGAGTTTTGGCACTTCTTTAGAAAAAGACGAACATTACAGAAGCTCCAGTATTAGAAGTATAATTTTGAATTTTAACACACTTAATGGGCCCTTCAATTTTAGAAAGCGTGCCAAATTTTATGGATATCGACTCAATGGTACCGCAGTTTTGGCACGAACGTTTTAGTTTCTACTAAAAGGCAAATACCGAAGCTGTAACGTTGATTCCTAGTCATGTCAAAATTATTAAGCATGCTTTTTTTTTGGTTCTTAACCTACTGATGCCGGAATTATGACACTTTCAGTGACATTATGGAGATATTTCTTACGTTGTAAAACTCTATCTAATATTGGAAAAGCTACACTACTTAAGCATTAGATTTAAAATTTAGTACACTTAATAAGAATCTTAAGTTTAAGTCAGCTAAATTTTATGATCCTAGAGTCAAAGATACCAGAGAACGATAGTCGAGACTTTTAATCCTTTTAGAAATGAAACATGACAAAGTTCATAATATTAATTGCATAACTTGAATATTTGCACAGTTGATAAGCGTGTCAAATTCAGTGTTAAATTTTATGCTAATAGATACCGAAGTGATGGCACGTTTATTAGTGTGATAAGAATGAAACTTTTGAATTCTGGTTTCTGAGTTTTGACAAACATACTTTATAAGCATGTCACAGTCAGTATGCTGAGTTTGATAGATCCATAAGGACTCGAGTTATAGCACTTGAGGAGATCTTAATTTCTCGTGAGAATGAAGCCTTCAAAATCTCTGATTTCCGATCTACAGTATTGAATTTTAGGATACTTATTAAGCATCTTAAGGTTATTGAGTGGGCCAATAGGATTATGGCACTTTTTTTACCTACTAAAAATCAAGTGTTACAAAAAATTGTATCTACAACTTCAAATATTTGAGTTGGTTATGGTTGTAGACTTGTTGATACCATAATTGAGACTTTTTGATTCTACTAAAAGTCAAATATTACAAAACTATAATATTAGATCAATAATTTTAGACTTCGGCACGCTTAATAAGCATACCGAACTTTATGGTTATAACGCTTCCGACTCCGACAAGGATTTTTATTATCAGTCGTTTTATTCTAGCTCGTATTTCCCACCGTACCCTATAATTTTTTTCCTTAAAAACTGCTTTTCTCACAACTCACGACATTGTATTCCATGCATGCGTCCCGAAAGCCGTCCCTGATTTATAAGATCATTTAAGCTCTGTTCACAACGCATTGTTGATTGTAAGGGTTTAACCTCAATAACTCCTAATTGACCAAATGGCCCAATGTCAGCGTCAGTCACTTAGGCATCTATGCCCGCATAATCCACAACATTCCTTCTTTATCGACCACAATAACATAACGGAACGTTACAGTTTATCCATCCGACGTTTCAACAAAAAAAAATCGAATGTTTTTAAGTTGACGTCAATTCACTTAGAACAGATTGACGGCGCCAATACACGTTCTCTCTGCATTTTATTGGATTACTCTCGCGAGCTCGCCGTGTCTAATACAGGATTTACGACATCGTCACCTGAGAAAAAAGGGCCAAAAGGGCACTATCTATCTCGGTGACTCACTCAACCTGGGTGTGATGTGTTTGCTGTACCATCACAACCTCCTTGAGTGAGCGACCGGGTGGATATCACCGGCTGAAGAAAATCTGGATGGGGGTGTGGTGTAGTCTGTTAAATCTCTTTAAAATGACAGCTTCCTGGCATTTCTCAAACCTGTTCTTTTTGTTCCAGTCTGAGAAGCAAGGATTTACGAGGTTTAAATTCGTACGAAGTCAGACTTGTCATATCCAAAGCCTTGGAAGTTTGGTCCAGACATTCCAAACTGACCTTCACGGAAGTTGACAGCAACAGAGCGGATATCCTCATATATTTTGTCAGGTAACGTATGGGATTGATTTTTGATAAAAGATCGTGTTTACTTAACCGATAAGATACCGTTAAAACTACTATACGTGAAGAGTTTTCTTTGGCTAAACGCAATACGTTTGTAACATTTTACATAATAAAGAAACTAACGTTTGAATATTCAAGCATACCGTCTGTGCGTGTCATATTTGTTATTCTGATAATTTTACGAGCCCTATGTTTATTGAAGTTGATGTTTGTTTGTATTTTCGTTGATTTGTGTCATATACAGAGACGTTTCTGTTTCATGGAATCCTTACCAGTGTTACCACATTTGAAAGAATTTTTTTTACGGTTTTCGCAACTTTTTCGTATAAAAGTGAAAATTAGTAATCCGAAACTTTTTAAAAATTATTGCTTTTAATAGTGACTAAACATGTCAGAGTCAGTGCGACTCCCAAATTTTATGACCTTAGACTCGAAGACACTATGTATGGCACGCAGAATGATAGGGGAGACGCTTTTATTTGTTAAAAATTAAACATCACAAAACCTACATCAGATCTGTAACTTTAATTATTTGCATTTTTGATAAACATGTCAACGTTAGTACGCATGCCAAATTTTATGGTGATAAACTTACAGATACCGGAATTATGGCACCTTGATTGACGTGATAAAAGTTAAATATTGCTAATAACTTCATATTTTGGCACACTTCAAATTTTATTTTAAAAGACTCATAAGTAACTTAGTTATGGCACTTGGAATCGTATGTCATTTGAAATTTGGCTTTGCCAAATTTGTAATTCTAAGTACACTAACAACTTTGAATATTTTCATCTAAATCTTTGACATCTGGCACAGTGAATGTTAAAGTCATACCAAATTTTATGGCTGTATACTCAGAGATGCCTGAGATATGGCACACTGAGTGATACTGTAAAGACCTTCGTAAAAGTGAATTTTTATAAAAGCTGTAATAGTAGATCAATAATTTTGAAATTGATTCATTTAATAAGTATGTCAAAGTTAGTAAGCATACCATTTTTTTCCTCTAGAGTAAGAGGGACCAGAGTTGTGGCACTTAGTTCCTATTAATAGTTAAACTGCGATATTTGCTTCAGTATTTGGTCCATAGTTTTGATTCTTGAATTTACTAAGCATGCCAATTTTTTTAGTGATTTTACAGATACTGGAATTATGGCACCTTGCCTGATGTGAAGTTTTCGTGCCAACCAAACGTCAGATATTGCTAATTCTGTAACATCAAATCTATAATTTTAGATTTTGCCACACTTTATAATTAGTTAGGGATTTCATATTTTATCTTCATATATTAATAGGTAAATCAGTTATGGCACTCAGAATCGTATGCTATTGAAATTAGGCTTTACAAAATCTGTAGTACTACGTGTAGATAAATTAATAACTTTCAATATTTAGATCTAAAACCTTTACTAAATAGACATGTTAAATTTAATAAGCGTGCCAAATTTTATGGTTGTAGACTCAAAAATTCCAGAGTTATGGCACATTGAGTGATATTGTGAAATATTATAAAAGCTGTAAAAGTAGGTCAATACCTGACTAATTTAATAAACATGTTGAAGTTAATAAGCATACCAAATTTTATTGCTCTAGAGTTAGAGGAACCAGAGTTGTGGCACTCAGTTCCTATCAAAAGTTAAACTGCAATATTTGCTTTGGTATTTGGTCCATAATTTCGAATCTTGGCACGTTTACTATGAATCACAAATTTAGTAAACGTGTCAAATTTTATGGTGATAGATATAAAGACACCCAAATTTTTGCACTTGGAGTGGCACGATCGAGTTTCCCCTTGTACTAAAATTATGATTGGAAAATCTATAATATCGGATCTATAATTTTTATATAAGTGTTAAAATTACTAAATACGTCAAACTTTATGATTATATATTCAAATATCCCCAAATTTTGGCACTTAAAATCAAATAGTGGAAAGCTTCGTTTTAAGTAAAAGTTAAAAAAAAGCAACAGCTGTAATGTTGGCTCTATAATTTTGAATTTTGGCACACTTTATAAGCAAGTCAAGGTTGGTAAACGTGCCAAATTTCATAGTTCTGCACCCCTACGCACCCGACTTATGACCCTTGGAAGAGATTTCTCATTTATATCAAACATCTTGAATTTTAATCTAATTTTGGAACTCTAAACAAACAGGCTAAAATTATTAAGTGTGCCAAATTTTATAAAAATAGACAAAGATACCAGATTTTTGGTCCTCAAAGTGACGGTGGCGGTGAATCCTCCTGAAAAATAAAACCACATTTCCTGTAATTTCCCAACCTCATTGTTATGATCAATTTAAAACCAATGACATCGTTATCTCCCCAAACGAAATAATCGCTCTTGAATATTTAACCTCCTTTGTCGTCTTCCATTGACCATTAGAGCTACAAAACTGAAACTTTTCATACCGTGATTTTCCGTCCAGGATTAATAAAAGCCGAGTAAAATCCGACGCGAAATTGAAGGTAAACATTTTAAATTGACGACAAAACGTTTCGGATACGCGCCGATAATGGGGCTCGGAAAGAATCCAGGTCGACATCTGTCAAGTCTGGAAATGAAAGCCACTCTGTACTCGAGAGAATTACTCTCCAACTAAACAAATCAAAATCTCGTTGATAATTCATACCAGAATAGAATGGAGAATCGTGGGAACGAACGTTTAGGCATGAATTATACGGATTATCGTGTAGACGAAGCTTTAGTTAAGGCGGATGTATACAGTGTTTTATGTGATGCAATAAAGGAACATTTTGGTTTCATTTCGGTTTAGCACGATATGTCGTTTGACATTGATAGACGATGAAGTTTGATGGGGGAGACAATCGATTAGTGGCGAGAATCAAGCGTCGCACCTGATTTAATTAAAGAGGGCGTTAAATGGGGGAAAACTGAGAAAAAGACGAAGGAAATAAAAAGAATTAATGTTAAAAACATAAAGCAAAGATTGGAGGAACCGTGGCTTCCTCAACTAACCACAAATTCCTCCTTTTCCAGAGGCGAACACGGCGACAATTTTCCTTTTGATGGCAGAGGAGTGATCCTAGCGCACGCCTTCTTCCCCAACAGTGGCCGCAGCATCGACGTCCATTTCGACGCCGACGAATCGTGGACAACAGACCCGAAGAGCGATACAGGTAACTAATACGCTCATTACCATCACAGGAAGGCCATTTTTATTCTTTTTAACGCCTCAGAAACCCTGAAAGTGGCGCGTGATAACACAATGCTATCGGCTGACGTTAACACGAGGTGTATTATGGTATTTTAAAGCCGGATGTTGGTATCGTTTGTTTCGAATACATCCACATATGGTAAAGAAGGCTACAGGGGGCGTTTCTTGTGCCACCCCCACAAAACAGATACGGCGTTATCTGTAGAACGCACGCATTCAACACATGACTTGAAATTGTTGATCGGAAATGAGACGACCTACAATCGGAGAACAATAATTTTCGAAATTTAGGGATTTTGTTCAATCGGAAGTTACGAGACGGTAATATTCTTGACACACAATCAATTATTGTATTCGTAGCCTAAGTGATGGTGGTTTCAAAACAACAAGAAAAAGTTTTCATTGATTGCTGCGCATACAAAAATTCATTGATTTCGGGGAAAAACATTGTGACGATTGTTACTATAGTTACTTTTGTCCTAGACAATGAAACTCGCATTTTTTAGATCAATAAATCTTTACATTTCCGTCAAGTCCATTTTTTTAATTTACTGTTGTAGTTAAGCCATCAACGCACTCATTTTGAATGCGTTAATGACCCATTACCAAACCCGAAATCTAGGAACTTTTTTTCGGTTGGCAACATATATTGAACGAAATGTCAAATGTCAGTGTGTGTTTAAGGTTATAGTCTCAAGCCAGATACAGAAAATGGTGCATTTTATGCAAGCTTTTTCCGCTTAATTTCACTTGGGGAAATCTTCGAATTTTTTCTCGTCTGATAAAAATTAATGGTTAGTAAAAAATACTTATTTAGCGGAAAACCATCGGGAGCATCATTTAAACATGCTACTGCGTGATATAAATCTTAATAATAATAATAATAATAATAATAATAGTAATAATTACAAAGGTATTCTCGATACATCAATTAGATATTGTTCGAAAAAAAAATCTAATTATAATTATAATCAATATTTTTTTAATTTCTTTTTTTCCCCCCATTAATAAATTCTACATTCAGTGGAATTGTATTTAATTCAATCTTATCGGACATACATGCAATTACAACAGGAACGTGTTGGCGGCTGTTGTTTGCGTTGCAACTCTTTTATGGTTTTTTGATTATGGAAGATTTTTGCATAATATAAAAATCTCTGCTCGATTCCTTAATGACTATTTTCAAAACGAAACAAGAAATAAAAAAAATAATAAACAATAGAAGCAAAAAAATCGTTGATGCGCTCATTATATCTACCAATAAAATAAAACCACAAGACAAAAGATTGTATCAAAAACAATTATACTGAATGTAGAATACACAAATTAAAAAAGAAAAAACAAAAAAAAAACTATTATTATAATTAGGATAAAACAATATCGAATCGATATATCGAGAATGAATCAGAGGAGCAAAAATTTGACTATTTTGAACATTGTCCTTTACTAAGTTTGGAAAAATAATTTTATTTGTAGAGAAATGTATTCACTATGCAAATTAGAAAAAATAGTGTAAAAAACTCGTTTTATAAGACTTAGAGCACTCATCTTTCACGTACACTCCCGCAAACTTAGATCCGTGTCCGAATTTAATTTTTATAAGACTAGTTTTTTAATATATTCATACAGGTTTGTAATCAGAAGTGACATTAGAGTCCGTAAAGTAAACTTTTTCACAGTTTTTGAACTAGTCAGTAAAAACGGTATCTCGTGACAAAGATAGACATAAACCCACGACTTTGAACGCTCTTTTTCGACGTCATTCCACCACATATCGAAATGAAAATTGGAAAACAAGCTATTATTAGCGTTTTCCGTCCGCTTTTCTCATTCATTCCCCCACTTCGTGTCAATTAAAAAATTAATCGCTAAACTCCGAATTGACGCACCTCTAACTTCATCTTTTTATTGTGTTGTAAATTTAGACCTCGTTCCAAGCTCTGTTAGGTCACCGCGTTTCGCGGAAGCAACGAAATTTCACGTAACACTGTAAATAATTCATAATTAAATTTACCTTTTACATTGCACGAACCGATCTATTGTAAAGTGAACATAGAACGTGCCAGTTGAAAATTCCCCGGATTATTTCTATCGATACTCTGAAAAGTGCTGAGATATTCTAAAATGAGGATCGTGGTTTTGCTTTTCAGTTACTTTTGGACACGTAAGTAACCTAAAAAAAAGTCTGCTTTTTAATCACAGACATTTTCTATATTTAATGCTGCGGTACGAAAGTGGTTCTTTCAAATGGCAACATTTAGGGATTTTTGCAGACTTTTAATAGTTGGTAATCGTGCGTCAAAGTAGGGTAATTCGACGAGAGAGCATGTCCTGGAAATGAAATTAGGTTAGTCCTGAAAGCTTAGATTTTTAAAATCGCGGCCGGAGATGACGAGAATTAAATCGGGGGAAAAACACTTTCAATAACGTTTGTTGAAATCTTGATTTTAATTAATTATTCTAACAGAAAACGGTGTCATTTCGTAAACTTTTAATAAATCGAATTGTGAAGATGAGAATCGAATCTGAGAAGTTCGTAATTGAGTTTCGTTTAATCATCGTTGGGAGAATTAATATTTGATTCAAATTAAAAATGAGAGGTTATGTCTAAAACTTGATGCACATCTGCCACGTTACTTGCCAATTCCGAAAATTCTTTGTTAAGAATAGATATGATTTTTTGTAAAGTATGACTTCTCTGATCTGGAATATTGAATTTTGGCCGACAGAGTACAACTAGAAGACAAATATTTCAAATTCTACAATATCAGGTTAAAAAATTTAAATCGGGGCACATGTCAAACTTAGTAAGTATGCCAAATTTTGTAGATATAGACTTCTAAATGTCAAAGTTATGGCACTTATAATGGAATGAAGAATATTCCTTGATCGCGCTTTTTCTAATTTTTATGGGGAAATTTTGGCTTACTAAATGAACAAGTTGAAGTCAATAATAATACCAAATTTTATGTTTACAGATATAGGAATACGGGAGTTATGGCACTCAGAGTGATCTAAAGGAGACCTATTTTCATTCTTACCAAAAGTCAAGTATTGTCAACGCTATAGAACCAGATTTCATGGTCTCAGTTACGTAGATGCCAGAGTTATGGGGCTTAGAATAATATAGAGGAGACTTTTTATCAATTTTTATTGGTTTTTAATGTTCTCTAATTTTGAGTTTTAGCTGCATACTTAATAAACATACCAAAACTAATAAATCTGTGAAGTTGGTAGTCATGAATCTCAAAAGTTATAACACTAAAAAATTTGATATGTTATCTGTAGATCTATTCAGCAACTTTGCCCAATTTCAGCTTTTTAAACGTACAGAAGCTAAAATTATAGCCCTTAAGCGGAAAATAGTGCAGAGTTCGTTTCATATGTAAAATCCAATACTATTAAGAGTGGAAAAACGAACTACAGCTTGAAATCTCTCTGGAACAGTCAAAAATAAAAGACTGTAATGTCTATAAACCATAATTGCCAAGGCACTAAAACAAAATGGCGCCATGAAAGTACCCATCATAAATGAAATTCAAGTTTTATATCGTTTCAAACTGCCGATTAAAGTATTGTAAATAAGTAGGAAGCTAACCCAGATCCTTGCAGTGCTTCCAAGTTAATATATTATCAAACGAATTGGGGATTTTCCAGCTTCCAGCCTAATTGTTTCCGACAATTGTATAATTGAATAGAACTTTTCTCAAAACAAGACGTTGGACACGTGACGTCCGTAATCAATTAACCAATATTTATCTTTACAGGTACAAACTTATTCAACGTGGCTGCTCACGAGTTCGGACATTCGTTGGGACTGTCTCATTCTTCTGTCGAGAATGCTTTGATGTATCCATGGTATAAAGAAATGGAAAATGGATTTGATTACGAACTGCCGGAAGATGATAAACATGCAATCCAGACGCTGTATGGGGCGAGAACCACGCGATTGTGGGACACTATTAGACCATATCATCCACCCGCGACCACGACGACGACCACCACCACGACCACGACAAGGAAACCACACACGACTAGGCCCCATTTGCCGTACGATCCTAGGTATCCCAACGGGCGGCATCCGTACCATAATCCACATAGGAAACCATACGAACCAAGGAAGCCCATGCATCCTGATGTGAAGAAAAACCATTATCCCAAAACGGAAACACCATGGAGGAAATATCCAGTAAGGACGACGGCGCCCCCGCCTCCTCCACCACCACCAGCTCCACGATATCCCCTTTATAACCCTGATAAGTATCCAGACAGGAGACACCACAACGTGGATAAAGAGACAGGGGAGAAACCCCCCGATACGTGCGATACAAGCTACGACGCGGTGGCCGTGATCAGAAGAGAGGTGTTCTTCTTCAAAGACGCCGTAAGTCTTTACTTGTTTCACTCGCTTAAAAATTACATACAAATTTTTTTTAGTACTTTTGGAGAATCGACGAAGCCGGAAAATTAATGCCTGGTTATCCAGCGGAAGTTAGGAGATTCTGGCACGGCCTCCCACGTGAATTCACCCACGTGGATGCAGTATATGAGCGACCTGATAATAAAATCGTCTTTTTCATCGACGAGAAGTATTACGTTTTTAGTGGAAATAGGTTAGAGCGGGGGTATCCGAGACCACTGACAGATATGGGACTTCCACGAAGTTTGAGAAAGATTGATGGGGCCATGGTATGGGGGCACAATGGAAAAACCTACTTTTATAGTGGGTCTATGTACTGGAGGTTCGACGAAGAGGAACAAAAAGTCGAGTTGGATTATCCGAGGGATATGTCGATGTGGAAGGGCGTCGGGACGAACATCGACGCCGTTTTCCAGTGGAAAGATGGTAAGGAGTTAGTTGGTAGCTTTGTTTGACGCAGGCAGAGCTGCCAATAGATTTTTGGAGGTTGAGCCTTATTTGTTTTTTTCTTCCAGGAAGGACCTACTTTTTCAAAGGAAAAGGCTTCTGGAAATTCAACGACATCCACATGCGAGTAGAACACGAGCAGCAGAAGCCCTCGGGGCCGTTCTGGATGGGTTGCACTAATAACCTCGAGGGTAACGAAGTGGGACAAAAATTACCATACAAAGAATTCACGCAGCCACTGTCAAGCGCTTCATCACTACAAGTCCATTACGTAGTTTTAGTTCTTTCAATTTTTTTATACTATTTGAATTTAACATAAACGCACTGCCTTTTTTCGATGGAGAAAATACTCAGAAATTTTTTAAGACTGTTGAGAGAAACTGTGCTCATTGTGCTTGTACTGCCAGGAAGTTTCCTGATTTTGTGATAGGTTCATTTTTTCGGCATTTTATTCTAGGACTTTTTTAGTTTGTAATATTTACATTTCTTGTTTAAGTCTACTGTGATATTAGTCATTTCAAAATTGCGCCTTTGACCGTTTAATTGCCTCTATTTTGGCAAGCATTTAGCAATTAAGCGGTACCAATGTGATCATCGTGAAAATGGCCTTTCATGGATGATTCAAAGTACTATTTATGATTTAGATATGGTAATTTTGTAAATTATTTATACAAATGTAGCATATGAGAAGGTGCCATTTACGGTTTGAGAATTTAAACTGGAAATGGCAGAGAAGAAATGAGGACGTCAGTGGTATATTTTCTTAAACTGAAAAAGCATATATAAAAATAAGCCTCAATATGAGTGAATACAAAATATCTTGTAATTTTTTTATCTGCTATGTATAATGATGTAATAAAGAAGCAAAAACAGAGTCTTGAATTCTAATTTTTGAGTTTCAAGTTTCATAAAAATCCTTGATATAGGCAGCCAGTTATACGACAGCGCATGCGTACATGCGGCCTGTCACTTTCTCCAGCTGTTGTTGACGCTGTCAAATTCAGTTCGCTTTCTGAACTCGTCGCGTAGTGTGGTGTGTAGCTTTTAGTATTTTTTGTACCGTTTGACCTATTAAAATAGAAACTATGGCAAATCTTCGTCAAACACCATTAACATGTAGCGGCCACACAAGACCAGTGGTCCACTTAGACTTCAGTGCAGTAACAAAATTCGGTTATTTTCTAATTTCAGCATGTAAAGGTAACGTAAATCTCCTTAACCGTATCGGCGGAATAAACTTTACCTTCAAGACATTTACCTTGGCCTGGTTCTGTCTCTCTTTCTGACCATAATTAAAATCCTGCAAGGCCAAAAAACGACATAACCTTCCTGTATTGTTTTAGATGGTAAACCGATGCTGAGACAAGGGGACACTGGCGACTGGATCGGAACTTTTGAAGGTCACAAAGGGGCGGTTTGGGGCGTAGCGCTAAACAAGGAAGCTTCCAAAGCCGCGAGCGGGGCCGCCGACTTCACTGGGAAAGTCTGGGACGCCAACACTGGAGAAGAGCTCCACTCTTTCCAACATAAACATATTGTTAAAAGTGTCAACTTCTCCAAAGACAGCGCGCTTTTAGCTACTGGCAGTAATGAGAAAATTGTCAGGATTTTTGATTTGAACAAACCTGACGCTAGTGAGTCACGACTATCATAGTTGTCTCTCTTTATAGCCTCTTTTTTTCCAGAGCCAGAAGAATTCACAGGACACACTTCTGGAATCAGACATGTTCTCTTCTTCAGAAATGACACCCATTTAGTGTCGTGTGCCGACGACAAGTCTGTGAGAGTGTGGGATCGGTCGTCTGGCAAAGAAGTCCAAAAGATGGAATTCCCGTCTATTCCCAACAGTCTTGAGGTGTCTCGCGATGGTAGCGTTTTAACAGTAACCCACTCCAACCACGTCACATTCCTAGATTCTGAGTCTTTAAATAAAATTAGAGAATTTTCTGTTCCCACTACGGTCAACTCGGCCTCCTTGCATCCAGACAAGACAATTTTTGTTGCTGGAGGAGATGATTTGAAGGTGTACAAATTTGACTACACCACTGGAAACGAAATTGGTAAGAAATAGTCTTTGGTTAAGCCCCCAGTAACTTTTTTTTTAGAATCATTCAAAGGGCATTTCGGGCCTGTTCACTGTGTTAAATTTTCACCAGATGGTGAATTATATGCCTCTGGGTCTGAAGATGGGACTCTCAGATTGTGGCAGACTACCATAGGAAAAACTTATGGGCTCTGGAAATGCGTTGATGGGACTCAGATGAATAACGAGCAACTGTCGTCGCCGAAAGAAGTCCCCGCTATTTAAATTTGACGAAATTTGTTTCTTTCTCTTGAATCCGGATCGTAGTTCTTTCACGATGAGGTGAAAAGAAGACGACCAACTTCATTTCTGTGACTTACAAAGTGCTTTATTTATGTTACATTGTTTTCTTTGATTTATTAATAAAATATGATGACCTTATGGGTGTTTTCATTACGTTTGAGAAGTCACAATTAAGCTCGCAACTTAAAAAATGGACCCCCACCGTCCTTATTCGTTCGCCGCCACTGCCCAAGGCTGTTGACCCTCAAAAATTTCCTCGAACCTTGAGTGCGACCCTGTTCAATGCGAAAATCCACTAAAAGCGAACAAATCAATAAACAATAAAAAACTAGACCAAAACAACTTGAACTAGTTGACCCACATCAAACAATAAAAAAGACAAAGTGAGGTTATGTTTATTTTTTATTCCATGACCAAGACCCCGAAAAAAACACGAGCCCTTTCGATTCCCACTAAAACCAATAAATACTTATTTTTTTTAATCTTTCCACAAGCCCCTTTTTAAATTACTCCTAAAAGAAGAGAAGTAACAAAAAGTGAGGTTATGTCGAAGTGTTATCGCTCGATAACAAGATACTTCAAAACGAATTTTAAAATCTGCAACGTATCTAAATCGACTAAGCTTTAACTGTCTACCCCCAAGTTGCCTTCGTCCCATGTCCACCGAAAGTAAGGTTAGAAAATTGGGGTCCCTCCTACTTACTTCGATCAAACCATCGGAAGAGGAAGTGATTTTTTCTGTACTTATCATAAGCCACAAGTAGCTCAATTTCCGTTTTCCGGCGCCCCACAATTACCGATAATGAGTGCTGGTAAGTCGCTTCCAAACATACTCAGTAGTCAGCTCTTTGTTCTAGAATCTGGTGAGAGTCAAGCTCCGGAGTCTCCTGGGGACGACGCCCCAGTCATGAAGCGACTTAAACCCACATATTTAGATGAGTGTGCCCCCATTACAACACTAGATGGTATTAACGAAGTGATTGAGCGCCCCCCTATATGGATAGAGCGCGTGATACCTTTACAAGTACGGAGCAACACCGTTATTCAAAACACAGTCTCGGATTGTCATTGTGAATTCAAGAAGTTTGTCCCGAAGACACGTTTAGACAAACGGTTTATCCCGAAGACTTTAGTTTGTCACGATTACAAAGGGGGCTACTTGGAAGACAAATATTTATCGAGTATCAACACTGGGAATCTATATTCGTTTTACCACTGGGCCCATATTGATATTTTCGTATATTTTAGCCACCATTTGATCACTATACCCCCGCTTTGTTGGATTAACGCCGCCCATAGAAATGGGGTGAAGATTTTAGGGACGGTGATCACAGAGTTCAACCCGGGGACGAAAATCTGTGAGAAGATCTTCAAAGATGAAGATACAATGCGCATCTTTGCGACATCCCTAACAAAAATCTTAACAATATTCAAATTCGACGGCTGGTTACTCAACATCGAAAACCCTCTTCCAGACACAGACATGTTAAAGAAATTCGTGAGTTATTTGAGCGTGAGTGTCCACAGCGCCAACCCTGAGAACCTCATTATATGGTACGACAGCGTCATAGAAACTGGAGAGCTCAAATGGCAGAACGAGCTCAACCCTTTGAACAAGTTCTTCTTTGATAACTGTGACGGGATCTTTCTTAACTATGTCTGGAACGAAGAGAACATACAGAACACTGTTGAGTTCGCGAAGCACCGGAGTCTTGATGTTTACGTAGGGGTGGATGTTTTCGGGCGGAATACGTTCGGAGGCGGCAATTTTAACTGTTATAAAGCGGCGCAAGTTATCAGGAGACATCAGTTATCCATGGCGATTTTCGCCCCTGGTTGGACCCACGAGACCTTGCCTAAAACAGACAATCGCCAGAAGGCGTTCGAGGACTTTGTTAACAGAGACTGCGCTTTTTGGAACAGTTTATGGCCTTATTTGTACACGCATCCTATCACCCATTATTTCAAGACGAGCTTCTTTATGGGGGTCTCCCAAGTAAGAAAACAAGTCGTTTAGTTTCCGTGTTAGCAATGGAAACAATATTGTTTCATATTCTTTACATCGTTTGCATGATCAAGATTGTATGCAAACAATTGTTTACATTAAACAGTACAATTTTTTACACTGACAATATTGGTTACATTGAACACTACAATTGTTTACATTGGACAATATTGTTTACATTCAGTGCTAGACCTGTGTACACTGAACAATTTTGTTTACATTGAACACTACCATTGTTTACTTATTTTGATACTATAATTCTTTCAGGACGTGTACAACATGTTCTCCCAGCACCAGCAACTGTCAAAAATCAAATACCCCAGATCCTTGGAGTGGGTCCCCGACCACGACAAAATACCAACTATTAGTAACAAATGTAACTGTTTACAGTGTGCCTTCCCTAGCAAAGGAGTGAGGTGCTTAATCACGAGGGAGTTCCTCAATGGTTCTCTGTCTTATGTTCACCGACTCTTTACCTGTGATATTTTCTTGTCAGGGACAATCACTGTGTATATTTTAACGCAATTAGTTTACAGTCAAAACGCCGCTTTAAGTCTTACTCTACTAATTTGTGATAAGAACGGAACCGTGCGTAAAGTAAAATGTAATAGTTCTGTGAAAGAGTATTTAGTCAACAATTCTAGTATGATTGAAGTTAATCCTTCGATAAATCCAGCGTTGATCAACCACGTTATTAGGAATAATCAAGATTTGTTTATGCATGAAAATTTGAATATATCGTGAGTTTGTCGTTTGTTTTTTAGGGGTTTTAAGTGTTTTTTGCTTCAGGATTTACCAGTTTGATGTGGCTGCGTGCACTCTTCTAGAAATCGGGTGCACTCTAGAGGAAGGAAAGTCCATTTATTTGTGCGGCCTGGGAGTCGAAGAACGAGTTTTACTACTGTAGTGTTCAAAATTGCCAATAAATTGGGTTCATTTCCAATTTTATCTAATAAAAAATTCTCTAGTGCAAGTGTTTGGTTATGCAACCCGTTATTCATAATCGTTGCCACGACCACTGCTCCTAAAATCTCTCCCCACCACTGATTCGACGGTGCTCAGTGCTGCCACCACTCCGTCTTTCCTATTCCTCTTTTTATCGTTCATTTCATTCGACGAACTGGGTGAGTAAAGTTTTTTCTGATCATCTTCCGTAATATAGCTAAAAAAATAAAACTACTTTAAAATAAATGTTCCCGCAATCAATTTGCGCTGGTTGATGTAATTTTCGTTCCATTTTATTCATGGATGACCGAAATATTTTTGCCTTATTTATTGGGCAAGGGGTGTGTTTTTCGTCACTAACCCCTAATCACGTAAGGCAATAGTAAAACCTCGTTTAATCCCAGAAAGTACTGTTACTTATCTGATTCATGGCGAGGTGACATATTTTTTAGAGGTTATGTGGACCACGTGTGTTAACTTCTGTTGTCTTTCAGTGACGGCTCGTTGTGACCACAATGGTCAACGGAAGGATCCCCACGGTCTGTTCTAAGACCTACGTAACTCCACGACGTCCTTATGAAAAGGCACGTTTAGATCAAGAATTGAAGATCATCGGTGAATATGGTCTTCGTAACAAACGAGAAGTGTGGCGTGTGAAGTACACTTTGGCCAAGATTCGTAAAGCTGCTCGTGAGCTTTTGACTCTGGAAGAGAAGGATCAGAAAAGATTGTTTGAAGGTGGGTGTGATTTTTTTTAAAGTTGCCCTGACGCCACGCTCCCCTGTTTTAATAATAGTGAAGGAGTGCCAGTTTTATTTGTAAGGGCAGAGAAAATCCCGCTAGGAAGCAGTTTTACCCGAAATGGGTACCTCTGTGCCGAAAGTTAGGGAAACAGTTTTTATCGATTTTTTCGTTTTTTTTTTTTTTTGTTGCTAACTTGATTTTCTTCCATTCACAGGTAACGCCCTTTTGCGTCGTCTTGTTCGCATTGGTGTCTTGGACGAAAATAGAATGAAACTCGATTACGTGTTGGGTCTCAAAATTGAGGATTTCTTAGAAAGACGCCTGCAAACCCAAGTTTTCAAACTAGGTCTCGCCAAGTCCATTCATCATGCCCGAGTTCTGATCAGACAGAGACATATCCGGTAATAACTCACTCAAAAAGGCCACTTAGTTGAACAACTAACGCCTTGAAATTAAACTGTGCCGTTTAGGCTGAGGTAATTTTGTTATAATTCCGAGTCTAGAGTCACTTGGTGGGCTACAAATGCTTAGACAAGTGCTAAAGATAACTCGAAGAGAAATGACACCAGCTTTATGCCCCATTTTGGCTACTATAGCCTAATTGGGTACCTTGTGAGGCGACAATTCTTTTAACTTTTAAATGGGATTGTTGCTAAGACTGTTTTTTTTTTTTTTAGGGTCCGCAAACAAGTGGTGAATATTCCCTCGTTTATTGTGAGATTGGACTCGCAGAAACACATTGATTTCTCGTTGAAATCACCGTTCGGTGGCGGCCGTCCGGGACGTGTCAAGAGGAAGAACCTCCGTAAAGGAACTGGTGGCGGCGCCACTGGTGAAGAAGAAGAAGATTAAGCTTTTAAGATTTGACAATAAAAGTATCTACCAGGATGTTGGCTCGTTTTTTATAACCTTTCCAAAGGACGAACTTTAGCTTGGACGTAAGAAAATTATTATGCTTAATAATATTTTTCTATTTTGCGGTTCCAACAAAGTTACGCATTCATTTTGAACGCGTTGTTAAGTCGTTATCAAACCTAAACTCTAGGAACTTCTTCGATTGATAACACATTTGACGAGATGGTAAAAGTCTGAGTAAGTTTAAGGTTAGTTGAAAAACTTGCCGAGAATTTTTGATAACCTCAACCGTGGCATTTTCTGCAATTTTTCCGCATTTACATATATAGGAAAGTGCAAGTAATTTCTGAATTCATCTTGGAACGCTAATTTTACAATTTCACAATTATGTTTAGTCTATTCGATTGAAGTTTGAAATTATTATCAAATTTAATTTTTTTTTGTAAAAATCTATAAAAACTTATAAAACTTAAGAGCCCTACTCCTTTATAGGTCCTGCAAACTTGAATTCGTGTCTCAATTTTAGTTTTATAAAACTAGGTTTTTAATAAACTTATAGTTTTATGATTCGCTATTTATCAAAATTGTTGTTTATTTGCCAGTTTTGTTGTATTTTAGAACATTTTAGAGCTGTCACCTGACAAACAACATAAAATACAGTTATATATACTTTTTAAAATCCACTAGAATTTCTCAACAAGTTTTGACACTTAAAATTTTCACAACTGTTTAGAGCCACTCTTTTTTTTTTAATTTTGAACATTGAGCGAGTTCCCATCTGATTCTTGCGTGGGACCATTCTCTGCATCTTTCCGTGAACCTCTCGTTATTGCCATCGCACCAATATTATATTGTTTTTTCTCTAAAAAAGTATTTTTTTAAAAAGATGATGCTTCCCTTACGCATATGATTCTTACTTTGATTAGAATCATCCGTCTGTTCCGCTTGCTCCCTCTTGTCTAAAAACAACGATTTTAACTCCGCCTATACTAGTAACACCTCACCTTGCATGGATATAATATCTTCTGCCATTGGATTGATGTACGTTTCGCGATCATGTTGTGGTATTTCAGATTCCTGTAAAAAACAAGTATATAACGTTAAAAACCGTGCTACCGCGATTACCGGAGTCGGAATCTCTTTATTTGTCTTTCCACCTGCTTTCGTTTGACTTTGTTTTATTTTTTTGTACTGGTTCCCATCTCTGGCTCTGTACATCTAGAAAAAGAGTTTAGTTTTTGTTCTCAAATTACGAAAAGTTACATGATTGTCGCTGCCTTTGACGTATTCCTCATTTAACGGGGCTATTTCCGGCCCCCATTGGTCTAAAAAGTGGCCTAATCGGGTGACTCTCTGCTGAGGGGTTGTCGTTGTATGGCTCCCACCGCAATATCTGTTGCAAATATGGTCCTTCCTACAAAAAAAAATGGGGTAATTTTTTCCTTATTTTAGCAATGTTTTTACTGTTTTTGTCCCCTCGTCTTGATGGCAGATTCTATAAAGTTGAGATTCTTGCTACCTGGAACACTAGAAAAAAGTTTGATTTAACTGTTACTAACTTCTTTTCCTACCATTTTTGTTGTTTCCTCAACTGGTCCAATTCATATGCGAGATACGGCGCCATGTTTCGTCTAGGTGGCATAGCATAAGCGTTCGGTTTTAAAGACATGTCCATTTCTTTTCTCATAACCACGTCTCTATCACAAGAGATACAATTAACGTCTCTCAAGAATTTGCTCTTAGCACCAGCGGCTTCGTGCTCTTTCTTCAAGTTGGTTAACGCTTTGAATTTATCTTGCAAGGCTTTGAGCTTGCTGTTAACAAAATCTCTTAAAGGATCAACCTCCATCTTGTCCAGTTTGTTCCCAACTTCTTTGTGGAGAGAGTCAAGAGCCTGCCGCCACAAATCTTCTTGTTCTTCTAGTTTAGAGAGAGCTTCTTCGATACCACGAGTCAAATCGTCACAAGCAGCATCAAATTGATCATGAGAAACCTTTCTGTTTATCATACAAGCATCTGCTTTTTCACCTAAAGCATCCTCGAGGTCTTCGCGATTCGCTTTGACAATCTTGAGTACGTCGATTTGTTCTAAGATGGCCTGGAAGCAAAGAAATTGCGAAAAAACTTTTAAGTAGTGCTTTTACTTCAGTTTGCTTGTCTCGTTCTTTCTTTTCTTCTTCGAGCTTGGCTGTATTGTCTGTAATCACGATCATTTCTTGCTCAAGCAAGGCAAGTTTGTTAGCGAGCTCCATGGTGGTTTCTGCGGTGATCCCAGTGGAATCCCCTCCAGGTAGTCTAAAAAACATAGGAAAAAGAAGAACAGCAGTCATGGAAACTTACACAATCTCCAGCTTGGTGTAAATGTCGTCCATATCAGCTTGAACTCGTTCGTAATGGTTGTTCAAGACTGCTATTTGCTGGTCGTATACCATATTCATCTGTTTGATCTTGTCAGCGTACTCTTTAAACTTGTCTTCGATACTTTTGGTGTCTATATTGCAAAGTGCACCAGGTTGGAAAACTAGAAAATCGTGTCAAAAAAAGTCTGTAAATAGTATGAAAGTCACTTTTTTTATCCATTTCTTGGATGTTCTCAGTAGTCCATTTCTGAAGGTTTTGGAACTCTTGTTGGATAAGCGCGAGAGCATCTTCTGTCGATAAATCAGTCAAGTCAACACTGAAACTAGAATTAAGACAATCATTCGATCAAGCTGTTTATACCTGGAGACGACGGAATGAAAAGGACTATGAGGAGTCAAAACTTTGACTGAATCACTTTTGGAAAATCTTCTAGGAGGTTTCTTCTTTGGTGGTGCTTCAATGGTTTTTGGTTGATCGACACTTTGTGGCGTACTAACAGATTTTTTTTTTTCACTCTTGATCCCAGCTGCTTCTTTATCTTCTTCATCTTCGTTATCTTCATCTTCATCTTTTTCAACTTTTTCATTTTTTCCACCTTCTTCGTCTTTTTCAACTTTTTTATCTTTTATTTCAACACCCTCCTCTTCTTGAGCAGTGTTAAACTCAAGTTCCCTCTCGATTATATCTTTAACTTGGACTTCTAGATCTGAGACTCGATGCTCTAAAGTTGTAATCCGTGCAATAGATTTTTTATCTACTCTTAGATCTGACTTGGTTAGGGAACCTTGTCTTTTTTGACTATCAATTGAAACTCTTTTGTCACCTTGAATACTGTGTTTTGGACTTCCACTACTAGCAACCTCCACAGTTTCTTTCATATCTTGCAGTTTTTCTTCTAGGCTAGGAGAAACCTCATCTGTGCCCATTTTAGCCAAATCTTCAATTAAAGAACTTATCTTTATTATCGCTTCTTCGTTACTTTCCGTTCTTTTTGTTAAATTGAGAATTTGGAACATGTCCAAGATGGGTCCGGACGGTGATCTTGCAGCTTCTAAAAGACCCATGTTTCCTGGTAATTCTTTTAACTCTTTCATTTGCTCTTTAACGCTCTGAAGGTCATCTTGGAGCAGGTTAAACGCATCTTTACTGATAGCCACGGTAAACTGGGGCAGTGTTGATTGCGACTCCACGACGACAACTGTCTTCACGTCGTTTGCTTTGAACCCCAGAAGACTACCTAAACACAGATATAAAAGGACGTAAAGGCAACAACAACGTGGAGAACCTTGTGGAGACTTTAAAGGAAGAGGGTTTGAATCAGGATCTTCTTTTGAATCTTTTCTTCTGTCGATTGTTCGGATTTCTTTTTCTTTTAGTTTGATTTCTTCGGACTTCTCTCTGATGACATCTAGAAATTTAAGTAGTCTTTTGTCTTCATCAAGGTGGTTTTACCTTGGAGACTAATTTTTTTAGAACCTGTGATTTTGCTTTTTTTGCCTCTTTGACCCACGATGGAGTACTCTGGGTATATGTTGGTGCTAGGCTTCATGCATTTGATAAAGCTTTGGATTTTCTCGCTATCGTCACCACGAAACTCTACTCCAATATCGCCTAAAGCCATTTGTTGGATCAACACATGAAGGAGAGTGTGAAGGGCTTGGAAATTGATAACGCCCTGTCAAAAGAAAGAATGAAGAGGACTTCAAAAAAATTAGAGAACTTACCTCTTGGCAGTTTAAAGCCACGTCTACCAGTTGTGGTAAATTCAATAGAACTGAACTTTTTGCCATTTTAGTGGAGTTTGACAAATAAAGGGAATATTTTTTTGACAGCTACTAACTGGGTTAAAAATAATGGAGCTTTTTTAATAGAACTTTTATGGTTTTTGCAAAACGTTATAGAATTCGTTAAAAACATCAAAACCTTGAGGAGTCTAGAAATAACAGCTGCATCTTGATAAAAATCTATATCTTTCATTAGAGCTTGATGGTCATTATTCTCATCGATGGTTTCACATTTTGCTATATATTGATACTCTTTCATATATAGTTTCAAGTCTTCAATCATAAAACACCTCAATTGGTACCTGATGATGTCGTCTAGACTATTAGTGGGATAGTCGCAAGAGACTATGGTCACACACTGAAGCATCTCGCTCTTGAAGACCGTGGAAATGACAAAAAACGCCATAATTGTAGAACCACCCACAAGTCTAGCAGCTAGTTTCTTGATCTTGAGCAGAGTGAGATTGGGAGCCTGGAAAAGGACTTGGTAGTAAAAAATGAAAGCGTACTCTATGTCTGTCCTTTGTATGGTCTTCCAGATAAAACTCGACAGCAGAAGAAACCCTCAAATTGCAAACCAAATGTCAATGTTAAACCTAAAGAGAAAAATTTTCCAGACGGGTACTCCTTTGGGTACCACCCAGAAAAAATGCATAGCTAAATAAACAGGGGAGATATCAAAAGCTGATTTGTCTTTCTCTTCTCTGTATCAGATCTGATGAAAGCGTGACACTGTTGGGGGGGAAGTACCGAGCATCCTCTTTGAACTGCAACTTCTGGACTACCAACTTTAAGAACTCATAGTATTCACCAGTCATCGTTGAAGATATAAGGGTAGTGTGGAACGTAATCTGCAAGAACTGTTGTGTTAATACAAAGAGTCGGCAACGAAGGCAACTTTGAAAAGTTCACTTCGCTACAAGGACCTAAAGGACTTTTAGAGCACTTGGAGCTATGTTCTCCTCAAAGTATGGATCAAACGTCACGACTCCTCCTTCTGGGTCAATAACAAAAGCGTTGTAGATGAAGTACTTTGTCAGTTGTTGGAAAATGTGGTGGTGTTCTAGAAACTTTGTTAAAAGTATAATATCACGAATATGGCTCTAAAATTGAAAATTTTTACGGTTTGTAGACCATCGACAATATTTAGCACGTCGGTACTGTTCAGAATGATGACATAGAGCTATGGTAACTCGTGACGGAAAAGAATTATGTTTTTCGTGTTCTCATGGTAGATATATGGTATGTTTGTCGGAACCAAAGCGTTGACCATGATGACATTCAATTCTCGGTGTTGCCACAAAATTCTGTTTACACATTTCTCCACCACCTTTGCTCTAGAAACCACCACCAAATAAACAACCAAAAGCCTGACCTTCATCGATGAAAACTGTTTATACGTAGCTGGAACGAAAACAACTGGAAAATTCAAGGATTTGTTATTTGTGTTCTTAGAAAATATTGTTGCATTGATTAATCAATTTGTATGCTAATTGAATAATCACATCGAATGAAAAGTTTCTCGGGACGCTTGACTTGACTAAAACCGTGGAATTTTTTCTACAAGAAATTAGCAGGCCCGGTTTTTCAATTGCTAATTAATCACGCAATTGAAAATTTTTGATTAACTTAAAGTTAACTTTTAGTAATCAAAAATGCGTTTTTCAATAATTCTTTGATTTGAATCTCTAAAGTTGTCAGGTTACATCAAGTTAATTACTTTTGACATCTGTCAACCAAAAAACTTGTTGCCATTTCAATTGAAAGTGAGTCGAAAAACTTTGCCCTAATAATGCACCAACTTTACCGTGGAAGAAGAATTGTTACTTGCCTTAGGAAGAAAATAAAAATGTCAAAGAGTGTAAAAAGTTTGACAATGTTACAAAGAAAGAAGAAAACTGAAACGAACTGTTGAAGTGGCAAAAGCTAGGGAGAAACGTGAGGGGGCTGAAAAAAAATGCTAACTTAAAGGACACGATTTTATTGAAACGACAAAATAAGAACAGCTTAGACAATCTGATAGTCTGGACATGTAATAAAACGAGAAGACGAAGACTTATGATTTTAAATTTGTCGGAATGATATTTTTTAAAGCTGATCTTTGACAAATTATCAGGTCAGTTTATGTTTGCTCTGTAAATTTGAAGTTTATTGGTTTTGAAAAGAAATAGTTTATATTAGCAAATTTTTAACATGTAAATTTCTATTCCTCAACATTCTGTTTAATTCATGAGACTACAGAAAAAACATTTACTCATATTTAAATAATGACAGTATGATTTGTATTTGTTTTGTTGTTGCGTTTTGAATTGTGGTATATTATTCATACAAAAACAACTACTAAATCAAGAAGTTTACATCATTTATTCCAAAAACAACACTACAATTTTAGATAGTATTTCCAGGTATTGCTTGGTTATTCGATTTTAGTGTTGTTTTAGTTTAATTTTTAGTGTTAAAATTAAATAAGAATTGAAAAAACACAGCGATACCTTTGGAATTAGTCTTGAGCAAAACTAATTTTGACTTTTGGTGGGTTAAATGCACTGTACTTGTAGCTGAACTTGTTCTGTCCAGATTTTCGCACAGAATCTGATTTGGAGCGGCAATTTTTCTCGATACAGAATCTTTAATATAGTTGTTTACTACCGAGGATGATTTCCATTCGCCCATTCGTTTAACGGTGATAAGATCAGCACCGTAGTTGCCAACATCGTAGCTGCAGAGCGGCGAAAACAATACTCAGTGTACGTTTCAGGATATGACAGCTTCAAAAAATTGGCAATCATTTCCATAACCTTTTACAATGCATTGATTTCCATAGGCTAAATGATACAGTCTATAGTTGACAAAGAATTAAAGTCGTTTGGGCAAATTAAAATTAAGTGTGAACATTCTGGGATAAAGTGTATGTACAATATGGTACTACTTGATCACAAGACTCTGTTGACGTCTTTGAAGATTTGACAGCTACTGGGATCAAGCCGTGTATTCTAGGTTCCTGCGACAATTCTTCTGGTGTCTTCGATAAAACTTTTCCGTTGCTCTTGAGAAACTGAAGCGTGTACTTCAAAAATGAGAGCTTCATAGGTGAAAACTACGTTATCACAAAGATGCACAAGAAAAGCTACATTTTGGTTGGTTCAAATTTCTATTGAGTGGTACCACCTCATCAAAGAGTACCTTACTGGAGGATCTCCCTTTTTCACGTAAAAGGCAACAATTTGGCGTCTTCTGTTCTAGGAGTGTCAGAGTCACTTTTCACACTCTACGTTTGCGTTCCAAACTTCTTGGATGAAACCTCTCAATTATTAATATATTCAAGTCAGAAGGACGTTATGGTTTTGTCTCTACATCTGTACTTTTCTTTCTTTGGGTTGATCAGTGCCGGAATTGCCCCCTTGGAAAATAAACTGGACTCTCCTACACATGAGTGTGTAAATCGGATTTTGCTGCGTTACTCTAACCTCACTGTCGTTATGGTAAATTTTCTGATCGGAACGAATTTTTCGTACATCTACCAGGAAACGTCTCGGGAGATGATAGTGGTAGGGTACGAACTCCCTGAGCTCTATATCATAACTTTGAATAAAAAACTAGAGAAGATTCTTAATAATTTGGAAAAAGCGAGAAATTTTAACCCACGGGCGAAATTCGTGGTGGTACTAAACGAGTTTCTTAAGTACGAGCAAATTTTTCATCTGTTGACAAAGTACTTCATTTACAACGTCATTGTGATAGATTTGGAAGGGAACGTAGTGACTCACGAACCGTACTATGGGGAAGATATAGCTCAAAGTACCCACTTCAATCATCTAGGTCCTTGTAGTACTTTGGATATAACAAATGATCTTTTTAATAAGCCGCTACCGACTCTCTGGAGAAATACAACAGTTCTTGCGCTTTACGCTCAACACTATCCTTACATTTACCAAGATGGAGCATCCATGGATGGTGAATACTACCAGTTCTTTGAGGTGATAGCCAAAAAACTGAGATTTCAACAAAACCTTATGAATGTTACATCAGTCGGTAACATTTCTTCTTCTTTCATGCTTGGTACTTTTTACCGAGCTGTTTTACTATTGTTGTATCAGATCTTTTACAGAAAAGAAAAAAACATGTGATTGTCAACCAAAGAAGAGCTAATTATTTGGAATATTTACAGTTTGATATAGTCCCCGTTGGTTTGGCTATGCATTTTCACTGGGTGGTACCTCGAGGGGTTCATGAACCAATTTGGAAAGTCTTCATTTCAAGGTTCGACGTTAAAGTGTGGATGGGTATACTGGGCTTGCTGGTACTCACGGGAATATTCTGGATTATGATTGATAAAAAAGCCCATGCCATTATGTACCATTATCAAATCCTCTTCGAAAAACCTATTTACAACTTGAACAAAATAAAGAAACTAGCTCCACGACTCGCGATAGGTTCCGCCATGATCTCCTTCTTGATCATCTCGGCCGTCTTCAAATCAGAGATACTCTTCTCATTAACTACAGTTTCTTTTAAGTATCCCATTGATAGTGTCCATGATATCATCGACAACCAATTGGGTTGCTACATGTCTCAAGACGTTAAGAATTACCTCCAAGATGACCATCCTTACTTACTAAAATGTACAGTCCTCGATGAAAACGATGACCACCAAGACATCATGAAAGACATTGCATTTCACCAGAACGCAGCTTTAGTCACTCGACTTCTTAAATATAAGTTCGCCTGCAACAAATTATACAAAATGGGCTTCGAAGAAGTTCCTATTCACGCGGTCAAAAAAATGGTCAAAATGGATTTTATGTTCGTTTTTTTCACCAAAGGCCATCCTCTTTTTCCAGCTTTTGCTAAAATTATTGAAAGAATGAACTCAGCTGGTTTAATCGGTTACTTTAGACAACAAGCATTTTATAAGATCAATAAAAATCTGATGGCACAAGAGACGATCGTTTCCAAGAAGATCACTCTTCAGCACATAAACAAAGCTTTCGTGGTGCTCTGGTTGGGGTTTTTAGTGGCTTTTATTGTGTTTTTGATAGAGGTTGGTAGTAAATACACAGGGTGTTTGTTCTTAAAATAAAATGTTGAATTAACATGACGAGTATCATTCATGACTCATCCCCGGAGTACCACTTCAGATTCAGATGTTCAGATGTTTTTTTTGTGTGGTCTAGATTTTTGTATAATTAAACTTTTCTTAAATTTTTTATGTCTTTTTAGTTTAGTTATTTAAAATTCGTTTGTTTTCTTAAATTATTAGATTAGTTCAGATTTAATTTTCATTTTATGCTTTTAAGCTTTTGGGTTTTAATGTTTTCCAAAATTTTGTCTGATTTTTAAAATTAAAATTTTTTATAGTATTTTTTTTTTAATTTTGTTTATTTTTTTCTTCAAAATTTCTTTTTAGTTTTTCCTCTTTTAGAATAATTGCTTTTTATATAAGAAAAGTCTCTTCATTTACAATAATTTTTAGGATTTCAACTAGATTTTTCAAGTTTTCTGGATTTTCCTAGACGTGAATATTTTTTCTCTATATTTTTGGGTTTTATAGTTTTTTAAGACTTCGTCTTCGTTCCTAAATTTTAATTTTAATTTTGTTTTTCAGTCTTATCTTTTAAGAATCTTCGTGATTTTTTGAATATTTTTCAAAATTCGTCTCTTGTTTTGACGTCAGATTTTTTAACTTTTAATATTTTGTACACTTCTCGGTCTCATAACTGATGTAATTTTTTAAAATTCATGTTTTTTGTCAAATTTTTGGGTCAGTCAGAAGTTTTGAATTTTTTGATTTTAATTTTTAAAATTTATTTTAACAAAGTTTATCTACTTATGAAATTTGGATTAATTATCTATAAAAATCCATACTAAAATGACATGACATTTTTATTTGTATTTACTTTGTTTTTACGTTATGTTTCGTAGTATATAATTTTATACAAAAACAACTATTAAATCGACAAAATTATATTCTTTAGTATTCACATTGTTATGGTGAATATAATTTTTTTAGTTTTCTCTCCCATATTTTTGTTGCTGCACAAAACTCCATGTGTGGAAACTCGTGGAAATAAAATTTTATCAATCTATAAAAATCTGACAGCCTTTAATTCTAGATTGAAATTTTTCAACCGAATAATTTAAAAAAAAAATGTGCTGGTGCATTTTTTTTGATCTGTGTTTTTTGAAGATGCTATAATTCAATTTTATATTATGAAAAGCTGTGATTTTTGAGACTTTGACCCGGCACATCCACCATTTTGAACGGAAATACATGTTTTTACGTTTATATAAATAGTTTTTTTTCTTAAGAAAATTGTTTGGAAGTTGGAAGTTAAAGACCAATTTGATTTCAATTTCTCCGAGTTTAGTAAATTGAATAAGTTTATTAGATTTTGGAAAACTAAAATTTATTATTTTGGCCCGGCGCATCCACCATTTTTAAAACAAAAAAATACATTTAACATTTATTGTAATAAATAATTGTGGTCTGAAAGTTGTCAAAATATGCCACTTACCAGCCTAATAGAGCGATTAATTTTCGATAACAATTTATAATAAACAATTTAGACTCCCGTAGGACACATTACACTGTAACACTGAACTCTAATAATAAATCACACAACGGAAATAAGCGTCAATAAATTTAATGTTTGCTGCACATAAAACGAAAAAGTAATCATTATTGATAAAATGATATTTCCGTGCGAGCCAAACAACAGTCATTTCGAATTTAGCAACGACTATGACTAGAAGAGTTATTTTTTTATTCTTCCTTACCTTTCTTCACTTTTGCTCTAGTTTCCGCTCCTTGGACATTGAGCCAGAAATCAACGACTGTGTTTCTAAAATAGTTTCTAGTTATTACCAACCGGGGACGTTTTTTCTAGCTGTGGAAACAAACATCAAACTGGAGTACCCTGTAATTTACCTAAAGGGGAAAAAGTTGAAAATCTTCGATCATTTGGTACCAAAGATGTACATCATTGATCTGACGACCGTTGGATTACAACAAGTGGTGGAATCTTTGGAAGAGATGGAGGTTTTTAACTCACGAGCGTACTTCATCCTAGTTTCGCGGAATTCTTCGAAAAATGAAGAAGTCTTCAGGTTGCTTTCAACCTACTATATATACAATGTGGTACTGCTTGATAAAAAAACGCTACTGACGTACGATCCCTTCGTTTTTGAAGATGTGAGAGCCACTGGGATCAAGCCGTACTCTCTTGGTTCCTGCGACAATTTTTCCGTCATCTTCAATAAAACTTTTCCGCTTCTTTGGAGGAACACCACCGTTGAATCAATGTGGACCAAGCACTTTCCGTACTTGTACATCGAAGATGGTACCTTTATAGGTGAAAACTACGCCGTCACGAAAATGTTACAAGAAAAGCTACAGTTTCAGCTCGTGTTACAAGAAGAAAAAGACACTGTCTTCTTCGGTTGGTACTACAGTTCAGTTGTGACATAAACTGGTTAGATTTGTTGCAGAGAAGAAAAAAAGACATGGTCAGTAATCTTCAAACGACCAACTCAACGAAGTTTTTGAAATTTGATGTGTTTGAGGTTGATCTAGCGGCTCATTTCTATTGGGTAGTACCACCTGGTCAAAAAGTACCGTACTGGAGGATCTTTTTTCTTCACGTCAATGGTCAAGTTTGGATGGGTCTTTTATTCAGCTTTGGGACGATGGTGGTTGCTTGGTGGTTCGTGGAAGACAACGACTTAGCGTCTTCGTTTTTTCTACACTACCAACTATTGTTAGAATTTGGGAATGTCAAAATCCGCAAGGTTTCAAAGTTGGCTTCTAGAGTCTTGACAGTTAACGCCATGTTCTCTTTTTTGATTATATCAACAGTTTTTAGGAGCATCCTCTTACAGACTTTTACAGAAAACCGCTACAGCTATCCTATTGACAACATTGACGACATTATAAGACACAACCTCAAGTGTTACGTTGCTGAAGACATGAAAACTCTCTATACAGTCCAACACTACAACGAGTACGTTTCCAACTGTACCACGATCCAAGAACACGACGACCAACAGGAGATTCTTCTCCGAGCTGCGTTCAACAAAGATGTGGCCACAATCTCAAGACTATTGAAATTGCGGTTCATCACCAATACTCTTCTGACCATGGGCTACGAAGAGAATCATCCTCATCTTATTTCGCGCCAAGTGAAGTTCGATTTCCTGTTTTTGTACTTCACTAAAGGTTTTCCCTTGTCTAGAAGAGTTAGTAAAATCTTGGGATGGATGAACTCAGCTGGGTTCATATCGTACTTCAGAAAATTAGTTGATTTTAAGATTAGTAAAGCTCTGAAGCACCACGAGAAAATGCTTACGAAGAACGTCAATTTTGGGCATATATCTCTGGCGTTTTATTTATTTTTATCAGGTTTAGGTATTGCTGTAGTGTGTTTTTTTATAGAATTAGGAATAAAAAAAATGAAGATTAGAAGAAAGCTCTTTGTAGAGGTAAAATTAAACACGATTTAAAAAAAAGACCCGGCGCATCCACCATTTCTACGCCCAAGGTCCTCAGAGTCAAATAACACTATTTTTTGAAAATAATTTATTAATGAAGAAATCTATTATTTATTTTCGATAAAATCGCTCACAATTAAAGTGTTTAATTTCATCGTTCCTATGTCCGCCGACTTTTTATTAGTATTAAGTATTGAAAATAAGCAGAGATAATTAGACATAATTTGAAAATAAATAAAACTGTTCGTGTCAGAGACAATAATAAATAAATATGAATAAAATCAAAACGTTAAATTAGTTGTAAGGACAACAAAAAATGAATTCCCAAAATACGTTAGAGTTATTCAATAAAATTTATTTAATTACAGTATCTTAGTTTAATTTAATCAAATTTGGAGCAAAATTGCATTAATTAAATTTGACTAAAATTTACTGGGATTTAGTTAGAGCTGATTCAACTTCGACACGTTCAAAAGCACTTTAGTTCATTTAATCGTATTCGAATAAATTTTCTGTTTTCGTTAATTTCAGATGTTCCGCTTCAGCCAATTATCTTCGAATTTTATTTATTTATTTTATTTTTATTTAATTGATCGTAGGATAAATCGTTTTCTTTAAATTCAGTTTAATGTTTTGTTGGTGTAAAAAACATATACTTCTTATTTAATCAATTTCAGTTTAATTTTCATACGAGTAGAGCAATTTAATCCCACTTTAGTAAATTGATTATGTTTATTAGAAATGTTTTCGTCAAATTTGGTTTGGAGTATTTGAGCTTAATACAATCAAGTTTAGTTTAATTTATTCTCGTTTGCTTCCAAGTAGTTAAATTTTGATAAACCTAGCACAATTTAGTTCCACCGAATCAAATTTCAATTAAATTTCACCGTTTAACTACTAATTATTGCGTTAAGATAAAAATTTCAGTTTTTTTTAGTTTAAACCATTTTAAGAATTTGATTAATCTGACTTAAGCTAACTTAAGCTAAATTTAATCAGTCTCACACTCAGTTGTTGTATTTTGACAAAATCTACTTCTACTTGATTCACTTTAGTTAAATTTGTGCTATTTAGTGCAATTTATTAGTTTGGTCATCTATTCCAAGTTCACGCCATTTTTATACTGTGAGTTCATTTAGTTTAATTTTATTTGTGTCTGGCTTCTGTTATCTAACCCACTTTAGATTAAATTACATAAATTTATTTTTATTTGTTTGATTTAGTCAGTTCAATTTATTTGTGTTTTTTTTTTTAAATAATGTTTAGTCTCAGTTCACTAAATTCGCTTTTAGTTGTTGTAATTTAGTTGAACTTAGTTCTGGATGCTTTCGACCTATTATTGATAGAAATAGCTATTTTCGGATCAATTTTAGTTAAGGATTGGAGTTTCCCGAAGAGACGAAGAGTGGGACGGCCACATGACGCTGTTTTTCTTTATTTGCAAAACATTGTGAATAAACACCAATCCTCCGATTAGTAAGCAAGCATAAAATCAATGAAAATGATAAAACAATCGTTTGTTTGTCACAAATACAAACGATTTTGACGTTTTTTACTTAACATCTTCCATCGTTTGTTCTGGGACCATCACTTTTGTTTTCTATGTTTCCAAGGTCTTGTATGTCGGGCTGTGCGAATTGCATCTAGTAGGAATATGCGGAATATTATAAAGATGGGGAGCGAAAAAGCCAGAAAAGAAATTAATGAGAAAGTCACGGATCCTAATGTGAAAAGAAAATACGCGTAGGTTTAGTAGTAGTCGAATTTATTTAGAAAAATTGAATTATTTAGTTAGAATTTGGGTGCCATCACTTGGTTTGCAGATGTAGAATGATGGTTTTCCAGAGTAATTCTTTTTGATGTGATCGATGACGTTGTTAACGGCCGAGGCTTTTACCTAAAGTAAAAAGATGTCTTTGTGATCAAGAACAATTTTTGTATCTCTTTTTTACAGAAGCAAAAATCTAGTAATCCACATATCTGTAGATATATAAATCCCCGAAAGTTCGAAAAATTCAGAATGTGGTAATTTGTTGTTTTGATCACAATTTAGGACTTTTATTGGTTTGAAGTTTGCACTCCGATTGGTGCAACCATCAAACTTTGCTTTTCTTACCAGAGTTACGGTGCAGCCTCCGAAGCCTCCCCCCGTCATCCTGCTGCCCAAGACCCCCTCAACTTGCAATGCCAACTCCACCAACTGATCGAGTTCGGCGCAAGACACTTCAAAATCATCCTTCAAAGAATCATGACTTTCCACCATCAACTGTCCAAACTTTTTATAATCCTTAGCTTTTAAAGCATTCGCAGCATCTGTGGTCCTTTTGATTTCGGTAACAGCGTGGCGTGCACGTTTGATAATGTTTTCGTCCGCATTGATCGATTTCAAATCTAAAAAAAAAAAATAAAAAAAACGGAAAAACTAACACATTTAGTTACATTGAATGTCTTCAAACTTGGCGTCTCTCAGACTTAGTTTTTTCAACAAAACAGCGGCTTCGTGACACTGACTCCTTCGGGAAGAGTATTCGCTTCCTGTGAGCTCGTGTTTGACGTTTGAGTTGGTAATTAACACCACGATGTCAGGATCGGATATTGGGAGTAAAGAGGAAGTCATGTTTCTACAGTCGATGAGAAGTGCATGGTCCTTTTTACCCATCATCGAAATAAACTGGTCCATGATTCCACAAGGGACGTCAGCGTAGTCCTGTTCAGCTTTCTGACAAGCGAGCGCTTTATCAGTGGGCCTAAAACAAGTTGGACTTCTTAAAAGAAACTCGCTTAATTCTAACTAACATGATTGGATTTGGCCCCACTAAAGCATCCAAGAAAGTATACGTAGCGACTTCCAAAGCGGCACTGCTTGATAAGCCACTCCCTGTTGGTACAGTGCTGCTGATCACCGCGTTAAATGCAGGAGGTGTGCCCCCATGATAGTTGGATATAACTCCTACAAGAAATTTTTAACACCTATTCTCTTGTTTACCAGTAATACCTTTGACGTAATTTGACCATTTCGGAAGTCCGGGTGGGATAGTTTTTACTGAGGCGTTTTCGTTAGGCATTTCAATGGTTATTTTTTTTTGTACGTCCACATCAAGGTTTGCAGTTATGACGGTGGAAATTCTTCCAGCGATTGCTTTACCAACGATGACCGTCACAAGAGGTAAAGCCTGTAATACGTGGAGTGTTTTAATTGGTTAGATAAGATACGTGGAACAAGTGAAGTGATTCGGAAAATTTAGCAATTAAAACGGAAAAATGGTTTATCATTTCCATTGTGTTACACCGTGCAATATTGTGATGCGATTAGTTCAATTCGGTGCTAAAAGTGTTTACAAAGTGTGACATCTTATCATAAATGATGATAAGTGTGCGGAATTTCTTAAAGTGCTTCATATTTTTAATACTTAAAAATTAAAATTTTTCCATTTTCTTTCTCATGAAAAAGTTTGTGTTTTTTGATTACGGCTTTGTTTAAAAATCTAGAAGAAAATTGGTTTTAACAATTTTTTCCTAATTAGTGATAAGAATTTTTGTAAAAAAGAAAAATATTAAAAAAAAACAAAAACAAAATGTCATTATCACATGTGTACTTTGTTTTTAACAGACAGGAAGTTTGGAAAATAATTTGAACAAATTCTAAAAAATGACAAATCTCAAAATGGTAAAAATGTTGTAAACAAATGGAAAGAAGAAAAACATTAAAAAATGAACAATTATGAAAATTCAAAGAAATTGGAATATTATGAAGACAATTTTAGATTTTTTTCTAAGAAAACGCCAAGAAATTGAAAAAACGCTATACAATTTTTCAAAAAAGCAAAATATTAAACACAAAAAATCAAATATGAAGAGTAGAATTTTGGAAGCTCTAACATACGTTCAAACATCTAAGAAATTGTAAAAACTATGAAACGTCTGAAACTGGAAAATAATTAAACCAATTTATAGATCTTAAAACAGTGTTTCGATCTTAAAATTTTTGTACATAAAATCTTAAGAATCTATGCAAAATCTCTTCTAATTTCTGTTTTCTACATTTGAATAGAATAGTCTAGCATTTTCTAAAACTAAATTCACAGCGAAATATTTCGTTTTCTAAAATTCCCAATCCGGTAGATATTTGTAAAATTCCTCGTTTTTGCGCTCACACAATTAGAATTTAAAGGAAAATTTTTGTCTTGCAGAAAATTAAAGGATTTAGCGATTTGTAATTTTTTTCTTGTTTTTTTTTCCTCTGTTTAAAAATGGCCGCACTTTATAAAACTAATTCTTTTGGCAAGAGCTAGAAATTTTATTTGGACATGCGGGAATTGGCGCATTCACTGCAGAAAACTGAAACTTTTAGCAAAAATTAAAATTTAATTTAGCCAGAGCACATTTTGGAGCATTCCAATTTGTGCTTTTTTCAAATTCAAGAAAATACAGAAAATTTCTCGTTTCTCTAACTCAGTAGATGAAATTTTAAAAAAGTAATCACGTTTTTTAAAATTAACGTTTTGGGTAAAAGAGATTTGACGTATCCATCATTTTTGTACCAATCTTAAAAACTCGTGAATATTTTATAGTAATTTGGAAAATTTCTTGGTTTTACGTTTAAACTACTAAAATTTAGAAGAAAATGCAGAAATCTGAAGGGTTTAGCAAAAAATAAAATTTCATTTACAAACTGTAAATTTTGGGATAATCGTATTTTTTATTAAATTCGTGGAAATATAAAAAAATCTTGTTTCTTGAAGTGACCAGATGAGATCTTTCAAAAAGTAGTGGCATTTCATAAAATTAACGCTGGGGGTAAAAATTACAAATTTTATTTGGAAATAAGAAACTTGGCGCATCCACCATTTATGCAACAATTTTAAAAATGTATATGCATTTTATGGATATTTGAAAAAAAAATTTTTTTACGTTTAAATAACTTAAATATCCGCATTTTAGTAAAATGAAGTTCTAAGTAAAAATTTAATGACTAAATTTTGTAGAAATTCGTATTTTGTTCTAATTTCTGAAGAAACATGGAAAATTTCTTATTTCAGCAATAGATACATTATTAAATTAAATTAAATTAAAATTAACGCTGTCATCAAAAGTATGTTTTTTTTTTGAAATGAGAAATGTGAAGCATCCACCATTTTTGCAACAATTTTAAAAATTTTTTTCATTCATTTTGTTTTGTGATTAGACAGATGGAATCTACGTAAAAATGTACTAAATTTAACGTAACAACACGTAAAACTAACATGTATCTTCAAATTTTGCAGTCTTTAAGATTTTGATGCTTTTTATTGATCAGTACCGAATTTGACTGTTTCTACTGTAAAAAAAAGCGTTAAAAATAAGGTCCAAAACTTGTACAAGATGACCATCATTGTTTAGATTTTGATTTTGATCCTACAGTTCACTTTTCAAATTTTAAGTGATGAAAATTCAAGAAGCCAAAAATGCAAAAATTTAGATAAAAAAAATCACGAAAAATAATCAGACCGATTTTTTGATCCCAAAGTCGTAAATATCTCAATACTTACTACTTAAACTAAATACTTTTAATGGCAGTTTATCACAGATTTGATAGTATCTTATTATTTTGTTTCTAAGCGCCAAAATTTTTTTTAATCTTAAATAGTATCTAAGGTAAATACATAAAATTAGTGATAATTCGCAAAAATATTTTTTATCTGAATTTTTATGCAGCACCTGACCAATAAACGCGATAAGGGCTGCTTGAAAAAATTATATTTGTTGAACAGTTTTATCACAAATAAATAAAAATTACATTAGCCAATTGTTGATATTGCTTACCTAGATTTCAATAAAGGCTCAAATTGCAAAAAAGTCGCAAATCAAATTCGCGCCAAAAATCATTTTCTTTTCGACGAAGAAACAGTTATCTGATTAAACATAATTTTATCTAAAAATGAAAAACAGACAAGAATTTTTTTTAAGAACTTACCATAGGCATTACGAATCCATCATTATAATCGATGTGTTCCCCAATCAAATTAACCCTCCCAGGGGCAAAAACAGCAACGGTGGCATCTTCATTAAACTCACTTTTGAAAATTTCCTTCGCGTCTGCAACGACAGTTGCAATGTCAGGTATGTGTTCTGCCATTTTTGGCGACTTGAATTAAGTGTGAATTGGAGAAGGAATTTCACCGTGAATTCAATTAATTCGTCATTGAAAAGTTACTGAAGGTGCGCTACCTCCAAAGGGTTTCAAGTACTTGCGCTTCAAGTGATAACGTCGCTAAGATAGATAAAACAATTCAAAAATAACTCGAAAACGTCTATTAATGTAATCGGACTAATTCCACGATCACGATGTCAGTCGGTGACCCATTAATAGGTAAATATGTAGAATTTACATTCTGGGGAAAACAAATTGAGGTTAGGTTAAGTAGCTTTCAGGTTCCTTTTTCTTGTCGAATTCGCAAAAATGATAAGAAATTGTGATAATTTGTTGTCAAAAAATCACGGATTATAGTCACAATCTCGAATTTTTGCAGTGTTTTTGAAAAAATCTTCCATGGTGGGTTGATCCAAAATCAAAATTTATTCAACAGTGATGCGTTCTCCTGTCCTCACGGACGGAACGGATTTGGACGATTTTAAGTACAGCTCCAGCTTGAGAGAAGTTCAAAATTGTAAGAACGTAAAGACGTCTTTGGGGAAGTTTCGCTTGTTGGTGCGTCACTGCTTAATGAAAAATTGTCTCCACTTTCCCTTACAATCGATAGTAAGTGTGATCATTTTCGTGTCTGAAATTGCCCTGAACAAGCTTTTTATCTAAGACACTCGATAATCGGAGACGAAATTCTGTCGGCTATGTAGCAATGTAGCAAAAATGAAAAAAAAAAAAAATGAATTGCATTCAGTTGAAAAAAAAATGAAGTTAAAAGTATAATTTTGATTTACTAAGTCAAATTTAGTTTCACTTAGTCTAAATTAGTTCAGTTTGGTTAAATTTAGTATTACTGACTCGATCAATCGATAATCACTCGATTAGATTTAGTTGAATTTTGATTCATTTAATCCTTGGTTGAATTCTGTTCGCTTTAATCGTAAGTTTTATTCGATTTTATTTTTACAATTTAGTCTTTAGAACTATTTAGTTGAATTTACTGTGATTTATAGAAATTTGGTTGTATGTTGATACATTTTGTTCCCTTTGTTCCAACTTATTTAAATTTAGTGTTTAAACAAACTTTTTTTTAGTAAAAATTTTGGGTGCGGCGGAAATTAATTAATCAATGTAAAAATACAAAAATTTCGAATTTTGAAGCAGAAAATATAAAATAAACTTGAAAAGAATATTATATAACAAATTATACAATCCAAAAAAATGGAAATTGTTAATGGTAAAGAAATTTTTGAACAATAAAACTTTTCCATTTTCCAGGAAAAAACAAATGTAAAAATATGATCTAATGATTCTGACGGTAAACTTTGAAATAAAAAAAAAATACTGAAAATGCTGTGTTTGTACATTTTTTTATATTATTTTCCCCTTCATTTTGTAAGCGTGCGAACATCAATCTACGCCACCTCCGACTAAATAACTGCGCACAAATTCTCTCCTACACACAACAGACACATTTCTTAGAATTCCGCGAACCTCATAATTTACTCAACCTTTGCCTTCCACAACAATAAATCGCCTCTAATTTTCCTATTCCCACGCATCAATCAATATCTTTTCATATTCCTCCGTCTCGAACCTAACTTCACTACAAAATCGATTGCGGTGCCCATAAATAGTTCGCTAATTATGTCGTTCGTTCATTGTAACCCAAACCAAAACAAAGGACAAATTTTGGCCTTGTAGTTCACATTTGTGATCTAACCTCCACAGATATCGCAACGTGAAGTGTAGCGATGGCTGTGTACACCGCTGAGGACGATGAAAACGTCCAAAGGATCCCAAATGAAAGAGAAAAAGGATTCGGACACAACTTGAGGAAATATCTGCGGGAATACAGCGAAATGACGGGAATCCATGGGCTGCGTTACGTCACTGAAAAGAGATCACGATGCGAAAAGTGAGTATTTTGTGCCGTGGTGAGGGTTCATGGTACATTTCCAGAGTTGTCTGGGGGATCGTGTTGTTAATCTCCCTAGGTGGTTGCATCTACATGATCTACGAGATCCTGGACAAGTATGAGAATAGTCCAGTCGTGGTCAGCTTTGCCACGGAAGATACTCCGATTTACCAAATACCATTTCCGGCCGTCACAATTTGTCCAGAGCTCAAAGTCTCAAAGTCTAATTTCGATTACTCAAAGATTCATAAGAAGATCAAAAACAACGAAACTGTGGATCCAGAAACGTGATAAAAAGACACAGTTTTCACGCTGTTCTATACGTTATTTTTTTTAGGGAGAAAATTTACCAACATTTAAGCCTTTTGTGTGATGAAAGTGATGAGGAGTTTGTAAAAAAACATACAACTGTGGGTGAAGATTTTTATGATACTGTTGATAAGGTGAGATTGTGCTGGGAGAGAACTGAGCTTTAAAAGTGTTTCTAGCTCCACTTATCTCAGGATGATTTCATGGTTTTTTGTCAACTTGAAACACTTGTGCCTTGCGAAGACATTTTCACTCCGGTGTTTATTGATGGTGGAATTTGTTACTCTTTTAATATATTGGGACGTCAAGAAATATTCAGGGATCATGTGTAAGTTAGACTGAAAAAACTTTTTTTTGTTTACAGAAAAATCGCTCATGCAGTTTTTATATTGTATGTATAGTTTTGACCACAGTACAATGACTACATTTATTGGCCAGATCGCGAAACAACACAAAAGTACAAACAAATGTAATTTTATTTTAATTTTTGGCTGGAGATTTTTCAGATATTTTTTTTTAAATGGAGTAATTTCTCGGGATCATAACGAACCAAACGAAAAAAAAAACGCATATCCATCGTTCGAACGTGAGTTATAGTTTTGAGATTAAAAAAGTTTCATAGAAAAAATCACTTTCAGTTTTCCTGAATTTTCAAAATTTCCTGCTAACTTTTATTATATACGTGAACATTATAATTTCGTTATAAAATTTTGTAAAATTTAAATAGAACATCTTCATTACCAAAAAAATGAACGGATTTTCTAGGCTGCAAAACAACTCTCTGGCATCGAGAAATAACAGCGTAGTTTGTAGCAGGCGAATATAAAGTATCGAACGATCAAGATAATTTGTAATCGAGTCATCTTTGACACCGAAAACGTATGTCTATATTTGATTGACACTTATAAATGTCAGTCTTTTAATAGTTCTCTAATTTTTCTGTAGTTTTATAGTTCTTTCTGGCCTCATGATATGTATAAACAAAAGTGACGAAAATTTTCGTGTTGTATAGCTTGAGACTGATTTTTAACTTGTCGATCCAAACGTGGTACTAAATTTTTTATCTTTGACATGTTTTTTTAAATTATAGTTAAAACGTTGTTTTGAATCTTCTCTGATTTTTGATTTTCAGACTCTAAAGTAAAATTTTAAGGTTTTGATTTCTACTTTTCTACTCTAATTTGATTTTGATAACAATATTTGCTCAGAATTTAAAAATCTTCAAGTTTTCGAGTTTTAGAGTTTGATATTTTGTAGATCTAAAAGTCTGTAAAATGTTAATCTCCGATCTTTATATTTTTGACCATGAATCTCTCATTTTTTAGTGACAACTTTGCTGTCAAAGTAGTTTTGTTTTTTAAGTCTTTTTTATATTTCTAAAATCAACATTTGGAAAAAATCTATCCATTTTTTATTATTATAGAAAGAAAAAAAATTCAAAGTCGAATTTAAACATGTTGGGGCATTAAAGTTTATTTTTTTTGTATTTACATTATGGAATTTTTTTTCAGGATCTCAAAAATTTTGGTACTTTCAGTGTGCACCGGTCCAAAGTTTTTCATCTGTTTCGTGAAATTTTAAATTAATAAATAAATCTGATGGTATCAAAGAAATTTAAAAATTCTTGCAAAAGTTCTAAGAAATTTATAAAATTTGAAGAGGGTTAAAGAAATAAAATTTTACAAATTCTAGCTCAAAATTGTTTCAAATATTTGAATCTTATCTGATATCTGACATCTTCAAAATTTAAGAATTTTCATGAAACTAACTTTTAGGATTGAACTAACTGAAGATTTTCCATTTTTTCTTGAGACTTGACAGAACTAAGAAACTAAGTTCATTATTTTTTGCCTTTTAAATTGCCTTTCGGGTAAACACTGCGTATATTTGATGAGTTATCGAGAAATTTTGGAAAATCATTACCGAGATTTTAAGACTGAATAAAATTTGAGTTGTCTGAAGATTCTATTATTTCTAAGTCAAAATTCTTTTAGGAAATCCCTTCAGATATTTAGGAATTCTGAGACGCTCAAGATTATAAAGCAGATTTTTAAAGTTGAAATAATTTTGAAGATTTCATCTCATGATCTTACAACGTATCAATTTAAAAACATTTCATTCGATTTTCGAAATTCTAGCGTACAATACAAAAACTACTACCACGTCCCGAACAACTCCGCAGACAATTTCGACCTAGAAACGGGCTACTCAAAATCTGCAGGAATTCACACGTACCCACGAAGAGCCTTAATGTCAGGCGCCGACGAACCACTGCTCGTGTTCTTAAAATACAATACAAGCGACACTGACCGTTTCTGCAACTCATATTTGGACGGGTTTTCGGTAAAGACAAAACCCTCAAAAAAAAATCATCGTTATGAAATTGCAGGTACTAATCCACAACGCCTGGGACGTCCCTCGAATCTCAAAGCACTACTTTCTGCTAGCTCCTGGTAAAATCGCAATGACAGCTATGGAACCCGAAATGGTAGAAACATCCCAAACTGTCCGAAGATTCCACCCCGAAAAACGAAAGTGCTACATGAAAGACGAACACCCATTAAAACACTTCAAATTTTACACCCAATCAAACTGTCTCCTGGAATGTTTGACGGAATTCACTTTAGAGACATGTGGGTGCGTACATTTTGCGATGCCAAGTGAGAAATTATTTTTTTTATTTGTTTTTATTTAAAGTTGATTTTAGGGAATAAAACAACGGCGATTTGTGGCAACGAGATTTGCATGGAAGAGGCAGAATGTGAGTTTCACCGCGTTTTTTTCACTAGGACACTCATTTTGGTTTCAGCTAAGATGAAAGAGAAAGAATTAGAATCCCGATTGAGAGGAGAAAAATTCTGTGACTGTAAACCTGCGTGCACGGACATAAAATACAACGTGGAGACCTCGCATAGCCATTTTCACTTCAAGGAGTACTTCCAGGAAACAAATGGAGAGAATTTTGATTCCGTGTCTGTAACACTCACTTTCAACTCTTATTGTACTAATGACTATTTGTAGCTCGACTGATTCCTTCTCAGTCCTTCAGATTTATTTCAAGAACGAACAGTTTCTAAGCATGGAACGAAACGAATTGTACGGTGTCTCTGATTTAATTTCGAATTGGGGAGGTTTGTTGGGACTTTTTACAGGATTTTCGTTGATTTCAGGAATTGAGATTATTTATTTTTGTTCGTTGCGACTTTTCTATAACGAGAGGTTGTACGGACTTTGGTCAGGACCTCCAAGCTAAAATTTATCTGATACGCTTACTTGATAAATATACAAAGTGTTTCACGAAGATGTACATTCCTTCAAACCTGTAATAGATCCACATGTATCCGAACCGTCTAGCTGTTTCTGGGGTCTTAAATGCTCAGAACCCGCTCTTATCTCCACTTCGAAAATCGCAAAATTTTTCCTACTCAATCGATGGAAATTTATTGGTTTTTTAGCTCTTCCTCCATAACTTCTAAACCAGTCGACATGTCGGCATGACATTTTGCACGCTAGTAGAACTCGTCGAGAGCTACCTGTCTACGCCATCATTCTGCTCAAAAAACTTTTGGTCCAGTTTATACTGGATTCTTCATTTGTTTTTTGTAGGGCGTGGTCGGATTCTTCATATGTAGGTTTGTGAGGAGGCATCTTTGTATCATAAACTTTCGGCGATAGTTTTTGTGTTGGTATTTCTAACTGTAAAATTCAATTACTATTACCCATTTCTGAAAAAACTATGCTTAAAAAATTAAGTAAAAAGTTACGAATATATAATTTACAAGTGTTAGTTACATAGTAACAAAACGACAGCTAAAATTATTAAAAATTCATACCTAGTTCCAACTATGAAATTACACAATAAGAAAACTACTATAATACCGTTGAGGCGGGCGGTTTTAATAAAAAGACTGCTTTCGCATGTTAAGGTATCGCTACAGGTCTACAGTCGTCAGGTCGTCTCGTTTTAACGCTGCTGTTACTGTAGACCTGTAACGACCCATAGTTTGCGATTATCGTTCTTATTGCTTTTTAGGGTGGGAGGCCCCACCTACGGTTTTTCTCGGCGCGGATTTTCAAATCATTTTAAATTGTCTCAACCACGTACAGAATAAATGCACTGAAATTCCACAATGTCACTAGAAAGGCGCACCAACCGTCGTTTCTAAAATCCCTAGTATTTAAAAAAACCGTGTTGCAGGCATGCTGCTATTTACTTATCTCTTCTAGTTCTGGACAATTCACAAATATTTCGTCCAGCATCAAAAACAGACGGAGCTCTTAAACGTCATTTGATTAGAACTCAAAATATGTGGTTAGTGTGAGTCTCTTCTTCTAGAACTCAAAATATGTGGTTAGTGTGATCTCGTGCAGCATTAGTGCCATAGTTAGCCACCATACAAAATTACGGCATAATTATGCAATTACGCAATCTTTAATGCGTTCCAGCTGTATATAAAAATGAGGTTGTGTTTCCTCTAGGGTCTTTAAACGGTCACGTGATGCACGCGCCCAATTTCGTGACAGTGGCGTTGCGCTTGGATATAAAGTCATAAGCCATCTTTCAACAATACAAAATGTAGATTTTAGTTATTTTATAAATGTGTACCATCGCCAAACAATGATAATGATGCAAACGTCTATAATTTCAACATTTGAAATTCACGCATAATTTCTTACTTGATAATGTTTGAGCCCACGAGTTGTCGGCGCCTATGAATTTGAAGCTTTTGTTCAACGAAACTTAACTACGATTTGCCGAAAAATTTACACCGCCTGCTTCGATTTGGACTTTTTGATCACTTTGTATGAGAGATAACTTGAAAACTCCAAGACTTTCCATATTTCAATGAGAGCAAATACGCACCAGTGAAACCATATTTATTGCAAAAACAGCCATAAAAATTAATAAACGAGTGTTAACCACGAATTTACTGGAAAAAAGAACATTGAAATTTTGAGGTTAGGTTATCGTCGTTAGTGGTTGCTATTACATGATCGAATTTGGTGGGTATCAATTCTGGGAGGTGGTTCGGTTCGTATTTACAAAATTTTTATTGTGGAGATTGTTTTTATGTTTGACAAGTGTAGTGGTAGGGGTGCCACCTGTAAATTAAAAAAAAACACTTGTTCCGAGGCGCTTAACGAATTAATGAAAGCACATATATTACGAACAAATGCATTTTTTTTAGACAACACAACTGAACTTGACAGATGAAATCTTGAGAGAAAAAATAAAATTAAGAAAATTAAAAAATGCTGTACGCATTCAATTATTGTATTTCAAATTGTTCCTGATGTCCCAAGTATTCACTGAGTAAATGTAGAAAAGTTTTAAGACTTCCTGTATATTTACTAGGCCGCATATATTTATTATTGGCATAAATACAATTTACCTTCTTATCAGTGCGATGAAGAAAGAGCGACTTTTTTGCTCTGTCAACAAAAACCCTTAATTCGTCACGTAATCGGCTGTTTGCTCGTTTAGTCTCTTTGTAAAATCAAACGTGTTCGCTTATGAATTTTGTGAGTGCTCCGAATTAAAAGTGATTTTTAATAATTAATACACTTTGAGTTACTGACATCGTTTAATTGTTTGTTGTGACTTTTTCAAGATTTGAACAATATCAGTTTTGGGTTTTTGATTTAGGGAAGCAGATATCTGTATATTGTTTGATTTTCTTAACACTATGTCCATGTATACGTTCATATGACTTATCATTGTACGCTTTTTTTTTTAATTAAAGATGGGCTGGTGCCAAGTGGTGACAAGTGACCGTGAGGTGATTTTTTGTCTACTTCTGTGTTTAAAAACAAATTTTATTAGAATCGTATTTAACTTAATAGTGGTTGATTGTTAAGTGAGCAAGGAGGAGGAGTTGCAGACTTGTGTTGAGAAGACTTTCTGACTATGAACTACAAGGGCCAGGATTTAAATGGTAAGTTTGTCTTAAACCAAATTTGAAGTATTGATTATTGACATTTTTTGTTTTATTTTGTTTCAGTAAGTCTACAATAAATCTATAATACTATTATGGGTGCGCCAAAAATGGAAGCGTCCTCAAGCCGCTTCAAGGTCAAAGTTGACATCGATAGGAATGAAGAGGACAAATTGAGGTTCAAGGTCAGATATATTGTTTCTAAATTATTATAAACAAAAACTGCAAAAATCTTGAAAAATAGCGGAGTTACGGCGGGTAAACAAGAGAGTATAAGTTTGAAATTAAATATTAAAAATCCATTCCACACTTGTCCGTCATAATCGGTCAATAAATAAGCGAGAAAAGGGCAAAAATTTCTCAGTGGAAAACAAAAAACGTCAGGGAGAATTTTAATAGAGCAATCGGTGACGGGAGAACAGATGCATGTTGGGTTAAAATTCTCTTAAAATCGGTGGTTAAATAAGGAAGTTACGGACGAAAAACGCTTCAAGGTCGTCGTTTTCATTTGACCTTGTTCGGGTAATTTAGAAGATTTTTGTGTTACAAGCAAGATAAACCCATGTTGTTCCACACAAAAAAAAAAAAAAAAAAAAAAGAATGAGAGAAAAGAGTCATCAAGCAAGAAAATTAGGGATCAAAATTAGGGTAGAGTCCAAAAAATCTCTTGAAAATCTATGATCCCCTATAAATGTGGTCCTATCTTACGTAGAATTTCACGAGGAATCCAACGGTGCCACGGGAATTCCTGTACGACCCCGGGTTCAAAAGTTGCATTTTGCGTCGAAATGGCAATTTCTTCGAGCGGCTGTTATTTATTTACGACTTTATATCCGTAATTTAAAATTTTTTTTCCTAATGATGACGCGATTCACGCCGATTGTTTTGTCGTAGATCAACAGCTCGGATCAAGAGCTCTAAGCGCGCAAAATTATATTCCTGTACGTAGACCGGTTTAGAAGATATGAACAAATTTCTAAAAATCAACAAATCTTCATCTCCATATTTCGCTAGACCTCCCCTGACTTCCCCAGAACTCGCCTGACCTCGTCTGACCATGCCTAACCTCCCCTGACCCCGCCAGACCTAGCCTGATCTCGCATGACCCCGCATGACCTCGGTTGACCCCGTCCGATGACCTCGAGTAACCCCTATCCCCATACCATGACCTAGGTTAACATCGCATATACTTAAAACTCATTTAACTGGGAACCCCGAACTTCTACGTCAATTTTGAGGATACTTTTGAATTCCTCGTAAAATTCTGCGTAATATAGGACCAAATTTATAAAGATTTAGGCAAAATTAAACGATTTAGAGAAACCTACCATGACCTAGGTCAACATCGAATAATTAAAACCCATTTAACTCGGAACCCCGAACTCGTATGTCGATTTCGAGGATACCGTTGAATTCCTCGTAAAATTCTGCATAACATAGGACCAAATTTATAAAGATTTAGGCAAAATTAAACGATTTAGAGAAACCTACCATGACCTGGGTCAACATCGAATAATTAAAACCCATTTAACTCGGAACCCCGAACTTGTATGTCGATTTCGAGGATACCGTTGAATTCCTCGTAAAATTCTGCATAACATAGGACCAAATTTATAAAGATTTAGGCAAAATTAAACGATTTAGAGAAACCTACCATGACCTGGGTCAACATCGAATAATTAAAACCCATTTAACTCGGAACCCCGAACTCGTATGTCGATTTCGAGGATACCGTTGAATTCCTCGTAAAATTCTGCATAACATAGGACCAAATTTATAAAGATTTAGGCAAAATTAAATTTTTTCGAGCGGCTGTTATTTATTTACGACTTTATATCCGTAATTTAAAATTTTTTTTCCTAATGATGACGCGATTCACGCCGATTGTTTTGTCGTAGATCAACAGCTCGGATCAAGAGCTCTAAGCGCGCAAAATTATATTCCTGTACGTAGACCGGTTTAGAAGATATGAACAAATTTCTAAAAATCAACAAATCTTCATCTCCATATTTCGCTAGACCTCCCCTGACTTCCCCAGAACTCGCCTGACCTCGTCTGACCATGCCTAACCTCCCCTGACCCCGCCAGACCTAGCCTGATCTCGCATGACCCCGCATGACCTCGGTTGACCCCGTCCGATGACCTCGAGTAACCCCTATCCCCATACCATGACCTAGGTTAACATCGCATATACTTAAAACTCATTTAACTGGGAACCCCGAACTTCTACGTCAATTTTGAGGATACTTTTGAATTCCTCGTAAAATTCTGCGTAATATAGGACCAAATTTATAAAGATTTAGGCAAAATTAAACGATTTAGAGAAACCTACCATGACCTAGGTCAACATCGAATAATTAAAACCCATTTAACTCGGAACCCCGAACTCGTATGTCGATTTCGAGGATACCGTTGAATTCCTCGTAAAATTCTGCATAACATAGGACCAAATTTATAAAGATTTAGGCAAAATTAAACGATTTAGAGAAACCTACCATGACCTGGGTCAACATCGAATAATTAAAACCCATTTAACTCGGAACCCCGAACTTGTATGTCGATTTCGAGGATACCGTTGAATTCCTCGTAAAATTCTGCATAACATAGGACCAAATTTATAAAGATTTAGGCAAAATTAAACGATTTAGAGAAACCTACCATGACCTGGGTCAACATCGAATAATTAAAACCCATTTAACTCGGAACCCCGAACTCGTATGTCGATTTCGAGGATACCGTTGAATTCCTCGTAAAATTCTGCATAACATAGGACCAAATTTATAAAGATTTAGGCAAAATTAAATTTTTTCGAGCGGCTGTTATTTATTTACGACTTTATATCCGTAATTTAAAATTTTTTTTCCTAATGATGACGCGATTCACGCCGATTGTTTTGTCGTAGATCAACAGCTCGGATCAAGAGCTCTAAGCGCGCAAAATTATATTCCTGTACGTAGACCGGTTTAGAAGATATGAACAAATTTCTAAAAATCAACAAATCTTCATCTCCATATTTCGCTAGACCTCCCCTGACTTCCCCAGAACTCGCCTGACCTCGTCTGACCATGCCTAACCTCCCCTGACCCCGCCAGACCTAGCCTGATCTCGCATGACCCCGCATGACCTCGGTTGACCCCGTCCGATGACCTCGAGTAACCCCTATCCCCATACCATGACCTAGGTTAACATCGCATATACTTAAAACTCATTTAACTGGGAACCCCGAACTTCTACGTCAATTTTGAGGATACTTTTGAATTCCTCGTAAAATTCTGCGTAATATAGGACCAAATTTATAAAGATTTAGGCAAAATTAAACGATTTAGAGAAACCTACCATGACCTAGGTCAACATCGAATAATTAAAACCCATTTAACTCGGAACCCCGAACTCGTATGTCGATTTCGAGGATACCGTTGAATTCCTCGTAAAATTCTGCATAACATAGGACCAAATTTATAAAGATTTAGGCAAAATTAAACGATTTAGAGAAACCTACCATGACCTGGGTCAACATCGAATAATTAAAACCCATTTAACTCGGAACCCCGAACTTGTATGTCGATTTCGAGGATACCGTTGAATTCCTCGTAAAATTCTGCATAACATAGGACCAAATTTATAAAGATTTAGGCAAAATTAAACGATTTAGAGAAACCTACCATGACCTGGGTCAACATCGAATAATTAAAACCCATTTAACTCGGAACCCCGAACTCGTATGTCGATTTCGAGGATACCGTTGAATTCCTCGTAAAATTCTGCATAACATAGGACCAAATTTATAAAGATTTAGGCAAAATTAAATTTTTTCGAGCGGCTGTTATTTATTTACGACTTTATATCCGTAATTTAAAATTTTTTTTCCTAATGATGACGCGATTCACGCCGATTGTTTTGTCGTAGATCAACAGCTCGGATCAAGAGCTCTAAGCGCGCAAAATTATATTCCTGTACGTAGACCGGTTTAGAAGATATGAACAAATTTCTAAAAATCAACAAATCTTCATCTCCATATTTCGCTAGACCTCCCCTGACTTCCCCAGAACTCGCCTGACCTCGTCTGACCATGCCTAACCTCCCCTGACCCCGCCAGACCTAGCCTGATCTCGCATGACCCCGCATGACCTCGGTTGACCCCGTCCGATGACCTCGAGTAACCCCTATCCCCATACCATGACCTAGGTTAACATCGCATATACTTAAAACTCATTTAACTGGGAACCCCGAACTTCTACGTCAATTTTGAGGATACTTTTGAATTCCTCGTAAAATTCTGCGTAATATAGGACCAAATTTATAAAGATTTAGGCAAAATTAAACGATTTAGAGAAACCTACCATGACCTAGGTCAACATCGAATAATTAAAACCCATTTAACTCGGAACCCCGAACTCGTATGTCGATTTCGAGGATACCGTTGAATTCCTCGTAAAATTCTGCATAACATAGGACCAAATTTATAAAGATTTAGGCAAAATTAAACGATTTAGAGAAACCTACCATGACCTGGGTCAACATCGAATAATTAAAACCCATTTAACTCGGAACCCCGAACTTGTATGTCGATTTCGAGGATACCGTTGAATTCCTCGTAAAATTCTGCATAACATAGGACCAAATTTATAAAGATTTAGGCAAAATTAAACGATTTAGAGAAACCTACCATGACCTGGGTCAACATCGAATAATTAAAACCCATTTAACTCGGAACCCCGAACTCGTATGTCGATTTCGAGGATACCGTTGAATTCCTCGTAAAATTCTGCATAACATAGGACCAAATTTATAAAGATTTAGGCAAAATTAAACGATTTAGAGAAACCTACCATGACCTGGGTCAACATCGAATAATTAAAACCCATTTAACTCGGAACCCCGAACTCGTATGTCGATTTCGAGGATACCGTTGAATTCCTCGTAAAATTCTGCATAACATAGGACCAAATTTATAAAGATTTAGGCAAAATTAAATTTTTTCGAGCGGCTGTTATTTATTTACGACTTTATATCCGTAATTTAAAATTTTTTTTCCTAATGATGACGCGATTCACGCCGATTGTTTTGTCGTAGATCAACAGCTCGGATCAAGAGCTCTAAGCGCGCAAAATTATATTCCTGTACGTAGACCGGTTTAGAAGATATGAACAAATTTCTAAAAATCAACAAATCTTCATCTCCATATTTCGCTAGACCTCCCCTGACTTCCCCAGAACTCGCCTGACCTCGTCTGACCATGCCTAACCTCCCCTGACCCCGCCAGACCTAGCCTGATCTCGCATGACCCCGCATGACCTCGGTTGACCCCGTCCGATGACCTCGAGTAACCCCTATCCCCATACCATGACCTAGGTTAACATCGCATATACTTAAAACTCATTTAACTGGGAACCCCGAACTTCTACGTCAATTTTGAGGATACTTTTGAATTCCTCGTAAAATTCTGCGTAATATAGGACCAAATTTATAAAGATTTAGGCAAAATTAAACGATTTAGAGAAACCTACCATGACCTAGGTCAACATCGAATAATTAAAACCCATTTAACTCGGAACCCCGAACTCGTATGTCGATTTCGAGGATACCGTTGAATTCCTCGTAAAATTCTGCATAACATAGGACCAAATTTATAAAGATTTAGGCAAAATTAAACGATTTAGAGAAACCTACCATGACCTGGGTCAACATCGAATAATTAAAACCCATTTAACTCGGAACCCCGAACTTGTATGTCGATTTCGAGGATACCGTTGAATTCCTCGTAAAATTCTGCATAACATAGGACCAAATTTATAAAGATTTAGGCAAAATTAAACGATTTAGAGAAACCTACCATGACCTGGGTCAACATCGAATAATTAAAACCCATTTAACTCGGAACCCCGAACTCGTATGTCGATTTCGAGGATACCGTTGAATTCCTCGTAAAATTCTGCATAACATAGGACCAAATTTATAAAGATTTAGGCAAAATTAAATTTTTTCGAGCGGCTGTTATTTATTTACGACTTTATATCCGTAATTTAAAATTTTTTTTCCTAATGATGACGCGATTCACGCCGATTGTTTTGTCGTAGATCAACAGCTCGGATCAAGAGCTCTAAGCGCGCAAAATTATATTCCTGTACGTAGACCGGTTTAGAAGATATGAACAAATTTCTAAAAATCAACAAATCTTCATCTCCATATTTCGCTAGACCTCCCCTGACTTCCCCAGAACTCGCCTGACCTCGTCTGACCATGCCTAACCTCCCCTGACCCCGCCAGACCTAGCCTGATCTCGCATGACCCCGCATGACCTCGGTTGACCCCGTCCGATGACCTCGAGTAACCCCTATCCCCATACCATGACCTAGGTTAACATCGCATATACTTAAAACTCATTTAACTGGGAACCCCGAACTTCTACGTCAATTTTGAGGATACTTTTGAATTCCTCGTAAAATTCTGCGTAATATAGGACCAAATTTATAAAGATTTAGGCAAAATTAAACGATTTAGAGAAACCTACCATGACCTAGGTCAACATCGAATAATTAAAACCCATTTAACTCGGAACCCCGAACTCGTATGTCGATTTCGAGGATACCGTTGAATTCCTCGTAAAATTCTGCATAACATAGGACCAAATTTATAAAGATTTAGGCAAAATTAAACGATTTAGAGAAACCTACCATGACCTGGGTCAACATCGAATAATTAAAACCCATTTAACTCGGAACCCCGAACTTGTATGTCGATTTCGAGGATACCGTTGAATTCCTCGTAAAATTCTGCATAACATAGGACCAAATTTATAAAGATTTAGGCAAAATTAAACGATTTAGAGAAACCTACCATGACCTGGGTCAACATCGAATAATTAAAACCCATTTAACTCGGAACCCCGAACTCGTATGTCGATTTCGAGGATACCGTTGAATTCCTCGTAAAATTCTGCATAACATAGGACCAAATTTATAAAGATTTAGGCAAAATTAAATTTTTTCGAGCGGCTGTTATTTATTTACGACTTTATATCCGTAATTTAAAATTTTTTTTCCTAATGATGACGCGATTCACGCCGATTGTTTTGTCGTAGATCAAGAGCTCTAAGCGCGCAAAATTATATTCCTGTACGTAGACCGGTTTAGAAGATATGAACAAATTTCTAAAAATCAACAAATCTTCATCTCCATATTTCGCTAGACCTCCCCTGACTTCCCCAGAACTCGCCTGACCTCGTCTGACCATGCCTAACCTCCCCTTTTTTTTTTTTTTTTTTTTTTTTTTTTTTTTTTTTTCTAGAGGGGAAAATCTTCAAAAAGACGCCAGCACGCCCGTACGTGTTGGTGTGTGGGATTTCTACCCACTAAAAACCCCTCCTTTTCGCCACGCTTTAGGGCGTCTGGAACCGTCGTTTATCGACATATCATCAGAAACGCCCTACTTGGCATTCGGGTCTCTACGTTGCCGCTGTTTTTGTCCTTTGCTGACGTTCCCTTTCCTGCTGTTCTTTTTTGCGCATGATTTCTTTGACCATTCCGTGTATCGCCTCCCAATTTTTTCTACTTTGTGTCATTACTTCGATGATGGTGTTTGTGGTTAGAGCTTTTCCTACTTCTGTTTCGGTAAGTTTCCTCTGTACTTCCCTCTGTAGCAGCAGTACATATCAAAGGCACCAAAATCTATAACCAAATAGCCTTCCTTTCTTTTCACATCTATTACACCTACATTTTTATTTACACACAATACTGCCACACTCACATTCTTGCCTTTAATCCATTCACTACCTTCCACAATCCGCATGTTAGGCTCCGACACTACTAACACGTCGATCTTCCTTGCTTTAACGGTGGCCCACACCATGTCGTGGGCCCTCCGCGCCCTACCTAGATTTGTTTGTAGGACTTTAATTATCATATTTCCCTTATCGCTCCACATCCCCGATTCTCATTGATCGGGTTCTTTTCCTGCGTATCTCATCTACCACTCTCTTGAAGTGAGGACACTTAATCTGATCTGACCTGTGGCCTTCCACCTTACATTTGGTGCAATACGTATCATTTTTACATTCTTTGGCTCTGTGCCCATTTTTCCCACAGTTAATACACGTCTCTGTCTGTGGTTTCGGTAGTGTACAGTCCTGGGTTCTATGTCCATGTTCTAGACAGTTATAGCATCTAGTTACAATCACCTTTTCCCTTATAGTGCAGTTTATCCACCCAACCTTTATCTTCCCTGCACTTATAAGGTTTGCGGCATGCCTCCTTGCTATTTCCACCCACGCCGTTAGCTGGTCGTATTTTCCTGGTTTTAATGATTTAACCCCAATTTCATCTTTACATATATTTAGTCGCTTACTTATGGCTTCTGTTACTTCTTCTTTAGTTGTTGTTGCGTCTAACCCTAAGATACATAGGGTTGTGGTCTTTGTTCCTCCAGCAATTACTTCCACCTCGTTTACCTTTTGTTTAATTTCTGCCTTTAGTGTTGCTGCCATAGCTCTATCACCGTCTACAGTTAGGAGAAGGTCGCCTTTTTTAGACTTTTTTATGGCCTTGATTTTTACTCCTATACTTTGTACATCGACTTCTTGTTTTACTTTTTTAAGTAGGTCCGCATATGTCTTGTCCCCTACCTTAACCTGTACTATTTCCTCCTCTCTTGGTTTACCACTTCTCCTATTCTTGACTTCGTCCTTAACGTAGAACTTTATCTGCACTCCAACCTCTCTACATGTTATTTCAAGCATTTTCTTCACCCACTCCTTTTCTCCATTGTCTTCCGTTGCCACAGATATCTCCTTTATACCTCTTGCTGTTATTACCTCTTTAAATTTCTTGGTCATTTCATATAACTTTTTGTACCTGTTTTCATGTTCCTCTACTGTGGTGTATGGTATTATATATACATATTTTGTTGTGACGATGTCCCCTCCTCTACTAGTAGTAGTCTTTGTGGTTCTAACTGCGTATTCCACCTCATCTCTGTCCTCGTTTGATAACACAAGTTCTCGAACCTCCGGATAGTTTTCAATAATACTTCTCCTTATGCCTTTGTCCCCTGTACAGTACTTGTCAATGAACAATGCTATATCTCCCTGTACATTTCCTTTTATTGGGTTTCCCACTTCCGTACTGACAGCTTTATATAGTTCCTCAGACCATTCTTTCTCGATTATCGGTCGTATTTCCTCATAAGTCATCTCTTTCCCAATGATTCCCTGTAGTTCATCTTCTTTCGCTATGAGGTCGTCCATAGAAACTTGGGTTGATTGATCTTTCATTTTGCTCTTACTTCCCGCACTTGCTGTCGGATGTTTCGCCTCTTTTTCGTCGTTCTCTATATCGCTTTCCCCGTATTCAATCGTTTTCCTGTTCAGTATTTTTATCAGGTAGCTTGCATCTGCAACAGCTTGCTTGATCTCTCTCTTCGTGTTCCGATCAATTAACTGAGTAAGTAGGTTTATCTTTTTTACTAGGTTGTTCGTTTCCTTTAAAATTTCATCGTACTCTTTCGTTTCTTTCCTTTTTTTCGTAACATTCGTTTCTTCAGAGGATGTTGTTCCCCTGTTTTTCCTTTTTGTTTTTATACGGTCTTTTTGGGGAGTCTGCGTCTCTTCATTTGAGTCATCTATAAAAATCGGATCCTCTTCACTCATTTCTTCCCTTTCCTGTCTATCCGCCTTAATAGAGTGCACTGCCCTCAGGTCGTCTAATGAGTATATGCCTAACCTCCCCTGACCCCGCCAGACCTAGCCTGATCTCGCATGACCCCGCATGACCTCGGTTGACCCCGTCCGATGACCTCGAGTAACCCCTATCCCCATACCATGACCTAGGTTAACATCGCATATACTTAAAACTCATTTAACTGGGAACCCCGAACTTCTACGTCAATTTTGAGGATACTTTTGAATTCCTCGTAAAATTCTGCGTAATATAGGACCAAATTTATAAAGATTTAGGCAAAATTAAACGATTTAGAGAAACCTACCATGACCTAGGTCAACATCGAATAATTAAAACCCATTTAACTCGGAACCCCGAACTCGTATGTCGATTTCGAGGATACCGTTGAATTCCTCGTAAAATTCTGCATAACATAGGACCAAATTTATAAAGATTTAGGCAAAATTAAACGATTTAGAGAAACCTACCATGACCTGGGTCAACATCGAATAATTAAAACCCATTTAACTCGGAACCCCGAACTTGTATGTCGATTTCGAGGATACCGTTGAATTCCTCGTAAAATTCTGCATAACATAGGACCAAATTTATAAAGATTTAGGCAAAATTAAACGATTTAGAGAAACCTACCATGACCTGGGTCAACATCGAATAATTAAAACCCATTTAACTCGGAACCCCGAACTCGTATGTCGATTTCGAGGATACCGTTGAATTCCTCGTAAAATTCTGCATAACATAGGACCAAATTTATAAAGATTTAGGCAAAATTAAATTTTTTCGAGCGGCTGTTATTTATTTACGACTTTATATCCGTAATTTAAAATTTTTTTTCCTAATGATGACGCGATTCACGCCGATTGTTTTGTCGTAGATCAACAGCTCGGATCAAGAGCTCTAAGCGCGCAAAATTATATTCCTGTACGTAGACCGGTTTAGAAGATATGAACAAATTTCTAAAAATCAACAAATCTTCATCTCCATATTTCGCTAGACCTCCCCTGACTTCCCCAGAACTCGCCTGACCTCGTCTGACCATGCCTAACCTCCCCTGACCCCGCCAGACCTAGCCTGATCTCGCATGACCCCGCATGACCTCGGTTGACCCCGTCCGATGACCTCGAGTAACCCCTATCCCCATACCATGACCTAGGTTAACATCGCATATACTTAAAACTCATTTAACTGGGAACCCCGAACTTCTACGTCAATTTTGAGGATACTTTTGAATTCCTCGTAAAATTCTGCGTAATATAGGACCAAATTTATAAAGATTTAGGCAAAATTAAACGATTTAGAGAAACCTACCATGACCTAGGTCAACATCGAATAATTAAAACCCATTTAACTCGGAACCCCGAACTCGTATGTCGATTTCGAGGATACCGTTGAATTCCTCGTAAAATTCTGCATAACATAGGACCAAATTTATAAAGATTTAGGCAAAATTAAACGATTTAGAGAAACCTACCATGACCTGGGTCAACATCGAATAATTAAAACCCATTTAACTCGGAACCCCGAACTTGTATGTCGATTTCGAGGATACCGTTGAATTCCTCGTAAAATTCTGCATAACATAGGACCAAATTTATAAAGATTTAGGCAAAATTAAACGATTTAGAGAAACCTACCATGACCTGGGTCAACATCGAATAATTAAAACCCATTTAACTCGGAACCCCGAACTCGTATGTCGATTTCGAGGATACCGTTGAATTCCTCGTAAAATTCTGCATAACATAGGACCAAATTTATAAAGATTTAGGCAAAATTAAACGATTTAGAGAAACCTACCATGACCTGGGTCAACATCGAATAATTAAAACCCATTTAACTCGGAACCCCGAACTCGTATGTCGATTTCGAGGATACCGTTGAATTCCTCGTAAAATTCTGCATAACATAGGACCAAATTTATAAAGATTTAGGCAAAATTAAATTTTTTCGAGCGGCTGTTATTTATTTACGACTTTATATCCGTAATTTAAAATTTTTTTTCCTAATGATGACGCGATTCACGCCGATTGTTTTGTCGTAGATCAACAGCTCGGATCAAGAGCTCTAAGCGCGCAAAATTATATTCCTGTACGTAGACCGGTTTAGAAGATATGAACAAATTTCTAAAAATCAACAAATCTTCATCTCCATATTTCGCTAGACCTCCCCTGACTTCCCCAGAACTCGCCTGACCTCGTCTGACCATGCCTAACCTCCCCTGACCCCGCCAGACCTAGCCTGATCTCGCATGACCCCGCATGACCTCGGTTGACCCCGTCCGATGACCTCGAGTAACCCCTATCCCCATACCATGACCTAGGTTAACATCGCATATACTTAAAACTCATTTAACTGGGAACCCCGAACTTCTACGTCAATTTTGAGGATACTTTTGAATTCCTCGTAAAATTCTGCGTAATATAGGACCAAATTTATAAAGATTTAGGCAAAATTAAACGATTTAGAGAAACCTACCATGACCTAGGTCAACATCGAATAATTAAAACCCATTTAACTCGGAACCCCGAACTCGTATGTCGATTTCGAGGATACCGTTGAATTCCTCGTAAAATTCTGCATAACATAGGACCAAATTTATAAAGATTTAGGCAAAATTAAACGATTTAGAGAAACCTACCATGACCTGGGTCAACATCGAATAATTAAAACCCATTTAACTCGGAACCCCGAACTTGTATGTCGATTTCGAGGATACCGTTGAATTCCTCGTAAAATTCTGCATAACATAGGACCAAATTTATAAAGATTTAGGCAAAATTAAACGATTTAGAGAAACCTACCATGACCTGGGTCAACATCGAATAATTAAAACCCATTTAACTCGGAACCCCGAACTCGTATGTCGATTTCGAGGATACCGTTGAATTCCTCGTAAAATTCTGCATAACATAGGACCAAATTTATAAAGATTTAGGCAAAATTAAACGATTTAGAGAAACCTACCATGACCTGGGTCAACATCGAATAATTAAAACCCATTTAACTCGGAACCCCGAACTCGTATGTCGATTTCGAGGATACCGTTGAATTCCTCGTAAAATTCTGCATAACATAGGACCAAATTTATAAAGATTTAGGCAAAATTAAATTTTTTCGAGCGGCTGTTATTTATTTACGACTTTATATCCGTAATTTAAAATTTTTTTTCCTAATGATGACGCGATTCACGCCGATTGTTTTGTCGTAGATCAACAGCTCGGATCAAGAGCTCTAAGCGCGCAAAATTATATTCCTGTACGTAGACCGGTTTAGAAGATATGAACAAATTTCTAAAAATCAACAAATCTTCATCTCCATATTTCGCTAGACCTCCCCTGACTTCCCCAGAACTCGCCTGACCTCGTCTGACCATGCCTAACCTCCCCTGACCCCGCCAGACCTAGCCTGATCTCGCATGACCCCGCATGACCTCGGTTGACCCCGTCCGATGACCTCGAGTAACCCCTATCCCCATACCATGACCTAGGTTAACATCGCATATACTTAAAACTCATTTAACTGGGAACCCCGAACTTCTACGTCAATTTTGAGGATACTTTTGAATTCCTCGTAAAATTCTGCGTAATATAGGACCAAATTTATAAAGATTTAGGCAAAATTAAACGATTTAGAGAAACCTACCATGACCTAGGTCAACATCGAATAATTAAAACCCATTTAACTCGGAACCCCGAACTCGTATGTCGATTTCGAGGATACCGTTGAATTCCTCGTAAAATTCTGCATAACATAGGACCAAATTTATAAAGATTTAGGCAAAATTAAACGATTTAGAGAAACCTACCATGACCTGGGTCAACATCGAATAATTAAAACCCATTTAACTCGGAACCCCGAACTTGTATGTCGATTTCGAGGATACCGTTGAATTCCTCGTAAAATTCTGCATAACATAGGACCAAATTTATAAAGATTTAGGCAAAATTAAACGATTTAGAGAAACCTACCATGACCTGGGTCAACATCGAATAATTAAAACCCATTTAACTCGGAACCCCGAACTCGTATGTCGATTTCGAGGATACCGTTGAATTCCTCGTAAAATTCTGCATAACATAGGACCAAATTTATAAAGATTTAGGCAAAATTAAATTTTTTCGAGCGGCTGTTATTTATTTACGACTTTATATCCGTAATTTAAAATTTTTTTTCCTAATGATGACGCGATTCACGCCGATTGTTTTGTCGTAGATCAACAGCTCGGATCAAGAGCTCTAAGCGCGCAAAATTATATTCCTGTACGTAGACCGGTTTAGAAGATATGAACAAATTTCTAAAAATCAACAAATCTTCATCTCCATATTTCGCTAGACCTCCCCTGACTTCCCCAGAACTCGCCTGACCTCGTCTGACCATGCCTAACCTCCCCTGACCCCGCCAGACCTAGCCTGATCTCGCATGACCCCGCATGACCTCGGTTGACCCCGTCCGATGACCTCGAGTAACCCCTATCCCCATACCATGACCTAGGTTAACATCGCATATACTTAAAACTCATTTAACTGGGAACCCCGAACTTCTACGTCAATTTTGAGGATACTTTTGAATTCCTCGTAAAATTCTGCGTAATATAGGACCAAATTTATAAAGATTTAGGCAAAATTAAACGATTTAGAGAAACCTACCATGACCTAGGTCAACATCGAATAATTAAAACCCATTTAACTCGGAACCCCGAACTCGTATGTCGATTTCGAGGATACCGTTGAATTCCTCGTAAAATTCTGCATAACATAGGACCAAATTTATAAAGATTTAGGCAAAATTAAACGATTTAGAGAAACCTACCATGACCTGGGTCAACATCGAATAATTAAAACCCATTTAACTCGGAACCCCGAACTTGTATGTCGATTTCGAGGATACCGTTGAATTCCTCGTAAAATTCTGCATAACATAGGACCAAATTTATAAAGATTTAGGCAAAATTAAACGATTTAGAGAAACCTACCATGACCTGGGTCAACATCGAATAATTAAAACCCATTTAACTCGGAACCCCGAACTCGTATGTCGATTTCGAGGATACCGTTGAATTCCTCGTAAAATTCTGCATAACATAGGACCAAATTTATAAAGATTTAGGCAAAATTAAACGATTTAGAGAAACCTACCATGACCTGGGTCAACATCGAATAATTAAAACCCATTTAACTCGGAACCCCGAACTCGTATGTCGATTTCGAGGATACCGTTGAATTCCTCGTAAAATTCTGCATAACATAGGACCAAATTTATAAAGATTTAGGCAAAATTAAATTTTTTCGAGCGGCTGTTATTTATTTACGACTTTATATCCGTAATTTAAAATTTTTTTTCCTAATGATGACGCGATTCACGCCGATTGTTTTGTCGTAGATCAACAGCTCGGATCAAGAGCTCTAAGCGCGCAAAATTATATTCCTGTACGTAGACCGGTTTAGAAGATATGAACAAATTTCTAAAAATCAACAAATCTTCATCTCCATATTTCGCTAGACCTCCCCTGACTTCCCCAGAACTCGCCTGACCTCGTCTGACCATGCCTAACCTCCCCTGACCCCGCCAGACCTAGCCTGATCTCGCATGACCCCGCATGACCTCGGTTGACCCCGTCCGATGACCTCGAGTAACCCCTATCCCCATACCATGACCTAGGTTAACATCGCATATACTTAAAACTCATTTAACTGGGAACCCCGAACTTCTACGTCAATTTTGAGGATACTTTTGAATTCCTCGTAAAATTCTGCGTAATATAGGACCAAATTTATAAAGATTTAGGCAAAATTAAACGATTTAGAGAAACCTACCATGACCTGGGTCAACATCGAATAATTAAAACCCATTTAACTCGGAACCCCGAACTCGTATGTCGATTTCGAGGATACCGTTGAATTCCTCGTAAAATTCTGCATAACATAGGACCAAATTTATAAAGATTTAGGCAAAATTAAACGATTTAGAGAAACCTACCATGACCTGGGTCAACATCGAATAATTAAAACCCATTTAACTCGGAACCCCGAACTCGTATGTCGATTTCGAGGATACCGTTGAATTCCTCGTAAAATTCTGCATAACATAGGACCAAATTTATAAAGATTTAGGCAAAATTAAACGATTTAGAGAAACCTACCATGACCTGGGTCAACATCGAATAATTAAAACCCATTTAACTCGGAACCCCGAACTCGTATGTCGATTTCGAGGATACCGTTGAATTCCTCGTAAAATTCTGCATAACATAGGACCAAATTTATAAAGATTTAGGCAAAATTAAACGATTTAGAGAAACCTACCATGACCTGGGTCAACATCGAATAATTAAAACCCATTTAACTCGGAACCCCGAACTCGTATGTCGATTTCGAGGATACCGTTGAATTCCTCGTAAAATTCTGCATAACATAGGACCAAATTTATAAAGATTTAGGCAAAATTAAACGATTTAGAGAAACCTACCATGACCTGGGTCAACATCGAATAATTAAAACCCATTTAACTCGGAACCCCGAACTCGTATGTCGATTTCGAGGATACCGTTGAATTCCTCGTAAAATTCTGCATAACATAGGACCAAATTTATAAAGATTTAGGCAAAATTAAATTTTTTCGAGCGGCTGTTATTTATTTACGACTTTATATCCGTAATTTAAAATTTTTTTTCCTAATGATGACGCGATTCACGCCGATTGTTTTGTCGTAGATCAACAGCTCGGATCAAGAGCTCTAAGCGCGCAAAATTATATTCCTGTACGTAGACCGGTTTAGAAGATATGAACAAATTTCTAAAAATCAACAAATCTTCATCTCCATATTTCGCTAGACCTCCCCTGACTTCCCCAGAACTCGCCTGACCTCGTCTGACCATGCCTAACCTCCCCTGACCCCGCCAGACCTAGCCTGATCTCGCATGACCCCGCATGACCTCGGTTGACCCCGTCCGATGACCTCGAGTAACCCCTATCCCCATACCATGACCTAGGTTAACATCGCATATACTTAAAACTCATTTAACTGGGAACCCCGAACTTCTACGTCAATTTTGAGGATACTTTTGAATTCCTCGTAAAATTCTGCGTAATATAGGACCAAATTTATAAAGATTTAGGCAAAATTAAACGATTTAGAGAAACCTACCATGACCTAGGTCAACATCGAATAATTAAAACCCATTTAACTCGGAACCCCGAACTCGTATGTCGATTTCGAGGATACCGTTGAATTCCTCGTAAAATTCTGCATAACATAGGACCAAATTTATAAAGATTTAGGCAAAATTAAACGATTTAGAGAAACCTACCATGACCTGGGTCAACATCGAATAATTAAAACCCATTTAACTCGGAACCCCGAACTTGTATGTCGATTTCGAGGATACCGTTGAATTCCTCGTAAAATTCTGCATAACATAGGACCAAATTTATAAAGATTTAGGCAAAATTAAACGATTTAGAGAAACCTACCATGACCTGGGTCAACATCGAATAATTAAAACCCATTTAACTCGGAACCCCGAACTCGTATGTCGATTTCGAGGATACCGTTGAATTCCTCGTAAAATTCTGCATAACATAGGACCAAATTTATAAAGATTTAGGCAAAATTAAACGATTTAGAGAAACCTACCATGACCTGGGTCAACATCGAATAATTAAAACCCATTTAACTCGGAACCCCGAACTCGTATGTCGATTTCGAGGATACCGTTGAATTCCTCGTAAAATTCTGCATAACATAGGACCAAATTTATAAAGATTTAGGCAAAATTAAATTTTTTCGAGCGGCTGTTATTTATTTACGACTTTATATCCGTAATTTAAAATTTTTTTTCCTAATGATGACGCGATTCACGCCGATTGTTTTGTCGTAGATCAACAGCTCGGATCAAGAGCTCTAAGCGCGCAAAATTATATTCCTGTACGTAGACCGGTTTAGAAGATATGAACAAATTTCTAAAAATCAACAAATCTTCATCTCCATATTTCGCTAGACCTCCCCTGACTTCCCCAGAACTCGCCTGACCTCGTCTGACCATGCCTAACCTCCCCTGACCCCGCCAGACCTAGCCTGATCTCGCATGACCCCGCATGACCTCGGTTGACCCCGTCCGATGACCTCGAGTAACCCCTATCCCCATACCATGACCTAGGTTAACATCGCATATACTTAAAACTCATTTAACTGGGAACCCCGAACTTCTACGTCAATTTTGAGGATACTTTTGAATTCCTCGTAAAATTCTGCGTAATATAGGACCAAATTTATAAAGATTTAGGCAAAATTAAACGATTTAGAGAAACCTACCATGACCTAGGTCAACATCGAATAATTAAAACCCATTTAACTCGGAACCCCGAACTCGTATGTCGATTTCGAGGATACCGTTGAATTCCTCGTAAAATTCTGCATAACATAGGACCAAATTTATAAAGATTTAGGCAAAATTAAACGATTTAGAGAAACCTACCATGACCTGGGTCAACATCGAATAATTAAAACCCATTTAACTCGGAACCCCGAACTTGTATGTCGATTTCGAGGATACCGTTGAATTCCTCGTAAAATTCTGCATAACATAGGACCAAATTTATAAAGATTTAGGCAAAATTAAACGATTTAGAGAAACCTACCATGACCTGGGTCAACATCGAATAATTAAAACCCATTTAACTCGGAACCCCGAACTCGTATGTCGATTTCGAGGATACCGTTGAATTCCTCGTAAAATTCTGCATAACATAGGACCAAATTTATAAAGATTTAGGCAAAATTAAACGATTTAGAGAAACCTACCATGACCTGGGTCAACATCGAATAATTAAAACCCATTTAACTCGGAACCCCGAACTCGTATGTCGATTTCGAGGATACCGTTGAATTCCTCGTAAAATTCTGCATAACATAGGACCAAATTTATAAAGATTTAGGCAAAATTAAACGATTTAGAGAAACCTACCATGACCTGGGTCAACATCGAATAATTAAAACCCATTTAACTCGGAACCCCGAACTCGTATGTCGATTTCGAGGATACCGTTGAATTCCTCGTAAAATTCTGCATAACATAGGACCAAATTTATAAAGATTTAGGCAAAATTAAATTTTTTCGAGCGGCTGTTATTTATTTACGACTTTATATCCGTAATTTAAAATTTTTTTTCCTAATGATGACGCGATTCACGCCGATTGTTTTGTCGTAGATCAACAGCTCGGATCAAGAGCTCTAAGCGCGCAAAATTATATTCCTGTACGTAGACCGGTTTAGAAGATATGAACAAATTTCTAAAAATCAACAAATCTTCATCTCCATATTTCGCTAGACCTCCCCTGACTTCCCCAGAACTCGCCTGACCTCGTCTGACCATGCCTAACCTCCCCTGACCCCGCCAGACCTAGCCTGATCTCGCATGACCCCGCATGACCTCGGTTGACCCCGTCCGATGACCTCGAGTAACCCCTATCCCCATACCATGACCTAGGTTAACATCGCATATACTTAAAACTCATTTAACTGGGAACCCCGAACTTCTACGTCAATTTTGAGGATACTTTTGAATTCCTCGTAAAATTCTGCGTAATATAGGACCAAATTTATAAAGATTTAGGCAAAATTAAACGATTTAGAGAAACCTACCATGACCTAGGTCAACATCGAATAATTAAAACCCATTTAACTCGGAACCCCGAACTCGTATGTCGATTTCGAGGATACCGTTGAATTCCTCGTAAAATTCTGCATAACATAGGACCAAATTTATAAAGATTTAGGCAAAATTAAACGATTTAGAGAAACCTACCATGACCTGGGTCAACATCGAATAATTAAAACCCATTTAACTCGGAACCCCGAACTTGTATGTCGATTTCGAGGATACCGTTGAATTCCTCGTAAAATTCTGCATAACATAGGACCAAATTTATAAAGATTTAGGCAAAATTAAACGATTTAGAGAAACCTACCATGACCTGGGTCAACATCGAATAATTAAAACCCATTTAACTCGGAACCCCGAACTCGTATGTCGATTTCGAGGATACCGTTGAATTCCTCGTAAAATTCTGCATAACATAGGACCAAATTTATAAAGATTTAGGCAAAATTAAATTTTTTCGAGCGGCTGTTATTTATTTACGACTTTATATCCGTAATTTAAAATTTTTTTTCCTAATGATGACGCGATTCACGCCGATTGTTTTGTCGTAGATCAACAGCTCGGATCAAGAGCTCTAAGCGCGCAAAATTATATTCCTGTACGTAGACCGGTTTAGAAGATATGAACAAATTTCTAAAAATCAACAAATCTTCATCTCCATATTTCGCTAGACCTCCCCTGACTTCCCCAGAACTCGCCTGACCTCGTCTGACCATGCCTAACCTCCCCTGACCCCGCCAGACCTAGCCTGATCTCGCATGACCCCGCATGACCTCCGGTTGACCCCGTCCGATGACCTCGAGTAACCCCTATCCCCATACCATGACCTAGGTTAACATCGCATATACTTAAAACTCATTTAACTGGGAACCCCGAACTTCTACGTCAATTTTGAGGATACTTTTGAATTCCTCGTAAAATTCTGCGTAATATAGGACCAAATTTATAAAGATTTAGGCAAAATTAAACGATTTAGAGAAACCTACCATGACCTAGGTCAACATCGAATAATTAAAACCCATTTAACTCGGAACCCCGAACTCGTATGTCGATTTCGAGGATACCGTTGAATTCCTCGTAAAATTCTGCATAACATAGGACCAAATTTATAAAGATTTAGGCAAAATTAAACGATTTAGAGAAACCTACCATGACCTGGGTCAACATCGAATAATTAAAACCCATTTAACTCGGAACCCCGAACTTGTATGTCGATTTCGAGGATACCGTTGAATTCCTCGTAAAATTCTGCATAACATAGGAAAAATTTATAAAGATTTAGGCAAAATTAAACGATTTAGAGAAACCTACCATGACCTGGGTCAACATCGAATAATTAAAACCCATTTAACTCGGAACCCCGAACTCGTATGTCGATTTCGAGGATACCGTTGAATTCCTCGTAAAATTCTGCATAACATAGGACCAAATTTATAAAGATTTAGGCAAAATTAAATTTTTTCGAGCGGCTGTTATTTATTTACGACTTTATATCCGTAATTTAAAATTTTTTTTCCTAATGATGACGCGATTCACGCCGATTGTTTTGTCGTAGATCAACAGCTCGGATCAAGAGCTCTAAGCGCGCAAAATTATATTCCTGTACGTAGACCGGTTTAGAAGATATGAACAAATTTCTAAAAATCAACAAATCTTCATCTCCATATTTCGCTAGACCTCCCCTGACTTCCCCAGAACTCGCCTGACCTCGTCTGACCATGCCTAACCTCCCCTGACCCCGCCAGACCTAGCCTGATCTCGCATGACCCCGCATGACCTCGGTTGACCCCGTCCGATGACCTCGAGTAACCCCTATCCCCATACCATGACCTAGGTTAACATCGCATATACTTAAAACTCATTTAACTGGGAACCCCGAACTTCTACGTCAATTTTGAGGATACTTTTGAATTCCTCGTAAAATTCTGCGTAATATAGGACCAAATTTATAAAGATTTAGGCAAAATTAAACGATTTAGAGAAACCTACCATGACCTAGGTCAACATCGAATAATTAAAACCCATTTAACTCGGAACCCCGAACTCGTATGTCGATTTCGAGGATACCGTTGAATTCCTCGTAAAATTCTGCATAACATAGGACCAAATTTATAAAGATTTAGGCAAAATTAAACGATTTAGA